>CM030367.1:71304450-72516950 GCA_017893485.1 Hemerocallis citrina | reverse complement strand
CCTACAATGCATCATCCAAGTGCAAACTCCAATCTTTTATACTTGGATTAACTGTCTTTTCAATGATGGACCTGATCTCTCAATTTGACACTTCTGCTTGTCCACTAGTTTGCAGATGATAGGCAGTTGACACCTTGTGGGTTACATGGTACTTTCTCAACAAGATCTCCACAATGCGATTGCAAAAGTGAGTGCCTCTATCACTTATTATAGCTCTTGGAATTCCAGACCTGGAGAATATGTTAGACTTGATAAAATCTATAATAACTTTAGAATTATCAGTCTTTGTAGCTTTAGCTTCCACCCATTTTGAGACATAATAAATAACAAGCAAAATATAAGCATAACCGAAAGATAAAGGGAACGGTCCCATGAAATCAATGCCCCAAACATCAAAATTTCGCAAAAATAGTATGGGGGTTTGTGGCATCTCATTCATTTGGGATATATAACCTGTCTTTGGACAATGATCGCATGACTTACAAAAAGAATATGAATATCGGAATAAAGACGGCCTATAAAGACAACATTCTAGCACTTTTCTCACCATCCTCTTAGTTCCAAAGTGACCTCCACAAGCATAAGAATGACTAAAGGTGAGAATAGAAATAATTTCATTTTCTGTAAATGCTTCCATAAGTATGGGTCATCCCACACATAGTATTTGGCATCACTCTTGATCTTATCTCTTAGAGCCTTAAACAAACTAGGAGGTAACATATTAGTAACCAAATAATTTACAATATTCGCATACTAAGGTAATGTCACACTCACGGAGAACAATTGCTTATCAGGGAACGTTTCTTGCAGACGAAGTTCATCCTCCACATGAACTAAACGACTCAAATGATTTGCGACAGGATTTTCTGGGCCTCTTTTGTCTTTGATCTCCAAATCAAATTCAGTCAAGAGAAGTATCCATCTTATTAATCATGGTTTTGCCTCTTTCTTTGTCATCAAATAACGAAGAGCTGCATGATCGGAGTAAACAATGATTTTAGTACCAAGCAAATAAGATCGAAACTTTTTTAAAGCAAAAAACAACAGCTAAAAGTTAATTTTCATTAGTAGGGTAATTTCTCTGGAAATCATTCAAAGTCCTTGAAGCATAATAAATGGCATGAGAAGCTTTTCCAATTTTTTGACCCAAAACAATGCTTAGTGCATAATCACTTGCGTCGCACGTTATCTTGAAAGGAATGTTCTAGTTAGGGCGGTTGGATAACCGGGGTAGAAGTCAACAGTTCCTTCAGCTTATCAAACTCCTTTTTACACGCCTCATCGAGCTCAAAAGCCACATCCTTTTGTAACAACTTGCATAAGAGTAATGCTATTATGAAGAAGTAGTTGATGAATCTTCGGTAAAAACTTACATGTCCAAGAAAAGAACGAACTTCCCGTGCACTAGTGGGATAAGGTAAAGATTGAATGATATCAACTTTGGCTTTATCTACCTCAATTCCCCTAGATGAAACAGCAAGACCCAAAACTATACCTTGTTCAACCATAAAATGACATTTTCAGAATTTAACACAAAGGTTAGTTTCTATGCATCTTTGAAGAGCAAGTGTAATGTTATGCAAACAATTATCAAATGAGTCTCCATAAACTATGAAATCATCCATAAAGACGTCTATGATATGCTTAATGTAATCTAAAATTATGCTAACCATACACCTTTAGAAAGTGGTTGGGGCGTTGCAAAGGCCAAAGGGCATGTGACGATATGTAAAATTTCCGAATGGGCATGTAAAAATCGTCTTTTCTTGATCCTCCGGAGCAATTGCAATATGAAAATAACCTGAATAACCATCAAGGATACAATAGTAAGAATGACCAGCTAACCTATCAAGCATTTGATCAACAAAAGGTAAGGCGAGTGGTCCTTGATTACAACATTTAATTTTCTATAATTTATACAAATTGCCACCCATTCCAAGCACGAGGAGGAACTAACTCATCATTCTAATTTTTCACAACAGTTATTCCAGTCTTTTTTGGAACTACTTGAGAGCATATGAAAAAAAAAGTTTACAGTCGTTGAGAGTAGCAAGAATTATTGTCATTGCAATGAAACATGGAGAGAAAGGATAAGCAATATAACCCTTTGTTTGGTGAATTGGGTATGCTTCCCTCCCTTAAGTTATACCCAACTCTAATTTGGATATTACTTAAGTAAGATCCAACCTTCAATTAAAGGAGCTAGGTTTTACTTTCTATCTCTTTCTTTCTCCTGATTCATGGTGGAGGCAACTGCAAGGTAGGAGCAACAACTTTAGATACTTTCGACGATGATCGATGGGGACACTTTGGGCATGATTTTCTTTTCCCCTTTTGATATCTTTTTTAATATTTTTTAATCTTTTTTCTTCCAAAGAAGTATTGTTCGCTTCAAAGCACTTCACGTCAGAGCGAAGCACTCCAAGCACCACTTCCGCTCAAGCGTCCATTTAAGCGGACACTTCAAATACTTCTAAAAACAGAGATAAAAAGTATTAATATTGAATACCTCGGGTAGATCATTCGTAAAAAAGAGTCATGTCATCTGAGATAGTCATTAATCAAGGTAACCAAATACTAAAACTTATTAACACTGGGAAAATTGAGAGGACCACATAGATTGGAATGCATTAAAAAGAAAGAGTGCTATTTTGATTATTGGTGTGTTATGGGTAGGAAACATTGTGGTGTTTTTCCAACTCATGTAACTCCCGGAGTCCGCTCACCTACTTCGTCTTATGAGGTCATTATCTTTTGCTTCTGAACCTTGAAAATATGAATTATTTGAATTGATTAACTATTAGTGTAAAAGAATAAAATGATAATGACCTCATAAGAGGGTCCAAAAATTATCATCCAGTAATGATCAAAAGCAAGAAAGGCATAGCATGATTGTGTAGAATGAGAGAAGGTGTAACACCCTGGATCCACTCTCCTACTAGTCTAAGAACTTGAGTCGTTTCGGTAGTCACGTCCCGGTATTTTCTACGGCACCACCATAAGGCTAAAGTCTCACCCAACATACTAGCTAGTTTGGAATGCAACTTGGATTCATTGATTTTAGTATACAAGGACTACTTCACTCTATCTCATATCCAATGTGGGATTAAATTCTCTCATTCCCACACTTCATAAATATTAGGCAATATCCAACAAGCCCAATGGAAGCCCAATATTCATATAAAGCCCATGATTATCCATTATTCATATTATCCCACAACTTGATGTATTCTAAGCCCTCGTGGCATTTTTTACTAAGCCCAACTAAGGGTATTACAGAAGGTGGATTAATAGCCTTTGTAAAGCACTCTTTAATAGTAAAAGAGCACATATATGAAGAAGATCATCCTAAGGCAAAGTAGGAGTTGAGGAATCATAACTGAAGCGTTGGTCATTTGGCCTTGTTAGAAATCATTTGTGTCATATTGGTGGCAGAAAATACAACATTGGGCACCACAAGTCTTCCACCACCCTTGCCATTTCCACAGCCACCACCTGGGCAGCAGGACATGCCCTACCACAATGGGTGCCTGTCTGAGTAAATAGTTAGAGCTGAACTAGTACCGATATCTGAGCTGGTTGGCCGCATGGATGTCATAATAGAAAATATGGGAGTGGGAATCATGGAAGAATGTCAAACATACCCAAGGCACAACATCGTATTCCCAAGAGCGCCCAGTGCCATCAAGGTCTATCATTGACAAAGAATAATAGCTATATTCAGAGAGAGAGAGTTAATACAATTTATGCTATTCCAAGAACTGATGATATCGAGATGTGTTAGTGAGAACATCTTTGTCTTGATTGGTATTTTGGATGTCCATACAAAGATGAAATAGGTGTTGCATGTTGTTGGTAGTGGAAACCGTACCATGAGGATATCCTAAATAGCTTTGGCAGTATCAAGAAAAATTGCAGATCAAACCACATTTAGTTTGATGCATCATCAAAATTTTCAATTAGAAATCCAAATCTCAATCAGATAATTGAGTCCTTAATATAAAGAAACTTCTCTTTAGAGTGAGATAACTCAGACTGACTGTGCCTTAAAAAAACTTCAGACTGGCCGTGCCTTAAAAATAGTTGCAAAAACATGTTAAATTCTAATTCGAGAATTTTCCTCCTTATCAAAGGAAGATTTTTCCTAACATGAAAGGAGTGAAGTCATGGTGGTAGAACGGTTTGTCATGATATCTTAGGGAGAAACCAAGAAAAACAAAGTGAATCCTTCAAAACAAGGTCTGGATTTGTTATCGATTGAAAGCAATCATTAATCCAATATTCGGATCTTTAGAAAATGTGTATCTTGACAAATTCCAATAGCGTAGGCTCAAACTGAAGCTGAAGAACCTCCAAAGTTGAAGTAAGGGCATCTGAAAACCTATGTAAGATTTCAAAATCAGTAATAGAGATATATATAATAGCATATTGCATGCTATCTTATGAAAACAATAACAAAAATAAGGTCATTTGATTCAGTTTGAACTTTGAAGTATCTGAAGGTTCAAGAGCCTCCTGGTTGAGTCTTCTGGTGAACTGACAGAAAGAGGAGAAAGAAGTAGTGAAGTACTAGAGTTGGTTTTGAAGATAGGAAGGGGGGGAAAGGTTCATTTTGGTGGTGGAGACAGCTTGTTAGGTTTAGGCCACGATATCAGATATTAGCTAATGTCTGTGCACTGGGAGTCTTATCGGAAATTTCCCGACTAATACTCCCACTGTGTATGATATTACCGATAAATAGAGAGTGATATCTGATACTGATACTGAGTTATTTTACCATGGTTCAAGCTAGGGTTAGAGAGAAGTGGATCTTCATTGCTCTGATTACCATGTGAAATTTGTAATCAAAATAATAGATCTTCATATCCATCATAATAGTAAAGCCTGTGTAGGCACACAGATAGAAAGTCCTTTCACCCCCATAGAAACAAACTGTAACAAATGATCCAAACTATATACTGACAAGTTACTGAATCTCTTCAGGTGATGGACATTGAACGACAGCACCTACAAACTATCCCCCCCCCCCCCCCCCCCCCCCCCATCATCAAATTTCCTCGTCTCTGTCTCTCCCATAAAATTATCTCTGCCAAATCTGATGTGTAATTGAAAGAAAAGTGATAAGGGTGCATCTCATGGATCTTTTCGTTGTAGCAAATATTTCCTCTGTATGATGAAAATTATTAGCCTAGCTTTGCAAATCAGTTTTCTTTTTATGCTTACTTTATGTTTCTGTACAAGTTTTCCCTGTCTTCTACTGCTAACCAACAGGATATTGATTTGACAGTATTCTCAAAAGATGTGTAAATCACCCTGGGGGGTGAATAGGGTGATTCTGCGGAAATTAAATACTTAAAGTAATTGCGTATAATGAATGTGTAAAGTAAAGAAGTAGGGTTAGAGAAAGCAGACAAAGCAATAAGGCAAGACAAAGATATCAGTGGTTCGGCCCCTAGTTCTACTCCATTATCCGTTACTTGCAGCAATTCTGCCACAAGCGTTCCACTATACTTCAACCTCGTACAGTGAGTTCTTAGTATCCAGACCGGGATTCTTATTACACCCAACGGGACTTCTATTACTCTATAAGCCCCGAAACCCTCCTCTTTTCGTAGCGAAAATAAAAATGAAAAAGCAAGATTGACGTCTTGACTAAGAAAACAATAAACGCGCATTCTCTCTTGATTCTAGGCAAAAGAACAAGTTCTAAAAATTTATAGTCAAAGAGATGAAGAATACTCAGTAAATTCACCTATATTATAGAGTTTTGGATTTATTCATTTCCAATTAATACAAAAAATATGTCTGTCAGGTTCAGTCGACTGTTTTGTTTTAGCAGTCGACTATCAATTCCTCCAAACTAAGTTGAGAGGAATTGACTGTCAGTGCATCAATTTTAGCTCAAAAAGGCAGTCGATTGTGATGCAGTCGACTGTAAAATTGATAGTCGATCATATCATGTCAGATGCGGTGAATCCACTTTATATTATTTCCATAACTTGATCATTTTCCAACAATACTTTTACATGTTTAAACCTCACAATTAAAGTATAAAGTATTCTTGAATGCACTGGCTTCTTGATGAAACTTTCCCAATTCGTTCATTCTTGACGATACTTTCCCGATTCTTGGGATCTTGATTATTGACTTGATCTTTTACTATGATACTGAAGATTCTAAGATTTGATTTGAGTTTCATTCATTATTACCTTTTAAATATCTTAGATGAAAATATTAGATATATGTATATATTTTGTACACACCAAACTTAGGGTCAACATTATCCTTATTTTGGTGTGGACAAAGCACACTAAGAATTTAAGATAATAGCATTCCCTTAATCCAATACTCCCCCTTAATTCATGTAGCGCCCCGAGTTCCACACACTGGGAGCTCGTGACACTTACCCAGAATCTTTACTTCAATGAGTACGCAACACAAAAAAATTACAGGAAATTAGAGACTTACATTGCACAAGGAAACTATATCCTGCACTTGGTTGCTTTCTGCAGCTCGAGTTCCCTGCTCCACGATCAGCGATCCTGCATTAGCAAACTGTGGGCACGTCAATTGAATACAACTGACACAACGTGGATGAAAACCACAATCTCCAAAATTCTCAACAATCAATATTTGATGTAGAAGAAAAATGTGAAAGTCAAACCACAAGTGTCAGTGTATGCCATGATCTAGATTCTAATGCACAATTCATATGCACACCATCCTCTTAATCTAATGCAAGCTTGATTTGGAAACGTATGCATCCCATACTACATACTCCCCAAATTGAGTTCGTATTCTCCAGATGATAGTTCAATCCCTCGCCATGCATCCTACTCTTGTACTCTTTCCTGTTTCTGACATTCATCTAGTAACTGGTAAGGTTGCAGTTGCTCGGTCTAGTTCCATCGCTGCAGTCAGAATCATTGGTTATGCCATTATGTATGTCGAGACCCTGTGGTCCTACACCACTCTCCGGTCATACTCCGCCTGGCCCCTATGGTCCTATGCCACTCCCGGACCTTATCCAAAAGTTGTTACGAACATAAAGGTGACCCTGCAGGTCCTACCTGCTCCACCAAGAGTCCTAGAGCCCTGCTCTGTTCCCTGTTCGCATTAAACAACATAGAACCCTAGGTGGATTTGGAGGGTCCATTCCCTAACTTCCACCATACAGTCCTTATCACTAAATCCCAGAAATTAACAGACGAGACCACGCCGCACGTGTCCCAGATGAGACCACGCCGCACGTGTCCCCTTGACAGGAGAGTACAACGCCCAACTAGTGCCTGTCCTTATCAATCATCCTAGTTTAATTTCTCAATTTACCAACTCAACAAGTCTCATCTTGATTTAGTTAGGGTTCAACCTAGCCTCCAATCATGCTAAGAGTGGACCCACAGATGCACCAAACTAGTGCACTCAATGTGCACCACACTTCACAACAAGTACGCATATAAGCATGCATTAATTATATACATACCCATGCATAACCGTATTTCATCTAACACCGCTTAATTCCTTCATTAATCACCATTTGGTTTCTAGGTGAAAATATCAGTACTCAAGGTCTCATTGTTCACATTTACAATGAAATATCACAATAAAATATTACTATAGTCTTATTCTCAATTATTGACCCAACTTGGCCCTTATCCGGCCCATAGAAAACAATTACCTGCTCTATACTAACTTCACAAGTTAACCACATTCTTGATTCAACCGTCCTTCCACCTAATTTTGAACTTGTATTTTCGTTATTAAGACTAGGTGCTTACTAATTCCTTCAATTTGCTTACTAGCATAGCAAGATCAAGTCTCTATTTCCAACTTCCTAACTTCTCACTAACAAGACGTTCTAGCATATTTACTTTAATAATTTACTACCATACTAATCTATTTAACTTACTAACTTACTAACATTATAACTAAGCTTACTAACATTATAACTAAGCTTACTAACTCATTAGTAGCTTACTAATACAATGTTAGTAGCTTACTAACACAAAACGAGTAGTTTGCTAACAATGTAAAACTTACTAACAAGATGCTAACTTACTAATAAAAAGGACTTTAAACATTCAAGCATGAAAAACTTAATTAAACAATTCATTAATTAGACAATTACCACACAAGACATCACAAAATCACATCTTTATGTTCAATAATAATCAATGCAATCTATCATGCCCAAGACATGGTTTTTATTCATGCTTTTGCATAAAAGATTCATCTTTCACACTTATACTATCATTCTTAACACAAAGATTAAATCTTTATAATAATAATAATAGTAACACAAGAGGTATGAAGAATACCCACTTTGTTTTGTTTAGTGAAAAGTCTTGAATTTCCTTCTCCTCCTTGCTTCCCTTGATTCTTCCTTGTCTTCTTGTTTCAATAGTAGTATAGTAGTAGTAGTAGCTAAGTAGTAGAAATGATAGTAGTAGAAGTGATAGTAGTAGAAGTGGTAGTAGGTACTAGTAGTTGAAGTAGTAGCAAGTAGTAGTAGTTGAAGTAGGTAAATAAATAGAGAAAAGGGGAAAAGAAAGGCTGCTATTGCTGTTGCCGGCTGTAAAGGGAGAAAAAGATAGAGAGAGAGAAGTGTGGGAGTAGTAAGTAGTAGTAGTAGTGAGTAGTAGTAGTAGTAATTGGAGTAGTAGGAGTTAATACACATGTATATATAGAAAAAGGGGACAAAAACTGATGTTGCTGCCGGCTGTCTGCAGAAAGAAAGAAAAAGAGAGAATGAGAGGAGTGTGGAGAAGTGTAGAAGGCTTAGGTGTCCTCCACTTTTGCACATAACCGCTTAGTCTTTATGTAATTGCACTTAACCATGGATGACCATGTTGGGTTGGGCTTTAAGAAAGAATTGTTGGGCTTTTAAGAAAGCAAACATTTTAGGCTCTTTTTAAAAAAAAAAAATAACCATACTAACAAAAAATTGTAGTGTAGTGTATGGAAAAATAATAATGTCAATGCATATATATATATATATATATATATATATATATATATATATATATATATATATATATATAACAATGTACATGTATATTTATTGCAAGAAAATTAGGGGTATTACAATTCATAAATACATCATAAGATTATATAAGTTGTGTAGCATGATGCATCCTATACGGAGGAAAACATGCACAAAACATGCACAGATAATGTGTATAAGTATAACCATAAGAATCCATATTTGGATTAAGAATCACAAAATTTGTTTCAATGAAAAGAGCATATATATATGGAACTTCAATCATACAACTTGAGCATTACACATATCATTCCAATTCAAGAGAGTTTATACAAGATAGCATGATGGAAATACTCTTTTGATAGACAACAAAATTCATAGAACTTCAAGATACATAAAAGCAAGTACAACAATAAACAAGTTCTTCAAATTCTTTTTAAGCCCCTAAACTCTCCCTTTTTTGGAACACAGCAAAAGGGAGCTACTAGTCATTGTCATCCTCTTCATCGGAGTCATTGTTCTCTTTCGTAGTGCCTTTGTTCTTGCCATCAACATGACTAGATCGACTAGGAGGGGAAAGTAACTTCCACCCGTCTTTTTCTTCCATGTATTCAATCGTGTTGACATAGTTGTGGTACATGAGATCTTTGACGTCGTCAAGTTGCTCAAGTGTCGCAAAGGAAGGTTGGGCTTGTGCTTGCGAAGAGGAGGCGGCCTTCTTTCGAAGAGATTGTCCGGCCATAGGGGCATCAATACCCATGTGAGATGGGAGGATCGGTTTATTTGGTTTACTAAGGTAGAACTTGCCTATAGAGATGTTGGAATCAATAGCACGATTGTAGATAAGAGTGCTAAATGGATGGGCACGAGCATTAGTTGGGGAAAAATTCATTGTTCTAATGATGAAAGTCGGTAAGTCAAAGTTATATTCACCGAGAACAATGAAAATAACAAAGGATGGCGAATCTATGTTTTGTTGCCCGTAGGCCTGATATTAGCGTTGATGATTTTGTTCAATACACGAGATACATCGTGAAATCTATTGGTTTGGGCTTCTTAAGATATCTAGCATTTGGTTTGAGAATCATATTAAGAATGGTATTTGGTCATGGCATGGTTTATATCGTACAGATTTGAAATCAAGTGAGTAGGCATCACAAGTACCGATAGGAAGAGAATAGCGGGTTTTTAAGTATTCGAGCGTGATCTTTATGGGTTGGCCAAGGATGAAAAAAGAGAGAATTCTTTTTCATAAAATTCAAGATTTGCATTGAATTGACGAGTGATGAAGTCGAAGTGAATACTAGGTGTAATGATATACTCTTCCCACCCAAGCCCCTTAAGGATCCTAACCATCCCTTCAAATTGGCCCCCAAGTCTATCGAGATCGATAACCCTACTAGGAATGACAGCTTTGTCAACTAGAGTTTTGAAATAGAGATCAACACTAAGGTAGTTTCTAAAGGCTATGTCTTCTTCATAGACAAAATCAAAAGTAGCGGGTTGCTTATCCTTAGCCAGGAGGATTGTGGTGCAGTAAAAACTAAAGAGGGGTTTCGAGTGGCTTATCTGGGGGGAAGCCATTGTATGAAGAATATGAAATTCTATTGCGTGGAACCAACAAATATTTGAGAGATTTGTAGTGAGAAATTTGCAAACTTTAGATGGGTTTCAAGAAAAGGGGGCTAGGGTTTTAACTATGAAGGAGGACCCCATATATATGAGTTGTGCAGGTCCCATGAGTCATGGAAAGAAAGAATATAAAAAAAACATAATCCGAAAACTGCTAAGTGCGGTCGACTATCAAAAGGAAGTCGACCGTCGGAGCTCTCAGACTTGAGAGAGGTCCAAAATGGTCGACTGTCAAAATAGCAGTCAACTTTCAAATCGACTGTACTAAAATTGGGATATCTCAGAAACTATAAATCGGATTGAGAAACCGTAAGATGTTATGGATTCTAGACTCGATGGGCTACGATTTTCATGTATAATGTTCTTGGATCCAGTATCGGGAACATGGTCTAATTCTCATTACAAGAGATAGGATAGTAGGTTTCGTGCACAGTTTCGGTTCTGGAATTTACAACATGATAGTACTAAAATCGTGATATCTCACAATCTACAAATCGGATTGTGAAACCGTAAAATATTCTGGATTCTAAACTTGAAGGCCTACAAGATTCATGTATAAAGTTATTCGATTCAGTATCAGGAACTAGGTCAAATATGCAGTGGGCAATTGATAGACTAGAATACTAGATGTTCGATAAAACGATTAATTAATGGCTCTAAACTTCAATCAATAACATGGCATGGTAAGGATGCTATGATTCAGATTCGTCGAGGAACAATGAGATACGATGATCAATTCAATAACTACTTGCCGGAGTTCAATAAATGTTTTCTTGAACCAGAAACAACAAGGAGTTCAAGCAACGCTTGCCTTTTACGTGACGATTCCGAACATAAGTGAAATGACGGCAAGAAGAGAAACTTATCGGCTATAGTCCACGACAATAAGAACGAGAGCAATAACGGCAGCAACAATAAGAATGGCACCAAAAACAATAAGGAGGAAGCGACACATCGTCGAATGCAGGCTATAGGAGACAACAAGAAGGCAGCGGCAACACAGCAGCCAAGCAACAGTACTAGCGACGATAACAACAACAAGCAAGAGCGACGACAACGATCTTCGGTGGTGGAGACATGAAGGTGGTGGCGATGGGTTGAGATGCTTCGGGTTGAAGAAGGCAGAGGAATAGGATGGCGGGAGGGGCTTCGGTTTTGGAGAAGAAAAGAAGAAAAGGAGTACAGACAGTGAGTGAGATTGCTGCATGTGTGTGTGTGTGTGTGTGTGTGTGTGTGTGTGTGTATAAGGAGAGAGAGAGAGTGTGTGTGTATATCTATATATATAATATATATAAGGAGGGAGAGAGAGATTGGCTGTATGTGTATTATTATATATATATAATATATATAAAGATGGGTGGAGGCAGTAGTGTAGGAGTAGTAGGAGGTATGAATTAAGGCTGTAAAAGAGGTTGGGATTTGTGGAGTTGGCTGACAGGGGGTTCGGGGTAGTGAATAGGGTTAGGGATATTAATTAGGATTAGGATTAGGAATAATTAGGGTTTAAATTTAAACTTCAATGGAAAAATTTGCAAAAATTTAGGTTGGACCGGAAAATTTTTTGAGTTCTAATAAGAATGAAATAATGCCCGATAAAGAGTCCAAAGAGAAGAAAAAAATTGATCTGAAAATTGAAATACAAAAATTCACGTAATAAAATACGTACAATTGGAACATGGGTTTACAATGATGGTCCTCTCTTCGGTTTTGGGTATGATCCCAATGTTCTGTCTATACCTTTTTGTCTTCACCATCTCCATCTCACAAGTTTTAAGTTTGCATTGAAAGGTGTAGTAGTCGAACCCCTTCTCTACGAGTGTTTCCCTCTTAGCAGCACTTTAATATCCCATTCTGGTACAAGACAACTTATGAGTTTTTCACCCTTTCAGTCATTGCCTAAGCCCTTACCCAAGCTTTCAAGCCCATAAGCATTTATGTCAAAACAAGCCAACATCTTATCTATGTTTTCACGTGGAATCATGCGAAACACATCAAACTTATAATAGCATAATGTAACTTAGCTTTTACTTTTCACCTTTTCCCTCAACAAAAAAAACCAAAAAACAAAAAAAACTTTAGCTTTTACCTCCAAGGTGGTTCCCTCATGACGTTTTTGCATATTGTTTCTTATTTCATGAGCAGTTTTATAGTTTTGTCCGCATCGCATGAGTTTTTCCCATTCTTTAAGCTTGCATACAGTGCGATCATGGCTTTGGAATTTGCATTCTTCAGTTAAAGTTTTGCTTTGGTGAATGACTTCTTTCCATCACTGGCGGATATGTTGATTTTGTTGATGCAAACGTTCCATACTTCTTTTCCAAGTTCTGCAAAAAATAAGACATACGAACCTTTCACACACAATAGCATTTGCCATCAAAATGAGGTGAACGTGTAATACTTGACTCATGGGCTCTGTGTACAAGTCTTCGGGTGGAGGAAATTTGGCCATTGGACCTTATGCTCTAGATTTCAAGCCAATAATGGGCACCTCGCCTTGGGAAGGGGGATGAATAAGGTGATTGTGCAAAAATTAAAAACTTAAAAGGAATGTATATAATGAATGCGTAAATTTAAAAAAAGTAGAGTTAGAAAAAGCAAACATAGCAGTAGCACTATCACATTTACCCGATACCCAGACTCGACCCGGACCCGGCATTGGACCGGAATCGACCCGATCTATACAGGTCCGGGTCCGGGTCCTAAAATAAGACCCGACGCATTTCCGGGTCTGGGTCCGGGTCCGGGTCCGCTCAAAATAGAACCGACCCGGATCCGGACCCAGACCCATTAAAAAATACCCCAAAAAATATGAATTTGAATAATATAGTTATAGGGATATACATGTAAATAGTAATTGTTGAAGATTTATGTGTAACTATAATATTTATTCATGTACTTAGTGAAAAAAATGTTGAAACCGTAGGGTATTGGGTGCAAAAATACTTAAGTGCAAATATTTATTTTCCGCTACTAGACCCAACAGGTAGATTTTTTTAATTAGGACCCGGACCTGGACCTGATTCTTGCAAGTCTGGGTCTGGGTCCAATTTTTGGACCCGTGAGGTACCGGGTCCGGGTTCGGATAGTGGAGGACCCAACCCGACAGGACCCGATAGCAGCTCCACATAGCAGTGAGGCAGGCAAGACACAGAGATATAAGTGGTTCGGCCCCCAGGTCTACTCCACTACCCATTACTTGCAGCAATACTCCGCCGCAAACATTCAACCATACTTCAACCCCGTGTAGTGAGTTCTCGGCATTCAGGCCGAGATTCCTATTACACCCAACGAGACTTCTATTACTTTATAAGCCCCAAAGCCTGCCACTTTTCGAAGCGAGAAGAAAATGAAAAAGCAAGATCGACGTCTTGACCAAGAAAACAATAAAAGCGCACTCTTGATTCTTGGCAAAATGACAAGTTCTGAAAATTTAGAGTCAAAAGATATGAAGAATACTCGGTGAATTCACCTTTATTTATAGAGTTCCGGAATTATTCATTTCCGCAATTGTGAAAATAAATACCAAAAATGTGTCTGTTAGTCCGTAGATTGCTTTGTTTTGGCAGTCGACTGTCAATTCCTCCAAACCGAGTCGAGAGGAAGATAGTTTACTGCATCAATTTTAGTTCAAAAGGGCAGTCGACTGTAAAATAGACAGTCGACAGTATCCTATTAGGTACGGTGAATCCACTTTATATTCTTTCCATAACTTGATCATTTGCCAATAATTCTTTTATATATTTAAACCTCACAATTAAAGCAGAAAATAATCGTGAATGCGCTGGCTTCTTGAGGCTTTAATCACATGTTTCTTCTTGACGATTCTATCCTGATTCTTGCGATCTTGAATATTGACTTGATTCTTTTACTTTGATACTGCAGATTCTAAGATTTGATTTAAGTTTCATCCATAATATCCTGTAAAGATCTTGGATGAAAATATTGGATACATGTGTATGTTTTGTACACATCAAACTTAGGGTCAACAAGATGTTGAAGTTGTTTGCCTGTCATTTGAGTTTCTTTTCACTTTGTTTAAACTTAGTTTTTGTGATTTAATTTTCAGTTTTTAAAACAAAAGAACCAGGATGCCCTTTTTGAGGCCTTACAGAAGCTAAAAGAAGGTTAGTAATTGTTCAGCCAATCAGCTTTATTTTTGTTGGTTATATTTTAGCAAATCTATATGTCTCTACTTTATTTGGAGTTGAGCAATCTTTTTTTTTTTTAATAACTTGGTGGTATAATAATAAGTTACATATGTGTTCGCTTTTATGTATATTTACTTTATTTCTTATAATGTAATTGAAGTTCCCTTAATTATATTACTTCTCATTATAGACTAAGCTCTGCTAAACTTAAATCATTTTAGAAAATTGGGAATTTGGTGGAAACTAATTGGCCTCATTTAGTGGCCTAATTATTCTCGTGTACCAAAAACCATAAATTTTGTTCAGTTGCCAAACTTTAGTATATCGCTATGTCATTTTCAAACATATATGCCACTGAGAGTGCCACTAGATTCTAATGCTCACCCTTTTCGCTAGTGAGCAAGAGGTAGGGAGTTAATCATTTTCCTTTGTGAGAAAATGAGTGTTAGTGTGGCTATGGCCTTGTTAAAAAAAACATATGTTGCCTGATGTGGTGTAAGTAAAACCAGGAGCAACAGATTAATTATCATTTATGGAATAAGTGCTAAGGATACGTCTTCATTTATTTGTTATTATTAACCATCATGTTGTTTCCCCAGTTTTGAATGATGTTTCAGATCATTGTCGATTCTTTTTTTTAAAAGAGAAAATGTGTACCCCACATACAACTTACTGCCCTTCTCCAACTTAAATATTTATTTACCATTTGTTTTTTTGGCATTATTTGTCCATTTTCATGCTGTTTGACATAGTACATGTTTTTATTCAGAGTTGATGCTTCTGGGTTTCATTTCCCTGTTATTAACTGTATTTCAAAGCCCAATAAGCCAAATTTGCATCCCAAGAAGCGCTGCATCTCATATTCTTCCGTGCAAGGAGGTATATAATCATGTTGAAGTGATTCATCATGCTGACGGATTTTTTACTAGACATAGGTGGAACACAAGAAGACTTTTGTCTGAGGATGATGTTTCTTTGAGAACTTGCTCAAGCCAGGTATACTTTGTAAAGATTCGAACAACTCTCATAACTCCTTAATAGTCTTACGCCCAATTACTGAATCCCGCATATCAGTCTCCATCTCATTAAAAAGCTGGTGTAAGAGCTTCTTGTCATGAATCGTCCAATCAGAGATTTTGGAGGAATCATCTTTCTTTGCACTTCCTAAGGATCACAAGTTTACTCTATTGCTGAAAGTCTGTAGTAGTCAACTTGCATTCAGTTTCAGTAGTCGTGCCTGAATGAAACAAGCCAAATTAGTAAGCCCACCCCAAGATGAGTGCTCTCCTATTCCGACTTCCCCAGAGCCTCTGGTAGCACAGCCGAGACAGCGACGAGTTCTCTGCCCCTGCATGCGGGGATGGAGCGACAGAAGTGTTGAGAATCCAAGATAAGGTCACGGCTAAAAAGATTCAACCTAGTATCACCGTACAATCCGCAATACAAGCCAAATGAAATACCCAAGAGAAGAACCCTCAATCTCTTAATGCCAAACCAGGTTGATATAAGTATAAATTAGACAATTCAAAACTTTCTTTTCTTTTTAAAACTTTTTTATAAAGAATAGAAAAGAGAGCAGAGGAAGAAATAGTTGATATCAGAGGAGAAGAGAAAGACGAAAGAGGAAAGAAAAACCAGAAACAGAGGAGGGATTGGAAGAGGCGGAAAACCAGCGGATTTAAACCTAGATGTTGGGTTGACGAGGTAGTGGGTACAAAGTTGATGATGGATGGCCGCAGCAAAGTCAAGGTCGACGAGTGATGGTCAATCAGAGAAGGAAGAAGACATGGTTTAGATATGAGAGTAGAAGAAGAAAAAGAAAAGAAGACGAGGGAGAGGACCTGGTTTGGATTTGAAGGTGGAAGAAGATTCTTTTTGGTCTTTCTCTTTCTCTCTCTCTCTCTCTCTTTTTGGTAGAAAAAGAAAAAAAAATTAGGGTTTTTGAGTTAGGATTTTACTGGTTTTTATACCATTTGAAACAATGGGGGATAATATATTATTGTGCTAAACTTCAGAAAAACCTCAACATTTTTTTCTAAAGAAATACCCCCCTCAACTTTTTAAAAAAAATAACCCCCTAAACTTTTCACGAAAATGTAAAAGTAGTTTATTTTATTGTAAATGAAAGTTCATGGTAGTTTTTCGTTTCATAATGAAGGTTCTTCTTTTTTGTATCACAAGTACAATTTTACGGTTGTTACTTAAATGAATCTTTTTCTGGTCTTAACCAAAAAAGTTGAGGTTTTTTTTTAATATTAAAGTTTAGTGTTTAAATAGTTAACCAATTTAGAGTGATTATATAGGCAAAAAATTTCTTGGTTTAGAAGATAGGCATTGCAAATTCTTCACAACTAGATTACAATTATTATGTGGGTTGGTCAGTTAACTACTTGTTCAAACAACAAAATAAAATCACATGGATACAATTTGTCATCACTAAAAAATAATTGGGTAATGAGAAAGGAGGATGAAACCAACGACATATGCCCTTCCTAATCATGGAGCCGTTCTATGGATAATTCTAACCATTCATTTTGATATCCATACCTAAATTAACTTTACAATGCTAAACCAAGTGATTTATGCCCACTTTCCCATGCATTGACTCAAAAAAGGTTTGTTTAAACTATATATATATATATATATATATATATATATATATATATATATAAAGAGAGAGAGAGAGAGAGAGAGAGAGAGAGTTGAGATGTGCTACTTCTAAGAGTACTAGCTAGCAACTTAGCTCGGGGGACAACTCAAGTTCTAAGTATCAACCATCCAAAATGAAATACACATAATTAGATACAATTAGATATGCTCTACATCATCAAAGTCACGTTTGTGTGAAATAAGGAAGAAATAAAAAAACAAAACAAAAACAAGGAAAAACAATATGATCAACACCGTTCAAAGTCCCTCTCCAAAACAAAACAAAAAGCTTACACCGTTCAAAGTATTGTACATATCACAAAATATAAAAGGATGAAAAATTATGAGTGGTGAACATGTTTTACCCACGTTTAAGTGATCTTTTTTCCATATATATATATATATAGAGAGAGAGAGAGAGAGAGAGAGAGAGAGAGAAATCTTCGGTTGCACACTACTTTGGTGAACACTCACGAAATAGAGTACCTATGAAAAATCCGAACTGCTCATATTGTTCTATATGCCTAAGATAGCCTAAAAATAAAAAATCAAGTAATTTGAAGTTCATTTGCCCATGATTTACATCATCACAAAATTGTATGGCTGAAAATTCTAACAGCATGATGGATGGGCAAATGAACTTCAAATTACTTGATTTTTTATTTTTAGGCTATCTTAGGCATATAGAACAATATGAGTGGTTCGGATTTTTCATAGGCGCTCTATTTCGTGAGTGTTCATGAAGTGCTCACCAAAAGTAGTGTGCAACCGAAGGGGACTCTCTCTCTCTCTCTCTCTCTCTCTCTCTCTCTCTCTATATATATATATATATATATATATATATATATATGAGGTATGCTTCAATGCAAACCACCTAAGTCGTTCCCAACAACGGCTTAGGTTATATTAACACTGAAGCCGTTGTTGGGAACAACGACTTCGGTTATAAACCTAAGCCGTTGTTCCCAACGACTTCAGTGTTAACATAACTGACCCCGTTTACATGGGACCCATTTGCAAGCATTCCTTTATATATATATAGAGTCCCCTTCGGTTGCACACTACTTTTGGTGAGCACTCCGTGAGCACTCACGAACTAGAGACCCTATGAAAAATTCGAACCGCTCATATTGTTCTATATGCCTTAGATAGCCTAACAATAAAAAATCAAGTAATTTGAAGTTCATTTGCCCATCCATCATGCTGTTAGAATTTTCAGCCATACAATTTTGTGATGATGTAAATCATGGGCAAATGAACTTCAAATGACTTGATTTTTTATTGTTATGCTATCTAAAGCATATAGAACAATATGAGCGGTTCGGATTTTTCATAGGGTCTCTAGTTCGTGAGTGCTCATGGAGTGCTCACCAAAGTAGTGTGCAACCGAAATTTCTCTCTCTCTCTCTCTCTCTATATATATATATAGATATAGATGAGGTTTCTTCCATTGAAAATGCAAATATTGTGCAAACGCGTGCAAACCACTTAACCCGTCATTGGTGATGACGGGTTAAGGCATAAGGCAAAATTTTATGTTTTGCCTTAACCCGTCATTGCCAATGACGGGTTAAGTGGTTTGCAAATTGCAAACGCTATATTTGCATTTGCAATGGAAGAAACCTCTTTCTCTCTCTATATATATAGAGAGAGAGAGTGAGAGAGAAAGAGAGAGAGAGAGAGAGAGAAAGAGTTGAATTGTACTACTTCTAAGAGTACTAGCTAGCAACTTAGCTTGGGTGACAACTAAGTTCATAATATCAACCATCCAAAATGAAAATTCACACAATTGGATACAATTGGCTATGCTCTAACATCATAGAAGTTACGTATATATACAAAGTTTAAAATAAATTTGACAAGTTCTAACCACTCATTGTGCGACAGAAAAATTAAGTAATTTTGTACTCTTTTTTAAACGTTGATTTTTTTTGTTGCATGATAAACTGTAAAAAAATCTCAAATACAGTTAAAATTTTGTATGTACATATATTTATAATGTAGGTTTTATCCACCAGTGGTGGATTTTCCTCTTTGGGTTGTTGAGATTTGAATTTGAGCTGTTACAACCTAGCTAAGTTAGCTAGGTGACACACTACCCCCTTATTCTCTTATATATATATATATAGGGTAAAAGGGATATGAGCAACTTGCTTATTTAGTAAATGAGCAATTTATGTGGCATGTGTGTGATACATTGGACAACTAACCTTTTTAAGGATTTTTCAATCACATGCATGCCACATCATCAATTGCTTATTTACTAAATGAGCAAGTTGCTCATACCCCTTTTTCCCATATATATATATATATATATATATATATATAGAAAAATTATATGGATATAGAGTAAACATGATTGTATTACGAGAAGACTACCAATATTGACTTAGAAATTAGTGTAGGAAAGGTCACTAACAAAATTACTAGAAAGATTCCACATCCCAACAAAAAAGATGTTTACAAAACAGGATGATCTCTTTTATCAAGATTTGGTTCTAAAAGTACTTATATTTTCGAAAGAATGCATGGAAATATAGAACTAAAGGGAAATCAAGACTTTTCTTCAATCAAGCTTTAAGCAATGAAAAATTAAAAAGAATAAAAAAAATACCCATATATACGGGGATCATGTGTAACCCTACCTCTCCTCTTATTTTCGGGTCTTATATGATACGAATCTCCCGTGAGAAATCCAATATGTACATCTTATTTTAATAACCTTAGTGTGTAAAATCAAGTTATTTGACATTCATTTGCTCATCCATCCAGGGCGGCCCTGAGTTTACGGGGGCCCAAGGCAAACTTCCAAAATGGGGCCCCCATACAATTGTTTTAAAAAAAATTGTTAATTTTTTTTTGGAATTGATTTTTGCTACAATTATTAAAAACCGAGATATATGAAGAAATAGATGGAGACTTAGGGATTTGAGAAAAAAATCTCCATGCAAACCAATGAACAACTAAAATAAGTTGACTTAAGTACTAATTTAAAAAACAAAGTCTAAAAAACTAAATTTGGAGGCCCTTAAAAAAATATTACATGCAAAATACGTATATATAAATTCAAAGAAAAACAAATTTGGGGGGCCCTAAAATTGTGAAAAATCGGGCGCCCGAGGCGACCGCCTCCCCTGCCTCAAGTAGAGAGCTGACCCTGCATCCATCATGTCATTATAAAAATTAAGAGTTTTCAGTCATACTACTTCTTCACGTCGTAAAACATAAATAAATGGACTTCAAATAACTTGATTTACACTTGTAGGCTATCTTAGACATGTAAACAAGATGAACGGTTTGAATTTTTCATTGGGGACTCGTACCAATGGGACCACATATGATACCTCAAAATAAGGGGAGTATATATATATATATATATATATATATATATATATATATATATATATATATATATACACGCACACACCCTTCTGCACTTATCCATGTCAAGATTGTATCATGTGGTCTCATTGCTTTCGTGCGTATATATAAAGAGAGGATACGGGGGTTCCTATGACATAGGTGAAAATTTCTTCCTATGGCGCACTAAAAATCTAGTCTCCACGTCCAAAATTCATGATCTGCACCATTCTACTTGCTCTTCATTCCATAAAAGATAGGTTGATATAAAATCACTAAATTTGAACATGTTTTGCCCATTCATCATGAGGTTGCAAAATAAATGGTTTTCCGCAATAGAACATTAACGACCACTTAATGTATGGGCAAATATATTCAACTTTAATGATATTTCATCCTTTGATGTTTAATGACATGTTGAACACTTTGAACGGTGTGAATCGTGCATTTGGGAGGAGATAGGATTTTTTAGGGTGACAAATTTCCTTCTGTTTTCTCATATATGTATGTATATATAAGAGAGACAAAGAGGGAAGGTGGCATAGGAAAAAAATCTCCTATGGCACTCTAAAAAATCATACCACTCCTCCCAAAAGCATGATCCATACTATTTGAAGTGTTCAAGATATCAGAAAACATACAAGAATGAATTAGAATAAAAATTGAATATGTGCTTCCATGTATTAAGTGGTCGTAATGGTTCTATTGCTTAAAAACCATTCATTTTGCCACCTCATGATGAATCGGCAAAACATCTTCAAATTTAGTGTTTTCACTTAATCTATTTCACTTCAACTTGAATGGTGTGGATTGTGAATTTTGGTTGCGGAGATTGGTTTTTTAGTGTGCCGTAGGAGGAAAATTCGTGCTATGCCATAGGACCCTCCGTATCCTCATCTATATGCATACTAGCCAACTTAATTCTCTGAAAGATATAGCATGATGAACAACAATAGAAGCAATGTGACCAGATGATACAATATTGCCTTAGCTAATTTCCATAGATTGTAGCATGTGGTCATTGCTTCTGTTGTTGTTCATCATGATTAATCTTTCGGAGCAGTAAGTTGACTACTGTACATATACCTACCTTCTCAGGCATCATTGTCAAGAGTGTATCATATGGTCCCATTGCTTCTGTTGTTGTTTATCATGCTAAGCAGTTAAAATCCCCGATTACACGCGATTAATTCACGATTAATCGCTAATCGGAGGCTAAGCGATTATGTTTTTAGCGATTTATAATATTTCAATAGTTAGCGATTTAATCGGGTATAATCGGCCGATTAGTGGTTAATCGGCCGATTTTAAGTGGTCAATTAACCGATTAATTTTTCTCTAATTTTCATGCTTGTTTCCATTATTTGGGCTCAATCCGGCACAAACTCAAATCCAAATCCAAAATCCAAACCCCTTATGATCCTCGCGCAAACCCAAACTCGATATGTCGCCGCTCTCCTCTTCTTCCTCGTGCAAACCCAAACTGATTCTCTTTTTCTTCCTCGAGCAAACCCCAACCCGATTCGCCGTCATTCCCCCTGCGTCGTCACATACTTGACCCTGTCTGCTTCCGATGCACCTCCTCCTCTTGCTGCTCGCACTGCTTCTCCCCGATTGTTTTTGTTTGATGAAACCTTCAAGCAAACCCGACCTACATCCAGAATTCAAACTCAGCTCAAACCAAGTATTTTCTTCTTTTTCTCTATAACAATATGTTCCTATTTGATAATTTCATAATAGTTTAATGTTAGGATTTAGTGTTGCTACATAATGAGGATATATCTTTTTGTAATTATATATATATATATATATATAATTTTTTTTCCGATTTAATCCCCGATTATTTTCCGATTAACCGATTAATCACTAATCGCTCCTAGACCGATTAGTTCCAAAATCCGATTTTAACTACCTAAATATCCTGATAAATCTTTTGGAGCATTAACTTTGAACAGAATTGACTTTTAATGTTTTTCCAATTTAATCCCCGATTATTTTCCGATTAATTACTAATCGCTCCTATACCGATTAGTTTCAAAATCCGATTTTAACTACCCAAATATCATGATAAATCTTTTGGAGCTTTTACTCTGAACAGAATTGACTTTCCACTTGTTGCAGGGAATGGTTCCATTGTTATCTCTTGAAGCACTACATCAATTGCACATCTTCATCTTTGTGCTTGCAGTTGTCCATGTTGTGTTTTGTGCCACTACGATGTTTCTAGGAGGACTCAAGGTACATTGGTGGTATGCTTTTACTTTAAACTTTTGATCTGATTTTGGGTATACATAGAACTATAATTGCGACTCTGCAGATTAGAAAATGGAAGCATTGGGAGGAGGCAATTTGGAAAGAGAACTCGAAGCAAGAAAATTGTAATATTGTTTTTTCAAGTTTGTCTCCTTTATAAGTATATGTTGTTATGTTGACTTAGATTATTAACTGGTTGTCATTATATTGTTGAAATGAAATCATCCACATGCAGCACCAAGTACGGAACACATGGCACATGCCCATCCCCACCTTGAGTTTGTCACTGAACGTGCCATGGGATTTTGGAGAAAGTCAGCTGTTATAAGCCGTATGGTGAGTTGTTTACGTCCTGTCTTGGAACTTCTCTTGCTGCAATTGTGATTTTCAACTGATTAATTGAGATTTATGGTCCTAAGGTGTTTTTTTTATTTTTTGCTCAAATATTGCTAATGTAACATGTAACCCTCACATTAATATTATGTTTCTTGCTGTCAGTCTGCGCCATATTCATAGTAGATGGCTAGAATATCTTATTTTAAATAAATCAGGAGAATATTTATTTTTTTGGTCGTACCATCTAAAAGAATGTATGAAACTCCCTTCGGTTGTCAGTGTTGAGTGAATGATGAATGAGTGTAATATTGGATTCTTAGGGGTCTATATTGTAAGTTTGTTATAGGCTTTGCCTGTTTGTACGAGGCTATTGCTGTAGCGCCCTGAATTCCACACATTGGGAGCTCGTGACACTTACCCAGAATCTTTAATTCAATGAGTACACAACACAGAAAAATTACAGGAAATTAGAAACTTACATTGCACAAGGCAGCTATATACTACTCTCGAATACCTTCCGCAGCTCGAGTCCCCTGCTCCACGATCAGCGATCCTGCAATTAGCAAACTGTGGGCACGTCAGTTGAATACAACTGACGCAACACGGATAAAAACCACAATCTCCAAAATCCTCAACAATCAATATTTGATGCAGAAGAAAAATGTGAAAGTCAAACCACAAGTGTTGGTGTATGTCATGATCTAGATTCTAATGCACAATTCATATGTACACCATGCTCTTAATCTAATGCAAACTTGATTTGGAAACGTATGCATCCCATACTACATACTTCCCAAATCGGGTTCGTATTTTCCAGATGATAGGGTCGCCATACATCATACTCTTGTACTCCTTCCTGTTCCTGACATTTATTTAGTGACTAGTAGAGCTGCAGTAAGTACGGTCTATTCCGTCTACTGTATCAGATCGGTGGTCTTTCTCCACTCCCGAAAGTCGGTGATCACCCCGATCTATCGAAATCGGTGGTCTCTCTCCACTTTGCCGGCCGGTGGTCTCTCTCCACTCCCGACAGGCTGGTGATCATTCAGCTCCGCTGCAATCCTGTCGGAATCGGTGGTCCTTCTCCACACTCGGACTCTACCATAAGTTATCCGAACATAGGGCGAATCAGCAGGGTCTTTCCCTACTCCGCCAGAGACTGAGAGTTACACTCTAGCTCTTTGTTCATATGGATAACTTAGAACATAACGTACTCATAGGGGTCCATTCCCCTAGATTTCGACATCTCTATCACTAAATCTCAGGAATTAACAGTCGAGATCACGCCGCACGTGTCCTAGACGAGACGACGCCGCACGTGTCCCTTTGACAGGTGAGTAAACTCCCAACTAGTGCTTGTCCTTATTTTATTGGTCACGTGATTTCATCATCATTGTTGTCCTTTCCTTCCTATTTCATTTATCCTTACTCTTAATAAATACTACTTAGTTTCTTATTCAATGATAGTTGGTTACTAGGTGATTTAAACCTAGATCCAAAGTTAATTATCTAACTCGAGAGTAGTTGGTTTAGCTACTTGTCATAAAACTAATGCACATAAATGCAGTTACTTATATGTAGGATAAAGGGCACTTGGTGCACTAAATATCACCATATGCGTATCAATATTAGTGCACTTAAGGCACCAAATACCACCATATGCATACACTTATGTATACTACCACCATTTGTATTACTAAAGTCTTCAATGCCTACAATCTTTTCCTTTACTACAATCTACTTAACATGTCATGAACTTCTAATTAGCTAAGCATGCAACTACAATCACTAAGCATATTACTACAAGTGTGTAGTTTCATGCAATCACATCAATTTAAGCATTCGAGGAGTAATCTTTTCTACTACATACGACAACGTTCATGTTATTCTATATAATGTACATATACACTACCATTCTCATTGTTCACATTTACAATGAGATATCACAATAAAATAACACTATAGTCTTATTCTCAATTATTGACCCAACTTGGTCCTTATCCGGCCCATAGAAAACAATTACACAACTCTATACTAACTTCACAAGTTAATCACATTCTTGATTCAACCGTCCTTCCACCTACTAATCTCGAACTTGCATTTTTGTTATTAAGACTAGGTGCTTACTAACTCCTTCAATTTGCTTACTAGCATAACAAGATCAAGTCTATATTTCCAACTTCCTAACTTCTCACTAACAAGACGTTCTAGCATTCTATTCTACTAATTTACTACCATACTAACATATTAACTTACTAACTTACTAACATTTCAACAAAGCTTACTAACATTATTAGTACAATGCTACCATCTACCAAAACAATCTATTAACAACAATTTTCCTTTTGCTACAAATAAATTACTACACAATCATGTCAATAAACTACTACACAATTATTTAAATATAAATAATAAACAAATAACAAACAAAAAATAATAATAACACAAGAGGTATGAAGAATACCCACTTTGATTGCTTGTAAGCTTGAAGTTGCTACTTCTCCTCCTTGCACCTTTAGTCTTCTTGACTTCTTGCTCCAATCCAAAAGTAGTAGTAGAGTGGTATAGTAGTAGTAGGAGTAGTAGTTGTAGTATTAGTAGTAGCAGTAAGTAGTAATAGTAGTAGTAGAAGTGGTAGTTGGTACTAGTAGTTGAAGTAGTAGCAAGTAGTAGTAGTTGAAGTAGGTAAATAAATAGAGAAAAGGGGAGAAGAATGGCTGCTATTGCTGCTGGTGCTGTCGGCAGTAAAGAGAGAAAAGAGAGAAGAATAAAAGTGTAGTAGTAAGTAGTAGTAAAGGGTAGTAAGTAGTAGTACTAGTTGGAGGTAATTAAATAGAGAAAAGGGGAAAAGGGGGGCTGCAGCTGCTGTTTGCTGCTGTCGGCAGTAAAAAGAGAAGGGAGAAGGATAGAAGTGGAGTAGTAAGTAGTAGTAGTAGTAGTAAATGGAGTAGTAGGGGTTAATACATGTGTATATATAGAAAAAAGGGGAGAAAAGCACAGCTGTGTTGCTGGCTGTCTGCAGAAAGAAAGAAAAGGAGAGAAGGAGAGAGGTGTGGAAGGGTGTAGAATAGCTTAGGTGTCCCCCACTTTTGCACATAACCCCTTAGTCTTTATGAAATTGCACTTAAGCCCTAAATACTATTGGATTGGGCTTAAAAAAGAAGTGTTGGGCTTTTTAAAAGAAAATTTAACCATACTTACATAAAAATAATAGTGTAGTGTATGAAAAAAAAAAATAATGTCAATGCATATATATATATATATTCATATATACATATGTATATATATAACAATGTATATATATATATATATATATATATATATATATATATATATATATATTGTAAGAATTTAGGGGTATTACAATTGCGTTCATTGTATTCGATGCCTTTTGATCTGTAGGACTTTCCTTTAACCAATGTGGTGCCTCAACCAAAGCATTCATCATTTTAAGAGAAGAAATAAGCACCCTGAACCCTGATGAATTCTTTCTAGTTAAAAAGGAAAAAAATGTGAAATATATAAACTGGCGAAAGATTAAAAAAAGTTAACGTAGATAGTTATTATAACTATAAGAAACGCATAACTAAGTTTATTCTCTGCCTTGGAAAATTGTAGATAAAACCATCAAGAGTGAAATAAATTACTTACTAAATTCAGCTCTCTGTTTGTTCTTGGTGCAACTTGCATACATGAGGGATATAATACTGAAGTTTAAGCATATTGCAGTTGGCTTTCTTCAAGCAATTTCATGCATCTGTGACCAAATCAGATTACAAAGCACTACGAGCAGGATTCATCATGGTAAGTTAACTTATGTGCTTGAATATAAATATAAATAAATATAAATATAAATCCCTCAGCCCTCACCACAGCATCAGGATTTTGGTCTAGCGGCAGCTCATTTCATAATTCATATGGTATCCATCAGGCAAGTATTTATAGTGTATTAAAAATATTAGGATACTGCTGCAGACACAGCCTAGGTTTCAGCCTACAAAATGGATGTTAGCTACTGTGGAACATGTTAGAAGAAAAATATAAATCCATTAACCCTTACCACAACTTCAGAGCTTTCTTTGGTTGTAGTGGAGATATTTCACATTTTGTGACATTTTTTATCATGGAATTTACTTTTTAATTTATTACCTATTTAGTAGTTTCCCAGATTAAACTTTATCCATAACCATGAATTTAGAGGCGAGGATACTTCTGGTAGGATTTAAGTTGGACCAGATTTCCCCAGCTTGATCCACTTTTAAAACCCACAATAAAAACAGTCTGAATGATATGTGCTAATTATTATTCCAGAGGCACTGCAAGAGTAACCCGCAATTTGATTTTCATAAGTACATGATGCGTACTCTTGAGGATGATTTTAAGAAAGTTGTCGGCATAAGGTAAGCAATTTCTGAAGTTGCTTCAATTTTCTTTCTAATTTGATTCCTCATTGAATGTTTATCATGTGCAGCTGGTATCTGTGGCTCTTTGTTGTCATCTTTCTTCTGTTGAATATTCACGGTAAGCTATTGAAAGGTTGCTTTTAGTCCTCTTTCTAGCAAAGTAATGAGGAATTATGACCGCATGCGATCTTTTTTTTGGTCTGTTTTTGTGGAAGACAGACTGAGTTAGGTAGCAGATAAGGAGCTTTATTGCTTACACTCTAATACTTGCATGTAACCTGTATTATCAAAGGATTATACTTTTGTTCAAAACTGTGAAAAATTTCCTATCTGTTCATTATTTTTCTCTTTTGTACATTGACAGACAGAAAAAATAATAAATAAATAAATAAATCATACTTTGATGCAATTATTGCAAAAAAATACGAATATCATCGAAAAAATGATGTAGTTGTATGGAAATGATTAATGAATATTTAAGACACATGAGGAACACACACACACACACAAATTATTTTGATCGAAAAAATCTGGATACATTTCGATACTTATCGAATATTTTTCCAAACCTTCACTGTTTTTTTCTGAATACATGTCAATACAAGTATTTAATATTAATGTCATCAACAATTTTATTAATATAAATCAATTCCATTTTATTAGTCTACTTTTGATGCATAAAAAATGTCTCAATTTGACTTCTCTATGTATAATTACGATCAAAGCAACACTATATAATAAGTTAGCTATGAATCTGGAAATCTGGAATCTGGTCCATTCATCCTATTAAGAAAAATATGCTCTTTTAGTAATATATTGACTTATTGACGAATTATATATCAAACCACAAACCACTTTCTGTTATTGAAAATCATCTTGACTCACCTTCTCTATCTCTCCAGTTACTATCAAAAGCTTTATGACGTTCTAATAATTCAACAACAACGCAACTCTGGTTTCATCAAAAATCATGGTTATATTACATTTGTTTGTTAGTTTTTGAAGTGATTTATCACTAGCTTGGCCTGTCACAATCTGATCTGTGCTAAAAGATTACATGTTTTCTACACAAAATGTTTTAAAATGTTTCGAAATTTCTCAGTGATGACAATTTTATATATATATTTTTTAGCCTATGTTTCAGTACATCCAGAATTGTCTGGTTAATGTTCTCTTTCTTAATCGGGATAACAAATTGTTTAAAGCCACTTAATTTCATAGTTTGTGCAAAATTGAACCATTCATCTGCTCAAAATGTACACATATATTCATTACATTTCCCTTATATGATGACCAATTATATACCAAACTGAAAATTCTCTTGTCTACTTTGTGATGCATTCAGGGTCAATTACGCTCAGCTATAACTGTTTATGATCTAAAGTATCATAATCACTTAATAATTGTTTGTTTTGCAATCATAGACAAATAGACTGTTAATATTTATCAATGACTATTTTAATACTCATTAAAGTTAACACTTGTCACGTCTACTTTGTGAACTCTCATAATTTGAAGCCAACACAACTTCAATCACAATGAAGGTCTATGGTTTAATATATCATATATCTCTCTGCACAGAAAAAATTGTGTAGCTATCTTTTTAGCTACATCTTTTACTTTTTAAAGGTGAATCCTGACGGTTCAACTTCTTAATGTAACTCATCTATATCATGCATATATTAAATATAATGTATGCATAGAAATTAGAAGCCTTTCTCTTAAAATTATGTTGTTTCATCCATCTTCCTTCATTGTAGTTATTTTCAATTGTTTATAATTTTTAAACATTTTTTACCAAATTCAAACCCTCGGTGATTTCTTTCG
The DNA here is from genome assembly GCA_017893485.1 of Hemerocallis citrina. Classification (NCBI taxonomy): domain Eukaryota; kingdom Viridiplantae; phylum Streptophyta; class Magnoliopsida; order Asparagales; family Asphodelaceae; genus Hemerocallis; species Hemerocallis citrina. The sequence goes on along the minus strand of CM030367.1, from coordinate 72,487,359 downwards.
GAGTATTATGATGTTGTGATGAGGGTAAGTGCATTTGACTTAAAGAAGAATTTGAACACTGGATAGGGCTCAACAGGTAGAATACTTCATTTTGTTCCATATACTGAGTTGCACTAGTATATTTTCCTTTTTGTTCAAGAGAGCATTTTTACTGTGCAGTTTTTTGAACTGATTATACAAAGCAGAATATAGGAGTTTTCAGTTGTTCATCAATGTATTTTTTGTCCATAATATGGAAATTTTGTCTTGAGGTTCTACAAATTTAAATATCCATCATACAGAGTATACTTCTTATAAACCAGTCAAATTGTAGAAAAATATCATAACCTTTAGCTTTTTTTAGATAGATACCACAACCTTCTATTATTTCAAGAAAATACCACAACTTTTCTTTTGGACAGATTACAAAGATATCCTCTGCTCGCACACACCACCACCACCATACACATGCACACACTCACACACCCCACCATTACCACCTCCTCCTTCAAAATATTTTCTAGCTACACCACTGAAATCAACTACTTTTTTTGATATAGTTGTTCCCATTTATGTAGCCAAAAATTATTAATTGATTCTCGGTTGCTTATTGTTTATGCAGGTTTGCATATTTATTTCTGGCTATCTTTCTTACCGCTAATTGTAAGTGCGCTGGAAAATAGTTCCTTTTTTTTCTTTTTGGTAAAGTCAAAGTTGGTTATTGTTAAATAAGCTTATTAGCATAGGTAAAATTTTCTGACTACTAGTTGCTTGGCCATTGCTGTGATCCTATATATGAGAAAAGAAAACAAGCCTTGATTGACTTCGGTACATGTTTTGTGTTATCATTGTACCTTATTTCCTAACTTAGTTGCAATTTTTGTTATCGCTTACTCACCAATCCAGCCTCTTCTCAAGTATTCTGTTTTCAGTATTTTTATTATGTTAATTATGCAAAGGGCTAATTGAATATCACTGCAAGCTCTTTCATATTTCACACAAATTATACATATCAACATTTTCTCTCATTAAGAATCTTTTGTTTTTCATCATAAAATCACCGATTTTATCTTCTCTTTGCTTCACCAGAGTTGGAATCTTTTTGCAAGGTGATCCCTTCTGAGCTGAATCTTATTTTTGGTGTGTTAGTAGCAAGTGCATACATCACTAGCTCAGGGAAATAGTTTTTGGCTTGTTCTTTTGGCAAAAGGTCTACTTTAAACCTCAAAATCAGGTGCATAATAAATCCATGACTGTAGCACAAGGAGTAAGGTTGTAGGTTGTTCTTATAAGGTTATTATGAGATATATTGTTGTAGTTGTTATATTCCAAGTAGAGCCCATGCGTATGTATCTTGTATATATGTTAGGCATTGTATCTAGTTCAGTGGATCAATAAGAGATACATTTTCATGGTATCAGAGCCTCAATCCTAACCCTAGCCAGCCTCCACCACCCAAACAAGTCGTTGTCGCCTGACCCGGTCGTCGACCAATCCCCGCCAGCCACAATTGGTGCTGTCGCTGCTCCTCTACCTCTCGGATCCAATCAGAGATCTAGATCCAAACTCAGATTCGAAGTCGATCCGACCCAATGCTCGACGCCATCATTGACATCAGCATCTTCTTCTTCTTCTTGGTTTCTTTCTTCTCCTTGATGTAGTTGCTGTTGCTGCAGTTGCTGATTGTTGTTGCTGCCGCCTTCCGGGTTTCCTCCAAACCGGACCGAGATCCAGGTCCGGATCCAACCTGAACTGACCCGACGCAACCCGATCCAGTCTAGATCGGATCCGCACTCGCTGCTGCTGCTGATGCCTGCTCAGCAATCCTGCTGTGATAGAAATTATATGGATTCCGCCTGGGGGAGTGGTTCAGGATAAGGCTGGGTTTTCAGGGGAATCTTGGACATGCATAAAATGTGTTTGATGGAAGGAGTGGTGGTAACTGCGAGCATTGTAGGATGGAGTTTGTGAAAGATCCGAGGTATGTTTGATTATATGAGGCATTATTCCAGTGGTCGTGGTGCTAGCAGCAACAGTTCAAAGAATGGCTCAGGCACTTCACTTGCCAACATCATATGCAACTATTGTAAGAAGTTTGGGCATACAAAGTGGAATTACCCTAACAAACGTTCTCAGAATACTCAACTGTGGCACACTGCACATGGAGCTTATAGTTTGACCAATGTTCAGGTAGATGCAGGAGGGCTTTAGGCTCTCCAACGATACTGTGATTCTTAGCGCTAGTCTTCTTCTGTCACATTAGCAAGGTCAAGTATCGCATGTCCGCTTCTGAATCTCGGTTAATTGAATCTCCTGCCCTAGGTATTACTTCAAGACGGGGCTTATTGTGCGCTCTTCTCCTTGAATTACAGACCGCCCGGACTACCCTCTCAACCTTTTATCTCTGACATCATGGGTAATAGATGCAGGTGCTTCTGATTATATGACTGAAAATCTAGGTATTTATCTTCTGTTAATAGGTCCTTTCATCCACCTGTTAGACTTGCTGATGGTTCTACCTCCCCAGGTGGAGAGAGTCGGACATGTAAACATTATTTCCACTTTACAACTTAGTTCTGTTCTTCAATTAACCTAATATTTGTTAGTAAAATTACTAAAATATTGAATTGTTCTGTTACCTTTTATTCTGAGCACTGTGTGTTTCAAGAACTTGAGACGAAAAAATGATTACCACAGGATGTATATCAAAGGGTCTTTGTCAGCTTAACAATATTCCTATCTCATTTGCATGTTTGAGTGTTTGCACGCCTTTGGATTTGCACTGCCAGTTGGGACATCCGTCAATACAAATTCTGAAGAAGTTGATACCTGAATTATCTTCTCTTAAGGAGTTATCTTGTGAGTCATGCCAATTAGGTAAACACTTGCGTAGATCTTACCCTCCTAGAGTTAGTAAATGATACAGTCGAGCTTTTGGTTTAGTTCATTCTGATGTTTTGGGAACTTGTCATATTCAATCTCAATTTAGTGGTGGTTTTAGATATTGTGTTACCTTTATTGATGACTAGTTGACTTCTCTCGAGTAACCTGATTATATTTAATAAAATCTCTATATGAAGTTTTCTCTATTTTTAAATCATTTTGCACTGTGATAAGAACACGGTTTAATGTATTCGTTCAAATTTTGCATAGTGACAATACCAAAGAGTATTTTACTTATGAGTTCACTAGTTTTGTGAAGGAGGCCTTCTTTCTGGCACGTATGCTACCGCAATAATATCTGGTCTTATTTCCACTTTTCCAGTCCTCTGTGGTAATCTCCATGAATCTTCTTGTCCTTGCACCCTTCAACAAAATGGTGTTGTAGAATGCAAGAATCGTCACTTGTTAGAGGTTACAAGGATCATGATAGTTCATAGACAGGTTCCTCAACGTTTCTTGGAGGATGCGGTCCTTACTGCATGTCTCTTATCAGCTGCATGCCCTCGTCCGTGTTAGATGGTCAGACACCATTCTCCATGTTATTTTCATCTACTAATTTGTTTCCACTCCCTCCCTATAACTCTGGTTGTGTTAGTTTTGTTCATGATCATCGCCATGGTCGTTATAAGCTATATCATCGTTCTATTCGATGTATTTTTTCAGGGTATTCGCATTCCTAGAAAGGTTATAAATGTTATTGTCCCGAGTTGCATCATCATTTTATTTCTGTTGATGTCACATTTCTCGAGTCTCAGTCTTCTCTACAACTTCATCTTGTCTGACTCCACCTCCATCTGATGAGAATGATATTGAATTCCTTACCTACCTTGATCTTTCGATCTCTACTTCTTTGGCATCTGTGAAACAATGGTCTTCACCACTGCTCACAAGGCGTGCAATCACTCAAGTGTTCCAATGACGTAAGAACACTGCTTCTTACCCGTTTCACGCTATTGTGCCTATTGTTGCCCCACCTCTGGTTACTGATACACCATTTCCTGAGCCTACAACTACATCCCCCATTACATCCACTGCTCCCACACATACTATTCCCCATGATGGTGAACCTTATGATCTTGATCTTCCCATTACTATACGCAAAGTGAATCGTTCCACTAAACATCATTTATATAATCGTCTTTCATATGCTCACTTGTTGTCTGCCCATTCTGCCTTCATCTCTACTTTGGACACTTGCCATGTTCTCAAGTCATTATCAGAAGTACTATCACTCCCTGGTTCGAGCTAGGCTATGCAAGAAGAGATGACTAGTGACTACTCTAAAGAAAATTGGTACATGGGATCTGGTTCTCTTTCCATCTAGCAAACATTGTGTTGGTTGTAAGTGGGTATACACTGTTAAAGTAAACCTAGATGGTTCTCAGGCCTGCCTAAATGCTCGATTGGTTGTTAAAGGTTATTCACAGACTTATATCATTGATTATGATAAGACATTCTCTCATGTGGCCAAAATGCCTTGTTCGGATCATTGTTGCCTTGGCTGCCCGATGTCATTGGCCACTCCACTAGCTTGATATTGAGAATGTCTTTCTCAATGGTGTTCTTGAGGAGGTTTATATAGAGCAGGCCCCCTGTTTTTGCTAGCAAAGCTTAGGCTACAAGGGTCGGTCGCTTGAAACGATCTTTGTTTGGACTCATGCTTGGTTTAGTTGTTTCACTGAGGTTGTCACGAGTTTTGGCTTAAGGAGCAGTGACAGTGATCACTCTGTATTCCATCGACAACATTAGGGGCAAAGGATCATTTTAGTTGTATTATGTGGATGACATTGTAATTACAGGAGATGATTATAATGGTATTCAAGATCTGAAGTCATATATTCAATAGAAGTTTCAAACTAACGATCTCGGGTGACTGAAGTATTTCCTGGGGATCAAAAGTTGGTCGATCTAAACCGGAAATTTCTTTATCACAAAAAAAAGTATGTATTGGACATACTTACCGAGTGCGCTTTGCTTGGATACCTAGGCAGTTAAAATCGGTTTTTGGAACTAATCGGTCTAGGAGCGACTAGTGATAATTGGTTAATCGGAAAATAATCGAGGATAAATCGGAATGATCGTTATATATATATATATATATATATATATATATATATATATATATATATATATATGGGATTTCTTCCATTGCCAATGACGGGTTAAGGCTTAAGGCAAAAAATTATATTTTGCCTTGGCAATGATGGGTTAAGTGGTTTGCACAAACATTTGCGTTTGCAATGGAAGAAACCTATATATATATATATATATATATATATATATATATTGTCTTAACCCGTCATTGCTAATGACGGGTTAAGTGATTTGCACAAACATTTGCGTTTGCAATGGAAGAAACCTCTCTATATATATAATTAAAAAAAGATATATCATCATTATGTAGCAATCATAAATCCTAACATAAAACTATTATGAGATTATCTGTAGCACCCTGAGATCCATATAAAGGAAACTCGTGACACAACCCAAGATCACTGCTTCAAATGAGTACACAACATAGAAAAGAAATTACTGGAAATTTAAAACTTACATTGTTCAGGACAATTCTGCTTTCCACTTGGAATACTCCACGGCCTAAAATTCTTTTGTTCCCACGATCAATTCCTACAAACCAATTGTGGGCACGTCAGTTGAAAACCGCAAAACGGATGAAAATCGCAATTTCCTAATCCTCAACAAACAACCTTCATGCAGAAAGAAAGAAATGTGGAAATCATGTAATAAGATTGTTGGTGTATGTTATGACCTAGGATCTAATGTATAATTCAAATGCACACGATGCTCTTATTCTAATGCATACTTGATTCAGAAACATATGCATTCTATACTATATATATCCTAGTCAAGCTTAAGCGTACTTCAGATTATAGGGTTCACTCCCTCGCAATGCAAACCTATTCTTGTACTCTTCCATGTTCCTGACATTTATTTAGTGACTGGTAGAGTTACAGTAAATACGATTTATTTCGTCTACTGCATCGGATTGGTGGTCATTCTCCACTCCCGAAAGTCGGTGATCACCCCGATCTATCGGAATCGGTGGTCTCTCTCCACTCCGCCAACTGGTGGTCTCTCTCCACTCCCGACAGGCTGGTGATTATTCAGCTCAACTGCAATCCTGTCGGAATCGGTGGTCTTTCTCCACACCCGGACTCTACCATAAGTTATCCGAACATAGGGCAAATTTGCAGGCCTTTCTCTACTCCGTCAGAGACTGAGAGTTATACTCTAGCTCATTGTTCATATGGATAACTTAGAACATAAACGTACTCATAAGGGTCCATTCCCCTAGATTTCGACATCTCTATCACTAAATCTCAGAAATCAACAGTCGAGACTGTGCTGCACTCGTCCCAGATGAGACGACGTTGCACGTGTCCCCTTGACAGGTGAGTACACTCCAAACTAGTGCTTGTCCTTATTTTATTGGTCATGCGATCTTATTAACATTGTTATCCTTTATTTCATATTTAATTTATTCTTATTCTTAATATATTCTACTTATTTTCTTATTCAATGATAATTGGTTACTAGGTAATTTAAACCTAGATCCAAAGGTTAGTCTTGTCTTACAACAAGTTATCTAACTCAAGTATGGGTTCAATTCAATTTTATCGGATTAAGCTAAGAGTCGGTTTAACTTTGGATACTTGTCATTTGAATATACTAAAACTAGTGCACTTAATACGTATTTACTATCACTATGTGCATAACCAAAGGGCGCTTAATGTAGCGCCCTGAGTTCCGTATACTGGTAACTCGTGACATCAACCAGAATCTTTTACGTCAACGAGTACACAACACAGAAAAATCTCAGGAAATAAAAAAATTTCTGTTCTTACCTTAATGCCCTTCTTCCTGAGTATGAATGCCCAACACCGGTTAAGTCTAATATCGAGCGGTCCTGCAATCTAAAGATAAGTGGGCACGTCAGTTGAATGCAACTGACGCAAACTGATAAAAACAGTGAGCTTCACTCCTTAACACTCATCACAATCATTCAAAATTAAAATTTATATAAATGACAATATGAACTAAAAAAAAAACAAGCAATCAAAATGTCAGAGTGTGTCATGACCTAAACCTAATGCACAAATATAAATGCATATGATGCACCTATTCTAATGCAAACTTAATTTGGAAACATATGCATCCCATACTACATATTTTTCCCAAATCAAGTTCGTATTCTCCAGATAATAGGGTTCAATCCCTCGTCATGCATCCTACTCTTGTACTCTTTCCTGTTTCTGACATTCATCTAGTGACTGGTAAGGTTGCAGTCGCTCGGTCTAGTTCCGTCGTTGCAGTCAGAATCATTGGTCATGCCATTATGTATGCCGAGACCTTGTGGTCCTACGCCACTCCCCGGTCATACTCCGTCCGGCCCCTGTGGTCCTACGCCACTCCCGGACCTTACCCAAAAGTTGTTACGAACATAAAGGTGACCCTGCAGGTCCCACCTGCTCCACCAAGAGTCCTAGAGCCCTGCTCTGCTCCCTGTTCGCATTAAACAACATAGAACCTTAGGTGGATTTTGGAAGGTCCATTCCCTAACTTCCACCATACAGTCCTTATCACTAAATTTCAGAAATTAACAGACGAGACCACGCCGCATGTGTCCCCTTGACAGGAGAGTACAACGCCCAACTAGTGCATGTCCTTACCATTTATCTCAAATTTTCTAGGTTTAAAGACTCTTCAGAAAAGCATAATCATATGGCAACTTTCCGAAATGCTCCACCAATCATTATTCTTGGACAAAATACTAACTTGCACATCTCATAATCACAACACTACCATTTGGGATAACATATCCTTATGTATTACAAGGTCTTTCTTCATCGTATTCATCATATAACACTCTTTTATGTATAACAAAGAACATCGTTTAATACATGCTTCTTTCCTACATTATGTTGTTTAGACATGTATGTGTGAAATAACCAAATACTTACTTCAAATTCATTCACAAGGTTTGTTAAGCTTCTAAACTTTTCTAAAGCATGCATTTATTTTGTTTGGTTATCTATGTTCACTTAACTAGAAATAATAAACTACCAAGTAATCAAACAACATATTATTAATAATCTAACATCTTACTAACAAATTCAAAATTGTATGATTAGCTAAACAATCATACCTTTTCTTTCTTTTCTACTTTGTTTCTTTTTCGTTCCCTTTTGTTTCCTAATTTAGCAATGTCAAACATACGCAAAATCATGCATTCATAACCATTTGTGTTCTATTAACACTTTAATCAACAATAATTTTTAATCTATTACTACAACAAACCATTAACAATTACTATAACCATCAACAATTCATACTTTCAATTTTTATTTCATCAAGCAATCTATACCTTCTACCAAAATAATCTATTATCAACAATTTTTCCTCTCTACAAATAAACTACTATACAATCATGCTAACAAACTACTACTCAATTATTTAAATATAAATAACAAACTACTAATAATCAAATAATCAAACAATGAAATACTAAAAATTAAAGAAACATACAAGGAGGAAGAACACCCACCTTAACTCCTTAGCTTTATCCTTTTTTTTTCTTTGAAAATCTCCTTGCTTGCTGGTTAGTAGGCAGCAGTGATAGTAGTAGTAGTAAACAGTAGCAGTAATAGTAGTAGAAAGTAGTGGTAGTATAGTAGTATAGTAGTAGTAGTAGGAAGTAGTAGTAGTTAGTGTTAATAGTAGCAGCAACAGTAGTAAAAGAGTAGCAGTAGTTGTTGTATTAGCAGTAGCAGTAAGTAGTATGGTAGTACTAGTAGTAGTAGTTGGAGTATTAGTAGTAGCAGTAAGTAGTTAGCAGTAGCAGTAAGTAGTATAGTAGTAGTATAGCAATAAGAATAGTAGTAGAGAAAGTAGTAGGAGTAAGAGTAGTAGTAGGAAGGTAAATAACACACATATATATAGAGAAAAGGGAAAAAGGGACTGCAGCTGATGTTGTTTACTGCTGCCGGCTGCAAAGGGAGAGAGAAAGAGATAGTGGAGGGGTGTGGAAATTCCTAGAAGGCTTAGTCACCACTCTAGGACTAGACCCTAAGGCTTAGAGTGTACACCTAAGCCTTCTTTGGTCAAAAATGTAGGCTAGTAATAATTTAGTCAAGAATTGTAGGCTTGAGTAGTAGTAGTATTAGTATATGTATATATATATATACACACACAGTAGCTTAGTACTCATATATACATTCATACTAGTATATTATTGCACATGTTCATGTTCATGGATGGTTGGGCCAATGCACATTGGATTGGGCTTGAAACATGCATATTCTAAAATTAAAAAAAAATTAAAATAAAACATAGTTAGATAAACAATTAAATTTTGGGGATATTACACTTAATGCACTGAATATCACCATCTGCATACACTTATGCATACTACCACCATATGCATATACTTATGCATAGCACTTAATAAAGTCTTTGATGCCTACAATCTTTTCTTTACTTTATTACAATCTACTTTACTCATCATGAATTTTTAGTTAGCAAGTATACATCTTCAAGTGGCCTTTCTACCTTACTACCGTTTAAATTTTAGTTAGCTAAGCATGAGACTTATGGCTTTCACTATTATCTACTTTACTACTATTACTTTCAAGTGACTGCGGATTTTATTTTGAATTACTACTTCTATTTTGAACTACCACTTTACTGCTACTACTACTACTGCTTACCACTACTACTACCACTGGTGCCTACTACTACTACATACTACTGCTACTATTACTACTGCTACTGCTACTATTACTACTTCTACTATTACCACTACTACTGCTACTATTACTACTGCTACTATCACCACTACTACTGCTACTATTACTGCTGCTACTATTACCACTACGACTGCTACTACTAGTGTCTCTTTCCTAATTACAACTTTTTATTTCACATAATCACTTCAACTTAATATGCATAATCAAACAATTAATTAAAACATGATTGGGAGTAAACATACATTTTTCTTGCTATGTTTACTCTATATAAACTAAAGTATTTAATACTTTCAACCAACAACAACTTAACAAGAAAAACGTCTTATCGGGTCGGACACGTACTTTCTCAACATCGAAACATGAAGTACATTGTGTACTTGGGCTAGTTTTGCTGGCAAGTCCAATCTGTATGCCGTCTTTCCAATTTTCTTCAGGATTTTGTATGGTCCAATGTACCTTGGGGCCAACTTACCACTCTTCTCAAATCTAAATACGCCCTTGGTTGGTGAAACTTTTAGAAATACCGAGTCCCTTTCTTCAAATTCTAATTCTTTTCGTCGAGTGTCAGCATAACTTTCTGCCGGCTTTGTGCTATTTCCAATCTTTTTCTGATTAGCTCAATCTTCTCAGAAGTTTGCTGCACAATTTCTAGTCCGAACATCTGCCTTTTGCCTACTTCGTACCAACATACTGGTGTTCGACACCTTCTTCCGTAGAGTGCTTCGTATGGAGCCATACCAATACTAGCCTGATAACTGTTGTTGTAGGCAAATTCTACCAAGGCTAAATACTTCTCCCAATTTCCTCCGAAATCCATAACGCATGCCCTCAGCATATCTTCCAAAACTCGGTTCACCCTTTCTGTTTGTCCATCAGTCTGCAGGTGGAAAGCTATGCTAAAATCTGTTCTTGTTCCCAATGCTGTCTGTAAACTCTGTCAGAATCGTGATGTAAATCTTGCATCCCTGTCGGATACTATGGATACTGATACTCCATACAGCTTCACTATCCCTTCAATATATACTTCTGCTAATTTCTTCAATGACCAAGTAATCTTCACAGGTAGGAATGGGCTGATTTTGTCAGTCGGTCGGCCACAACCCAAATAGTATTATGTCCTTTAGGACTTCTGGGTAACTCGGTAATGAAATCCATACTAATATTTTTCCACTTCCTGGAATGGGTAACGGCTGCAACAACCCTCCAGGCTTCTGGTTTTCTGCTTTAATCTTCTGACAGGTGAGACACCTAGGCACAAACTCCGCTATATCCCGCTTCATCCCTGCCCACCAATAGCATTGCTTCACGTTTCGATACATTTTGGTACTTTCCGGGTGAACCGCAAGTAATGTAGTGTGAGCTTCCTTCATGACTTCTTCCCTCAGATCATCCACCTTTGGTACGCACAATCTGTCTCCAAACCATAACAAACCTTCCCTTATATTGAACTCTGGAAGTTTCCCTGCATTTACTTGTTCCTTACGTGCCAGAATCTCTGCATCTCTTTCCTGACCCTTCTTAATCTGCTCCTTCAAACTTGGTTGTAGTTCAAGTCGTGCTAAGATCGTACCCAAGCCTTGTGTAACCACCTCAATACCGGCTCGTTTTATCTCTTCATCCAATTCCTTGTTGCATTCAATGTCGCCACACTCCTTTTTCTACTAAGTGCATCTGCCACTACGTTGGCCTTTCCTAGATGATACTTAATTTCAGGTTTAATGTCTTCTAATACTTTTAGCCATCGCCTTTGTCGAAGTTTCAAGTCTTTCTGATGATATATATATTTCAGGCTCTTATGATCAGTGTATATCTCCACCTTTGCTCCATAAACATAATGTCACCATATCTTTAGGGCGAAAATTACTACAGCCAGTTCTAAATCATGTGGGGTAATTCTTCTCGTGTGGTCGGAGTTGCCTTGAACCATAGGCTATAACTCTTCCTTCCTGCATCAAAACACATCCCAAACCTTGGTGTGAACTGTGAAGCACACTGTATATCACGTATCCCTTGTCTGCTTAAGGTAATACCAATATTGGCGTTGAAATTAACCGAGTCTTTAATTCCTGAAAACTTCTTTCGCATGCCTCAGTCCATTCAAACTTTTTATCCTTCTTGGTTAATCCTGTAAGCGGCACTGCTATCTTGGCATAGTCCTGGATAAACCTCATGTAGTATCCTGTTAGCCCTAAAAAGCTCCTGACTTCCTTTACTGTCTTTGGTTGAGGTCATTCTTTCATAGCTTCAATCTTCTGCGGATCAGTAGCCACTCCCTCCTTAGAAAGGATGTGACCAAGGAATGCAACTTCAGTCTTCCAGAACTCGCACTTAGATAATTTTGCATACAATTCATGCTCCTGTAGCTTATTCAAAACTTCAGTCAGGTGCCTGGCATGATCTTCTTCCGTTCTTGAGTATACCAAGATGTCATCTATAAAGACCACAACAAATGAGTCGATGTATGGCCGTAGAATTCGGTTCATCATATCCATGAAAATAGTTGGGACATTTGTCACTCCAAATGACCATGTCGAGTCCTAAAAGCTGTCTTAGGTATGTCATCTTCTTTTACACGGACCTGATGGTAGCCTGATCGCAAATCGATCTTTGAGAACACCGCTGCGCCCTGAAGCTGATCAAACAAGTCATCGATCCTGGAAAGTGGATATTTGTTATGAATTTTGACCTTATTCAACTCTCGATAGTCGATACACATTCTCATCGATCCATTTTTCTTCTTGACAAGTAACACTGGTGCTCCCCAAGGCGAAGCACTAAGTCTAATAAATCCTTTCTGCAATAACTCATCAATTTGCTATTTGACTTCTTTCTATTCTACTAGTGCCATTCGATACGGTGCCTTCGATATTGGTGCACTACCTGGCTGAATTGTGATACTGAATTCCACATCTCTGTGCGGGGGTAATCCAAGTAACTCCAAAAATACGAGTGGAAATTTCGTATAATGGGTATCTTCTTCACTTCCTCTGGTACCTTTATCCTAGTCACAGCCCTTAAGATTTCTCCGCGCTTCTTCTTTCCTTGAAACACGATCTCTGTTTTCTCGGGTATCACTATAGTCACTTTCTTTTCTTTGCAATCTATGGTTGCCTTGTGTTTCGTCATCCAGTCCATCCCGATTATAAATTCTGCCCCCACAAATCCCAATTCCAACAGATCTATGCTAAGAGTTTCTCCACCTATTTGCAATTTACAGCCTTTATAGCATTCACTAGCAGTTAAAGTAGCTCCTGATGGCGTGGCCACTTTTAAAGCTAAATCAGGAATTGCCTCGTGAGTACATTTCAACTTTGTAGCATAGGATTTTGATACAAAAGTATGGGAAGATCCACTGTCAAACAAAACACTGCCTTCAATTTCATTAACGTTCAAACATCCTGTTACAAAAGATTACATATTTTAATAACTATCCTTCATTACATTAACATAACAAAATATCTTTCAATTCTTCATCTCAGTAATGACCCCTTCATCCTCCTCAGCATCTTCTTCGGTCAAAGCAAAAACACGTCCCTATCGGAAAGGCTTCTTTTCCTTATCACCACTCTTCTGACTCGGTCCATTGTTGTTCTTTTGCAGTTGTGGGCAGTTTGGTTTGATGTGCCCAGTCTTCCCACAATGAAAACAAGTGCTCCCGTCATGCTGAACTTTATTCTTTGGGCACTGATGCTTGTAGTGTACTCGCTCACCACAGAGGTAACACTCCACTGGCTTGAAAGTTCCCGTATTGGTATTTTGCTTCTTAAATTTTTGGTTCGTGTCCTGCTTCTTAAAATTGGTAGTAGAAATGGGTCGCTTCCCCTGGTTCCATATCCCTGTCTTTCCTGGTGATTGCTGGCTTTGGTTCATATCTATCTCTGTTACTGCAGCTCGACGCACTAGCTTGTCAAATCGTCGGATGCCTAAAGGTACCATCCTTGACATCAGTCCGGGTCGAAGGCCCTGCTCGAACCTCTTAGCTTTCTTAACTTCATCCTGAACCATTTCTGGGCCGTATCGAGATAACTCTGTAAACTTTGTTTCATATTCTCGAACTGTCATACTGCCCTGCCTTAAATTGATGAACTCCATAGCTTTTTCTTCTTGGACGTCCAGAGTGAAGTAATGCTGTCTGAATTCTTCTAGGAAGTCTTCCCATGCAATTGGTCCATCACCCATGCCCCGCTTTCCTGATTGCCACCACACTCCTGCGTCTTTTTCCAAAAGGATAGTCGCCAATGTAATCTTGCTCTCTTATTGTGTTTTAAGTACTTCAAACACAGTCTCCACTAACGAATCCAATCATCGGCTGCTGTTGGATCTGCTTGGCCTTCAAATATTGGTGGTTTCATTCTCTTAAAAGATTCCACAATCTTGACGTGGTTAGTAATGGCATCGCCTGCATTCCTTTCTTGGGCTCCTGGCTGTGGTGCAAAATTTCGGCTGGGCTCCATAAAAGTCCCCATTATTCGATATACTCGCGCAATTTCCGCTGCGATATTGAGATTGACATTATTAACTCCATGCCTTCACCTTCAGTCCTCCTGCTATTGCTACCTATGTTTCTTTAATAGACTCTTTCTCCACCCTCGGACCTTCTGTTAGTGCGATCTTCGTTTCTTCCCGGCATCTGCTACAGATTCCAAAAATAACGATGCGCATACTATATCTTACAAAAATAACATTCAACACAAGGATATTCTGCAATGTATATTGAGACTACAATAATCCAAATGTTTATATATATATATATATATATATATATATATATATATATATATATATATATATATAGGGTAATGTTCAGTTGAAAACGCAAATGTCTGTGAAAATGTGAAAAACCACTTAGGCCGTTGTTGGAAACAACGGCCTAGGTTATAATGCATTATAACCTAGGCATTATAACTTAGGCCGTTGTTTCCAACAACGGCCTAGGCTTGTTTTCACGTTTTCACAGACATTTGCGTTTTCAACTGAGCATTTCCCATATATATATATATATATATATATAATAAATTACAAAGAAAGCTATCAAGTGGCTCTCATTCAATCTCCCCTAAAATCAATGGCCTAGATTGATTTTCACAAAACATATTTTCCCGCCCAAAATTTCAAATCCCAAAATTAAATTTTCCCTCCAAAACTAAAAAACTCATTACTTTATTACTATATCTCTCTTCTTTCTTCACTTTTTTATATTTCTCTCTTTCTCTCTCCCCCTCTCTCCCGTTCTTTCTTTATTTACTTAGAAATTTAGATTTTAAGATTTCAGGTTTGTAAACTTTTCAGAATTTAAATTTTTTTTTATTGCACATGTTATATTGAAAATAGTAAATGTCTCTTCAACAGTTAAATTTCATCATTTTCCACCCTTAAAGTTCTAAGATGTTGGATTGTACACCCTCATTTTATTTTTCAACATATACTAATAGAAACATGGACTTTTATTTACAACTAATTATTGTCATACTATTCAGACTTGAACTACAAAATTGTTGTTTTACTGTTTATAGGGCTTTTCGTGTGTTGTATCGTTCTGAAGACGTGCCGTAGGCACGTGCCCACGGGCAAATCTGGTATATATATATAACACGAGTATCAAGACAAAACATGTCATTAGATTTTCATTCATATCCATAACATCTTTAAGTAGGTTTTTACAACACCCAAAATATTCACTAAACACAACATTTCGGCTTTTACAAAACTTTCAGAAAACATTCATCTTGATTATACTCCTACCGACCATTCTCAACGGGACCTGTTCCTCTCTGATGCTGCCCCAGTAGTGCCTACAACTGGGCCACCTGATTCTGCAATTTTTCGTGTTTCTCTTCGAGGCATAGCATTTTATAGCGATATTTGATCTTTAGCCGATGCAGTTTCTGGGATGCCTTAATTTTGGATTTTCTATGTTTGGTTAATTACTTGTCGAAGAGGAGCTGCTTCTTGTTGATTCCGTACACTTCTTCGAGTTGGCTTGTTTTCCACTTATGCATATACATATGAAACCACAATGCCGTGATTCTATTCTGGGTCATACCCTGTGACACAATCGGCGAGTTGCTTCGTCGTGGTATAGCCCGGGAGACGAGCTGCTCCAAACTAATTGGCTCATCAGGAGAACCTATAGGCGGTGGGGTGAGAGGAGGTGTCTCGATTTCCATGGGCTCTTCTTCTTCTTCCGGCCCTCCCTTTTCTTCACGTTCTTCTTCCTCCTCAGGTTCTACCTCCTCTTCTAAGAAGCCATCAAGGATCGGTATGCCATTATCATTATCAGCCATCCTGCGTGGAGCAAGAATACGGGAGTTAGTTCAGATATAGGAAGAAATCATAATCATAAGTTGAAAATTGCAACCCTATGATGTAAGATTATTCCATAATCTAAACTAAACCCGACTCTATAGGGAGCTCCAATTCTAATTTCTTCCTATGTTAGCATTACTATTTGAAGCAAGCTCTGATACCACTTTTTGTAGCGCCCCGAGATCCATATAAAGGAAACTCGTGATACAACCCAAGATCATTGCTTCAAATGAGTACACAACATAGAAAAGAAATTACGGAAAATTTAAAACTTACATTGTTCAAAAAAATTTTGCTTTCCACTTGGAATACTCCACGGCCCAAAATTCTTTTGTTCCCACGATCAATTCCTACAAACCAACTGTGGGCACGTCAGTTGAATACAACGACGCTAAACGGATGAAAACCGCAATTTCCCAATCCTCAACAAACAACCTTAATGCAGAAATGTGGAAATCATGTAATAGGAGTGTTGGTGTATGTTATGACCTAGGATCTAATGTATAATTCAAATGCACAGGATGCTCTTATTCTAATGCATACTTGATTCGGAAACATATGCATCCCATACTATTTATATCGTAGTCAAGCTTGAGCGTACTTCAGATTATAGGGTTCACTCCCTCGCAATGCAAACATGTTCTTGTACTTTTCCCTGTTCCAGACATTTATTTAGTGACTGGTAGAGCCGCAGTAAATACGGTTTATTCCGTCTACTGCATTGGATCGGTTGTCTTTCTTCACTCCCGAAAGTCGGTGATCACCTCGATCTATCGGAATCGGTGGTCTCTCTCCACTCCGCTGGCCGGTGGTCTCTCTCCACTCCCGACAGGCTGGTGATCATTCAGCTCAACTGCAATCCTATCGGAATCGGTGGTCTTTCTCCACACCTGGACTCTACCATAAGTTATCCGAACATAGGGCGAATCGGCAGACCTTTTCCTACTCTGCCAGACTGAGAGTTATACTCTAGCTCATTGTTCATATGGATAACTTAGAACATAAACGTACTCATAAGGGTCCATTTCCCTAGATTTCGACATATCTATTACTAAATCTCAGAAATCAACAGTCGAGACTGTACTGCACTCGTCCCAGATGAGACAACGTTACACGTGTCCCCTTGACAGGTGAGTACACTCCAAACTAGTGACTGTCCTTATTTTATTGGTCATGCGATCTTATTAACATTGTTATCCTTTATTTCCTATTTAATTTATTCTTATTCTTAATATATTCTACTTAGTTTCTTATTCAATGATAGTTGTTTACTAGGTAATTTAAATTTAGATCCAAAGGTTAGTCTTGTCTTACAACAAGTTTTCTAACTCAAGTATGGGTTCAATTCAATTTTATCGGATTAAACTAAGAGTCAGTTTAACTTTGGATACTTGTCATTTGACATATACTAAAACTAGTGCACTTAATACGTATTTACTATCACTATATGCATAACCAAAGGGCGCTCAATGCACTAAATATCACCATCTGCATACACTTATGCATACTACCAGGGCCGGCCCTGAGTTCCGGGGGGCCCTAGGCAAGCTTCCGAAATGGGGCCCCCCCTACCCCATATAAAAATAAAAAAAAATTTACGCGTGAAATGCGTGCCTATATTTACAAGGGAATTTTGAAATCGGGGGCCCCAAAAATGGCGATTTCGGCGGGGGCCCGAGGCGGCCGCCTTGCTCGCCTACATATCAGGGCCGGCCCTGCATACTACCACCATATGCATATACTTATGCATAGCACTTAATAAAGTCTTTGATGCCTGCAATCTTTTCTTTACTTTATTACAATCTACTTTACTCATCATGAATTTTTAGTTAGCTAAGTATACATGTTCAAGTGGCTTTTCTACCTTACTACCGTTTAAATTTTAGTTAGCTAAGCATGAGACTTATGGCTTTCACTATTATCTACTTTACTACTATTACTTTTAAGTGACTGCGGATTTTATTTTGAATTACTACTACTTCGAATTACTACTTTACTGCTACTACTACTACTGCTTACCACTACTACTACCACTGGTGCCTACTACTACTACTTACTATTGCTACTATTACTACTACTACTGCTACTATTACTACTGTAACTATTACCACTACTACTGCTACTATTACTACTGCTACTATTACCACTACTACTGTTACTATTACTACTGCTACTATCACCACTACTACTGCTACTATTACTGCTGCTACTATTACCACTACTACTGCTGCTACTAGACTCTTTCCTAATTACAACTTTTTATTTCACATAATCACTTCAACTTATTATGCATAATCAAACAATTAATTAAAACATGATTGGGAGTAAACATACATTTTTCTTGCTATGTTTACTCTATATAAACTAAAGTATTTAATACTTTCAACCAACATCTTAACAAGAAAAACTTCTATCATAATTTCACTACTTCAATTCAACAATTTTAACAAGCACAACTTCTATATAATAAGTAAAAGTAATCAAAAGGTAAAGGAAAATACCCACTTTCTTCTTCAAAGATATGCTTCCTTTAGTCCTTGGCTTATGCTTCTCCAAAGCTTGTAGAACTATATATATATATATATATATATATATATATATATATATATATATATATATATATGTATTTATATAGAGGCTTAGAGTATGGCAGATAGGAAAAGAATAGAAGAAAGTTAGGCTAGGGTTTTAGTAGTATGAAGAAAGAAGAAATGAAAAGTGAACTAGGGTTTTTCTTAACATCATATATATAGAAAAAAAGTGAAGGGCTGCTGTTTTCTTTTGCTGCCAGCCACTGCAGAAGAAGGAAATGAGAGGGAGAAGTGGAGGTGTGTGTGGAAACCTCTAGGAAGCTTAGGTGTCCCCTTTTTTTACTTTTACCCCCCTAAAGCTTTATTTATTTACACTTACCTATGAATACCATGTTTGGTTGGGCTTTAAGAAAGGAAATGTTAGGCTTTTTAAAAAAAATCATATAAGGTAAAAGAAATTAACCATAGTGTATGCTAAAAATAACATTGTATATATATATATATATATATATATATATATATATATATATAGAGAGAGAGAGAGAGAGAGAGAGAGAGAGAGAGAGAGAGAGAGAGAAGTGAGCCTCATATAGAGTATGAGGAAATTTTTCTCATACAAAGTGATTATACTCACTTGGTGGGGCCCTTATGGAAGATCCACTCCGTTCATCATGTTTATCATACTAATGGATGTATGTATAGAAAAAATCAAGTGGTGTGGAGGTCCTTCACCCATGCATCATGTGGTTGAAAAATGAATGATTTCAACAGTAATACAAATTGAACCATAAATTGGACCCACATGATGCATGAGTGAATGACCTCTAAACCACTTGATTTTTTCTACACATACATCTATTAGCATGATAAAAATGATGGACAGACTGGATCTTCCATAAGGGCCCCACCAAGTAGGTATAATCACTTTGTATGAGAAAAATTTCCTCATACAAATATGAGGTTCACATTACTCATATATATATATATATATATATATATATTTGTAAGAAAAATATTACATACTAGGGGTATTACATTATCAAATAGGAACATATAGTTATATAGAAAAAGAATAGAGTACATGGTTTGAGCTGAGTTTGGATTTTAGATGTGGGTTGAGTCTGGTTTGCTGGTTGGTTCCATCAAATAAAAAGAATCAGGGAAGAGGAGCAACGTGAGGAGCAAGAGGAGGAGGTGCAGCAGATGCGGGTAGGGTCATGTATGCGACTGCACAGGGGGAACAACGGTGGGTCAGGTTTGGGTTTACTCGAGGAAGAGGAAAAGAATCAGTTTGGGTTTGGATTTGAAGAGAATCAGATTGGTTTGGGTTTGCGCGAGGAAGAAGAAGAGAGCGGCAACATGTTGGGTTTGGGTTTGCACGTCGACCAGAAGGGGTTTGGATTTTTGATTTGGATTTTAGTTTAGGCCGGATTGAGCCCAAATAATGCAAATGAACATGAAAATTAGAGGAGATTTAATTGGTTAACCGACTACTTAAAATCGGCCAATTAACCACTAATCAGTCGATTATACCCGATTAATTCGCTAACTATTGAAATATTATAAATCGCTAAAAAAAACGCTTAGCCTCCGATTAGCGATTAATCGGAGATTAATCGGGTATAATCAGGGATTTCAACTGTTTAGTTGGATACAAGCCATCACACACTCCTATGGACCCGAACTCCAAGTTGTCAGATTAAGGAGTCAAGTTGGAGGATCCAGGGACTAGGAGATATAGGAGACTTATGGAAAAACTGAATTATCTCAGTCACTTATGGCTTTCCTCCGTACAAACCATTGGAATGCAGTTATGAGAATTCTTCAGTATTTGCGGAGCTTTCCAGGTAGAGGATTGATGTAAACTAATGGTGCGCATTGTTGAATTTTCGGCTTCTCAAATGCCGATTGGACTTGCTGTGTAATACCCATATGTAAGATGGGATGAGGTTGATTAGGTGGCCCCAATAAATGGCTTAATGGGCTATAGGATTAATGGGATTTAATAAGCTTAGTGGATTATATATATATATATATATATATATATATATATATATAGGCTTATATATATATAAGGGTGTGTGTGTATGTATAATGTGTGGGCATGCATGAAAGGGACTTAAGTAGGTGAAAGGTGGAGTGTAGGTTATAATCCCATACAGTTCGGGGTTGAGAGTGGAGAGAGTTAAAATAAAATTGCCAAGGGTCCAAGAGTACCTACTAAGCTTGCTCTATTGGTGAGACTGTGCCTTATGGTAGGGCCATGGTTAGGTTTTTTAGGCGTGTAGGCACGTAGGCATGTATGCATGTAAGCAGCTGAGCAGGCTCGGGGCGTTACAGGTTGCCCGACCACTAGTAGATCCACCATAAGATATTGTGTGTTTGTCGGGAGAAACTTAGTTTTTTGGAGGAGCAAGAAACAGAATGTGGTCTCTCGTTCGAGTGCAGAATCTGAGCATCGTGCCAAGATTGATATCATGTGTGAGATGACAAGCATTTGCTGAGTGAGTTGGTGGTTGTCCAACATGAGTTGATGTGTCTGTATTATGATAGTCTGTCATACATTTAGCTACTAATTCTGTGAACCAAGCATATTGAAGTTGACTGTCATGTGGTTCGCAACGAAAATTAGTGGCACTCTGTATGAGTCTCACAAGATAGAAACTAAATATATTAGTACTAATCACCAGCTAGCTTATGCCCTCACAAAAGCCCTTGCAAAACCAGAATACAGTTCATCAATGACAAATTGGGCATGTATGATATATATGCTCTAACTTGAGGAGTATTAGATATATTGTTGGAGTTGTTATATTCCGGGTAGAGCCCCCTGCTAATGTATCTTGTATATATGCTAGGCATTGTATCTAGTTAAGTGGATCAATAAGAGATAACATACCTTTTCAGTTATCATTCATTTGCAAGAATGTTCATTTTGTATGATGTGCATAAAATTTCATCTTTCCACTATTTCTTTCGCTATTTGAAAGGAGAAAAAAGAAAATCACTGATGTAAAACGTAATCCTAAATACAGAATTTTCAAGAATTTTAAAGGATTAATTTTACCAATATGTAATGCGGATCAAGTTAGAATTTAAAACAGTTAATCGGTTCGATGGATTTTCAAGAATTGAATTAAGTTTAACAAGCCCAATTAACAATTCAGTTCTAACAATCAATAATTATATCCCTAAGCGTTCTAGCAAGTAAAAGATACAATATTGATTTGTACTCTAATTAGCAAGTAGAAACGCTCACTCTCAATATTTGTGGACGACAGATAAATCAAATAATATAATAGAGATAATAAGGCAGTATAACACAAATATTTGAAAAGTGGAAGGAGTACACTGGGGTTCGAAGCAACTAGTGTAGATCTCAAATGGTGAGGTTTTCTGGCGACAGCAAGGGGCTTTGGTGACGGCTGACGAGGCGGCAGGCAGGGGGCAGCAGTTGATGGCGATGCGATGGGTCGCGGTGCCGACTGGTGGAGCTGTCGGCATTGACGGTCGGGGCTGTAGGGGCTCGAAGGGTAGGATTTCGAAGTTGAGGAATTTGGGAATTAGGATTCCGGAGTTGGGGGCTGGCGTCGACTGGTAGTAGCGGAGCCGTCGACGGGCTGTGGTGGTGTGAGGAAGATGATGGAGGTGCAGGGTGCAGAGGGGCGACTAGAAGGAGAGGGGTCGATGATGGCATCGAGGTGATCGGGGGTTGTGGTGAGGCAGTCGATGGGTTCGGGATTGACGGGGAAGAAGGAGGGGAGAGAGAGGATTTAAATTAGGGTTTAATTAATATGGGGATTAGGGTTAGGAATTTGTGTTGGATTTGGGATAGTTTTAGAGTTGATCACAAACCCTAAAATGGGATCTCAATTGTATCACACAAAAAGAAAGATAAAGATCAAAACTCAACACAATAATTTTTTAATGAAGAATGACATAACTTCTCATTAATCTCAATGCCTATATATAGGCTTAAAACAAACCTTGATACAAATCTCAAAAAATTCTAAAATCTCATAAATATTCTAATGCATAAAAGAAAGATTACATCGTAAAACTACTACATATGGCTATAATTGCCAAAACAAAATAAAACAGATTTGATGTCCTCATCAATCACTTAATTGGGATTTGGAACCATAAGTATTATATATATATATATATATATATAGAGAGAGAGAGAGAGAGAGAGAAAGAGAGAGAGAAATCTTCGGTTGCACACTACTTGAGCACTCCGTGAACACTCACGAAATAGAGCACCTATGACAAATCTGAACCGCTCATATTGTTTTATATACCTAAGATAGCCTAACAATAAAAAATCAATTAATTTGAAATTCATTTGTCCGTGATTCACATCGTCACAAAATTGTATGGCTGAAAATTCTAACAGCATGATGGATGGGCAAATGAACTTCAAATTACTTGATTTTTTATTGTTAGGCTATCTTAGGCATATAGAACAATATGAGCAGTTCGGATTTTTCATAGGGTCTTTATTTCATGAGTGCTTACGGAGTGCTCACCAAAAGTAGTGTGCAACCGAAGGGGACTCTCTATATATATATAGGAAAATCTTCCATTGTGCACCACCCCTCCGTG
Source organism: Hemerocallis citrina (assembly GCA_017893485.1). Lineage (NCBI taxonomy): Eukaryota > Viridiplantae > Streptophyta > Magnoliopsida > Asparagales > Asphodelaceae > Hemerocallis > Hemerocallis citrina. The sequence continues at coordinate 72,464,231 of CM030367.1, read as the reverse complement.
TGCACTTGGCCTTCCCGCCTTCATATCGACGATCCGAACCGTTCACATTATTCTACACATCTAAATTAGTCTAAATATGTAAAATCAAATCATTGGAAATTCATTTGCTTATCAAATCATGGGCAATTGAATTTCAAATGATTTGGTTTTACATATTTAGACTAATTTAGATGTGTAGATCAATGTAAACGGTTCGGATCATCGATACGCAGGCGGGAAGGCCGAGTGCACACGCCATGTGCACCATAGGTGGTGCACAACGGACTTCCCTATATGTATATATGGATTTCTTCCATTGCAAACGCAAATGTTTGTGCGCACCACATAACCCGTCATTGGCAATGACGGGTTAAGCCAAATTTAATTTTTTTCCTTATGCCTTAACCTGTCATTGCCAATGACGAGTTAAGTGGTGTGCACACGTTTGCACAACATTTGCGTTTGCAAAGGAAGAAATCCCATATACATATATATATATATATATATATATATATATATATATATATATATATATATGGGCTATCTTCCATTGCAAACGCAAATGTCGTGCGAACCCGTGCAAACCACTTAACCCGTCATCCCCAATGACGGGTTAAGACAAAAAACATAACCCATCATAACCCGTCATTGAGGATGACGGGTTATGTTTTTTTGCCTTAACCCGTCATTGGGGATGACGGGTTAAGTGGTTCGCACGTTCGGCAACTGCTACAGTAGCGTTTGCAACGGAAGAAGGCTCTATATGTATATTCACATTTATCATCTTCCTTTCCTTTCGCCATGTGACATTTTCATATTAAACATATGATAAATTACATTCTCTTATCCTCAAATATATGCTTTGATCTTATTTATTTACAGTTCTATTAACCGAATTCTATCATCTACATTAATTCGTTTTTAGATGAAGATTACTACTTACAGAATGAAATTAATTAAATATTTATTTTTAAAAAAGTTAAAAACAAATGATGTCGCATCTTATCCTATCCAATAAAAATAATACTCATATATTTGACATCTCTTCTATAGCTAATTAAAAACTAAGGCATAAATTTTATTAAATATAAGAGATAATATGTATATTATAAATAGATATTCTTAATGTATGCATGAGCTACTTATTTGCTATTCTCTCTTACAATTAAAAATTTTCAATTGATCTTTTCTTTTTTATGAATTATTTTTAGTATAAGATCAACAATAACATGAATGATGTAGATTTTATACATGTATCAGGTCAGAGTCAGGTATTGATGATATATATCTATTGCACATTAACATTTTTTAAGTTGGTTATGGTTTCCTGTTAAGGTAATGTTTGATGACAGAAGTGAGAGATAGATTTTTAAAATCTTAAAACAGATTTACATTAATAATATAAATAACAAATACGTAATAGTTAATTATAATATTTTTTGAAACACACCCTTTCACATCAATCTATATTTGTGAGAGTTACTAACAAAATGTGTCGACATTACACTACAAGAGAGGCGGATTAATTGTTTGGTGAATACTTAACATACTAATTATCGTTTTGGTTTATTCTATTGCAATATGTCCGCCGGTTTTGTTTCCTTCCCTGATTGGACAAAATGTTGGGTTTTTTTTCCTTTAAAGTTGTTAGAATACAAGTGAAATTTCTCTCAACCCTTCTACAACTTCAAAGTTTTAGCTTAGTGGCAGGGACTTTCACGTGGTATCAGAGCAACCCACGTTCGAATCTCACCGGCTACGCAATTTGAATGCGGATTTTAAAAAAATACTGCAGCGTATTGTCTAGGTCGCGGCCCACAATTTGTTGGGAATTTATCTCGTTTCTTTGGCCCATAAAAAAGGACTCTCGACCTTAGGGGGCATGTTAGAATACAAGTGAAATTTCCCTCAACCCTTCTACAATGTCGAGTTTTAGCTTAGTGGCAGAAACTCTTACAAAAGTGTTTTCTTATGTGTTGCTTAACTATTTTGTTTATTTCTTTTCTTGTTAGAAAACTAAATAAGATTGATTTAATAACTAGGACGACAGAGAATTTCAACAAAATAATACAATATATCTTTTCGTGCATCACACGGGCTATATGCTAGTTTATTGATATTATGCACTATGCAGTGATTTTTAAAAAGCAGGGCAAAAGATCCTTCTCATTCATATAGTATCGACAGAGTAACCTGCTTATGCTGCTAATCTTGTTCCTGGATTTTTCTCTCATCTAAAAATGATGTTAATTTGTGTAAGCGGTGAACAACATTGCAAATTACGAATTCTGGTAACTTGCAGCTTCTTCTTGCTGTTGGTGCAAAACTCGAACACATTATTACTCGTCTGGCCCAAGAGATTGTCGAGAGGCCAACTAACGGTCAAGCAGCACGAGTAAAGCCATCGGATGAACATTTTTGGTTCCATAGACCTGGAATTGTACTCTACTTGATCCATTTCATCTTATTTCAGAACTCATTTGAGATCGCATTCTTTTTCTGGATCTTGGTAAGGAAAAGTCAGTACTCTCTTCTATAGTTAGCCTTATCAATTACTAATCTTTTAATTCCAAACAGTCCACCTATGGCTTACACTCCTGCTTCATGGAAAGCTTGGGTTATCTAATCCCCAGACTCGCTATAGGGTAAGACTGAGACTCTTTCGTTGTTTATTCTTGCATAGGTCTCAAAATTTTGGTTTTCCCGACATACCTTTCTTGAAGTTTTGACCAAAGTGTAAATACAATCACTTGAACAGTGTCATCATTCAAGTACTCTGCAGCTATAGCACTCTTCCTTTATATGCCATTGTTACCCAGGTATGATCCTTACATTGTTTTGCTTTTCCACCTTCTTCCAGTTTCCCTCTTCATTCTAAATTGTGAGGATAACTTTGGTAGTAATGTGTCTACAAGGTGTTAGGAGCAGAAATGATGTGGAAAGAGAACAGATATTCTCATTAAAAAATTTGAGTGTAAAATTGCACTTGGCAGTTCTTTTTAGTGTGGTGAGAGAAGGGGATTTTTATTGTTTTTACCAAAAAAAAAATATTTATGGAAAAAAAAAAAATAGTGTTCAAAACTGCTTTTGGGGTCGCCAAAAGCAACACCAAACTTAAACTAAGTAGTTGCAGTTATCATGTGCAGATGGGTGACTCCTTCAAACAAGCGATATTTGCGAATCACATGCAAGTAATGTTTCATGGTTGGGCAGAGAGTGCTAGAAAGCGGAAGAGATCAGGTGCAGGCATCTTCAGTATTTTCGGTCACAGGAACAAGAAGCCGAACCCGCCTGTCAGTGAAGTACAGATGCAGAGCATGTCTGTTGACTCCTCTCACAGCATTCGTGAGGCTCGACAGTCATTGGATGGGATTAATGTAATCTCAACAGGTGAAGGCGACAGAATAGAGAACACATTTTAGTTTTGGCCCTGAGAGAAATTGAAAAACTGCGCTACCTTCTTATTGTATATTGCGACTTCGACAGTCCTGTTGCCTGCATACTTCCAACTTCTGATGGATGGATTGACAAATTCATTTCAGTTGACAGTGTTACTTTCAATCAGTAAACTTGGCAGACATGACGTTGTCTATATTTATCAGCACATATATAATTTAACCTTCCCCCCCCCCCCCCCCCTCTTAGAGCATCTGACATCCTTTTTGCTATTAGCAAATGGCAAATAGAGTCTTTTGCTACCATCCTCGTTTGCTATAATATAACAAATGAGATAAAGAAATTGACGGACGGAACAATACGTTCCATCCCACCAATTAAAATAACTTAAAAAATTTATGTTGGCAAAATGAATTGAAGCAATTTATTTTTAACTTGGGCTTCGCAATTAATGAAAAGTTTGGAGGAAACAATGAACTTGGATTAAATTTTCCAATAAACTTGGATTAAATTTTCCAATCAAAGAAATAGAAGGACAGAACATGTTGTTCTATCCGATCATTTCTTTTGTTTCCTTTTCTTATCAGATGGTACATATGTACCGTTCGATTTTTTTATTTTTTAATTTTTTTTGTTTTTGTTTTTTTTGTTTTTTTCTTATAATTAGGACGGAACATATTATTTCGTCCGATCGTTAAAACAGTAAAAAAAAAATTAAAAAAATAATGGACGAAACATGTTTCGTCTGACGCGTTTAATTTTTTTTTTAAAGTAGAGACAGAACATGCTATATTTGACAATTGCCAAATTCGTTTCTCAAAGTTGGCATGCTATTATTTTTCGTTTGCTAAAATTTGGTAAAATAGCAAACGATTGCAGTTCTCATTTGCTTTTTTTTTTTTTTTCATTTTGCCAAAGTAGCAAATGATGCAAGACCATAAGAAAATGCATTTTCTACCTGTAGTATTAACTAATAGTTGATTGAAAGAATGATCATGTAAATTCTTACATTGAAGCCTGCGGCCTCGTTCTAGTCATTCTCGCACAAAAAGTAGTATCTACTGATTAAGAGCTCGCTTGGTTAGGGGGGCTGTGTTTCAAAAATGAATGATTTTGGATCTTCTGTAACAAATGAAATCAATCAAATCAAATATAATATTTCCTATAAGTTCTCTGTTTGTGATTTGTGCACATATTTTTTGCACAATCTCCAGCCACCCCATGTATGATTCCCAAGACTACATGTATACAAAAATATTCTTTTTATGTGTGAGAGATTGTGCCAAGTTTACTTTGTTGTAGCAGGGGCTTGCTCTGAGTTCCTGGAAGTCTGAGGCGAACTCTCGGAATTCCGAAATGCCCCCCTATAAATTAGAAGAAAATAAAAAAAAAAAAGTTTCCAGATTGTTTAAAGCAAAATATGCAAAATATATATCATCGAATAACTGAGAAGAAAGAGTCAAAGAGATTTTGTTTTAAATATGAGTTTCGGGTTTGAATTTAAAAGTGGGTTTCGGGTTTGAGTTTCTATTGATTTAACTGTTGATTTTTTATTAAATCACCCAAATTTAAAGCTTCAAATTCAATCATGCCAAAACCCAAATAATTTAAACAAAATTCTAAATTCCCAAATATTTATTTTTGGGGTCCCTAATAACAATATTTTTTTACGCGCAATATACATGTATATATTTACAAGGAAAGTACAAATTTGAGGGCTCCTAAAATTACAAATTATCCGGGAATCTGAGACGGCCACCTCACCGGCCTCAAGGGTGGGACCGGCCCTACTTTGTGGAGTAAAGCTTGTGTGAAAAACTGGTGCACATAGCATTACTCTTTACTTTAAGGGTTGTTTGATTGCTATGTGAGAAACTTGTTAAAATCTAAGAGATGGAAGTTTTTTTTTGTTTTTTTTTTTCATACGTGGGAAAAGTGTTACATGATTAGAGGTAAAAAAAGAGTTGATAACTTTGATTTTGGATGTTAAAAGTGTTACATAGCATAGCCGATAAAAACTACAAAATATATAATTAAAAACTACTTATAGCCTATTTTATTAGGGGAGCGCCCACCAATTTTTATTTAAAAATAACTAACTGAACCCAAGGAAATTGCATTCTCTGTTTTTTTTTCTTTCCTTTTTTTTTCTTTTTGGAATAAGGTCGTAGCTCTACACACACTTCATCCCAAATATATATTAATTGGAAATTTTTCTACGGTGCATGCCGGATTCGAACTTCTAACACCTTGCTCACCAATAAAGAGACTTACCAGTGGATCACACTGACAAATACAAATTGCATTTTGTGTTGAGTATTGCTTCGATAATCTTTTTTGAGGAAAAGTGCCACACGGATCTTGAAGCGAGCCAACATCGCGAAATTATTTGAACTAGATTCCCTGGTGGTGGGTAGGGCTACAAACGAATCAAGCTATTCGCGAGCTATTCAGCTCGAGCTCGGTCAAAGCCCGGCTCGAACCGAACTCGAGCTCAAAACTGAGCTCATTTCGTAAACGAGACGAGCTCAACCTGGGGTTTTTTTTTAGGCTAAGCTCGCGAGCTATTCGGCTCGAATATGGTCAAAGCTTGGTCAAAGATCGGCTCGAACCGAGCTCGAGCTCAAAACTGAGCTCATCTCGTAAACGAGCCGAGCTTGAGCCTGAAGGTATTCGGTTCGGCTCGGCTCGATTGCAGCCCTAGTGTTGGGCCTCTATGGCTAGGCCCAAATTTCAAAATAAATAGTTATATATTATAATTTTATCTTCCAAGAATGTCTTGAGAACCCTTACCACATTCCCTTCCTTCCTCGAGAAATGCTACACATGGAGACGACGTCGGTGAGACGGACGAGGAGGGAAATCAAGATTGTTGGTAGTGGGTGAGATGGAGAAGAGGAGGAAAGAACTACAGATAATGCTACACATACCTCATTTCCTACTCCAAGCCCAATAACCCAAAACAGATCTGTCTTACTGGGTTGTTATAACTGATCAATATGAATGATACCATATTAGTTAATTATGATTTAAACTCATGATTATCCATAAGAGACGGTTCAAAAACAAAGAGATGGTTCAAAAACCACATCTCTTAATATGACAAGAGTTTTAACTCAATCTCTGCAACCACCCTTATCTCTTTATGAAGAACAGATAACCAATTCGATCCAAAAAAATTGGGAAGTAAAGATAAATCATTATCTTGAAACTGACCCCCAAAGTGACTATAAATACCCCCACCTCCACAAGAACAAGGAAATCTGTATTTTGCCACCAAAAGCTCTCAAATTCTTCTTGAGTCCTAACTTGAGCGTCGGAGGGTCTGTCGTCAGGATCAACCCCAGTGTTTCAGACTTCTGCAGGTCAATCGGAGCGATCGTCACCATCAAGATCAAATCCAACGGTGCAAATGAGTCAGATTCAGAAGTCAACATCAGTTGAAAGCAGTCAACATCAGTGAAAGTAAAAAAGGTCATATTTTTGTAGTTTTAAAGAACTCATATCATCTGTTTGCTCTACAGAGAAATTAGTAGCAACAGATTGGTGTCGTTTGTGGGAACAAAAAATGTAATTTGACCAAACTTCGCCAGTAAAAATAGTTTTTAACCATGCTTCCAAAGGGGAAAGGGAAAGCGGCGGCCTCAAGTTGACGAGCCAACCCTCTTCCTCCACCTCGACCTCATGAGGACGTCCCTCTTACCCTACAACTAGATCAACCTCCTCATCCAAAATAGCCTACCCAGCCTCCCTCTAGAGAGTCTCCACCAGGGGATTTCCGAAGAAGTCGGCACCCTGCAGAACAGATTGGAGAACAAGGGGTCGGTCTCATCTCCACGCCTTCTACGGTGCCCCCTGAAGCACCTCAGCCGCAGCAAGACTTCCACCATCTCATAACCTCCAAACAGTAAGAGTCTGAACGTCGGGGTCACTCAAGCAGTCCGCGTGCAAGGGACGGTCTCCCCCCGTCCATCACACCAAGAAGACACAAGGGGCCCCTCTCCCCAGAGTCGGGGACGTAGAAGAACCCTCTCTCCCAAAGGGCGAAGAAGAACCCCCTCTCCTAGCGAACGAAGAAGCCATCATTCTCCAAGGGGACACAAAAGAACTCTGAGCCGACCAGCTCCCAGAAAAAGAAAGAGGATAAGAAGTACCTGTCACCGGGGCAAAATTTCAAGAATTCAAAGATGAAATCCTTAAAGCCTGCAACACCATTCCAAGAAAAACTCGACAAACTAGCCATCACCGCGCCACTCCTCATCGTGAAAAGTCCCATGGGTCCACTAGATCCGTAGAGAAAGACAACGTCGTCCTCCAACACCTCCAGAAGATGGAAGATCGTCTAGTACTGCTGAAGCAAGAAAAGGAAGACATGAAGGAACATACCATCCTTCCAGACGCCCCTTCTCCAGAAAAAATCATCGAGGTCCGTGTGACGATCAACTTCAAGATCTCATCATTTGAGTCGTACAATGGGGAGTCCGACCCGGTAGACCATTGAGAGTTTTAAAACCCTCATGATGATCCACCAAACATCCGACTCGCACCTCTGTAATACTTTCCCAACAACCTTGAAATGATCTGCACAGGAGTGGTTCTCTCGTCTCTCTCCATGGTTCATCTTCTCGTTTGACCAACTTGAGGAGCTCTTTCTCACGTACTTCATCACCAGCCGCAAGACAGAGAAGACAAGTGCCTCCTTACCTGACCTGAAGCAAAGAAACGGGGAGTCACTCAAGAGTTATACTCGCGCTTCACAACCGGGTCTCGGTTCATCCCCTCACTCAACTCAGCCATAGCCACGGATACCTTCAGGCACAATGTAAATCATGACTACCTCACAGCATCTCTTGTCAAAAGACCTCCACAGGACTTCTCTGACCTCCTTCAAAGAGTCGAGAAGTACATCCGAGTGGAGGATTCTAGTCGACCTCAAGAACAAAAGGTGACCTCATCCGGGAACAAACAAAAAAGCACCAACGAAGACAAACTCAATAAGTCCTAGAAGGATGTCATCGGTCAACGTTGTCCACCTCTAATGCCTTCTTTTGAGAAGTACACCCCACTTAACGTCAGCATCTCCACAATATTCATGGAATTTGGCGAGGAGGGACTCCCTCGACCTCCCCCCAAGATGAACGCCCCAAGTAAAAGATGGGATGGGAACAAGTGGTGCGAGTTTCACAAAGATCACGGGCATCTCACAGATGACTACCGAGCCCTCAGGGACAAACTTGAAGGGCTTCTCCCACGTGGGTACCTTGCCAAGTTCGCTCAAGGAAATGACATCGAACACCCTCCTCCAAGAGGAGACAATAAGCGACTAGAGAAACCAGTCGAGTCCCAAGGCTCGGAGCGCATGGAGATATTCCATTCAATCCATAGGGGACCTTTGGGGGGGTCATCTAACTCCTCTAGGAAAGCATTTCTCCAAGATGTGAACTCAGTGCATAATATCCCCCCTCCCAAGAACTCAGGGGTCCCGATCACATTCTCATATCAAAACTTAAAGATGTTCGAACACCTCACTGCGATGCAGTAGTAAACAACATATGTATGGCCAATCATGAGGTGTACCGCGTCTTGGTAGATAATGGAAACTTAGTAAACATCATCTTCTTGAATGTATTCGAGGGCCTCAAGCTCAAGCGAGACCACCTTAAGCCCGCCGGGTACACTCTCCATGGATTCTCCGGAGCCCCAGTTTTAATCGAATGATTAGTCACCCTCGATGTGATTGTGGGGAAAGCTCCAACTACTCGTATGGAAGCACTCGATTTCATGGTTGTCGACATGCAGTCTGCCTACAATGCCATTTTTGGTTGTCCGGGGCCACCAGTCTTTCACGCGATTGCCTCAGCCTACCACTTGAAGATGAAGGTCCCTACAGTAGGGGTAGGGAAAGCCAAAGGAAGACAACAAGCTGCTCGGACGTGTTACACCGCCACAATGGGGGGTCGGTTTTCCCCCTTGATGCTATGGAACTCCCCCAAGAGAGGGGACAAGCTAGCTCTAAACCCTTAGAAGAACTAGCCGAAATTTCCTTATCCCAAGAAGATCAAGCAAAGTGTTTTAGGGTGAGCAAGGCACTCCCCCATCAAGTCAAGGAGAAACTCGTCACTTGCATTAGGAAGAACCGAGAAATCTTCACTAGGAACACCGAGCATCTAAAGAAGTAAAACGAGGGTGCTTAACACCCTCCGCTAATAGTTAGCTTCAAACATGTAATAAAGGCTAACAATTATAACAGTCACAACATGTAATAAAGGCTAGCAGTGAAGCAGCTGCTTAGTTTCATTTTTTTCAATAAATTTTCAGTCTTTTCCTTTGCAAAATTCTTGTACAATTCTATCGGATGCAAACATGAGTTAGGCACATGGTTCGCCTCTAAGCAATACGATCCCACTCACTAAGCACCCCAAAAGATGAGTGCGGAGACTATTCATGGTTCATAGGGTTGCTCTAGCCACTTGCCTCCGAGCAAGTTTGTGGGACACACCTCTCCATTCGAGTGCTCTCAAAATCTGTTGTCACCTAGTTCGGAGTCAATTCATGGTTCATAGAGCCGCTCTAGCCACATGCCCCCTAGCAAGTATACGGAGCATGACTCATCATTTGAGTACTCCCAAAACAACCCTTGATAAGTGTGATTGTTCATAGGGTCGCTCTAGCCACTTGCCCCCGAGCTAGTGTGCAGGGCACGGCTCTCCATTCGAGTGCTCCCAAAACAACCCTAGACAAGTGTGGAGTCCATTCATGGTTCATAAGGTCGCTCTAATTGATGAGTACAATTTATACATAATTTTTATTACTCTTTTATGCATTAAAATTGCAAGTTCTCATTGATTTCTTTAACATTTATCTTATTTTTACTCAATATTATTTATTTATTTGTTTTTGTAGGAATAAGATGGATAAGTACAAAAGGTGGGTGTTTTTGGTGAAATCATGGAAGAAAACAAAGTTGAAGATTTCAAAATTTGAGCACTCAAATGCACGTGTTTACAAATTGGTCCATTGAAGAATCAATAAAAAATATTTTGGTCAACTATGGGGTGGAATAAAATTTTGTAATAAAATTTAAAGTTATGTGGATTTAAATTAGGGTTAGTTAGTTGATTGGTTTAAAATTTAATAGATTAATTTTAATCTATAAATTTTTAAAATTAATTAATTAAACATCTAATAAAAATTTAACTAACCCTAATTCTAATTATTTAACTAACCTAATTAATCTACACCTACCTGGAAGCCGCAAGAAAGAAGGAGACTTGGAAGGCTAGGTGTAGGTGGCACAAAAGACGAAAAGGGGTGCTGGCTTTGCGGTGCTACATCCAAGAAAAAAAACGAAAAAACAATAAAAGAAAAAAAAAGAAGAAAGCCATAAACGAAAAGAGGAGAAAGGTAAGCGCTGGGTTTTTTAGCGGCACGAAGTTAGAGGAAGGTCAAGACGAAGTCAGAGCGTGGGGCTTCACTGTTGGCAGCTCGAAATCCAGAGGAGGACAGAGAGAGAGGTTGGCTGTGGCGCACGGTTCGAACCACTTCGGTTTGGAATTTCCTTCAATAAAACAGAGTTGTTTCTGTCTCTCTCTTTTCTTCTTCTCCTCTAATTTTTATAATACAATCCAAGAACTTGTTTGTTACCTGCAATTTTATTATGAACTAATTTTATTTTTCTAGGACTTTGTTGTAGCCTAGTTTTGATAACACAATTTTAATTTCATAATATTATTCTATTTTTCCATGGTTGTGTGTTTGATTTTTGTTCTTAATGCATACAATTGTTTTGCCAACTTTTGTATGATCTATTAAATAATGGAGAGACCGAACTGGTAATTTGTGATTTCAAATTAATAAAATTAAGCATTGTTACAAGAGTGAACTGCTGTTAATATGACAGTTAAGAAATCCATAGATCTTAATGAATTTTCAATTAATAATTTGTGCATGAACTATGACAAATAATTAGTTGAGAATATTTTTAATATTGCTTGAGAGAGAATATTGAATAATTTGGAAATTTTGGTCTACAACTTGGAAAAACAATATTTTTATTCACATGGAGTTATAGATTGTGTGGGATTAAATTAGGTGAAATCAAAAGCCCTAGAATTGACATTTGCAATTAATAATCAACATAATTTCATATTCTGTTCATTTTTAATTAATTTAGTTAGTTCTTTAGATTAATTTAATTTTGGTTGATTTCTTTATTGAATTTCGATTTTCCAAATAGTAGTTAATCTAGTAAATTTTGGTACTCAGTAAAATAATTAGTCCTTGTGGGTTCGACACACTTTTCACTTAACTATACTACTTGTTGCGATTTTGTACACTTGCAAATAATTCACACCACTAATCACTTGCCCCCCGAGCAATGGTACGGGGCACGGCCCGCCATTTGAGTGCTCCCAAAACTCGTCGTCACCTTGTTCAGAGTCCACTCGTGGTCCACATGGCCGCTCTAGCCTCTTGCCACCGAGCAAGTGTGCGGAGCTCGGCTCGCCATTCGAGTGCTCCCAAAATAACCATGGACAAGTGCGGAGTCCATTCATGGTTCTTAGAGTCGCTCTAGTCACTTGCCTCGAGCAAGTATGCAGAGCACGGCTCGCTATTCAAGTGCTACCAAAACTCGTCGTCACATTGTTCAGAGTCCACTCGTGGTTCACAGTGTCCCTCTAGCCACTTGCCCCCGAGCAAGTGTGCGGGGCATGACTCGTCATTCAAGTGCTCCCAAAACTCGTCGGAGTAAGTTTGCGGGGCACGCCTCGCCATTCGAACATTCCCACAACTAGCCATAACAAGAGTACAAAAGATTCAATCCTTTACTGAACTTGCCTCCCGAGCGACACTCTTCTTCTACAGAGAGTTTGGAGCTCAACTCAGCCCTAGAGTTGCTCCCCCAACTCGCCTTCCAAATGGCTCTCTCCTAGAGCCCGGTGATGCTCTTCATCTCGCTTACCTCCCGAGCGACCTTCGTCCACAACGAGTTAGGAGCTCAACTCACCCTAGAGTTGCTCCCCCAACTTGCCTCCTGAATGGCTCTCTCCTAGAGCCCAGCAATGCTCTTCATCTCGCTCCCCTCCCGAGCGGCCTTCTTCCACAAAGATTTCGGCGCTCAACTCACCCCTAGAATTGCTCCCCCAATTTTCCTTCTGAACGGCTCTCTCCTAGAGCTCGGCGATGTTCTTCATCTCGCTCGCTGCCCGTGCAGCCTCCTTCCACAACAAATTAGGAGCTCAACTCATACCTAGAGTTGCTCCCCAACTCGCCTCCCGAACGACTCTCTCCTAGAACCCGACAATGCTCTTCATCTCGCTCGCCACCGAGCGACCTTCTTCCGCAAGGAGTTCGGAGCTCAACTCACCCTAGAGTTGCTCCCCCAACTCGCCTCCCGAATGGCTCTCTTCTATAGCCCGACAATGCTCTTCATCTCGCTCACCCCGATTTCTATATACTGGGAAACCGTGACATAAGCCAGAATCTTTCCTTCGATTAGCCACAATACACAGAAAAACAAGAAAATTTAAAACTTTTTATTCAACACAAATGTATTACAAGTCCAAATGTTATAAAACTGCAATACATTATATCAGTGTTACAATAATACCTTTACAATCCCAAGTGTTACAACTTTCAACAATTTACATCAGAGTACAATGAATAAAGAACAACACTTGGTACTTCACTTGGATCCTTTCCAACAAATAAATAAATTACAACAATTGTTACAAAAGAAACAATAGTAATCAACATATATTACAGCAGAAAACTTAAATAATCGACTCCTTACTTCTTTTGCCTTGAGTCCTCCTGAATCCTGTACTTGTACTTCTGCAATACAGTACCTGTAATTTTGCAATCCAGTACATATTGAAATGGAGACGTCAGTATATATATTGATGCTTTAAGGCTGATGACTAGCAGCAATTCTCAACTTTAAGCAAATAAATTGATGAAAAGAGAAACGTGTATATATATAATTGATGTGCTAATGTATGCTATCATTTAGACTCTAATGCAAGACTTACTAATGCAAGGATGCTCTTATTCTAATGCAAGCAGGTCTCCGAAACAGTATGCATCCTATACTACATATACCCCATCTCAAGCCATTTCTTTATATATAGGGATTTGAACCCGTATCATGAATTCTACTTTTGTACTCGGCTTGTTTCTGAAGATACAACGTGACTGATGAGGTTGCCCTGAAACGGTCTAATCCCGCCATTCGCAGTCAGCTCGTGGTGTCCCTATTTTCCACTTCTACATGGCGTACCGGACCTCACTCAAAAACCAGACGAACCCTCAAAGTCCCTGCAATACAGGTTAGCTCGAAGCATCTCCTGTGGTCCCCTAACTCATAGACCGTAGTCTATGGCCTGTTCTCTTCCCCGACATAGAACATGACGGATTTTCGGGGGTCCATCCCCTAGCTCCGCCTGCCCTTATCATGGCACTTCATAAATTAACAGACGAGATACGAATACTATGTTCCCAACCCGTGAAAAGGCACAGACCGTATCCCTTTGACAAGAAGGGTACAATCCAATAACACCACCTAGTGTCGGCCTATTGGACATGTCGGATCATAAGGTATCACCCTTAACATCAACTCTTTCCCTTCGGCGAAAAATGATAATAAGTAAAGGTTAAGTAATAATATCCATAAGTTACTACTCTAACAATGTCACTAATCCTGAACAATCCTAGGGATGACAACAATATTAACTCAACATGATCGGTCTTAAGTTAGACTTTGCAAGATAACTCTATTAGGTGCTCAATCTAGACTTACCAGAATCTCCAAGGATCCTATTCATAGCCTATCGATCCAAGACCCCGACAATACAAACGTATTCTCATGCTACTATCCTGAACTTGAATTTCATCTATGCTTCGGTCCATGATCAACCAACTCGGTTAAGATCTAACGGTACATGAGGAATGACTCGTCCACAGTTCCTTAGGAGTAAAACAAATACACGTCTTGATGGTCGATGGCCCCTAGGGCAACAATATCATCCTAGATGAGCATAACAAAACTGCGTACTAGCTAATAAGCTACATACGAGTAAACAGAATACATACGAGCCAAATGAGCTACGTATGAAACCAACAACTACATACGAGCCAGGCGAGCTGTGTATGAGACAACAACATACATACGAGCCAAACAAGCTACGTATGAGACCAACAACTACATATGAGCCAGGCGAGCTGCGTATGAGACAACAACATATAGAGGAAACCATATAAGTATTCTGACAATGTAGAAGCAACCAAACATGCTTACTAGCAAAACTTGATATTCTATAATTAGAAGCAACAGAAGATTCTACTAACAATCTAAAATAGGCATACTACCAAGAAAATCCGATCCTTGTACGCAAAAGAGACATAAAAAGTTTGCTAAAACCCTAGAAGCAAATAGTGCTAGGCTCATCGGAATTTGACAAAATTAAACTTTTTAGAAAGGTAAGAACATCTTCCACAACTCTCTAGTTGAACACTATTTCAGATTATGTAAGGAATCCAAAATTCGGTCCATCGCACACGCGCAAACAGTTAACCAAACTGCAGATTTTCCACAAAAAGCTGAAACTTCTATAGCTTGTAACTTTTGCTTTACTTGTCAGAATCTAACAAAATTGGACAATTTGAAAAGGTGAGAACATATAATACAAATTCCTAGCTGAACACTTTCTCAGATTCTGTAAGGAATTCCAGATTCTGTAAGGAATTCCAAATTCCGACCCATCGAACACATGCAAACAGTTAACCAAACTACAAAATTTCAACAAAAAACTGAAACTTGTACAGCTTGTAACTTTTTCTATACATGTCAGAACTTAACCAAATCATACAATTTAGAAATGTGGGAACATATACTACAACTCTCTAGTTGATGACTTTTTCAGATTTCTTATGGAATTCCAAATTCCTGCCCCTCGAATACAATTCCAAACTACCAAAAATACAGCCATGCTGAAAACTTTCAAGCACATAAATTCTACTACGCTTATTGGAATCTAACCAAATAGGACAATTTGGAAAGGTGAGAGTCTCTACTACAACTCTTTAGTTGATGACTTCCTCATACTCCGCAAGTAAGATGCTCAAAAACACAGAACAAGTCAAACAGCGAGCACTTCAGCCAAAGCTGACTGCTGTGTCTTGTAAAAGGCATAACTTCTACTCCGTTTATCAGAATCTAACCAAATAGGGTAATTTGAAAAGGTGAGAACATCTAATACAACTTCCTAGTTGGTCACTTCCTCAGACTCTGCAAGTAAGAGGCTAAAAAACATAGAACAAGTCAAACAGCGAGCACTTCTGTCAAAGCTGGCTGCTGTGTCTTGTAAAAGGCATAACTTCTACTCCGCTTATCGGAATCTAACCAAATAGAACAATTTGGAAATTTAAGAGTCTCTAATACAACTCTCTAGTTGGTCACTTCCTCAGACTCAGCAAGTAAGAGGCTCAAAAATATCAAATAAGCAAAATAGTGAGCACTCTCAGCCAAGCTGGCTGCTCTGTTTTCGTAACAGCCATAACTTTTGCAACATTTATCTGAATCTAACCAAATAGGGTATTTTGGAAAGGTGAGAACGTCTACTACAACTTCCTAGTTGATCACTTTTTCAAATTCCGCAAGGAACATCAAATTTCTGCCCCTCGAACATAAGCCGATGTTCACCCCAAAATAGCAAGTTTCTGTTTTTGCCCAATACTCGTTGTTTTGGGGGAAACGGTCGTTTCACCCATCAAAACAACTCCAAAAAATCCACATAAATTGGAGTATGGTAAAAACACATAAGAGAACCCCTAAAACAAATTTTGGGTCAAAACTCCACCTTTAACCTAGTTAAATAATTCTAACACTAGAACTACAAAAATCGAATCTTTATGCCATATTTTTGTGTTCTACCACTTCAAACTTTGCATGCTCTTTATTCTAGTCCATATGCATATGAAATTAGTTTAATAAAACAACATACAACAATAATATCCCTCATTATAACTAAAACAAACATGAGAATGAGAAACCCCTACCCTATAAGTGTAGAAAGAACTTGCTTCGCCTTTTCCTCCTTGCTCCTTGTTCTTGCACCTCAAGAACACTTCAAGAAAGAGAACCCATGAAAAACCCCTCTCTCTCTTTTCTTTTGTTTTGATCTTTCTTTCTTTTTCTTTCCTCTCAAATTTTTTCCAAAATAAAAATAAGTGGCAGTAGAAGGAGAGAAGGAGATGAAATGAGAGTGAGATGAGATTGAGAAGAACAAAAATGAAAAGGGGTTTCCAACCCTAGGGAATTTCCGGCCTTGGGTTAAAATAGGAGGAAAAGAGTGTGTGTGGGTGTGGAGAAGCCAAGTGTTCTCATTTTTTGTGGCCAAAACAATTTGAGATCTATTTGAAATTTTAAATTGCAATCAAACCCAATAAATTTGCAATCAACACCCAAACTTGCTCTAACCCTTCATCTCATCATGATGGATAAAAAATAAAAGATGACTTTCCCAAATCACACACTACACGATTTCGTACGAACGTACGAAATCGATACAGTTCAAATATGTACATATATCTGATTATACAGATAATTTTTATTAGTTAAAACGAATCAATCTGTACAAAAATAATTTAATTCCGAGAAATAAAAATAAAATAATTTTATTACCGGCTCGGAAGATTCCAGTATCAATTTGATACAAAACAGATATATACAGCTAGTATATACGTATAGATAATGTTTATTAACAAAACCGAGTGATATCCACCAAAAATATTTCTATTATGAAAATAAAAATAAAATAATAATACAATAATAATTTTTAAAATCTGCCCGAGATTTTCTAGACATTTTCTCCAAAACGCATTTTTTCAAGATTTTGTACAAGTGCACAAAACTGATACAATACATATATATACTTACTAGTATATATATCCTGATAACCTTTTATTAGAAAAACCAAGTAATTTTCATAAAAAATATTTTAATTTAAAAATAATAATTTATACAAATATAATATCCGTTCGGGATATTACAGCACAGATCTTAAAGCTCTCAGGGGTAAACGTTAAATTTCACTAGAAACGGGTCTATGAAATTGGGCACCTCTCAAGCCCAATAACTCAAAACATATCTGTCTTACTGGGTTGTCATAACTACCCAATATAAATGAGTCCATATTATTTAAATATGATTTAAGCCAATCATTATCCATAAGAGACGGTTCAAAAATCATATCTTATCATGAGAAGAGTTTTAACTCAATCTTCACAACCACCTTTATCTCTTTATGAAGAAAAGATAACCAATTCAATCCCAAAAAAATCGGGAAGTAGAGATAAATCATTATCTTAAAATTGACCCCCAAAGCGACTATAAATACCCCCTACCTCCACAAGAACAAGAGGTAATCAGTATTTTGCAACAAAATGCTCTCATTTTTTTTTAGAAATCTGACTTATGGGTCGGAGGGTCTGTTGCCGAGATTAACCCCGGTGTTTCAGACTTTTAAAGGTCAATCAGAGCGATCGTCACCATCAAGATCAGATCCAAAAAGTCAGTTGAAAACAATCAACATCGGTGAAAGTAAAAAATTCAGCTTTTTATTGTTTTTAAAAGAACTCATATCATCTGTTTGCTCCCACACAAAAATTAGCAGAAATAGAATGTGGGGAGGCTGGTGGTTTTATATTGTTCTTGCTGTCACAGTGATTTTCATGCAGCCATGTTTGTTTCTATTGAGATCGGGTTATAGCACAGGTTGGGTGTGGATGCTTGAAATTGATAGGAGGGGGGACTCAGAGGAGTGAATAAGGAATAGGAACACAGGAATGGTAATTATATGTGTAACCCCTATTTGGGATTTATTGTTTTTTTATTTCTTTCCTTGATTATTATATCCGAATTCTCTTATTACATTATATCTTTGTTTTTCTTGGGCTCTTTATTTTCTCTTGATCGTTCTGTGCTGTTTTGATGGGATTTTGCTATTCTTGGTTTATCGCAAAATTTTGCGCTTTCTATTTTGAGTTTGATTTGTTTTGCTATATGTTCATCTCATTGTTTTATGCTTATTCATCTCTTTTTGGAGCCAAAACTGGTACCCAAAACCCACTAAACCACAACCCAAATCCAATTTTTTAATCCCCTATAAATACCCCCATATTAAACCCTAATTAATTATTCCCCCTCTCTCATCCGCCGCTTTCTCTCTCCCCGATCCCATCTCTCCTTCTCTTTTTCGTCTTCACCACCAAACCCATATTTCCCGTCCCCTCTCCGTTACCACCTTCATCCCCTCACCCTCTCCTTCGACCTCTTGTCATCCTCCGACCATCCTATCGCCATCTCTCCCTCTGTCGCCTTTCCCCTGCTTGAACCCATCACCTCCTGCTCAAAACCCATTGTGGCCTGTCACCCTAGCCTTGCCACTGCCTTGTCGATCCCTCTTCGCTGTCCCCTACAACCACCACAGATCCCTTAGCCGTTCGTCGTCTTCGTCCAAGTCCCAAATGCCCACCGCTTCGTCACCCCTATTTTCGGAGCGGAAACAGAGTCGTTCTTACCATCGCCCTCGCCACTGCCGTCGCTTCCCAACTGCAGCGACGTCGTCGCCGCCCGCCGTCGTCATCACTGCCTTGCACCCTCGCTGTAGTCACCGAAGACTCTCCCACTCTCTCTCTCTCTCTATTGAAATAGGGAAGAAGAGAAGGCAGTGGGTAGACTTGGTGTTTGCCGTAGTGTGGGTAGGGATCCAAGTTGCTGTTTGCTATTTTGCTTGGATCCTGACTGGAGTATTTGATCCGCTGTTTGGGTGCTGTCTTGGGTCTTGCTATTCGCTGTTTTATGCATAGCTCGCATGTGTTTCGAATCGTCGCCCGGGATTCTCATCCGATTATTCTATTTATTCGAATCTACTGATTAACAGGCAAGTCTCTTCTTGAACTAGTATTTTATTTTGTTCAAGATTTCTTTGATCTCTGCAAGTAGATCCAATCCTTTTCCTTATCATGCTGTTATTTGGAATTCCGTTATGTCTATTAAGGGTTTACACGAGCTAACCCGAGATATTCTTAACATTGTGCCGCTCTCTTTGATCTAAAACCTAATTCATGTTGTATCTTGCATATGCACAATTACATGAAAATAACTAGATCCATGTGTAGACACGTTTGATGAACTGATCCTGTTAGACTGAATTTGATTGATTACCATGTCTGTGAAAATTGCATCTTAGAAATTGAAATTATGCATATTAAACATCTATTGGCACTTTGATTATTAAATTGCATGAAATATATGGTTGTATGATTTAATTATTTCCTATCCATGTCAAAATAAATTCTGGACTTCTAGTTGTTCCTTTTTGAATCAGATTTTCGACCATGTTTATGTCATATTTTGAAATAACTTTCTGAACATGAAATTTAGCCTCTGATGTCTAGTTTACTATCCTTTTTATAGATTTGAATTTCGATGTGTAATCTGTTAGATATCATCATTTTAGTACAGCTATGTCAGAATTTTCAGAATCACAAATGCATGCGTATCTTGCTGTTCTACAATTTATTTGACCATGTTAACAGTAAAATAAAAATATGAAATAAATTAGGCAGAACCTAGATATGTGTAGAAATGACCCAGAATTTTTATAGATTTATTTGCTGAGTAATCTGACCTGAAACAAATAGGTGAACACAATTGATAACATGCTGCCTGAACATAAAATCTAAATAGAATAGAGTTTTCTCCCTAATTTCTGTGTCTTTTATATACCTTATATATATTTGCTGGAACTGCGTAGAAGTCTAGTTTCTAGAACTTCTGACGGATCTAGATTTGCTTTTCTGTAGTAATAGTAATCCATGTTTTAGTACAGCAAGGTCATGCTGTCCTGATTATGTGATGTGTGTTTAATTGACTTGGTTGCTCCTTGCATTGTCTGTAACGAATAGAATTAGTCACACTTAGTATCATACAACATTGAC
Organism: Hemerocallis citrina; assembly: GCA_017893485.1. NCBI lineage: Eukaryota > Viridiplantae > Streptophyta > Magnoliopsida > Asparagales > Asphodelaceae > Hemerocallis > Hemerocallis citrina. Next base: position 72,443,855 of record CM030367.1, on the reverse strand, counting down.
ATCTTCTTGCATGCTCACATAGGATGAAATAAAATGTTAACAAGCCGGGGTATTATGGGATGACTTGGTAGTGAACAATCGGAAACTGTACTCGGTCAGGCCCTACTATACTGACCTGTACTGATGGTCATAAAATACCGCCTAATAATTACTGAAACTGAACATTAAACCCTGATTACTGGACCGAGTACACGAACCGTGAATTCACCATCAGTCTAAAGCGTACATTGTGTGCTTGCACCGAAACTGTGAAGTGGGACGCAGTAGTACGTGCACTAGATAGATTAATAAAATGATTAATAACCTGTATTTATCATCTCATGCATGATCTTGTATATAACTAATTAAATATAGACCTTTGATACTATTGCATGCTCGTTGCTTTGTTCTTTGGCTTTGATCATGTCCTTTTCCTTTTGATATATCATGTTTCCCTTATTCTTTATTTTCCTCTACTTGTTGTCCATGACTTTCTCTAAGGACACTCTTTTCTTTCTTTTTAGATCAAGTATTTACAGGTACTGAAGGAGTTATACCAGAGGGAATTGGTGAGCAACGATTCTAAAGATGGAGCTGAATTACATTGCTTAGATTTACTTTCTTGCTAGTTTATTTCTTGAGCATTGTTATGACTTTGTACATTATTTTGGGCTTACGTTCCCGGAGTTGTTTCCCCCAGATGTTGGATTCTTTTGTGTTGGATATTATTGTTATTGGATTATTTCATTTATTAGAGTTATCTTGATTCATTTGATTATATCTTCCTGTGTGGTTGTGTTTGTTGTTGCATATTATTGAGTTAGTCAGGTACAGCTTATGGATGGTATTTATATCATTCGCTGGTCCTATGTTATGTACTCGTATTCCGTATTTTGGAAAGTGGGGCGTGACCGGATTTTTAGTGGTATCAAAGCCCCAGGTTTGGATAATATATCAGTTAAACATAACTATCTTTATGAAAGTTTGGCTTTGATTGATATATTAGTTGAGTTTGGCTCTGACCAGGTTGACTCAGTAATGTTCACACCACGATTATCACATGAATGCATGTATAAGAAACAACATATCATCTGGATACTGATCATCATTGCTCGTGTTTCAGGCAATGGCTCATGGGAACTCTTCTTCTTCTCGCCTGAGTGATGAGCAGTCAGACAACGCTGCTATTCTCCAGACGATTCAGCAAATGATGGCTTCCCAGCAGGAGCACAATGAGCTGATGAGGGCCATTTTGGCGGCCAATGGACCTGCCGCTAGACCTGCACCTGGACCACCGCCATCTAGGCTTGGTACAGTAGTGGATTTCATGTGGCTGCACCTGGATAAGTTTTCGGGTACCGAGTCGCCGCTGGAGGCCGAGCAATGGCTTATCCGGACGGAGCAACTGCTGATTGCCGCTCGTGCTGCCGAGGCAGATCGTGTGGATGTGGTTCGCATCCAATTGGTGGATCTCGCTCACATATGGTGGATGGCGCGACCCATCGAGTGGGCCACTTTCTCTGAGAGCTTCATGGCGAAGTTCTTTCCCAGTGTTACCAAGACGGAGACAGAACGACAATTTGTTTCTCTACTCAGGTCAGCTAGATAATGTTCTTACATGTCATTGTTGTTGCCTACTTCACCTGTGACTGTATTAATTTGAGTATTGTCTTCATCAGGGAAACCATTCCGTGGACGAGTATGCTGCAGAGTTTACTCGACTCAGTCACTTCGCTCCTGCCTTCATAGCCACTGATGAGGATAGGGCTCGCAAATTCTAATCAGGCTTGAGTTTTTCCATCCAGGACCATTTGGCTGCTCTTTGGCTTCATGCCGATGTTCTGGATGCTGCTCGGATTCCGGAGTAGACCGTCAACATACCTGGTGTTCCCCAGCGGGTTGTTTCACACCCTGCTCCAGCTCGGCCTACCGGAGGACCTATTCGGAGGCCAGTTCCACCTCCTCCCGCGAGGGCACAGCCGTACACACCTGTTGTTCCAAGGATTGTCGAGACTTGTGGCTATTGTCATAAGGTTAGGCATTCAGAGTGGGACTACAGGGTAGCTAATCGACTATGCCTTGCTTGTGGAAGCAGTGATCATATGATTCGAGATTGTCCCAAGAGTAGGGCAGCTATTCAGGCTAGAAGCACCGTTCAGCAGGGAGCACGGCTCATGGTCAGGGTCGACCGCCTCTTCCCTCACAGAGGCAGACCTTTGAGCAGAGGCGTGTGGCTCGCAGAGGAGGCCAGGCTTGGAGTCATGGTCAGGCTTATAACCTGACTGCTGAGGAAGCGAAGGTTGCTGTTGGAGTGGTTGCAGGTATATCACAGTAGTTGTACTTCTTTTCTTTGTTTCTGCTTGTTATTTTCCTTCTTTGTACAATTATTCGTACATATATCCTGCTAGCACCTTATTCTTTTGTTTGATCTTCTTCTTCTAGTTGTTATTTTAGTTTTCTCCCTTTCAGCTCATGTGTTGTTTAATTCTGGTGCTACCCACTCTTTCATTTCCTCTCGTTTTCTTGATCAACATGGTTTGACTAGCAATGCTATGCCCGCAGATTGGGACATCACCACAGGTGGAGGTGTCATTGTTTGTTCTAAGGTATGCAAGCAGAGTCCGTTTGGTGGTGTGGGGTTCTGGGCTGATTTGATTGTGATTCCCAATTCCGGTTTCGATGTCATTCTGGGCATGGACTGGTTGGGTGTTTCTTATGCCGTGATTGATTGCCGGGAGAAGAAGGTGACTTTCAGGCTTTCTGGTCAACCAGAGTTTGTTTTCCATGTGGGTGAGACATCGTCAGGGCGTGTCAAGAACTCGATGGATCCCAAGGCTGTTTCGCTTGTGTCGTTGGGCTCTGATGGGGTTGTTGCACCCTTAGTTGTGTAGGATTTCCTTGATGTTTTTCCTAAGGATTTTCTCGGCTTGCCACCATACTGAGATGTGGAGTTTAGCATTGATGTTCATCCAGGTACGATGCATATTTCCAAGAGTCAGTATCATATGGCACCGGTTGAATTGGCGGAATTGAAGGTGCAAGTTCAGGAGCTACTTGATAAGGGTTTTATCTGACCTAGTGTTTCACCTTGGGGAGCCCCAGTTCTGTTTGTCAGTAAGAAGGATGGAAGCCGCAGGCTTTGCATTGACTACAGAGAGTTGAACAATGTCACTGTCAAGAATCGATATCCATTGTCGAGGATTGATGATTTGTTCGACCAATTGGGAGGTGCTTCAGTGTTCTCGTAGTTGAATCTTCGTTCCGGGTATCATCAAGTCAAAGTGAAGTCAGGAGATGTTTTGAAAACGGCTTTCCGAACGAGGTACGGGCATTATGAGTTCTTGGTGATGCCTTTCAGAGTGACTAATGCATCGGCCGTGTTCATGAGTCTAATGAACCGGGTGTTTTTGTCGTTCTTGGATCAGTTTGTCGTGGTCTTCATCGACGAAAAATTGGTGTATTCTCGGAATAGGGAAGATCATGCTGAGCATCCGAAGGTGGTTCTGCAATCCATGAGGGAGAACCAGCTGTATAAGAAGCTCAATAAGTGTGAGTTCTGGCTGGATCGAGTTGCTTTTCTGGGCCATATTATTTCTGGTGCTGGTGTTTTTGTGGATCCGACAAAGATTTCTGCAGTCAAGGATTGGCTTATTCCGAAGTCTGTTCCTGAGGTGTGGAGTTTTCTTGGTTTGGCTGGCTATTATCGGAAGTTCATTTAGGATTTTTCGAAGATTGCTGGACCTATGACCAGTTTGACCAGGAAGGAGCAGAAATTTGATTGGGATGCAGCTTGTGATGAAGCTTTTGCCAAGTTGAAGCGTCGGTTGACGTCAGCGCCTGTGCTGACTATACCCGACAATTTAGGTGGTTTTGTGATCCATTGTGATGCTTCGAGTAGAGGTCTGGGAGCAGTACTGATGCAGCGAGGCAGTTGATACCTCATGAGAAGAACTATCCCACACATGATCTGAAGCTTGCAGCTGTGGTTTTTGCCTTGAAGTTGTGGAAGCATTATTTGCTTGGGGATAGAGTAGAGATATTCACAGATCACAAAAGCCTCAAGTATGTGTTCACGCAGAAGGAGTTGAATATGAGGCAAAGGAGATGGCTAGAATTGATGACATATTTTGACATCAATTTGCAGTATCTCCCAGGCAGAGTAAACTTGGTGCCGGATGCTTTGAGTAGGAGGCTTACTGCTATGTTCCTTATTGTGCAGAAGGAAATAGTGGAGGACATGAGGAGGCTGGAGTTGGATGTGTTGCTTCTTGGATCATCGGCAGTTCTTGATGTTGCAGTTGCAATCTTCTTTGATTGAGCATATTAAGGAAGCCTAAGTGGGTGACCCGCAGTTGCAGAAGTTCCGAGGTGAAGTGGAAGCCAGATTGAGATTTGATTTGGTCATTCATGCAGATGAGTCACTTCGTTTTTGGCTCTAGGTTGTGTGTACCTGGAGGAGAAGTCAGGCAGATGCTACTGGAGGAAGCTCATCGATCCCCGTATTCTATTCATTTTGGTGGTACCAAGATGTACAAGGACTTGAAGCTACATTTCTGGTGGCATGGCATGAAGAGGGACGTGGCTCGATTCGTCGCCCAGTGCCAAAAATATATTTTTGTGTATTTTGTGTATTTTAAAAATTTTCGCAAATTATTTTTTCGGTTTTCAAATTTCTTTTGTCAAAATGTATTTTTTTGGACCTTCTATTTTAAAATCTGTTTTCGATCAAATGAATTTATTTGTAACTATTTTTCTGTGATCTTATATTGTAATAAAAATCTCATTTATTATTATTGTTATTAGTTTTGACTGGTTATTAACGACCTAATTTTATGTACAAATTGTATTTGTAGTATTTTAAATAAATTATATTTTGTAATACAAATTGTATTTTATTAGAGACAATATTTTTATTTGTTATTTTATTGAATTTTATATACCCATCTAAACCCATACCCCTCGCCAAACCCATTATAATACCCATTATACCCATTCATTTAAAACCCATTTTTATAAAACCCTATTCTATTTAACCACATTATAATCCTACACCATACCCATTTCTATACACCTACCATTTAAACCCATCAGTATACCTATTATAAACCATATACCCATTTTACTAACCAACCTAGTATTAATCCACTACCGTAGACCTATTTACATAACCATGCCTTATTTAATTCCTCCAACCCATTCATTAATCACTTCTTAATATCCTACCATACTTTCCTAGTTAAAAAAAAAACTCCAATTCCTATTGTCTACTTCAGGCCGGTTGTAGCCAGGTGCACCCAACCCGACCCTCCTTGTTCCCTGTAGCCGTCTTCTAACCCTAAAATATATCATACCCTCTATATATATATATATATATATATATATATATATATATTTGCAATCCAATTTGAACTACATATTCTTTTTCTCCAAACCGTGCTGCATATTTTCTTCCAAACCATTGAACCCTATTTTCCGTGCTTCATCTCTCCCGCTTCCTCTTCATCCGCCGTCGCGTACTCTCTCTCTTGGAATTTTTATTGCGCGTGCTCGAGTGTGCGTGTGGACCGTTCGGGAGTTCGTGGGATTTGCTCCCACTTTTGATTTGCATCGTTCTTCATATCCAAATTAAGGCAAGTAACTTGTACTACAATTTATTTGGTTTGATACAAATCAAAAAGTTCACCTATAGTGTAGTTGGGTCTAGAGACAACCAAATTTTATGTTTTTCTTGATGGGTTTTGTCTCTATTGTGATAATTTGGCTATAGATGACTTATGACACCAATTTTGGTAGGAGATGCCCTAGGATTTACCCAAATTTTGATTTTGAATCATGTATGTGAGTTTTTGTGTGGATTGATGTTTGGATGAATACCCATGTGAAATAATAGAAGTGGACATGTTAGTAAACCTAAAACATGATGTTTAGATATTTGGTAGGTTGTATTTCAAGTTTGGATGTGTTTAGATCAATATTCTTGAAGTTAGGATGTTCTAGATTTGAAGTGTGAAATCTGTAAATTCTGGGTATTCTGTTTTGATTGCTGTTTTCGTCCATGCTACAGTCAGTATTTGAATTCCAAAATAAAAGATGAATTTTAGATAATTTTGTCTATTTTCAAACCCCACTGGTTTTGCTTGATTTGGATTTCTTATGACTGGGTTATGAATGTTTTGGTACAGACGTGTCGATCAAATTTCAGATTCTGTTTTGGGTTAATTTTGTTAACAAATTATTTTCAAGAACTATTCTATACATAATATCTTGATCTAATATTTTGGTCAGTGTTTCTATATGATGTTGGGGATTACCCAGATTTTTTGATGAATTTTAAAGATAAGTTTTATGTGGTGTTTCATACTCTTTTCTAAAATCTTCTCATGCTGTATTTTGCTTACTGTTCAGTAAAGACTCCTATTTTCACTATAACTCCTTATACTGTATGAAAATTCTTTGTGTAATATGAAAGCTAGTAAATTCTATCTATTTTCATGTCCTTTTGGCGGAATTGGATTTCGATTCACTGGTTGCGAGATATCTTAGTTTTCGTACAACAGTGTTACGAGAAATTCTATCAGTGTTGATGACTGATCTATACTTACGAGACTTGTTATTTTGATTCTAGACATATAGGGAAATACCCCAGATTTTTCGTGGATTTATTTAATATGTTTTTATGCTGTTTTCATTTTCTTGTATTCGTTTTTCTGATTTCTGGCTGAACCTAAATTCTGTATTCAAATCAGTTTTGAGCTGTGTTGTTGTAAACTAGTATGTGACTTATTTATGTGCATTGGATTCGTGTGGGTGTCTAGTTTTCATATCCTTCAACGGATCTAGGTTTGCATTTCTGTAGAGACGAGAATCCTTGTTGTTTTAGTACTGATCTGTCTTGCTGTCCTGATTATGAACATTCACCATTTTGCTCGATTACATGACTATATATTATCTATGCATGTTGATTTGTTTCTCTGAACATGATACTGATTATAGTATGTTAGTTTGACAATGTTTCATGCTTATACCTGCCTGTTTGAAATAATAATAAATAATCAAGTAGGGGTTTTAATGGGACAGATCTAGTAGTGGATAGTGCAGAAACGTGCACTCGGAAGGAGACTTGTGTTTCCTGTATGACAAGTTTACCGATCAAGTTACCGATCAAGTTTACCGATCAAGTTACCGATTAAGTTACCGATCAAGTTACCGATCAAGTTTACCGATCAAGTTACCGATCAAGTTTACCGATCAAGTTACCGATCAAGTTTACCGATCAAGTTACCGATCAAGTTTACCGATCAATTTACCGATCAAGTTAATATTCTGTTACCGATCAAGTTTACCGACCAAGTTCTGTGATTCTGTGAATATCTGAGTACACTGCCCTGTATGGTCCCCTACGAAATCTAAAGCGAAATTGTTTGTTGTAGCAACCATGTGTTATAATATGGGGCGCATGAAGTGCTACCTAGATAGTAAAATAATAAGACTTGACATGATATAATCTGATTTCCTATATACCTGATTATCCTGTTACATGATTACTTGTTTACCTGTTACCTGTATATTTGTTACCTGACACATGATACATGCTTGCTTGACATTTGACTACATGATACATGAGACTTGACACTTGAGACTTGGAACTGGACACTAGATACATGTTTACCTGTTTACCTGTTGACCCGTTTACCTGACACTTGACTCATGTTGCCTGTACCTGTTAGTATACCATGTTGCTAGTTAGTTTCCCCATGTACTTGTATCCTACATTATTTATGACCCACGACTTGCAATTGACGGGTACTTGTGTTTTCTCTTTTCTTCTTTCTTGCGTTCGTTGAATTGCATATTTTGGAGGACAGGTTCCAGACGGTATTGGTGACATGATGTACTAGATGCTGGAATTTTGCTATTATTATTCTTGTTTCTTATTTTGAACAATAATGTATTCTTGTATTTGGATTTATTCTTGTATTTGGGCAATGTGACCCAGGATTATTTGTGTATTTCAGATCATGACTATTTGAGATTAATATATTTTATTTCAAGTATTCTTGTTGGTATTTGGTTTATATGTGCATGTGGTTGACTTTACTGGCTTCCGAATCTGATTATATTTGTGATGTGTTGTAAAGATTCCAAAACAGCTTAAGGATGATGAAAATCATTCGCTGGCCTTTTGTTACGTACTCATATTCCGTATTTTTGGGAAGCGGGGCATGACATGACAGCGGGACTTTTGCAACCTCTTCCAATTCCAGAGTGGAAGTTGGATTATATCACGATGGACTTTGTGACAGCTTTGCCGAGGAGTCCCAATGGTCATAATGCTATCTGGGTGATCGTGGATCAGCTGACGAAGTGTGCTCACTTCATTCCTTTCCGTGTGGGCCAGTCCATGGAGAGTTTGACTGAGCAGTATGTTCAGGAGGTTGTTCGTCTGTATGGAGTTCCTATCAGCATCGTATCGGATAGAGATACGAGATTCAGGTCTTAGTTGTGGTACAGTTTGCAGAAGAGCTTGGGTACTAAGTTGAGCTATATTTCAGCGTTCGATCCTCTGACGGATGAGCAGTCAGAAAGGACAATTCAGACCCTAGAAGACATGTTGAGATCCTGCGTTCTTCAGTTTGGAGGTTCGTGGGAAGATCATCTTCACTTAGCCGAGTTCTCTTATAATAACAGTTACCAGGCAAGTCTCTAGGCTGCTCCATTTGAATCTTTGTATGGGCACAAGTGTAGATCGCCAGTCTACTGGGATGATATCGGTGAAAGTAAGATTTTGGGTCCTGAGTTGATCACCAAGACAGTTTTTGTCGTGGCTTAGATCCGGAGGCATTTGTAGGCCGCTTAGGATCGGCAGAAGAAGTGGGCTGACTGTCGTCGTAGACCTCTAAAGTTTGAGGTAGGTGAGCATGTGTTCCTTAAGGTATCGCCTTGGAAAGGAGTTATCCGTTTTGGAGGCGGAGGCAAGTTGAGTCCTCGATTCATCGGTCCATTCGATATCGGGGAACATGTGGGCAAGGTAGCTTACAGGCTCGCGCTACCGCTAGCTTTAGCGGGTGTCCATGATGTATTCCATGTTTCTCAGCTCAGGAAATACATCAGGGATTACAGTCATGTGGTTGACTACTCAGAATTGTCTGTGAGGCCGGATTTGTCCTGTGAAATTCGACCAATCTCTATCTTGGACCGTCGAGAGAAGGTGTTGAAGAATAGAGTCATCAAGTTGGTTCGAGTTTCTTGGAATCCTCACTCGCCAGGTGAGTCAACTTGGGAGTTGGAAGAGGACATTCAGGAGAGGTTTCCTCATTTGTTTGAGTAGTGCTTTGTTTTATTTTGCTTTGTTTTGTTTGTTTCGGGGTTCGCCCTATGTACCTCTTGTATGAATTTCGAGGACGAAATTCTTCTTGCAAGGTGGGTAGTATTTGTAACCCCTATTTTGGATTTATTGTAATTTTATTTCTTTCCTTGATTATTGTATCCGAATTCCTTTATTATATTATATCTTTGTTTTTCTTGGGCTCTTTATTTTCTCTTGAACGTTCTGTGCTCTTTTGGTGGGATTTTGCTATTCTTGGTTCATCGCAAAATTTCACTCTTTCTATTTTGAGTTTGATTTATTTCGCTATATGTTCATCTCATTGTTTTATGCTTGTTCATCTCTTTTTGGATCCAAAACCGGTACCCAAAACTCACTAAACCACAACCCAATCTCAATTTCTTAATCCCCTATAAATACCCCCATATTAAACCCTAATTAATTACCCCCTTTCTCTCATCCGCCGCTTTCTCTTTCCCCGATCCCATCTCTCCTTCTCTGTTTTCGTCTTCACCACCGAAGCCATATTTCCCGTCGCCTCTCTGTCCACCACCTTCATTCCCTCACCATCTCCTTCGACCTCTCGTCATCCTCCGACCATCCCCATCACCATATCTCCCTCTGTCGCCTTTCCCCCGCTTGAACCCATCACCTCCCGCTCAAAACCCATTGCCGCCTGTCACCCTAGCCTCGCCACAGCCTCGTCGATCCCTCTCAGTTGTCCCCTGCAACCACCGTAAATCCCCTAGCTCCTCGTCGTCTTCGTCCAAGTTTCGAATGCCCGCCTCTTCGTCTCCCCTATTTTCGGAGCGGAAATAGAATTGCTCTTGCCGTCGCCTTCACCACTGTCGTCGCTTCCCGACTACAGCGACGTCATCGCCACCTGCCGTCGTCACCGCTGCCTCGCACCACCGCAATCGCCGAAGACTCTCTCTCTCTCTCTCTTTGAAGAAGTGGGGAAGAAGAGAAGGCAGTAGGTAGACTTGGTGGTTGCCGTTGTGTGGGTAGGGATCCAAGTTGCCGTTTGCTATTTTGCTTGGATCCAGAGTAGAGTATTTGATCCCCTGTTTGGGTGCTGTCTTGGGTCTTGCTGTTCACTATTTTGTGCGTAACTTGCACGTGTTTCGGATCGTTGCCCGGGATTCTCATCCCGCTATTCTATTTATTTGAATTTACTAATTAACAGGCAAGTCTCTTCTTGAACTAGTATTTTATTTTGTTCAAGATTTCTTTGATCTCTGCAAGAAAATCCAATCCTTTTCCTCATCATACTGTTATTTGGAATTCCGTTAAGTCTATTAAGGGTTTACACGAGCTAACCCGAGATATTTTTAACATCGTGCTGCTCTCTTTGATTTAAAACCTACTCCATGCTGTATCTTGCATCTGCACAATTACATGAAAATAACTAGATCCATGTGTAGACTCGTTTGATGAACTGAACCTGTTAGACTGAATTTGATTGATTACCATGCTTGTGAAAATTGCATCTTAGAAACTGAAATTATGCATGTTAAACATCTATTGGCACTTTGATTATTTAATTACATGAAATATATGGTTGTATGATTTAATTATTGCCTATCTATGTCAAAATAAATTCTGGACTGCTAGTTATTCCTTTTTGAATCAGAATTTCGACCATGTTGATGTCATATTTTGAAATAACTTTATGAACATGAAATTTAGCCTCTGATGTCTAGTTTACTAACCTTTATGCAGATTTGAATTCCGATGTGTAATCTGTTAGATATCATCATTTTAGTACAGCTATGTCAGAATTTTCAGATTCACAAATGCATGCGTATCGTGCTGTTCTACAATTTATTTAACCATGTTAACAGTAAAATAAAAATCTGATATAAATTGGGATGAACCTAGACATGTGTAGGAATGACCCAGAATTTTTATAGATTTATTTGATGATTTTTCTGACCTGAAACAAATAGGTGAACACAATTGATAACATGTTGCCTGAACATAAAATCTGAATATAATTGAGTTTTCACCCTAGTTTCTGTATCTTTTATATACCTTATATATATTTGCTGGAACCGGGTGGAAGTCTAGTTTCTAGAAATTCTGAAGGATTCAAATTTGCTTTTCTGTAGTAATAGTAATCCATGTTTTAGTACAACAAGGTCATGCTGTCCTGATTATGTGATGTGTGTTTAATTTACTTGGTTGCTCCTTGCATTGTCTGCAATGAATAGAATTAGCCACTCTTAGTATTATACAACATTGAAATCATCTTGCATGCTCGCTTAGGATGAAATAAAATGTTAACAAGCCGGGGTATTATAGGATGACTTGGTAGTGAACATTCGAAAACTGTATACGGTCGGGCCCTACTGTACTGATCTGTGCTGATGGCCACAAAATACTGCCTGATAATTACATTAAACCCTGATTACTGGGCCGAGTACACGAATCGTGAATTTACCATCAGTCTAAAGCGTACATTGTGTGCTTGCACCGAAACTGTGGAGTGGGACACAGTAGTACGTGCACTAGATAGATTAATAAAATGATTAATAACCTGCTTTTATCATCTCATGCTTGATCCTGTATATAACTGATTAAATATAGACATTTGATACTATTGCCTGCTCTTTGCTTTGTTCTTTGGCTTTGACCATGTCCTTTTCCTTTTGATATATCATGTTTTCCTTATTCTTTATTTTCCTCTACTTGCTGTCCATGACTTGATTTAAGGACACTCTTTTCTTTCTTTTTAGATCAAATATTTACAGGTACTGAAGGAGCTATACCAGAACGAATTGGTGAGCAACGATTCTAAAGATGGAGCTGAATTGCACTGCTTAGATTTACTTTCTTGCTAGTTTATTTCTTGAGCATTGTTATGACTTTCTACATTATTTTGGGCTTACGTTCTCGGAGTTGTTTCCCCCAGATGTTGGATTCTTTTGTGTTGGATATTATTGTTATTGGATTATTTCATTTATTAGAGTTATCTTGATTCATTTGATTATATCTTCCTGTGTGTTTGTGTTTGTTGCTGCATATTATTGAGTTAGTCAGGTACGGCTTATGGATGGTGTTTACATCATTTGCTAGGTCTACGTTACATACTCGTATTCCTTATTTTGGGAAGCAGGGCGTGACAGTATGTGTGGACCTAGACCTAGCTCCACCTTTACTGTTTGAGGTGGTGGGCTAGACCAAGGTGGGCTGTGGAAGCATTTCAATGGATGGCTACTTGCAGGTGGAGAAGAAAATGGTGATTCTCACTGCCTAGGAGATTGATATTTGATCTTGCAGATTGCTATAATTTGTTTTTGTCGTTGATATATGTCTATTTTTTATATTCCCCATTGTATGCTTTTGTTTTTTTATCGGTGCGAGAGGCACCATGCTTTGTACTATTTCATTCTAGTTTTATTAATATATATATACAGATGGATTCCCATCTTTTAGACACGCAAATTTTTTTTTAAAAATAAGGGTTTTTAACTGGTTAATAAGCTAATATCATATATATCCCTCACAAATTAATTTTATCACATTTGCTACTAACAATCTGAGATCCATATCAAGTTGACATTCAATTAGAATTCTGCCAGCGATTGTAGTGTTTTCTTGTGTCGGATATGATTACAGGGTGATGGTGCTTGGACTCCACTTTATTTCAGCCACTCAACCACCACCTCCTCAAAAATATCCAATCCTCACATCAACATCATCAACTTCATCCCTAAACCCCAGAAATCTAAATCTTAATCCCAACTATCTTCTAAACTAAAGGATATATATGGTTAATGCTCATATTGTTAGAGGTAAATATGATAATACTGATTTGTAAGGTGTCATGCCCTGCTTTCCATTTACGGAAACATGGGCACGTAACTGAGTCCCAGCAAATGATATAAGTTTTCAAACTCACATCATCCATAAGATATACAATACCCGTATGCTCAACAATACGATAATAATCACATGAACAAGAATAGAGTACAATAATCAATATCTGAGATACAAGAACTTATAAAAGCCCGAGAATATACAATGTAATAGACAGTTCGTTACAACTAGTAGCAACAAGAAAGTAGAGAAATAGCAGTAATAGTTCCATCACGGCCGTCTAGAGAGTCTGTTCACCAAGTTTCTTCTCTATTTCATCATCTGTTCATGTATAAACATTAACTAAAAAGAATGGGAAAGTTTCCGTTAATGCAAGCTTCGGACAGCAAGTAGCAAAAAGCAGTGAATAAAAAAGTATGATATAGCAATAAACAATAAACTGGAACGATATGATCACATACGATGTAATTGAAATCATTAATCAGTAAAGTATAATTAAGGCTGTAAAGTATAATCAACTGGTTGAATAGTGATCGGTAATCAACAATCAGTAATCAAGGTAAGTTTTCGATATGCAGTGGTTAATAAACAATAGTCGATAACATGATCAATAGTCGATAATCAATGATGCAATGGTCGATAAGGAATAGTCGATAATATGGTCAATAGTTGATAACCAATGGTTGATAAACAATAATCAATAATCAATAATCATTAGTCGATAGTCAATGGTTGATAAACAATATCCGATGATCAATGGTCGATATTCAATAATGTCAATCTTAGGTCTATCCGTCTTTTATTAACCTATCTAATGCACGTAATCTGGCGTCCCATACCACACGTTTGGGTGTGCATACAATCAAGTGAACGTTTAGACTTAAGTGGTGAATTCTATAGGTTCATGTACTCGACAACAATAATTCAATAACAATAATCGGTACACAATACAATACACATTACAATCGGGATATTGTAGTCAGTAATCCACAATCAATCGATAAAACAAATTTATAGCAATAATCAACATGGAAAACACGGGCCCCTCCTCCGAGTACAATCTCCTATATTATCCACTACTAAGTTGTTCCCTTATTACCCCGGCTTGTTATTGTTTTGTTACGATCAATTATGGATAAGCAATCAATACGATCAATAAGAATGGTGGTATTAAGAATCATACAATTTATGACAAGGAATTTTTCTATCTATCTATCTATTACATCAGTTCAGTTCATTAAATACGGAAAATAACATGTTTATATGCACACAAAAAAATATAACGATGCAATTCTGGACAGTAGTACACTATCGTACAGAAACTCATTTTTCTGCCTCCACAAAAAAGCAAATTCAATTCCGTTAGAGATTCTAGAAAGTAAACTCTCTACCGGTTCTAACGCTTATTCACACGACACATTCTAAGGATAGTAGCTATGCTTATAAATTCATTCGATACTGGTTTCATGTACAAGCTATATTCTGGAAATTTTGTTGTTGCAGTACTAAAATAGTGATATCTCACTATCTATAAATCAGATTGTGAAACTGTGATTTTTTTTGGATTCTACACTCGAAGGGCTACGATTTTCATTTATAAAGTTTTGAATTCATTATCGGGAACTGTGTCAAATTATCAGTACAATTTTGGAAAAATGACACGGTAGAACATTCAAGTATTCGATAGCATGATATGAAGTGTGTTAAAAGTTCAATATTTGAATCTATAATATGGCACGATAAAGAAAACTATTATTCCAACTCGCCGATGAATCAATAATAGAATTCCTTGATATACCATAATAAATACAAAGAACTACTTGGGGGAGTTTAATAAATATTTCTTGAACATGAACAATAATGAGGTTCAATAGACGTTTGCATGTACAACGGTTATGAGTGTGGGAAGAACGACGGCGAAGACGTAGCAAAAATGTCAGTGATCGCAGCATCAATGAGAACTACGGCAGCTTTAACAAGCAAGGAAGCAACAACACCAATCTATAGCAGTAACAATAGCAAGGACGACAGCGGCACAACAGCAAAAGGACTGTGAGCGACGACGTCGGGCAGTGACAGTGCAGCAATGGAGTTTAGTCAGTTACTACTATTGTTCATCCTGCAGCGAAGCAGCGAAGCGATCAGAGATGAAGCGTCAAGTAGGAGGCAGCTGTGGGGTGAATTTGCTGGTGGTGCCGGCGAGGAGAAGAAGGTAGTCGAGATGGTGTCAACGTGGTGGCGTGGTGCGGTGTGGTTGTGGCGATCAGTGGTGGAAGGCTTCGGTTTGTTGGTGAGGCAAAGGAGTTGTTGTTGATGGAGTTGCCAACATTGGTTGTGGGTGTGGAGCAAAAGCGACGCGACAGCAAGTGGTGTCTGCGACAGATGGAGAAGAAGAAGGTCGGGGTGGGTGGTTGTGCAAGCAATGGAGACGGTGGTTTGCAGTATTGAGCAACAGTGGGTTTCGGGTGGAAGTGAGGTGTTGGTTGCTTGATCGGAGGTTGTAGGGGAAGAGGAAGAGGAGAAGGGTACGGAGAAATTGGGTTATGATGGTGGAGAAATATATGGTGGCTGAAACGAGAGTAGAAGATTTGTTTAGGGTTAATTAGGTTTAATAAAGTGATTAGGAGGTTAAATATATAGGCAGTGAAGGTTGGGTTGATTTTGGGCTTTGGACTTTATGTTAAGGTCAAAAATTAATAAATAAAATAACATATGGATAAAAATTGGACTTTGGTTATGGGCTTTGGCTCCGAAAGAGGATCTAAGAAAATGAATTAAATACAAGGGATAAATTTAAGGGAACGAAAACAATCGCATATAAAAATACACAGAAAATTTGTACAATCGCAAAATACAATCAGAGATGAGTTTGGAGTTTGGGATTTAACAAAATAATTGAACATCTAGTGTATGCAATTGGATTTGAAAAGAATAGAAAGATTTATAGAATACTGAAATACAAGAATACGGAAAAGAAAAACAAAAACAAAAATCCGTACAAGCGAGAATGTGGGTTACATAAGGAGTATATGAAATTAACTTATTTGTTTGGGGTATACTTGTTAAAAACCCAAATAAAATAAAGAATATTGAGAGAAGCATAACCGGGGAAGAAAGAAGATGAGGCACACTACAGGTAGGGCTGGCAATGGGTCAGGCTTGGGTCGTACCTATACAAGCCTATTCCCGAGCCCAAAAATATTTCTAGGGTCTAAGCCCAGCCTAATTTTGGGTCGGGCTGCTAACTTTATGCCCGGGCCCGGATCCGAATTAAATCCAAAAGCTCGGGCCCAAGGCCGGCCCGATTTGAAAATAGAATAATCTTTAATCTTCAACCATATTCCACTAATTCCATCTAAGAACTGCACCACAAATCTCAAAAGCATATATTTAAGGCATCTCATATTTAATCATCTTCCCCTCCATTGACAGGTGAATCAAAATTTTCCTTGGGCAAGAAAAAATGGACTCGCATAGTCATATTTCATTCTCATTCATGTCAACATTCTAATTTCTCTGAACATATTATTAACTGACTGCCAAACAAGATATTGGGTCGGGATGTTTTGAAAAGGAAAACGAACTCACAAGTCACTATCGTCGCTGAAAGTCTGTGGCATTTTCTTGGATGGAGATGATGAAGCTCGATGCCCCATTCCCTTCCTTCTTCCAGGCAATGCCGAGGTGGAATGGCTCCCTCCTCACGTCTCCCTCCTGCATTGTGGCTTTTGGGGTTTTGAAGAAGAAAAAGGTAAATTTTGGTGGGGTTGTTAAATGAAAATTTGGCTTTAACAAGTTGATTTTGGGGTTTTGAAAAAGAAAACAAAAATTGGGAACAAAGAAAGATAGAAGAAAGAGAGAGGCACATGTGTAATGAAAGAGAGATAAGAAAGAGAAGAAAGATAGAGATGAAATAAGCACGGGAGGAGAGAGCGACAAATGGCACAATAGTTAAGAAAGATACGGAGGTATGGGTATTACGAGAGGTGTTGTTAGCTTCCAAAACCGGGGCTCGAACCCAACTTGAGAGTCCCGAATGAACACAGCCTTCCGGCTCAATGGGACTAGACTTCACTGACTCACTGGTATTAACTATTATGAAAGATATAGAATATAGAGAAGAAAGAGGCATGTATTGTTAAACTCAGGTCAGGTCGGATTCAGGTCGGACCTATACAAATCCGAACCTGGCCCGAAAATTAATTCGGGATCAACTATTGAGCCCAGGTTCAAAAATTTTGAAAAAAGTCATACTCAAATCCTCTGAAAACGGGTCAGACTTAGTTGGGTTCGGATTAATTGTCAGCCTTAACTACAGGCCATAAATTAAAAAATAATAATTAAAAAATAAATAAATAAAGAAGATTGAGAGAAGCAGGAAAAAAGAAGGTGCGGAACAGTAAGGGGTGATTTGGATGGATGTAAATGAGCTGCAAAAAAATAATTCCTTGGTGGAGCACTGCTGATGCACAAATTTGTACATTTTGCCCGTTTTCGTTTCCGCTATTTTTTATCCGAAAACACTCGATGGAACACACTGTTCACAATATTTAATTCTTTTATTTCCCTCACACTCTCTCTCCCCACTTCTCCACTTTCCTTTGTCTTTACTAATATTTACAAATATCGATATAAACCAAATCCCCCCCCCCCCCTCTTATGCGGGACTAAAGTCCCCAATATACACAGCACCTAATTTGTAAGGTTTTTGTTGGCTCTGTTTTTCTTCTCTGTTTTTTTTTGTTTCATTTTTTATCTTGGTTTTTTTTCCGTTTTTCTTTTTTTTTTTCTTCCGGTTATTTAGTTTAATTAGATCAATTTAGTTTAATCAGTTTAAACTCTAATTAATTGAGATTAATTTCAAATAAAACAAAATGTTAAAACGTATTTTAAATTATGGTAACTACAGTGTAACAAAACTAATCTTTCATGAAAAACTATTCCTGTTAGAGTAAATCTACATCCAACCAAAGCTATTTCAAGAAATCAAATTCAATGATATACTTTCACTACAGTGTTTCTCCCTTGTTAGAGTAAATTTACATCCAATCAAACCACTCCTAAAGGACATTTTGGGCATATACAAAGTACTTTAGTAGACTGAGTACAATATAGACATTTACTCCTATATCATAGGTAGATAGAAAGTCGAAGTTGTGGCTTCAACTGTCTTTTCTTGTAACGTACAAGTGGGGACAGTAGACTGTCTATTTCTCCTTTGTTCTTTAACTAGGGAAGAGTGGGGGCCACCGTATCAGTCATTTGCCTACTAACAACCTCTATGCCCTATGTACGACTTGGCAAAATAGTAGAGTACTTTCGTTGTCCCTCCGTACTTCTTGGGATTGTTCATTCATTGATTCATCTTGACCCTTTGGCACGATAAAATTGTCGCATCTATTAAGGGAAACGGCTTATGCCATCAATCATGCAGCACAACATGGAGTACATTTAAAACTTTTGCTTTTCTTCATCAGACTCCAGTGACCCTTTGCATAATGTCTATGAAGCTTAGCATTACATTTTCCTTTTTCTTGTTTATTTATGCCTCCTCCAACCCCTTGATCATACATGCTATGAAAACTTCTCCTGGATAGATTTCTCATCTTGCACGGTTATCATGTTGGATGGATTTGGTGATGAATATATCGAGTTGGAAACCCTTAGATCGTCTGCGTTGAACGCCCTCAGTTCAGATAACTCCATATTGAACTCCACAACATGATTTAGAAGAGCGGTACTTTCCTTCATTGAGAAACCTCACAACTTTCTTTGCTGATACATCCGACCCTGTGATGACGATCCCGAGTAGTCAGTTCTGAATCTTGCCCAAAGACTCGCCGTGCTTATCCTATACCTGACTTCGCTCGTCGATGATAACCGGATTAAACCCAAGACTTCTGAACATATATTCTTCCACTTGTCCTGCTTTGTGCCGATTGGTCTCCCTTTATCTCCTTCTAGGACTAGATCCAAGTCCTGTTGAACCGATGCTTTATGCATGTCCACCTTCAAGAAATCAAAGTTGATCTTGCCTTTGAACCGCTTGATCTTCGTGATCTGATTTGCCATCATCTCCAAGGAACTCAAACAAACCCTTTGAACCCGAAGCTCTGATACCAATTGTTATGGATTTCTACCGAAACCCCCCTTAGGATCTTATTGAGTTATTCAATGCAATCAACACGAACGACCAAGCACATATGAGATCATACCAAACACACCAAAGCACACACAAGTTTGTTCCGGTTAGAGCTTTCGCCTTAATCCGGGGAGAAAAAACTCAAAATGTTATTCAACTAGAGAAGATACAAGAATATTACAATTCTCACCACGACCATCTCTCAAACCTCACCAGCAAGTACTAGTTGTTTACAATTAGAGAATCACTCAATCTCCCATTCAATGAAGTACTCTCGCTCTTTATTCTCGCAATAGAGGCCAATAACAACAATATATAGAGATCTAGAGAAAACCTAGTTTGATATCTTGATACAATAGCCGTTAGATGTTACTGAAGAGATAACCCTACGATAAGAGCCGTAAGATCTGATTTGAAGAGCAAGTTGTGCTTCTCATGAATCACCAAGATCTGACCCAAATTATCCATCAGCACCGCGCGCGGTCGACCGCACCTTAAGGTCGGTCGACCGTCCCCCTCTCGGGAACTTCTGCAGAGTTGGGTAGTCGACCGCACCCCATGTACGGTCGACGTCATAGTCGACCGTAACTCCATCTGCTGCTGCTGCTGACTGTTTCCCTTGCTTTCACTCCATTTCCGATCGTCTCGATTCCTCCATCGTCTCATCGTCTTCTTATCCAATATAGTATGCAAAACATAAACCCAACAATCTCCACATTGGATTGCATACTCATGAATCCACACCTGTGTGATTTAAAACATTCTAGACTCTTTTCCTTCTCTTCTTGCAAACAACTTGTTTCAGTAGCTTCCTCTATTAGTTAAATCTATCTCCACCTGTTTTTCTCCCGCTGTATGCCCCCCTCAAGGGCATACCCCAGTAGATGTAATCATGGAGGTGCCACCCTCCACACGAACTCCACCTACCTCAAGGCTCTCTCCACCTTCCGACGATATTCGAACGTCGCAGTCTCGCTCGGATGATTCTAAAGACGGTATACTAGTTGGTGCTTTAGGAACAATGGGCTTCAAAACACTTGCGCAAGTTTTTCTATTCCTCCAAAGCTGGTAGAGGTTGTGCTGACCCTGCTCAATCCCCCACTCACCCTTCATCACCTCACGATAACTTTTCCAAATTGAACGAACTCCACCTGGATCTATGTACCTGCAGTCCCGTGCTTCTAGAGTTCTAATGGAAATAAGGCTCTGCTTCAACAAAGGAATATACATGCCCTCCTCTAGTGTGTATCCCCTCCCGTCTGTCATCTTCGACTCATTTGTTTTCTCGCCCCTTACTTCACAAGTCTTGTCAGTCTTCGTTCTCACACAATGACATAAGGCAAACTTGTAAGTAGAAACTATTACTTCACAAATCTTATCAACCTTCATTCATACACGACAACATGATGCAAATTTGTAAGTAGAAACCATCTCCCTCTCGGAGCAAACTTGAGAAGAACTAACCGAATCAAAAGAACAACCGAAATCCACATCTAAAGAACTTGAAACAAAAGCACTGTTTAAGCCATCACCTGATTCAGCGGCACTGAATTTGGCACCCCTCTTCACACTCCTATCCCTATTTAAGCCATCACACACCTATCCCTTTCTTTTTATATATATACACACATATATCACATCTCATCCTCATCTCTATGTTTCATTCGTCACTTCTTCTCTTCCTCTGCTTCTTCACACCCGAGAACTCAAGCCAACACCCGAGCTCCACTTTATCCTCCACCTTCGAGCCGAAGACTGCGCTTCTACGGTTCTGTGAACCCCGAAAAACAATCCGACGCCACGCCATCTCCTCGTTGTTGTTGTCGCTCATCACCGTCGCTTACCGTTGCTACCGTTGCTTACTCGCTAACTTCTTGCAGCCATTCTTACCGCCGTTGTGCCGCCATCCGTTGCCGACGTCGCTTTTTCTTTTCATGGTTAACACCACCACCGTAATCGTCACGTTATAAGGCAAGTATCTTGTACACTCTTTTTGTTCTCGTACAAGTATTTTTCTTGGACTCGTGGCAAGCAGTCTAGTTATCATCATACTTTATTATTAAATTCCTTTCTAGTCACTTTTTCCATGATATATCAAGCCAAGAGTGAACCATTAATACATTTCGAATCGTGTTATCGAATATCGAGTATTCAACCTTACTATCTCTAACTTTCTTGACCTTACTCTCAGAATTCTACCATGTTATCGATACTGGATTGAAGATTTTTCTACATAGAAATTGTAGCCCATCGAGTCCCGAATCCAGAGCATCTTATAGTTTCTCAATCCGATGTATAGATTGTGAGATATCGCAATTTTAGTACTGTCATATCGTAAATTTCTGAACGTACATGGGATCACTAACCGGTCTCTTGTACTGAGAATTTGACCATGTTTCCGATACTGAATCGAAAAACTTTATACATAAAAATTGTAGCCCTTCGAGTCTAGATATCCAAAACATCTTACGGTTTCTCAATCCGATGTATAGATTGTGAGATATCGCAATTTTAGTATTGTGACTCTGAATTTCCAGAATGCGCGCGAAACATCGAAACCAGCGAAGAATGGATTTGTACGCATAGCTACTGTCTCTAGAATGTATCGTGTGAATATGCGTTGGAACCGTAAGAGAGTCTACTTTCTAGAATCTCTAACAGAATCGGATTTGCTTTTCTGTAACAACGGAAAAGTGAATTTGAATGCAGATATGTCAAGTTGTCTAAAAATTCATCTCTACGTTTTTGCATATGAACCCGTTATTTTTCATATTTAATGAATTGAGTGTATTATTGTTCTTATAATAATAACTTGCATAGATATAATAGGTTGATAGCATGCATTTAATACCACTCGATAATTTATAATAACTACTCTCGATACATGTACTCGTTTCATCTCATACCATGATCACTGCCCTTGATATTTTTCTAGATTAACTGTCTTGATTATACCGTTGTACTAGTCGTACCAACTGCATATTCATAATTAATTATAAAAGAATAATAAGCCAGGAATATAAGGGTACGGCTTAGTAATGGACAATATAGGGGAGTATACTCGGAAGGGGGTGCGTGTTTCCTCGAAATTGTGATTTTTGATTTTTGATTCTTGATTACACAATTTTTGATTACATAATTCTCGATTACATGATTAATGATTACATGTCTTGATATTATCACTGGAAGACCCGAGTACATAATACTATAGAATTCACTACTTAAGTCTAAACGTCACATGATTGATATGCACCGAACTTGTGGTATGGGACACAGGATTGCGTGCATTAGATAAGTTAATAAAACAGATAAACTTGAAATTTTCACTAAGCATGATTCTTAATTACATGAATCTTCATTACATGACTCTTGATTCTTGATTACATGACTCTCGATTCTTGATTACATGATTATCGATTAACTGAGCCTAGGTTATCAATTGCTTATACCTTGAAGTCTTGAATACACTAGTTACAGTTATTATTTACATGATCATATGTCCCAGTTCCTTGCTTACATCCATATTGTATTTGTACTTCTACTTCTTGTTTCTTCCATGTTATATCTTATTATATTACCCCTTTTTCAGCTTGTTGCTACTTGCTGTCCGAAACTTGCTCTAATGGGTACTTTTCTATTTTTCTCTGAGTTAATAATTATACAGGTACTGATGGACCCGACGAGCAGACTCTCTAGACGATCGTTGCTGCTTCCTTACTACTTCATGTTGTTTTTTTTTCAGTCGCTATTTTATCTAGTTATTATAGCGAACTGCTTATCATACTGTTTTAATTCCTTGACCTTGTACTCCCGGGCATCTTGATCCGATGTTGATGTATTATCCAGATGATGGTTATTCTATTTTCAGCTCATGTGATTATTATATTTGCCTGCGTGAATGTGTTATAAAGATCTTGTTGAGCTTATAATTGTACAGCTTATGGATGATGTATATCATTCGCTGGACCTCAGTTGCGTGCCTGTATTTTCGTATAGTGGGAAGCGGGGCGTGATAGGTTTTTAGTGGTATCAGAGCCTAGGCTCGAACCATGCTAAGCTCAACAATATACACACCACGTGGATCACATGAATGTTAATAACCAACTTTCCATCTGGAGATTTACCCCATTCGAATATGCATTTCAGACTATGGTTCACAGAGGCTCTTCGACTTCTACACCAAGGGATGAACTATCGGAGATCATCGCCATTCTCCAAGGGATGCAACGAATGATGGAGCTACAACAAGAGCAAAATGAACTGGTGAGAGCTAATCTGGATAGGGTACAGGATGTCGCAAACTCCACTCAATGGAAATTATTTGTGCACCAGCATAAGAGTTATGCCGCCATGCTCGATACCCAGAAGCAGATCCGTAGAGGGTGGAATGCTGTTCAGGGGGCATTACATCTCCTTACTGTCGCACAGTCTACAGGTGGACCGATATGGAGGCCAGTTCAGACCCCGACTACTAGAGCATCACCTTACCCATCGGCGACTCCGAAGAAGAACCAGAAGTGCTATTATTGCCACCGTGTTAGACACATACGCAAGAACTGCTGAAAAGCCAACAACCTGTGTCATGCATGCGGAGCGAATGATCACAAGGTTCGGGATTGCCCGAAGAGAAAGAGTGTCACATCAATAGGAGGATCAAGACAGACCGGAGAGTGTAATCAGGCTCATAACCTGATTACAGAGGAGGCAGAGACCACCAAAGAAACAGTTGCTGGTATATTTCTATCTAATCATACTCTAGTTCTTGCATCGTTTGTTACTTTCCGTACATTGCATTCATCCTCATCGATCAATCCATTATTGAGTATCATACTAGATTCTTTCTATCCCCATTTTCTTGAATCTTCGTGTTACCAATCTCTTAATTCTTCTCAATTCGTCGATTGCTATCACTTGATATCAGCAGCGAGAAGCATTACCATCAGAGTGACGCAGCGGAAGCGTATCAGAGCCTCTTATTGGTTTGTGGTATGAATTTTGAAGCAAACTTTATCGTCATCAACAACTTAGGGTTCGATGTTATTTTTAGAATGGATAAAAAACAAAGTGCAAATATTGGCCATAGGCCGATCATAGCGTATGGTGCATTAATGAAGAAAAGACAAGAAGAAGAAGAAATAAAAAGAAGAAAAAGAGAGGGAGAGAAGTCAAAGAAAGAAGAAAGAAGAAGAAAGAAAGAAAAAGAGAAAGAAAGAGGAAGAAGAAAGAGAAAGAAGTCGGAGAAGAGAAAGAAGAAGACAACTCGGGAGTAAGCTTCGAAGAAGAGAGAGAGAGTGAGAAGCCAGTAGCAGAGGCGAGAGCAAGAAAGCAAGAGAGAGAGTAGAAGCTCAGATTTTCTTGGCAAATAGAAAGAAAAGATCAAGAATCGGTGGTGGGAATGAAGAGAAAATCAGTGCAAGAAGAAGGAGAAGTGGGTATGAAGAAGTTTTCTTCATCTTCATCATCTTCATCGAGATTCAGCAAGATCTGTGTATTTTGTGGCAGTAGCTCTGGCAAAAGAGCTAGCTACCAAGAAGCCGCAATCGAGCTCGGCAAAGAGCTTGTAGAGAGAAATATCGATCTCGTCTACGATGGTAGGGGCATAGGATTGATGGGCCTGGTTTTTGACGCCGCTCGTGCTAGTGGCCGACACGTTTTGGGAGTGATTCCCAAGTCGCTGATGCCGAAGGAGATTACTGGGAAAATTGTGGGAGATGTTAGAGTTGTCTCAAACATGCAAGAGAGGAAGGCTGAGATGGCTCGCACTGCTGATGCTTTCATAGCCTACCCCGGAGGTTATGGAACACTTGAGGAGTTGTTTGAAGTGATCACATGGGCTGGACTAGGGATACATAGTAAACCGGTGGGTCTTTTAAATGTTGAGGGATATTACGACTCGCTTCTGTCCTTCCTAGATTCAGCTATGGCTGAGGAGTTTATATCCAGTAAGGCCAGACGCATCATGATTTCAGCACCTTCGCCTAAGGAGTTACTCAGAAAATTGGAGTATGTGCCAGAGCGAGATGAGCTTGTACCTCAGCTGAACTGGGATGTTAGCGATGTCGGTGGTTCAGATTCTGATCCCCAACATCAAATTGTTAAGTCTTGAATACACTAGTTACAGTTATTACTTACATGATCATATTGTCCCAGTTCCTTGCTTACTTCCATATTGTATTTGTACTTCTACTTTTTTTACTTTTAGTTCTTGTTTCTTCCATATTATATCTTGTTATATTTCTCCTTTTTCTGCTTGTTGCTACTTGCTGCCCGAAACTTGCTCTAACTGGTACTTTTCTATTTTTCTTTGAGTTAATAATTATACAGGTACTGATGGACCTGATGAGCAGACTCTCTAGACAATCATTGCTGCTTCCTTACTACTTCATGTTGTTTTTCTTTCAGTCGCTATTTTATCTAGTTGTTATAGCGAACTGATTATCATACTGTTTTAATTCCGGCACCTTGTACTTTCGGGCATCTTGACCCGATATTGGTGTATTATCCAGATGATGGTTATTCTATTTCCAGCTCATGTGATTATTATATTTATCTGCGTGAATGTGTTATAAAGATCTTGTTGAGCTTATAATTGTACAGCTTATGAATAATTTATATCATTCACTAGACCTCAGTTGCGTGCCTGTATGTCTGTATAGTAGGAAGCGGGATGTGACAACCTCCAAGCAACTCACAGAAGTTGACGCCGATTTCTGAATCTCCTTCCTAAGTGCATCCTCCTCCAACCCTTTGATCATACCTGCTATGAAAACTTCTCCTTCGTAGATTTCTCATCTTGCACGGTTATCATGTTGGATGGATTTGGTGATGAATATATCGAGTTGGAAACCTTAGATCATCTGCGTTGAATGCCCTCATTTCAGATAACTCCATATTGAACTCCACTACATGATATAGAAGAGCGGTACTTTCCTTCATTGAGAAACCCTAAAACTTTCTTTGTTGGTGCATCCGACCCTGTGATGACGATCCTGAGTAAGCAATTCTGAATCTTGCCCAAAGACTCACCGTGCTTCTCTTATACCTGACTTCTCTCATCGATGACAACCGCATTAAACCCAAGGCTTCTGAACATATCTTCTTCCACTTCTTCTATTTTGTGCCGATTGGTCTCCCTTTATCTCCTTCTACAACTAGATCCAAGTCCTGTTGAGCCGATACTTTATGCATGTCCATCTTCAAAAAATCAAAGTTGATCTTGCCTTTGAACCGCTTGATCTTCGTGATCTGATCTGCCATCATCTCCAAGGAACTCGAACAAACCCTTTGAACCTGAAGCTCTGATACCAATTATTAGGGATTTCTACCGAAAACCCCCCTTAGGATCTTGTTGAGTTATTCAATGCAATAACACGAACCACCAAGCACATATGAGATCATACCAAACACACCAAAGCACACACAAGTTTGTCTCGGTTGGGGCTTTCGCCTTAATCCGGTGGAGAAGAAATCCAAGATGTTATTCAACTAGAGAAGATACAAGAATATTACAATTCTCACCACGACCCTCTCTCATATCTCACCAGTAAGTACTAGTTGTTTACAATTAGAGAATCACTCAATCTCCCTTTCAATGAAGTACTCTCTCTCTTTTTTCTCTCAATGGAGGCCAATAACAACAATATATAGAGATCTAGAAAAAACCTAGTTTGATATCTTGATACAATAGCCGTTAGATGTTACTGAAGAGATAACTCTACGATAAGAGTCGTAAGATCTGACTTGAAGAGCAAGTTTGGCTTCTCACGAATCACCAAGATTCGACCCAAATTATCCATCAGCACCACGCGCGGTCGACCGCACCTTAAGGTCGGTCGACCGTCCCCCTCTTGGAAACTTTTGCAGAGTTGGGCAGTCGACCGCACCCATGTACGGTCGACTGTGCAGTCAACCGCAACTCCACCTGCTGCTGCTGCTGACTGTTTCCCTTGCTTCCACTTCGTCTCCGATTGTCTCGATTCCTCCGTCGTCTTATCTTCTTCTTATCCAACATAGTATGCAAGACATAAACCCAACAGAGAGAAGCTACCCCCAAAAAATCCAAAAAAGAGGTCTTCAAGGCGACGTGGAGAGTAAAGAAGAGGGAGAGTTAGGGAAACAACCTTGATTTGAACCTCCACGGACACATTGGAGCAGAAGGCACTCGACTTCCTTCTGTTAAAGTACATTTCTTACCACAAAAATAAAAATAAAAATCAAAGTATTCAGATTATAGAACAAAAGTTAATCATAATTAATCTTAAACATAGGGTTCTGAACACATTGACGTGAACAATCATGAAGATGTTGGGAGAAATATTAATCGCAAAACACTAACCCATCCCAAAAATTCATTCCAGTTTAATTCAAAGTTAAATTCGGTAAGGTCATATACATAGATCGATAATAAATTCATGGAAGTTAAGGCATAAAACATGACTACGACCACTATCTTATACACCGAGTAGGTGAGTAGACATCATTTTGCCGGGGAATGACAATTATAACTATTTGAGAGTTCATCAATAAAATCAGCAATTTCGATGACAATTTATGACCCTAACGCAAACCTCCAGCTTCTTGTTTCAGTAACCGCAGTACTGAGTAGATCGGCAACATCGAACATGAAATTTCCTATATAATATCTATAATCAAATATATTTTTCTTAATTAGGGGCGTAGGCCTATTAACTTCTTCTGTTCTTCTCCATAATTATGCCCATATCTATACTTTTTGAATTTTCAACAAAACACTTCAACTCTATGCATTGAACAGCCTAAATCAATAATCTAGGGGAAAATTAAAACCCTCCTCTATCTAAAAAATGATTATCAAAAGAACTCATTTGGCTTGTACTTTACTAAAGATGTAACCTTTTATAAGTGTTGAGATGCTACTCTTTCTTTCCTTACATTCTACTCTTTAAAAATGCTAATCAATAATTAAGCTTCCATTATTCAAAATCACTTGTTAATAATGTTTAGCTGAATTTAACCAAAATCCTCCATCAACATAACTGAAAACACTTTAAATATCACAACCTTTGGCTTCAACAAAGAAAAAAAATCAAATTAAATTGAGTAAAAGAATAAAAAGATGGGAGAAGAGATTATTATACATATCTTAAGCTAATAGGCCTACCCTTTCTTCTTTCTCTATTTTGAAATAGAGAAAGGAGAGCAAAAGTTGAAAAATCACACCTACCTTAACACGTGCACACCACACATTTTACTTAACAAAACAAAAAAAAAACAAATACACAAACAAAAAAACCTTGCTCCCCCAATTTTCTCTTCCTCAAAATCCCGCTAACCCTCCTCCCCTAAATCTCTGCAGCCGTCGTTCGCCAGCCCGCCCAAATCCTCGTCGTAGATGCTCGCTGGTTCTCCACCTTAGCCTTATGCTACAACTTTCCTTGCCGTCAACCCTTCATCACCCAAATCCCAGCCATCGCCGTTCACCAACCCGCCCAAATCTCATCTATCGACGTTCACTGGCCCTCTACTATCCTCGACGTCGCCCTAACACTACCACTATCCTCGCCGTCCACGTTAAGGTTCACCGTCAACACTTCCTTGCCCAAATCCCAGCCATGTAGTATATTCTATTAGTATTATTTTACACCAAGATTTTTACTCCTTTATGATAAGATCTCTCATTATTGTATAAGTTGACTCTACTGTTTTTGTTAATAATCTATATTAAATGAATCTTATTGTGTCTGATTGAATGAATAGAATTGTATCTTCATCATCTCATTTTGACTACAATCCGCAACATCTCATTTTTTAGTGAAGCAATTTAAAAATAGTAATATTCTATTACCTTATGTATAAGCATCTTTAGTCATGGATATGTGGCATGTAGCCTACATAGAAGAAAACCAAGTGTCAATATCATTACTCAAAAGAACAAAAGAAAAGAAAATTCAAGAGAAAGATGTGGGGACAAAATTTATGGATTGAGAAGAAGATGAGGCGGCAAAAGTATTAAGTTTTGTATGACTTTTCAGAGTTGATTATATTGTAGCTTTCTGTTATTACGAATCAATAGTTTTGCATGTTAAATTAGACTAATAAATAATGTGTTGACTCTTAGTTTGGTCTGCACAAAACGTACCTATAAATACTAATAAGTTTAAATTGAGTTGTTCAAATTTTCAGAATTAAATAATATTAATAAAATATTCAAAAGAGATTCAAGAATAAGCAAAGAAGGAAAGCAAAGAAGATTGCAAGATCAAACAAAAGAAGAAGTTATTCAAAAAGAAGCACATGTTAATTAGTGGCCAAGAAAGCCAGTAAAATCAGTTATTGGGATTCCATATCTGTGAGACTTTATATGTATTTAATTGATTGTGATTGATTAATATATGGTCAGTATAGAAAGTGGATTCGTCTTGAACAACATGATTGCGGTCGACCGTACTTAAGTGTCGGTCGACCGCACCACAGTCGACCACACGTTATAGCAATATAATGAAGCAGTCGACCAATCATCTTTCGGCTTTTCGTTTAAAGAAAAACGGTCGACTGTCCCCTAATTGCGGTCGACCATAACTCATGCAGTTCATTTTTTTGGGAATGTATCGTTTCTATTTTTGATAGATACACTTCCCCGTCTATATATTTGGACGAACCCACTGTGTATTCTTCACCTATTACTCTGAGAAAAATCTTCTGAACTAATCAATTCAATAATCAATCCGAGTGTGTGTAATATTTATTTGTTTTCTTCAGTCAGGATCCTTAAGGATCTTGAGTATTTCTTTTCTTCCACTTCGGTGAGATTGACGGGGCTTGTGTTAGAAGTCATGTGGGTGTAATAGGTTTCTCATCCTGAATCCGAGAATCACTGTACAAGGGTTTGAGTATAGTGGAACGCTTATGGTGGAGAATTGCTACAAGTAGGTGGTGTGGACGTAGACCGGAGGGTCGAACCACGTTATATCGCTGTGTCATTTGTGCTTGCTTTGTTTGTATTTCTTCTCTCTTCTCATTTACTTTGCAACTCAATTTTTTTTAAAATTTTTTTAATTCTGCACAATCACCCTATTCACCCCCAAGGGTGATTTACAGTGGTATCAGAGCGAGGTGCTTATCAAAAGCTTAAAAGCTTAAGAAAAAGGTCCAATGGCCGAAATCCCTTCTCCCGAAAACTTGTACTCATCGGAGCCATTCGTCTCCAATGGGACAAGTCTTACATGCTCATCATATTTTGATGGAAAATGCTATGATGTATGGAAAGTTTGTATGTCTCATTTCTTATAGATGCTTGGAGAATAAGTTTGGAATGTGTGCATAAACAAAACAGATATTCCGGTCAGCAATGGAAATACGGCCTTCTCAAAAGCAGAGCTAGCACTAAAAACTACAAATTCTAAAGCTATGACGGCTCTGTATGCAGGATTGAACAATGAAGAATTAATGCAATGCGGGCAAAATTGTAAGACATCATACGAAATTTGGAACAACATGCTGAAACAGCATGAGGGAACCGCTTCTAAGCTACAAGCTAATGTAAATTTATGTTTTTATAAGTTTGACGTTTTTTGTATGTTGCCAGGAGAAAACATAGATCAAATGCTTGTCCGTTTCGATATCATTGTACACGAGCTTGTGAGCTTAGGTTAGGGATTGGATGATGACCCAAAGGTCGGAAAACTCATAAGCTGTCTCACGCCTGAATGGGATGTAAAAGCCACTGCAATGATGGAGACCCTTGAGGAAAAGGGATTCGATTACTACACCTTCCAAGGAAAGCTGAAGACATACGAGATGGAAATGACAGAAACCAAAAGATACAGACAGAACATCGGAATTGAACCAAAAACCGAACAGAGGATCATCGCCTTGAAAGCAAAAAAAAACCGATCATCAAATGCAGAATCAAACCATGAGGAGTCAGACGAAGATATCACCTTATTGACTAAGCAATTTCGTAAGTACCGTAAACATAAAAAATATGGCAGGTACCAAGGAGAAAGAGAAAAGGATAAAGAAGCCGTATGCTACAAATGTAAGAAGTCTGGACACATTCGGGCAAATTGTCCTGTCTCACAGGACATGAATAGGGACTACTACTACTCTAATCCGGGATTGAAAAAGAAGGCGCTGAAGGCAACATTGCTAGACTCAGATTCAAGTGAGGATGAGCAATATCACAACAATGTTGGCTTCATGGCTCTTGGGAATGGTGAGGTGCAATCACCATCTCAAGACGAGGTAATCGAAGAACCCACTTATGATGAGTTAGTAGACATGTGTAATGGACTAAAAGGTTATGCTAAGAAATTAAGTCGTGAATTGAGACAATACAAACAAATTTCAAATGAATCTCATGACTCTTGCATTCCTAAAAATCAAAAACTGAAAAATAGAAATTCTTTAATCAAGAAAAAATTCGAGTCATTCAGAAAAGATCATGATGTATTGCTAGAGAAAAATGAACTTTTAAAACAACAAATTCAAGAATCCTTAACAACACATAATGAAAACTTAAGAGAAATTCATGAGAAATCTATTTATATTGCTAAACTCACTAATGATTTAAAAGAATGTAAAAGAAAATTTGATGAGGTAGTCGAAGGTTGTAATGAAGCCTTTGAGCAAACTAGAATACTTGATGCCACACTAGACACTCTTTGTTGGAACACAAAAGACGATGCGATGACTAGAAAAAGTCTTCGTAAAAGAGTAATTGAGCTCGAGAAAATTATTGAAAAATATGAAGGGGCCAGTTACCTTATTACAAAGAATTCAAGATCTTATCATGATAATCAAGGGCTTGGTTACGAAGAGCCAATACATCATCAAAAATCTAAATCATCATGTCATACACACTTGCACAGTCACCAACATAATCACAAACCAACTCAAAACTATGCAAGTGTGCATGACCTAAGGCATAATCGTATCACATGTCACTACTGCTATAGACTGAGGCATATTTCTTACAATTGTTCACTAAAAAGGAATACTAATTTTGTTTGGGTAAGAAAGAATATAAATGTAGGTTCAAAGCAAACTTGGGCACCCAAAATTATACCTACTAATCTTGATGTAGGTACCTTAGCGTATCAAGACTAAAGAACTGTGGTACCTTGATAGTGGATGCTCAAATCAGATGACAGATGACAATAGATACTTTGCATCACTATCAAGGAAAAGAGAGAAGGATATCATCTTTAGAGATAATAGCACTGGTCAAACCATTGGTAAAGGTAAAATAAACTTTGGTCCTTCATGCTCCATTGAGGATGTTCTATTGGTAAGAGATTTGAAACACAATTTACTTAGTGTCAGTCAATTATGTGATAAAGGTTATACTGTTACTTTTGATAAAAATGCATGCACTGTACTAGTTAGCAATAAATCATGTTTACTTCTCACTAACAGATACAATAATGTATATGTCATAAATTCTAATGAATTAGCACAGGAAAATATGAGGCGTTTTGTTGCTAGAAATGAGGATGGTTGGTTATGGCATCGGAGACTTGGACACACAGCCATGGATAATCTCAATAAACTTGTAACCAAGGAGCATGTGAGGGGATCCTTAAAATCAAATTCGAAAAAGATAAACATTGTGATTCGTGCCAGTTCGGTAAGCACACTAAAAGTTCTCACAAGCTCAAGAAAATGGTATCAACTTCTAGACCCCTTGAACTTTTGCACATGGACCTATTAGGACCATCACGAACACGTAGTAATGGAGGTGCATGATATGCCTTTGTAATTGTGGATTATTATAATAGATTTACTTGGGTTGCCTTTTTGTCACAAAAAATGACACATTGTATGTTTTTCAAAAATTCTATCGTAGAGTGGAAAATGAGAAAAGCCTCACCATTGTTACTGTTCGTAGTGATCTTGGTGGAGAATTTCAAAACGAACTCCTCACATCATTTTGTGATAAAAAGGGAATAAACCATGATTTCTCTTGTCCTCGCACTCCCCAACAAAATGAGGTTGTTGAAAGGAAAAACCGATCTCTTCAAGAAATGACCCGAACCATGCTTAGTGAAAAAGATTTACCTAAATCATGAGGCTGTCAATACATCATGTTATACAATTAACCAAGTAATCATTAGGAAATATCTTGAGAAAACACCTTTTAAAATGATGTTATGGCAAAATTCTCAACCTAAGTTACTTTCACGTCTTTGGGGTGTAAAGTATTTATTTTAAATACTCTTGATATTGGGAAAATTAGATCGTAAAAGTGATGAAGGCGTATTCTTAGGATATTCCTCAAGCAGTAAAGCATATCTTGTATTTAATAAAAGAAGATGAATCATTCAAGAACCCATTGATGTTATATTTGATGAAACTAATCCCTACACCAAAAAAATATTGCATGTTGTTGATGATGATGAGACAGGTGTTCGGGTTGAAAAGAAATATGTACACATTGACCAAGAACAAAATGTGGATTCTCAAAATCATAAGCCACCTCAAAATAAAGATGCATCCAAATCTCAAATAGAAGAAATGCCTACACAGCTAATTGATGCCATGAAAGATGATCATATACAACATCAACTTTCTACCAACGAAAGGCGTCCCGCATGGAAAATCATATCTAGCCATCCACCAAATCTTATACGAAGCGATATGTCGAAAGGGGTAACTACTCGCACAGAAGCTCAAAATCTCATGTGTTTTTCCGCTTTCATTTCTATACTTGAACCAAAGAATGTTAAGGAGGCCTTGCAAGATAATGACTTGTAACCCCCGTTTCGTAAATACGTATTTTCCGAATATTTTCTGTATTTCGATTATTTTTTGTTAAATTTGTTTTCAATCTTCAATTAAAATCTTTTCTAAACGAAAATTATGTTATTTCAAATAATAGTGTATTTTAACTTCACTTTCCATTTTAGATCGACTATATATATATTCCTATTTGGATTATTTTAATATAAAGTTGATAAGCCAAATAATTATTTTGTTGTATAACTAGGTTTGCCCGTTGACACGTGCCTACGGCACGTCTTCGGAATGGTGCACCTGGTTTGATTATATAAAATAGTTTTGGACGTCCAGCAAATTAATTGAAGTAACAAACATATTATATGAGAAAACAATATATCTACCTTTAAGCTCAACCATCGCCTTCTTAATCATTAACTTGAATTTACCTGGAATGCATACAGTTTGTTAGAAACACTGCATAGTGTTTTTTTTTTAACTTTAGCATCACTTTTAGATGCTTGTAATAGTTATGTAAGGACATTACTCTATAAAACACTGCATAGAGTTTTATAGAGCTTACTCTAATCTCATAACCACTATGAGTATGTCTAAATACAAAATAAAATAATCATACATCTCTGAACTTAAATCTCATGCACACACAAAATTCAAGTCAGCAAAAAACTGAGTAATCCCCTGCAAAAAAAATTTAAAAATAAAAATGTGAATTCGGTTAATGAGATGAAATTAGATCGCATCGCATATAGAGGCTCTCGATTCGGTGGAGGGGAGTCACCGATACAGAGTTGCTTGATATTCGCGCTCGATTTGGAAGAGGGGAGTCACCGATACGGTTCAACAGCGGATCAGATATCGACGACGACCTCTTCATTGGGGTTCGACATTGGATTTGGATTTGGATTTGCTTTGAGATTTTTCAAATTTTCAAATTTTTTCAAATTTCCAAAATTTTAAAATTTTAATTTTTTTTTTGATTTTTTGATTTTTTCTGTTGAATTTTTGTAAATTTTCAAAATTTTCAAAATTTCTAAAATTTAAAAAAAATTAAACTTTTTTAAATTTTACAATTTTTAAATATTTAAAAAAAAAAAATAAATTTTATTTTTTTTATAATTTTTTAAAATTTTTTGATTTTTTTGATTTTTTTTAAAGTTTTCAAAATTTAAAATTTTTTAGTTTTTTTATTTTTTAAAATTTTAAAATTTTTATTTTCTTAATTTTTTGAATAGAAGAAAGAGAGAGAGAGAGATAATTAAATAAATAAAGGAGTTGTTTTGAATGGGGATTTGAATTTGAGTTTTGGAGGGAAACTTTTGGGGGGGAAAATATGTTTTGTGAAGTTAGATCTGGGCCATTGATTTTGGAGGAGATTGAAGGAGAGCCACTTGATAGCTTTCTTTGTGTTTTATTATATAGATGTTATTATCAGTATGATTACGATGATTATTATTACTACTATTATTATTATTACTATTATTATTTTTATTATTAATATGTGTTGTTATTAGTATTATTATTATTATTTTTGTTAAAACCCATTAGTGATGATCTAAATTATATTATTTAATTATTTAAATTGAAGCCTATTGATTTTAATATAATCTTGTATTATTATTAAGTAATATAAAGCCATCACCCAAAGCCCAACTTTTATTTATTTTGCATTAATTATTTATTAATAATCTGACCCCAACCCAACCCCATCTCTAATTGGATTCTAACACAAACCCATCACTACTTCTTATTGGATCCTAGCATACCCTAAACCCAAACCCGCATCTTATTGGATCCCAAACCCAAACCCATTAACCTAATTTTTCTCCTTAACCTGTTATTGACCACATCAATCCCACACCTCCCCGTATCCTTTAGAATTACTCCTCACACTCCCCACTATATCAACTATCCCATTATAATATCTATATTATATTTAATAAATTTCCCCCGTTCTCTCTCTCTCTCTCCCCACTGTCTTTCTCTTTCTCCTCTGTTTCCCAACCGAAACACAGAACATCCCCAACTCCTTGTCTTCCGCAACACCTCGCCACTCCCTCGTCGCCATCTCCCCGTACCCACTTCATCTCCCCTGCTCATCGTCGTCCTCTATTGTTGAAGCCAACCCACTGCTCGCACCTCGCCCTGTGCTTCGCTCTCTTGCCTCGCCCTGCTGACCACGAGCACCATCCTCACTCGCCCTGCTCCTCCCCTTCATCGCGATCGCCCTCGTCTCTCTCTGGCTCCCCGTCTTCCCACCAACAGCTCTCAAACCCATCGCCACCAAGCTCTCACCGTCGCCGCTGCTGCACTCCGCAGTCTCCATCGCCAGCGGATCCTCGAGGACCACCTCCCCCATCACCTCGTCAAAGCATCGACTACCCCTTCGCAGCCAGTCGGGCCCCTGAGCGCCACTGCCTTGCTGTTTCGTCGGCAACCTATCCTCCCTGCCGCGGTCGAGCCCGACCACCGCCTGCCCTTGACTGCAGTCGCCATAACTCCCGACGCTCATGCTGCCGCTTCACCCTACCGCTGCCACCTCAAACCAGTCGTCTGAGCCTCGCTGCCTTGATGTCGTGCACACACTGTTGCTCTCATCCCGCAACCGTAGTCGAGTCCCGCCGTCTTCTCCACCGGACTCCATTCCCGAGCTCCTTTGTTTTATTCAACATCAGATCACCATTCAATAGCGGTCGTCCAATTGTTGATCATCACGATCACTTCTTTGTTTTATTCGCCCCGATGCTCCCCCTCATCGCGACCGCCCTCGTCTCCCTCTAGCTCCCTGTCTCCCCGCCGACCGCTCTCAAACCCATCGCCACCAAGCTCTCATTGTCGTCGCTCCTGCACTCCGCAGTCTCCATCGCCAATGGATCCTCGAGCATCACCTCCCTTATCACCTCATCGAAGTGTCGACTACCCCCTCGCAGCCAGTCGGACCCCTGAGCGCCACTGCCTTGCTGTTCAGTCGGCAGCCTCTCCTCCCTGCCGCAGTTGAGCCCGACCACTGCCTGCCCTTGACTACAATCGCCATAACTCTCGACGCTCTTGCTGCTGCTTCACCCTACCGCTGCCACCTCAAACCAGTCGCCTGAGCCTCGCTGCCTCGCGCCGTGCACACACCGTTGCCTTCATCCTGCAACCGTAGCAGAGTCCTGCCATCTTCTCCACCGTGACTCCATTCCCGAGCTCCTTTGTTTTATTCAGCATCAGATCCCCATTAAATCGCAGTCGTCCAATCGTTGATCATCACGATCACTTCTTGATCCGTTGATCTTGGCCGTTGGATTGGCATTCATCATCACCATCATCATCAAGATACTTGATCTCGACTGTTGGATCTCTTTTGATCATCGTGATTGTGATCATTATCTTGATCATGATCTTCGATCTCAACCATCCGATCATCTGATCTTGATCCCCATCAAGATTCGATCCCAATCGTGATCATCGTGATCAATTGCTGGTCACCGCATCGCCCGGGATTCCGATCTCGCTATTCTTCGCTCCTTCAGATCTAATCGTCATCTTAAGGCAAGTCCACTGGAACATGTTTATTTTTCTATTTCAAGATTATTGATCTCCGCAAATAGTTCTCTTTCGATTATCGTAATATTGCATTGTGAACCTTCTGTTGGGCATATCGAGGGTTTACACGAGCTAACCCGAAGTATTCTTGACTTCATGTCAACATCCATTGATTCAAACCCAAGCTTGCATGCACACACAACATGAATAAATTGACTAGAAATTTGTATATAGAAATGTATAGTGATGAATACATGTTGATTGATTGAGATCTCGTGAATTGAATCATAATATGATAATTTTGCCTTGTGTACCATAAAAATTCATCTTGACTTTTTGTATATAATGTTAATGCATTCCATGATTCAAGAATAAGTAGATTGTTCATTTTGATGAATATACATGATAATATTTTATGATTGCTTGCTGCCGTTCTGTTTTATCACTGAGGTTTCGACCTTGTTACAATAAGAATCAACCAAAACTATATAAAATGAAATTGTAGCCTAATGAATCTAGTTTCCAGAACACTTTACGGATCTAGATTTCGATCTGTGAGCTGTGAGATATTGCAGTTTTAGTCACTGCTAGTATGTTTTTTCAGATTTGCAATTGAGTGAAACATCGACACAACTTTCAGATGAAACACCATAGTAACAGTAGTGTAATGACATGAAACTCTCCAGTAACTTAGTAGACATGCTTATGATTCATAATCTAATTTTTGTGGATTTTATATTGATTTTACACCTAGTTTTCACCCATAAAGTTTTGACTATAAGCTGCTACTAGAACCCTTAAGCTGTACAGTTTAGAGTAATCGACCTAGTTACAGTCAGAATCAATTGAAACTTACTGAATATGAATTGTATCCCTAGATGTCTAATTTACAGCCCCTTCGACAAAATCAAATTCCGAGTTATAGTTTGTGACTTATTTCTGTTTTAGTACTGCTGTGTCTGCTCTTTTCAGATTTACAATTACATATATTTTATCATGCATCACATCATTTTGTTGCATCCCTATCATCGCCTTGATACTCTTATATACGCTTGCATGATCACGAATGATATAATAAAATATTAAACATGCTAGGATTAAAAAGGGTTGACTTAGTAGTGGATAATCTCAGAAAATGTACTCGGTAGGGCCCTTCTTGTTTGCATGGAATATTGACATGGAAGGTAGAGAAATACTTGTTAACTTATTATCATGTTATCTTGTTATCTTGTTATCATGTTATCGTGTTACACCGAGTATACGCTCTGTAGAACCCACCACTATATCTAAAATGTACACTATTTTGTGTGCACCAAACCTGTGGTATGGGACATAGTAGTACGTGCACTAAATAGAGAAATAAAATTTTAATAAACCTAAGTTGACACTTGTACACTTGACCATTGTTTGACATTGTTATTGCTTTTGGACTTTGATCTTGCTTCATATTCCTTGATGTACCATATTCCTTTACTCTTTGCATTTCAAAGTTTGTTGTCCATACTTGCTCGAATGACATTTTTCCCCTCTCTAGTTGATCAAACTATAGGTGCACAATGAGAATTTTCAAAAGGCATTGGTGAGCAGTTCTTCTAGGATTGGAGCAGGAGCTTGCTTTGAAATATATAGTTTCTTCCATGTTTTTATTTTATATTACATTGTTACTTTTGTTGAACTTTGTATCCCGGGCTTTGCTGACCCGTATTTGTTGTTTATTTCCAGTTGTTGGTTATTATGTTTGAATACTACATGTTTTATCTAGTATCTGTTTATGTGATTAAATTTTTTTTGCGTGGTTGTGATTATTTCATTTTATGTTGTTGAGTTAAGACTGGTACAGCTAATGGATGATGTTAATATCATCCGCTGGGCCTTCGTCACGGAATCGTATTCCCGTATTTTGGGAAGCAGGCCATGACATGACTGGATCATTGCAGTGCAAGAAGAACTTAATCAATTCAAAAGGAATCAAGTATGGAGATTTGTTCCTAGACCCCACAATAGAACCATACTTGGAACTATGTGGGTGTTTTGGAACAAATTGGATGAATCAGGCACTATTACTAGAAATAAGGCCTGTCTTGTTGCACAGGATTCTAACCAACAAGAAGGTTTTGATTTGATGAAACTTTTGCACCTACTGTACGGCTTGAAGCCATTCGCATTTTACTTGCCTTTGCTTCTTATATGGACTTTACTGTTTTTCAAATGGATGTTAAAAATGCTTTCTTAAATGGTTTTATTTCGGGAGAAGTTTATATTGCACAACCACCGAGATTCACTGATCCCACACACCCAAACCATGTTTTCCGTCTTGATAAAGCTTTGTATGGTTTGAAGCAAGCTCCTCGTGCTTGGTATGAACGACTAAGTTCATTTCTACTTCACATAGACTTTTCTAAAGGGAAAGTAGACACTACATTATTTATAAAAAATGTTTCTAAAGATATTTTAATTGTTCAAATTTATGTTGATGATATTATATTTGGATCTACTAATGAAAATCTTTGCAAGGAATTTTCAAAGCAAATGTAGAAATGAGCATGATGGGTGAACTAACTTATTTTCTTGGACTTCAAATACAACAAAAAAAGGATGACATCTTTATAAATAAATCAAAAAATGCAAAGGAACTAGTCAAAATATTTAGACTTAAAAATGCAAATACTTGCAAAACACCTATGGCAACTACCACTAAGCTTTCCAAGGATGAATCTAGTAACAATGTTGATATTTCTACTTATCGTAGTATGATTGGTAGTTTGCTTTATATTATTGCATCTCGACCAGATATCATGTTTAGTGTTTGTTTATGTGCACACTTTCAATCGTGTCCCAAAGAATCACATTTGGTTGCCGTTAAGCATATCATTCAATATCTTAAAGGCACACAAAATACTGGACTTTGGTACCCGTAAAACAGAAACTTTTCTCTTGTAGGATACTCTGATGCAGATTATGCCGGCAGCTTAACAGACAGAAAAAGCACTAGCGGAACATGTCACTTCTTGAGAAACTGCCTTGTCTCATGGGCATCCAAGAAGCAGAATTTTGTAACTCTCTCCGCTGCTGAAGCCGAATATATTGCCGCCGGATCCTGCTGTGAGTAGGTATTATGGATGAAACACACTTTAGAGGACTACAAGGTATTTTTTGATCACAATCCAATTAAATGCGATAATACTGGTATTGTTCGTATGACAAAAAATTCTGATCAACATAGTCGCACAAAACATATTGACATTCGGTACCACTTTATTAAAGAATATTTTCAAAAGGGAGATTATTCTTGAATATGTTTCCACTGATTCTCAACTTGTTGATATTTTTACAAAGCCTTTAGATGAAAAATGATTTTATTTTTTAAAGGGAGAGTAGAATGTTATTAATATTTTTGGTTAATGTAGGTTTTCGATAGACTGAACGGGTGACTGTACGCCTGTGAAGGTGTACAGTCGACTGGGCGGTCGACCGTCGCGCTTTTGGTCTTCATTTTGTTTTCCGTTTGTTTTAAGAAATTGGGTTTTAGTCTTTG
This sequence comes from Hemerocallis citrina, assembly GCA_017893485.1. Taxonomy (NCBI): domain Eukaryota; kingdom Viridiplantae; phylum Streptophyta; class Magnoliopsida; order Asparagales; family Asphodelaceae; genus Hemerocallis; species Hemerocallis citrina. Next base: position 72,402,812 of record CM030367.1, on the reverse strand, counting down.
CGATCGACCGGTTCACTCTTTTTTTTTTGTTATACCATCAAATTTGTTTTTACATGGTTTACGATCGACCGTGCGGTCGACTGGTTTGCTCTCGGGTTGGTTCTTCATTTTATAAGCTAAATTGGTTTTTGGTCGACCGTGCGGTCGACCGATTCTTTCACTGATTGCTCATTTTTTATTTGTGCTGAAAGAAATCTTTTTACAGTATTCTATGATTTTGTTTCTTGAAATTCAAACTTCTTCTTTCTTTGTTCTATGCCACGCATCTGTATTGGGAAAATCTAAAATCTATGAAATTCAAACTTCTTCTTTCTCACTGTATATCAAAGAGTCTCGTGATCAACGGTATCATGTAAGTAGATTTTCCTTACGTTTAAAAAAAAGTATTATCTTCCATAAATTAATCTCCTGTTTTGCTTAATGTATGTTAATTTAATGAATTTAGGGGGTGTATGTGATAGTTTTTTATGATATTCTTCTGCCCCCTCTTAGTGTGTTCCAAAAAAGGGGAACACTTTTTATGAATGCTTTTAACTGAAAGTTACTGAAAATAAATTTAATCTTTACAAATCTCTCTTAAATTTTCTTTATCTATGAAAATCTGTGTTACAGGAAGTGTTGAATTAAGGGGAAGTATTTATATGCTTTATTGTTCACTTTTTATTTTCACCATTCAAAGGTATGTTTTGTTCACACCAAAAGGGGCAGATTGTTGGCTGTTTGTTTGGTGTGCACAAAACGTACCTATAAATACTAATAAGTTTAAATTGAGTTGTTCAGATTTTCAGGATTAAATAATATCAATAAAAGATTCAAAAGAGCTTCAAGATAAAGCAAAGAATGAAAGCAATAAAGAATGATTACAAGATCAAGCAAAAGAAGTTATTCAAAAAGAAGCACATGTTAATTAGTGCCCAAGAAAGCCAGCAAAATCAGTTATTGGGATTCCATATCTGTGAGATTTTATATGTATTTAATTGATTGTGAATTGATTAGTATATGGTAAGAATATAAAGTGGATTCGTCATGAACAGCACGATTGCGGTCGACCGTACTTAAGTGTCGGTCGACCACACCACAGTCGACCGCACATTATAGCAATATAATGAAGCAGTCGACCATTCATCTTTCGAATTTTAGTTTAAAGATGAACGGTCGACTGTCCCCTAATTGTGGTCGACCGTAACTCGCGTAGTTCACTTTTTTTGGAATGTATCGTTTCTATTTTTGATAGATACACTTATCCGTCTATATATTTGGATGAACCCACTGTATATTCTTCACCTATTACTCTGAGAAAAATCTTCTGAACTAATCAATTCAACAATCAATCCGAGTATGTGTGATAATTATTTGTTTTCTTCAGTCAGAATCATTAAGGATCTTATTTTTTCTTTTCTTCCACTTCGGTGAGATTGACGGGGCTTGTGTTAGAAGTCCTGTGGGTGTAATAGGTCTCTTGGCCTGAATCCGAGAATCACTGTACAAGAGTTTGAGTATAGTGGAACGCTTGTGGCGGAGAATTGCTACAAGTAGGTGGTGTGGACGTACACCAGGGGGTCGAACCATATTATATCGCGGCGTCACTTGTGCTTGCTGTGTTTGTATTTCTTATCTCTTTTCATTTACTTTGCAACTCAATTTTTTTTTAAATTCCGCACAATCACCCTATTCACCCCCTTAGGGTGATTTACATAATGGATAAATTGGAAATTTATAACTAAAAGTTTGTAGTAAACCCTCTCAGGTTTTGATAATAACCCCAAAAGACCATATTTAATAAGTCTTGAATTTTCCATAATTTTCTTACTGTTATACTATATATTATACTAATAGGCCTATTCCATCTCCCCTTTCTCTATTTTAAAATAGAGAAAGAAAAGTAGAAGTAGGAATTCTTATCTACATTAGCACCTCCAATATGCATATTATTATTATATCTATATCTTATGCTTATAGGAGAGAAAGACTACCCCTCTCATTTATCTATTTTGAAATAAAGAAAGGAGAGGAAAAGTAGAGATTCCTATTTAACTAACCTGTGCACTACGCACAATTTTATTAAAAAATCACAACAAAATAAAACTCTCAATCCCTCAAACACAGTCTCTTCCCCTCCCACTTTCTCAATCTCACAAAATCTCACGTCTCTTCCCAAACCCACCTCCATCCCCTAACTTAGAATTAGATTTTTAAGCAAACGCAATTCATAAAATTATTTTTTTATGATTTTCTTAGTCCATCATCGATACTATAATATATGCTATAATACATGGTTTACAATGTATAACATATTTACCTGGATGTTAATGATGTTATAATATATCTGTTAACATAAAATAGTTGAATTTGCGAATCTTTTCATTGCATGCATTTTTTAGCTTTAGTAATTTTCAATTGGATAACATTATGGTTTGACGGTGGTTCTCTAAACCATATGCTTATATGAGAATGATAATGAAGATTTCGGTAATCACGGTAAGGATGATATTCATAAGTTTCTCATAATTCTCTCACGTTTTTTTGGAGTTCAATATAATTTATAAGAACCTCAAAACTGTTTTAGACTGTGCAATTTGCACAGGGTAACACTAGCATGTGGTTGTCATGGAGTCGGAGATCGAGGTTGCCATGGACGAGATGCTCGCAGCTGTGGATTGGACTACGGCTTTGTTGGTGTCAACCAAAATAGAGGACACTGTTGAACCTTGTGTCCTTGAGCACGACACCCTTGACACATTCCAAGATATGTCCGAGGAGGGGCACGATTAGTCCGCATATCAGAGTTGGATGGTGTGTGTCTCCACTACCGTTGATTCCCCGATTCATTTGGTCAAAAGCTGGCCATGGTTGGGGGAATGAGGAAAGCTTAGGGTTTTTTTTATGAAGAAAAAGAGAGGTTCACGAAGTTAGCTTTGATACCATAAAAAGTTTGATGAAAATATGGCATATCAATTGAATCAAATTGAATATATATACAATGAGAATCAAGAATTTAGAATAGGAAAGGTCAAGAGGTAATCGAGGGAAGGTCAACAGGCTAGAATAATGAGAGATTAAGAGTTTAGAATAAGAAAAGGTCAAGAGGGAATCAAGGGAAGGTCAAAAGTCTTGAATAATGAGAGATCAAAATTTTAGAATAGCAAAGGTCAAAATTCTAGAATGATAACATTTATGTACACATATCTTTATCACAAAACATTCTATAAGGATTTATCTCAAGATGATTGGAACAAAGAAACCCAACTTAAATATCGGTTACTACAGAAATCCAGTATATGATTGATTCATTTCAAATTTCATATTCCTGATCAAATCCTGAGTTCGAGAATAAAAGATATAACCTAAGTTCTGTCAGCAGTTCTGCTTCGTGCCTGCCCTTCCAAGCACGGTGTCCATGCTGAATACTAACTTCTCTTCCTGATTTATTTAATTGGCGGTTCCTACAGAAATCTACAGTCATTCTCTACCATTCATCCACGAATGTTGTCACTGATTTCGGTGTGGGGGCAATCAGATGAATTTGTGGGTTCATGAGGAATCGAATGGGGCAAACCTGACAACTTCCACTATTGTTTGGCTAGCTTCCCACTGCCCCCATTGATGTGCACAAAGTTCGAAACACCGGGGTTGATCCCGGCTACGAACCCTCAGACGCTCTTGTCAGTACTCAGAAAAGAATATGAAAAAGCTTTAGGTAGGAAAAGAGTGATCACCTTGTAACGGTAAGAGGTAGGGGGTATTTATAGTCGCCATGGGGATCTGTTTAGAGATAAGAACAAATCTCTACTCCCCGGTGTAGATGGATAGAAGTGGTTAAAACCACCCCCTAGGGATAAGGACGAATCAGGATTTCTCCATATCCTTAGGAACTAGCTCTTAACAAGTTGGGACACGTACCCAATTGAACGGATCCGTTCATGGGTTATTGGGCTATAGAGATGAGACCCAGTTCTCGTTTCAGACCCGTTTGTAGGTGGAATTACCGTTTTGCCCCTGTAAACTTTAAGATTCATGCCCAATTTGAAAGGTCTTGATTTAATCTCATTTTTAGCCATATCACGAGCCCCCCATTCCTAAAGACTGTTAGTTACAGCCTTTGGGGAGTAGTTTTGCTGTTGCGATGACGTACATGATTTTATCGGAGTTCTTAAAGGGAGTTCGAATCTTGTTCGAGGAGTAAAGGTATTTTTTTGAGCTGGCAACACGCATAAGATCATTCTTAGGCTCTTCCTTACTTTTGGTGATTTTTTCCAATTTTAAAACTATTTTTTGAATCATTTATTCAATTTTGCAAGGCGATGATTTATTTTTTGAGAGCACTATTTAATCCTTCTAACAAATAATTATTTACTCAAGAGCTCAAAAAATATTTTCCCGAATTTATAATTATTTTTCAGAATTTTTAATTAATTTTCTTGAATTTTTAATCATTTTTTGCAATTTTTAAATAATTAATTCGAATTATAATTAAAATAAAAAGGATTTAATCAAGGAATTATGACGTGGCGCGATCTGGGGCGTCCATCGCTCATTGGCTCGAATTTCTGAACAATCAGAGGGCGGATTAACGCTTTGGTAATGTGGTTAAATCTGGGGCGTTCATTAGGCCATGACGAGAATTTTCGAGGGATCGGACGGCCCTTCTGACGCGAAGCCATTTTCTCCGCATGAGCAGCTCGGTGCTTCGGTAGCTCGGATTTCAGATCTGATCTACGTGGCACAATCATGGTCGTCTGATGAAGATCATGCGCGAATCACGAGGAATTGGCAAATTTTCGCCAATATGCAGCTCGGTGCCTCGGTTGCTCGGATATTAGTTCCGAGCGGCGTGGTACAATCAGGGCCGTCTGATGAAGATCAGGCATGAATCACAAGGAATTGGTGACTTTTCACCAATACGCAGCTCGGTCCCTCGTTGCTCGGATTTTGTTTCCGAGCGACTTGGCACAATCAGGACCGTCTGATGAAAATCAGGTGCGAATCACGAGAAAAGAGTGGTTTTTCGCCAATACGCAGCTCGGATCCTCAGTTGCTCGGATTTTGGTTCCGAGCGACCTGGCACAATCAAGACCGTCTGATGAAGATCAAGTGCGAATCACGAGAAAAGAGTGATTTCTCGCCAATACGCAGCTTGGTGCCTCAGTTGCACGGATTTTGGTTCCGAGCGATATGGCACAATCAGGGTCGTCTGATGAAGATCAGGCACAAATCATGAGAAAAGAGTGAATTTTTGCCAATACACAGCTCAGTGCCTCGGCAGCTCAGATTTTGGTTCCGAGTGACGTGGCATAATCAGAGCCGTCTGATGAAGATCAGATGCGAATCACGAGAAAAGAGTGAGTTTTTGCCAATATGCAACTCGGTACCTCGGTTGCTCGGATTTTGGTTCCGAGCGACGTGGCACAATTAGGGCCATCTAATGAACATCAGACGCGAATCACAAGGAATTGGTGACTTTTTGCCAATATGCAGCTCGGTGCTTCGGTAGCTCGGATTTCAGATCTGAGCTACGTGGCACAATCATGGCCGTCAGATGAAGATCATGCGCGAATCACGAGGAATTGGTGATTTTTTGCCAATACGGAGCTCGGTCCCTTGATTTCTCGGATATTGGTTCCAAGCGACGTGGCACAATCAGAACCGTCTGATGAAGATAAGGCGCGAATCACAACGAATTGGTGATTTTTCGCCAATACGCAGCTCGGTGCCTCGGTTGCTCAGATTTTGGTTCCGAGCAACTTGGCACAATCATGACCATCTGATAAAGATCAGGTGCGAATCACGAGAAAAGAGAGATTTTTCACCAATATGCAGCTCGGTGCCTCAGTTGCTCGGATTTTGGTTCTGAGCGACGTGGCTCAATCAGGGCTGTCTGATGAAGATCAGGCGCGAATCACGAGAAAAGAGTGATTTCTCGCCAATATGTAGCTCGGTGCCTCGGTTGCTCGGATTTTGGCTCTAAGCGACATGGCACAATCAGGGTTGTCTGATGAAGATCAGGCATGAATCACGAGAAAAGAGTGATTTTTTACCAATACGCAGCTTGGTGCCTCAGTTGCTCAGATTTTGGTTTCGAGTGACGTGGCACAATCAGAGCTGTCTGATGAAGATCAGGCACGAATAATGAGAAAAGAGTGATTTTTTTCCAATACGCAGCTCGGTGCCTCGGTTGCTCGGATTTTTGTTCCGAGCGATGTGGCACAATCAGGGCCTGATGAAGATCAGGCACGAATCACGAGAAAAGAGTCATTTCTCGCCAATACGCAGCTCGGACACTCGGTAGCTCGGATTATTGATCCAAGGTATGTCGTGAGATCTGCGTCGTCTGATGAGTCGTCTGATGAAGGTTAGGCACGAATTATAAGGAATTGGGGATTTTTTGCCAATACGCAGCTCGGTGCCTCGGTTGCTCGGATTTTGGTTCCGAGCGATGTGGCACATTCTGAGCTGTCTGATGAAGATCTGGCGCGAATCACGAGAAAAAATAATTTTTCGCCAATACGCAGCTCGGTGCCTCGGTTGCTCGGATTTTAGTGCCGAGCGACATGGCACAATCATGGCCGTCTGATGAAGATCAGGCGCGGATCATGAAAAATTAGTTGTTTTTTCCAATACGCAGCTCGGTGCCTCGGTTGTCAGATTTTGGTACCAAGCGACGTGGCAAGATCTGAGCCGTCTGATGGAGATCAGGCGCGAATCGTGAGGGATTAGTTATTTTTTCTCCAATACGCAGCTCGGTGCCTCGGTTGCTCGGATTTTAGTGCCGAGCGACATGGCACAATCATGGCCGTCTGATGAAGATCAGGCGCGGATCATGAAAAATTAGTTGTTTTTTCCAATACGCAGCTCGGTGCCTCGGTTGTCAGATTTTGGTACCAAGCGACGTGGCAAGATCTGAGCCGTCTGATGGAGATCAGGCGCGATTCGTGAGGGATTAGTTATTTTTTCTCCAATACGCAGCTCGGTGCCTCGGTTGCTCGATTTTAGTTTCGAGCGAGGTGGCGAGATCTGAGCCGTCTGATGGAGATCTGGCACGAATCACGAGAAATTACTTGTGCCTACTTAGATTCCGTCATTTAGGCTTCTGATAGGCCTCTGTGGGGGCCTAAAAATGTTTGAAAGCCCACCCGAATCTCCCTTTGTACTATAAGTTTCTACCACTCTCTCCCCACTCCCCCATCCTTCACTTCTCACTTTTACTTTTCACTTTCTAAGTTGTTTTTTGCTCTCGAGTGGCGCTGCTAGCGGCGTGGCCAGGCGATCAACTTTCCGGCGAACTATTTCGACCGTAGACGTCACTTCAAGGTAATTATATATCTTTACTCATATCTAAAAAGATGACTAGAATGTCGTCGGGAAGTGAGACCTCCACCTCAGACAGGGACAGTGACCGACCCTTAGTGGTTTCCTTGGCAGCGAGCAAGGGGAAGGAAGTATCGAGATCGGCGATCGTGGAGATGACCATGGAGAGTGTGAGGGGAGCTAGCGCGTTAGGCTAACTACTATCCACGCTATCGAACCTCGGGAAGGTGAGGGAGTACTCCGACAATCTTCTATCCAAGGTGGTATATGGGAGGTCGGCTACCTACGAGGAGAATAGTCCGAGGGATCCCTCTAAAGTCGACGACATCCCCTCGGTTCTTACCGAGGCGGATCTACAGCGTATCAGGAAGGGGTTCAGGATCCCGAAGGAGTACACCTTGCTCCTCCCCGGTCCGGGCTTCCAAGCGTGCATGGTGATTTTGCCCGACATGTGCGTCTTCCCCTATGATGCACTCAATGCCGGCCTTCGACTGCCCCTGCCATCATTCATGATCGAAGTGCTACAATGGTACGGATTGAGGCCGGTGGAGTGCATGTTGAATATGTGGTGGCACGTCATCGCCTTCATCCTCCAATGCCAGGCCGTAGGGGTCGAGCCTCGGCTTGTCTTTCTCCGTAGTCTTTATCGGATCTATCGTATGAGTAAGATGGAGTACTGGTATTACCTATCTCCGCGGAAGGGGGTCAAGCTGATTGAGAATCCGGACTCCATCAAGCATTGAAAGGAGAAGTACTTTCTAATCTGAGGTCCTCAACCGTGGGGTTTCCCGACGAGGTGGAAGGAAGACGTTCCGAAGTGGGCGAAGGCCAAGCCGGTGCTGACTAAGGAGGAGGAGGAGGTCATGTCAAAGATCCTTGGTCTTCCGACCCTGAGTTAGAAAGAAATCGCCGAGGGGGTCCTCTTCGGTGGGGGTCTCAGTCCAATCGACCCTAGTATGCTCCGTCTATTTTTTTTTTCTTTCTTAACTATCGTTCTCTTCATGTTATTACCTTCTTCAGTTTTGTTCTTTTTTAGAGGCCCCCAGTATGGACTTTCGTGCTGTGTTGGAGAAGCGAGGTGCATGCGCCGCAAAGGGGGCGGACAATAAGATGAGGAAGAGGACAATGACGGGACCCTCGTTCGGCCGAGCTGCCCAAGCACCTTCGGCAGCCACACCAGTTGTGGACTTGATCTCTGCCTCTCCTTCTGCTCCTCAAGCGATCCTTCCCTCAACCACGGCTTCCGACCCTTCTGCCGGGGTGTTCTCCGTTGGAGCTGCGCTAGCACTCGAAGCGCCACCCCTCACAGTCGAGGCAGAGGCCATCCTGACCGAGGAGCACAAGAAGCTCTTCGTCTCCGATTGGAGGGTGATGAAGCTCGATGGCTTCCTCGGCGATGCCGCAATGAGTATGCAGGCCGTGCGCCACCTTCCGACCCCGAAGGACCGAGCGGCACTGAAGGCGGGAACCGTGGGCGACGACGCACTGGAGATCTCCCAGGCTACGATGTCGGTAAGTGTCCTCGTTGTGCTCTTCGGAATTTCAAAATTTGTTGTGTTTTATACTCACGTCTTTTTTCCTTTGGCTTTCAGATCACATTTCACTTTAGTCACCTGCTAGAGTAGTTCGCCGAGCAGAAGAAGGAACTGAAGACGATGAGCGATAGGGATCGGACCGAGCGAGCTAAGGCCGTGAAGAGGTACGAGGCCGAGCAACATCTTTCGGAGTCCCAAGCTCTTAAGATCGGCGTTCTTGAGGCGGCATTAGCCATGGCGTACGAACGCATCGCTGCTGTGGCAGCGAGGGCGGACGAGGAGAATGCCAGAGTAGAGCGGGAGAGTGAGAAGGCCTTAAAGGCTTTGGAGGATATGCAAAGGGAGTGGGAGGCAGCGGTGGTTGAGGCGGCGAAGGCTATCCAAGCCGAGGTGGAGGCCCACATGCTCGCCAATATAGAGGAGTCCTATGCTCGAGTGCTCAAGCACGTCGCGGCTCGCATCCCCGACTTCGATAGCTCAGAGTATATCCCGTACGCCCCCCTTGAAGGCGAGGAGCTTGTGGTCGTAGCCAGAGCCGAGGCCGAAGGAGAAGGAGAGGGAGATGAAAAGGACATGGCGGTGATTCTTGTTTCATTTCAATTTTGATGATTCAGAATTAACCATAATTGATTTGACTGTTCTATCATTGCAATATGAAACATGGTATAGTTCTTGTGTAGAAACTATAATAGTTCATGTTCTTTATTTAGTTAAAGAAGCTTGATTGTGATGCTTGCGTTACATTTTTGCTAAGCTAATTATGAATTGTACTATGTTTTTTTTGTAGAATTAGATACTTTGTGAAATTCGTTGAAATTTTTAGAGATGTCTCATGATATTCATGTTTTCAATAAGCTAGCAAAGATGGAGGAGTTGAATCTATCAACATATATTTCAAAATAATGATTTGCTCAAAATGGAGTAAACATAAAGCAGTGGGCAATGATAGAGTTTCAGTTTATTTCTCTCCAGATTAAATTAGTCACTTGTTTGGTAAAACTTTTGTTGAGTTTAAGACTCTTGTGTTCATTAAGCTTAAAACTCTTATTTTGTTCTTAAAGTTTATTTGCTTTGTTTGATTTTGAAACTATAACAGATTACTCCAATTGGTTTAGTCATTGTGAACTATTTTGTTGTGATATGGTTTGAGAACTATTTAATTATTTTGGTTTAGTCTTTTTGAACTATTCGGATTTATAATTGATTTAGTCCTTATGAACTGTACATTCACTACAAAAGAAACTCGATTTCCCGGCATTTTTTTACGTCTTTACCGGCGTTTTTTTACGCCGGTAAAACTTTCCCCGGCGTTTATAATAGCGCCGGTCCAAATGCCGCCGAATCGAGCGTCGCTGAAAGGTAGGGGTCTACACCGGCGGTTTTACTGGGCGCCGGTAAATGTGGAACCTACACCGGCGGCCTAAAAACGCCGGTGTATTGGGTCCTCTAAGTGCCGTCTTTTACCCCCCAGTATACATTCACCGGCGGCTATAAACCGCCGGCGTTCATCAATTGACCGGCGTTTATAGATACGCCGGTGTAGAATGAACGTTCACCGGCGGTCTGTGGCCGCCGGTGTATGTACGTTTATGACTGCCCGCTTTTCCCTACTCACAAGCACCGGCGTGATCAAAACGCCGGTAAACCTAACTACACCGGCGTTTATCAAACGTCGGTGTTCCTTTTTGCTGTTACATCTGACGGTATTCACCGGCGTCAAGCGGCCGACACCGGCGTTTGTGTGACCGCCGGTCTATCGCACACTGCAACTAATTCAATAGATAGACCGGCGTTTTATAAAAATCCGGTCTAGCTATGCCCGTTTGTATTCCTTTCTCCGTTTTCTGTTCGATTTCAATTCACAGTTTCTTTTACAAAACCTGTAAACTAATTCATAACTACTGATTCAACAAATTTCATTTCATATTAATGTGCAAATGACAACTAAACACAAGAATAATAAAGTTTAACACGTGTCATATCCCAAATATCTCAACAAACTAATTAACAGTGTCATAATCACAACTAAATTCACTGCAAAATTAACAGTCATAATCACAACCAAATTAATAGACCGACGAACATCCCAAATATCTCAACATCCCAAATATCTCAAGTTTGAAAAATATCCCAACTAAACCGTCTGACATAACTCTCATCCAAAAAAAACAGTCTGACATAACAGCAAGTAGGTCATAAGAACAATCATACAGCAAGGACACAAGAACAGCAAGGAGGACCACGGATTAATACCCTCGAGGAGCTTCAGTTCTGATCATCAGAATTTTCTTCATCTGGGCGACCGCTCTGTGAACAAAAAAAAACAATAGTTTAGTTCAACAGTATACCACAATACAGAATATACATATTTTTTGAACTTGCAAAAAAATCTAACTGTATCTTAAATTATAAGATCAAAGTGCCAATTGCAAATGGAATTGTTGATGATATATAGAGAGCTAAAATAATTACATTGCAATGATAAAAATCCGGTACTTAATTTTGTTTTTTAAATATATCTAAAATAACAAAACAAATGAAAATTCAGTATCTAACTTGAAAACTCTATATTCTCTCCCTTGATTGGGAATATCCACTACCTAAAACAGTAAAACAAATAAAAATTCAGTATCTAAGCATCTCTTTCATGGATTGTTCAGACAATCCATGAAACTGTCATCGTGGACGGAAACCAAATATAAGAAAAATAAGAAAAATAAGGTAGGGCTCATATCAAGTGTATTTTTAGGGAACTGTCATCGTGGAAGGAAACCAAATATATAGAGAAGCCAGAAATGGAAACAGAAAGAAGAATGCTAGAGAATGAGGATACACCAGGCTAACATAGCGGCATTTTCCTCATCTCTCTCTCATCCCTTGTTTCCCTTCAGCACACGAACACAAAGAGACATCAGCAACAACAGCAAGAGCGACAAGAACAACAATAATAATAAATTATTATGAGCAAGATGTCTCTATATGGGTTTCCAGATCTCCACTCGAGCCCACTCTTTCTAATCACAGCCCAATTAAGAACATAGACAACATCCACTAAACAATCCAATCATAGCCCAGTCAAAATTTGCCATCCTAGATCCAATCATAGCCCAGTTAAAAAAACCATGCCAAAGATTGCAATCAGGTTACATTAACAGTATCTGAAAATGAAAATTTCTCCATTATCTGAGCTTATATGTTGCTCTCCAACTATATCGCAAAACCCAAGTGTTGTGCATATCCGGCCGGAGGATTTTGGCATACGTACCTATATACCATCCTCAGTTCACAGTGAACCCATTTTTGGTATAAAAACAAACATGCCAAGAAGACAATCAGGTGCATGAAATCAGCTTCACTAACAGTTAAGTGAACATAGGACCAAAAAATAGCCTTAGAAGACCATCAGGTTTGTGAAATAAGCTTCACTAACAGTGAAATTAAGAAACTGGGGATGCTATGCAGCATACTTAGTTTGGAAGTGAACCCATTTTGTGTTAAAAAAACCATGCCAAAGATTGCAATCAGGTTACATTAACAGTATCTGAAAATGAAAATTTCTCCATTGTCTGAGCTTATATGTTGCTCTCCAACTATATCGCAAAACCCAAGTGTTGTGCATATCCGGCCGGAGAATTTTGGCATACGTACCTATATACCATCCTCAGTTCACAGTGAACCCATTTTTGGTATAAAAACAAACATGCCAAGAAGACAATCAGGTGCATGAAATCAGCTTCACTAACAGTTAAGTGAACATAGGACCAAAAAATAGCCTTAGAAGACCATCAGGTTTGTGAAATAAGCTTCACTAACAGTGAAATTAAGAAACTGGGGATGCTATGCAGCATACTTAGTTTGGAAGTGAACCCATTTTGTGTTAAAAAAACCATGCCAAAGATTGCAATCAGGTTACATTAACAGTATCTGAAAATGAAAATTTCTCCATTGTCTGAGCTTATATGTTGCTCTCCAACTATATCGCAAAACCCAAGTGTTGTGCATATCCGGCCGGAGGATTTTGGCATACGTACCTATATACCATCCTCAGTTCACAGTGAACCCATTTTTGGTATAAAAACAAACATGCCAAGAAGACAATCAGGTGCATGAAATCAGCTTCACTAACGGTTAAGTGAACATAGGACCAAAAAATAGCCTTAGAAGACCATCAGGTTTGTGAAATGAGCTTCACTAACAGTGAAATTAAGAAACTGGGGATGCTATGCAGCATACTTAGTTGGGAAGTGAACCCATTTTGTGTTAAAAAAACCATGCCAAAGATTGCAATCAGGTTACATTAACAGTATCTGAAAATGAAAATTTCTCCATTGTCTGAGCTTATATGTTGCTCTCCAACTATATCGCAAAACCCAAGTGTTGTGCATATCCGGCCGGAGGATTTTGGCATACGTACCTATATACCATCCTCAGTTCACAGTGAACCCATTTTTGGTATAAAAATAAACATGCCAAGAAGACAATCAGGTGCATGAAATCAGCTTCACTAACGGTTAAGTGAACATAGGACCAAAAAATAGCCTTAGAAGACCATCAGGTTTGTGAAATGAGCTTCACTAACAGTGAAATTAAGAAACTGGGGATGCTATGCAGCATACTTAGTTTGGAAGTGAACCCATTTTGTGTTAAAAAAACCATGCCAAAGATTGCAATCAGGTTACATTAACAGTATCTGAAAATGAAAATTTCTCCATTGTCTGAGCTTATATGTTGCTCTCCAACTATATCGCAAAACCCAAGTGTTGTGCATATCCGGACGGAGGATTTTGGCATATGTACCTATATACCATCCTCAGTTCACAGTGAACCCATTTTTGGTATAAAAACAAACATGCCAAGAAGACAATCAGGTGCATGAAATCAGCTTCACTAACGGTTAAGTGAACATAGGACCAAAAAATAGCCTTAGAAGACCATCAGGTTTGTGAAATAAGCTTCATTAACAGTGAAATTAAGAAACTGGGGATGCTATGCAGCATACTTAGTTTGGAAGTGAACCCATTTTGTGTTAAAAAAACCATGCCAAAGATTGCAATCAGGTTACATTAACAGTATGTGAAAATGAAAATTTCTCCATTGTCTGAGCTTATATATTGCTCTCCAACTATATCGCAAAACCCAAGTGTTGTGCATATCCGGCCGGAGGATTTTGGCATACGTACCTATATACCATCCTCAATTCACAGTGAACCCATTTTTGGTATAAAAACAAACATGCCAAGAAGACAATCAGGTGCATGAAATCAGCTTCACTAACAGTTAAGTGAACATAGGACCAAAAAATAGCGTTAGAAGACCATCTGGTTTGTGAAATAAGCTTCACTAACTGTGAAATTAAGAAACTGGGGATGCTATGCAGCAAACTTAGTTTGGAAGTGAACCCATTTTGTGTTAAAAAAACCATGCCAAAGATTGCAATCAGGTTACGTTAACAGTATCTGAAAATGAAAATTTCTCCATTATCTGAGCTTATATGTTGCTCTCCAACTATATCGCAAAACCCAAGTGTTGTGCATATCCGGCCGGAGGATTTTGGCATACGTACCTATATACTATCCTCAGTTCACAGTGAACCCATTTTTGGTATAAAAACAAACATGCCAAGAAGACAATCAGGTGCATGAAATCAGCTTCACTAACAGTTAAGTGAACATAGGACCAAAAAATAGCCTTAGAAGACCATCAGGTTTGTGAAATAAGCTTCACTAACAGTGAAATTAAGAAACTGGGGATGCTATGCAGCAAACTTAGTTTGGAAGTGAACCCATTTTGTGTTAAAAAAACCATGCCAAAGATTGCAATCAGGTTACGTTAACAGTATCTGAAAATGAAAATTTCTCCATTATCTGAGCTTATATGTTGCTCTCCAACTATATCGCAAAACCCAAGTGTTGTGCATATCCGGCCGGAGGATTTTGGCATACATACCTATATACCATCCTCAGTTCACAGTGAACCCATTTTTGGTCAAATTCAAATGCCAAGATGACAATCAGATGCATGAAAATAAGCTTCACTAACAATAAAACAAAATAGGTTCACTTCAACAACAGCAACAACAGCAAGAGGGAACCAAATATAGAACAATTGGGTTTTGAATGGAGATTGTAGTCATAGATCAATTCTTCATAGAAGAAAAATACGAATAGGGCTCATAGCAAGTGTAGTTTTAACTGGAATTGTCATCGTGGAAGGAAACCAAATATAGAAGCCAGAAAGAGGAATGGTAGAGAATGAGGATACACCAGGCTAACATAGCGGCATTTTCCTCATCTCTCTCCTCATCCCTTCTTTCCCTTCCCAAAACACGAACACAAAGAGACATTAGCAACAACAACAAGAGCGACAAGCACAACAATAATAATAAATCCTTATGAAGAAGATGTCTCTATATGGGTTTCCAGATCTCCACTCGAGCCCTCTCGTTCTAATCACAGCCCAACTAAGAACACAGACAACAGTCACTGAACAATCCAATCACAGCCCAATCAAAATTGGCCATCCTGGATCTTAATGAAATAAGCTTCAGTAGTAGTAAAAGAAGATGGGGATGCTAGCAGCAAACTCAGTTTGGAAGTGAACCCTTTTTTGGTTAAAAAATCATGCCAGAGATGGCAAACAGGTTACTTTAACAGTATCTTGAAATGAAAATTTCCAAAGATGCCTCAGTTCACACTAAACCCATTTAGTATCAAAAAAACATGCCAAGAAGACAAGCAGATGCATGAAATGAGCTTCATTAACAGTGAAAGAGGATGGGGATGCTAGCAGCATACTCAGTCTGGTGGTGAACCCATTATTTGATCAAAAAATCATGCAAAAGAGGGCAATCTGCAGGATACCTTAACAGTACCTTAAAATGAAAATTTCTCCATTAACTGAGCTTAATTATATGTTGCTCCACTAATTGTTGTGCCCAACTAAATCTAAAACCAACTTGTTGTGCAAATCACAGACCATTTTGGCGTACGTAGCTATAGCATCCTCAGTTCACACTAAACCCATTTAGTATCAAAAAAACATGCCAAGAAGACAAGTAGATGCATGAAATGAGCTTCATTAACAGTAAAAGACCATGAAAATTTCCAGTATCTAAGCATTTATTTTTCTATTAATTCTTCATCCCAACTAAACCATTCAAGTTAAGGAAATCAAGATGCATCTATCTGAAAAATATGCTAAGTTTGGAAAATAAGAGAAATCAAGAAATGATACCGAAGAGAGCGAGAGAGAGAGCGGAGGAGGGAAATCGAAAATACGAATAGGGCTCATAGCAAGTGTAGTTTTAACTGGAATTGTCATTGTGGAAGGAAACCAAATATAGAAGCCAGAAAGAGGAATGGTAGAGAATGAGGATACACCAGGCTAACATAGCGGCATTTTCCTCATCTCTCTCTCATCCCTTCTTTCCCTTCAACACACGGACACATAGAGACATCAGCAACAACAGCAAGATCGACAAGAACAATAATAATAATAAATTATTGTGAACGAGATGTCTCTATATGGGTTTCCAGATCTCCACTCCAACTCGTCTCTTTCTAATCACAGCCCAATTAAGAACAATTGGTCACAGTCACTTTTAAAGAAACATATATGCTCAGATAATGGAAATTTTCATTTTAAGATACTTTTAAAGTAACCTGATTGCCATCTTTGGCATGATTGCCATCCTCATCTTCCTTTACTGTTAATGAAGCTTATCTCATGCATCTGATTGTCATCTTGGCATGTTTTTTTTAACAAAATGGGTTCACTGTGAACTGAGGATGCTATAGGTAAGTATGCCAAAATCCTCCGGATATGCACAACAATTGGGTATTAGATTTAGTGCAGCGATGAACAGGGCTCATATCAAGTATAATATTACGGACTGTCATCGTGGAAGGAAACCCATTTAATATATAACAAGAGGGGATGGTAGAGAATGAGGATACACCAGGCTAACATAGCGGCATTTCCCTCATCTCTCTCTCATCCCTTCTTTCCCTTCAACACACGGACACATAGAGACATCAGCAACAACAACAAGAGGGGATTGGTCCAACAAAAAGTATAGATTATAATAAACGAGATGTCTCTATTTGGGTTTCCAGATCTCCACTCCAGCCCTTTCTTTCTAATCACAGCCCACTTAAGAAAATTAGATTTAGTTGGGCTCAAGAATTAGTAGAGCAACATATAAGCTCAGGTACTGTTAAAGTAACTTGCAGATTGCCATCTTTGGCATGATTTTGTAACAAAAAATGGGTTCACTGTGAAACTAAGTATGCTGCTAGCATACCAAAATCCTCCAAATCAGTACAACAACGCGGCTGAACAAACCATATCAGCAGGTCATACAATGTCATCTAAGCATGTTATGTGCCAAAGTGGGATTGGTAATACAATGCATGAACGACACGTATTAGTTGTTTGTGAGTATGCAATAGGGTGCAGCTATGAACAGGGCTCATATCAAGTGTAGTATTACAGACTGTCATCGTGGAAGGAAACCCATTTAATATATAAGCCATATATGGAGCCAAAAAGAGGGATGGTAGAGAATGAGGATACACCAGACTAACATAGCGGCATTTTCCTCATCTCTCCCCTCATCCCTTCTTTCCCTTCAACACACGGACACATAGAGACATCAGCAACAACAACAAGAGGGGATTGGTCCAACAAAAAGTATAGATTATAATAAACGAGATGTCTCTATTTGGGTTTCCAGATCTCCACTCCAGCCCTTTCTTTCTAATCACAGCCCACTTAAGAAACATAGACGAAATACTTATAGACGACAGCCACAATGCACACTCACAAACACTAGTACGTGTCTTTCATGCATTCAAGACCATAATCTCTTTAAAAAAAAAATTTAAATACTTACCCTGGGTGGGACTTGGGACTGCTGCCCTATTAAATTGGCCATTTGTTCTTGGAGGAGTGCAACTTGTGCCTTTAAGGCAGTCATCTCCTCGTCCCCATTGCCACTTGAACTAGATTCACTCCGTCCAAATAGCCGCGAGGGGGTTGGTCCCAGGCCCATACCACGGACACGTCCATGCCTCTCCTTTCCCCTAACATCGGTCAAGGCAACTCTCTGCCGGGTACGCCAATCTGGGCGTGCCGCCGTAGGGTCCGAATCTGAAGCAGAGGAGATTTCATCATACCTTTTCCGAGCATTAGTCTGTAAAAGGACATAACAATCAGAGTTAAAAGCAGATGAGATTTCGACTACTCATTAGATATTAGTTCACAAATTACCAGAATCCGTGCTGCCTCAGGACTCGCATACGTTCCATCCTTTGATTTGTGGGTGGCATCAAAAAAGTCAATGTCCCCAAACTCCGTAGGCCCCCCCAAATCTTCTGCCTATATATTAGTAAGATGAAATGGTTATAAACAAATAACTAACAGTAAAAAATTGTTCAATACTATTGCGCCTACCAATTCTTCCCGAACCAGAGCGAAGCTCTGTGTACCAGCGGTGTGCAGCACTAGCTACTTTGACCGACTGGCAGCTCCCACCTCCGCCCTTTTCTGTACATGCCACAATGAAGTTAACAGAAAAATTCATTATAGCCGCCATACAACCACATACTCATTTGATTTTTGTGTGTTTAATGTAAATACCTGACCGATCGCCGAACTCCAGTAGTGCACAAGAAATTGCCAATCTGAAGGCTCCACATTTTCTGGCACATTCACTGCATTCTCCTCCTCTGAAAGGTCTTTGTTATAAAACTTCGACTTCAATTCACTCTTGTGGTCCCTCCACTTCTTGGAGAGTGACTTTTCAACCCAAGGCGTAAGGGAGTCGGGGAACGAGAAGTATTGCTGCAAAATTCATTACCCATCACTAATAATACATATTTCAATAATAATTTTTTGCCGACCAATTATGTATTTTAGATGAGAAATACCTTGATTGTCGTAATAGCAGTGGCCTTTGTGGTGGTTGGCACCTTCGGCCAACTCTCGTATGACAAAGGAAGTATGCAGGGGTTCCTTGCTATAACCCCAATGAAGGAAGAAAATTTGCTGGCGTTATCGCCAACCGGTTGCCCAACACCGTTCGCCTCCACCTCGATCCTTTCATCATTCTGAAGCCTCCAAACATTCGTCATCTTAGTCCGCCCACGATGTTTTTTGACAGTGGGCGGCGTGCTACCCTCAGCCTCTTCTGTTTGACTGCCACTATTATGTAGTGGCTGCTCATCCCCATGGCTCTCGTTGCCATCATTTATATTTAACCTCTTTCCACGCCTCGGCATGTTGTACCTGTCAAGGATTTAAATACACACATGCCAAGAAGACAATCAGATGCATGAAATCAGCTTCATTAACAGTGAAAGAAGATGAGGCCTATGCTAGCAGCATACTTAGTTTGGAAGTGAACACATTTTTGGTTAAAAAATCATGCCAAAGAGGGCAATCAGGTTACTTTAACAGTATCTTAAAATGAAAATTTCTATTATCCGAGCTTATATGTTGCTCTACTAATTCTTGAGCCCAACTAAATCTAAAACCCAATTGTTGTGCATATCTGGAGGATTTTGGCATACAGCTATAGCATCCTCAGTTCATACTGAACCCATTTAATATCAAAAAAACATGCCAAGAAGGCAATCAGATGCATGAAATAAGCTTCATTAATAGTAAAAGAAGATGAAAATTCTAGCAGCATACTTAGTTAGGAAGTGAACCCATTTTTTGTTAAAAAATCATGCCAAAGATGGCAAACAGGTTACTTTAACAGTATCTTGAAATGAACATTTTCATTATCTGAGCATATATGTTGCTCTACTAATTCTTTAGCCTAACTAAATCTAAAACCCAATTGTTCAGCATATCCGGCGGATTTTGGCATACGTAGCTATAACATCCTCAGTTCACAGTGAACCCATTTTGGTTAAAAAAACATGCCAAGATGACTATCAGATGCATGGAATAAGCTTCTTTAACAATAAAAGAAGATGAAATTTCTAGCAGCATACTTAGTTTGGAAGTGAACCCATTTTTGGTTAAAAAATCATGCCAAAGAGGGCAATCAGCAGGTAACTTTAACAGTTTCTTGAAATGAAAATTTACATTATCTGAGCATATATGTTGCTCCACTAATGGTTGTGCCCAACTAAATCTAAAACCGAATTGTTGTGCATATCCGGACCATTTAGGCATACGTAGCTATAGCATCGTCAGTTCACAGTGAACCCATTTTATATTAAAAAAACATGCCAAGAAGACAATCAGATGCATGAAATCAGCTTCATTAACAGTATAAGAACATGAAAATTTCAACATGCATCTATCGGAAAAAAAATGCTAAGTTTCAAAAATTAGGGGAATCAACAGATGATACCGAAGAGAGAGAGAGAGAGCGGGGCGACGAGCGCGGGGGGGGGGGGGGGGGGGGGGGAGATAGAGAGAGAGCGGGGCGACACGGTCGTTTCCGTTCGCCGATTCACCTCCAAATCGGGATAGGGAGGAGGGAAATCGAAAATGGCGAAGGGCAGAAGGGACGATGACGAATGTTCGAAGGCCGTCGAAGAGGACGAAGCGGAGGAGGCAAACGCGCGGAAAGTAGAGCGAGGAAGGAGGGAAAACGAAGCGCCTTGTTTTTTATTTTTTTGGGGTTTGGGGAAATGGCGAGCGAAAGGTTAGGGTAGATGGGATTTATCACAGCTTTTCACCGGTGTTTTAATTATACACGCCGGTGAATCATACACTTCACCGGCGTTTTTAAATAAAACGCCGGTGAATACGCGGATTCACCGGCATTTTAATTCGGCCGCCGGTATATAACCATCCCATCTGGTGGCCCCATTCCTAAACGCTACCTACCCCGGCGTTACTAGTAAAACGCCGGGGAATAATCGCCGGTAAATCTGGTTTCTTTTGTAGTGATTGAGTGATGTATTTCTTCTATCTAAAGACTGCTATCTGTCAGTCAACTTCATTTTGAACTGATGAGATAATCCAGTACATTTATATATTGAGAATATAGGAGGAGATTGTTGAATATATAGTTATATTCTCACTATATGAATAATATTATGTGTAATTTTATTCTATGGGTAACACATGTGTTACACGTACTAATTGTATGGATATCGGAACGCAGTTTGAATGGGTTAAGAACCCAGTACCCAAACCAGTATTTATCCTATAAATACTAGCTTGTGATAATAGTCTAGGTATTCCAATTTTGATATCTAGGGTAAATATCTCAAGCACATTAGTCTAGGATATTAACCCTAATTTCAATTGTTATAATCTCTCATAATCTCTAACAGTTTGTTTATACACAATTGAAGTCGGAAAATTTTGTAGGAATTATGCATCCAAAAAATGATTAAATTGATGGCAATTGCAAATTTTAGAATTCTATGTGATATTTAACTGTATCTTGAAAAATGCTTGTAAGAAATTAAACAAATAAGTCAGACAAAGTGAGTGCCTGTCTGCCTGAAAAGATGTGATATGTACAAAAAAATTCACAAACAAAGGCCTGTCTATCGTGACAGGTATCTTGGACTGGTAAATACGTGCGCAAGGTGCAAGAACCGCTCAGTTTCATGAATATCAAGAATAGTATTAGACGACCTTATGCTATCTCAATGATGACCAGATAAGATGAACTGAAGCAGAAGTCTGTAGGAGAGAGCTATTGCACTCATTGCTTCAATACAGGTTATAGATTAGATGCATGCGTAGAACTATTACATCTCCAGATGTTATGTCTAAATTGAATTTGAATGTTCTCATTCCTTCAATTGTGCTCGGGAGTAGTTGTACTTGTACATAGTCAAAATTCACTGGCATTCATGTTGAGGAATGGAAAGATCAATAAGACATGAAAACATTCCAAGTGTCTAACCACTAATCATTAATAGTGAATGTAATATTCACCAAGGATCAATTAATAAACACCTTGAAGTTGAAGTTGAAGTTGAACCAACTTCAGGAACATATACCGTAGGATTTTAAATATGCTTGTGGCCTGACTAGTTTTCCAGTTTTCTGATTTAAACATTTGGCTGCAATGTGATTGTTCGTTCCTTACCGAAAACAAATATTTCCTACAGGGTTGCTGGGATGCGGACTTATGTAATCGATAGCACTGATCCTTACAGCTTGTTAGAAACGTCAAAAAAGAATCTATGAATGTGAAAGAATTTGATGATTTGATACTTGTATACTAGTCCCCATAACTTGTACTTTTTCATGTGAGATTAAAGAGAAACTATTTTTCTTTTTTCCTTTTTCCCCCCTTTTACTCGGTCGCCTTAATCTCCTTTTGTATGCAATACTTGAGAACCCATGAGAATCTAAAATGAAATTTGTTTTTCTCCCAATCGAAAGAGAAATAATGACTTTAAAATTGGGCAGGGTTGTATTATGTTGAATACACGTTACAAAATCCTGGGGAAAGTCGCAGTCATTTATTCTCGACCACATGGATGGCATCAAATGGTTGGTACAATAGGCTCTGTCACAGGACGTGTGTGTCATTTCGTCTTTCATCTTTACCTCCCTTGTTCATTTCATCTTTTATGAAAATTTGCACTCCATACATATATTTTCAGTTTAAGGAGGATGAATCCGAGAAAACCAATCCAAGATAGGGAAGGTTTGTTAATATTACTACTTTTCTGTACCATTTTCGATCTCTACAGCAAACAAGAGTTAACAAATGTATATCCATATGCAGCCTTTCTCCTCTTTCAGATTAAAATGAGAACTGGAGAACATGTTTCTGTACTCAAACATTGAGCTTCAACCTACTATAGCATGCATGTATTTTTATAAACAATTGCTCTGCAGCTGTATAGAGGTTTTCAGTTTTGTTGTCGCTATGTTGTACTCTTATGAAGGAAAGAAAACAGAAGAAAAAAGAGTGTTAAAGTTCAAATATGCTGTCTGCATAGATCTAGCCGTGCAATAGATGTGATATGTTTCAGATCAGTTTAAAACCTTTAGTAAATATGATGTAACACTAGCAGAATATTCCTCTTTAATGAAACAAGGTGGATACTGGTTATAGTGGTGATATGGCGAAAAATAGGATTAAATCGACTGTTCAATTTACTTGGTTTATCGAAATTGTGGTATGGTTTCTTCATCTTCTTCGTCTTCCTCTCTCCTCCCCTCCTCCTCGTTTCTTGAACTTTCTCCTCATGCTCAGCATCTTCTGGGATCCATCTCGCGTGCATCTTGGGAACAGAACCCGAGGTGTAATCGTTTCGAATCTCTTGGTTAAGGTAATGATTTACTTGGGGAATAGAACCCCAGATCTGTGAGGGATTTCGAGGCGCCGCTAGACAAAAATTCTGACAGAATCGCCTCGTTTCCTGAGGCTTCAAAGCGTAGAAGCTGGGTGGAGGTTTTCAAAAAGGACCTCGATTTTAAGTCTTTTACGTCTGATCGTTCTGGTATATATCCTAAGAACTCGTTTACTCTCAAAGGTAAGAGTTCTTCTAGGGTTTCAAGAACTCTTTTTTCTCCCTCTTCTTCTACCTCATCCCCTTCTTTCCAGTGCTTCAAGTGTCTTGAAAGAGGCCATTTTAAGAGAGAGTGCTGCAACATGATTATTTGTCATGCTTGTAGGGGGAAAGGACATCATCAGAACATATGCCCTTCCAGAAAATTTGGTGGGGATAGAGGTAGATCTGGGGGTGGTAGATCTGGTTTTTCTAGTGGTCGTTTCAACCATGGTGGTGGTAGATCAGACCGAGAGGGGGTAATGTCCAGAACCTCTCTTCTGGTTCTGAGTCTTCTGCGGTTAATATTCTGGATCAGAAGATGGCGGAGACGGCATCCATTGTTGCTACGGCTTGGGATAATAGGCAGTTGGAATCAGCTAGTCTCTTAGGTCCTCCTCTTTCTACTCCTGTTTCTGGGCTCCTTCCTTTTTCTGGGGTTTCTCCTCCTATGTTTGGAGTGTCTTCTCCTGTATCTGGGGGTTCTCATCTTTCTCACTCTGATCTTGTTAGTAATTCTAAGGTCGAGATCTTTTGTGAGTTCTCTCAAGAGATGAGAGATAGATGTCTCCTTTTGAATACTGAGGGGTTATTTCGGTTAAATCTGGTTCTATTACTGCCCCTGATCGTGTTAACTTTCTTGATGCTCGTTTTCAAATTCCTAGTTGGGATTGGGGCCTGTGGATGCTCCCTAATGGGGACTTCATTTGTAAATGCCCTAATATCAAATGTTTAGAAAATCTGAATGGGCAAGATCTTCAGTTTGGGAGGGCTTCTTTCTCTGTGAAAAATTGGCCCCAGTTTGGTATTGCTAAACGGTCTCTTGGGCTTGTGAAAACCAGAGCAATTTTATCTGGGATTCCTCCTTACTGTGAATCTTTCTCTTCGTTCAGCCATGTTTCTAGATGCATAGGCAATTTTGTGGGTTTTTCTGCTAAAAACTGCCTGAGTAATGGTCATCTGGAAGTTATCGCTGATTTCCTCCGATGTCCTTCATCTCCTTTAATTTTTGATTATATTTTGTGGGTGGGTACTCATGCCTTTAAGATTGTTGTCACTTATCTTGATTTCCCTTCTCAAGATTTGAATCCCTCTTCTTCTGCTCTTCCTGTTCAAGATAATGTTGTCAATGACAACTGGGATTCTTGGGGTGCTCCTAAGACTCAAGGTTTTTCTTCTTCTCAGCTGCCCTCGAGGCCTACCAAATCTGGGGATTATCAGGGAGGTAAGGGTAAAATGATTGCTTCTACCTAGGCTAGGAAAAATCCTCCCAAAGAAGGGGAGATCTCAGACAGTTCAGGTACCTTTGTCTCTATCAATCTTGATTTGGACCCTGTTTGTGATTCCAACTTGTCTCTTCCTTCTTCTGGGTCTGTATTTCTCTTTTCTGCTGAAAAGGTATCTGAAGTTGGTAAAGAATTGGTTGTTTTCTCTAAAAGTTGTTTTGAGATGATGTCTAAAGAGTCTCATTTGCGATCACTTCTTTCTGTTAAAAATAATGTTCCTATGGGTAGGATTTGAAAAGATCTTTTTCACTCTCTTGTGTATGACAAATTTCCCTCCTATTCAGTTGGTCTCTTTCATTACAACCTCTTCTGTCCTATCTCTCACCTTCCTATGGTCAGGAGGGATGGTCTCTCTGGGTCTGATTTTACTGTTTTGTTTGATCTATCTAATGTCATGTCCTTTGATCATGGTTTTGGATCTGAGGATGGTCTTCATCCTCTTAATCCTATTGGTAAATCTTTGAATGCTGGTGATCCTTGGTCTGGATTCATAGAGGATTCTCCCATCCCTTTAGCTATCTGCTACCCTGATTCTTTTACTTCTCCTCCTGCAAGTCCTGATTCCACTGTCCTTCAGAAGTGTGTTGGTGCTAGCTCTTCAGTTAAGAGAAAAAGGAAGTGTTCTGCTAAGTCTGTTGGCCCTCTCAGAAGGAGCATTAGGGTTGGGCAGCAGCCAGATGCGGATCATCCTATCCTAGAAAAGGCCGCTCTCATTGCTCATATTAGGAATTTGGAGATTCCTACTCCTGTGATTTCCCCTTCTTCAGAAGGTACCTGCCTTGGCTCTATTTATAGATGTCATTTTGATTCCTTTTCTTCTGATTATTTAGATAATTTTACTTCTTGCTTTGGTTTACTTGATATTTCTCCTAAGGATTTGACTAGAATTATTGATCTTGAAAGCATCAGAGGAGATGTCAATTGTTTTAAATGATTATTTCTACTTGGAATATCAGAGGATTAGGTGGTGGGGTTAAAAGATTGGTTGTCTTTGATTTTATTATTTCTTCCCAGGTGACATCATTGCTATTCCGGAATCTAAGATTCCTTCTCCATCTCCTTCTCTTTTTAGATCATTAGGTGGTTCTATTATTACTGAATGGATCTCTCTTAACTTTTTTGGTGCTTCTGGTGGCATGCTTGTGGGTTTTAAAGATCACATGTTCAAATGCACAAAGATTTTTAAGAAAAAGTTTTTTCTTGCTGTAGAATTGGAATGCTTTTCCTTTAACTGTTCTCTCCTTTTTATTTCTATTTATGGCCCGTGTGTTCAATCTCTTAAAGATGAGTTTTGGAATGAATTTTTACATTGGAATTCTTTCATTAATGGTTGGGTCATCTTTGGTGGAGATTTTAATGTTGCTCGTTTTTATTCTGAAAGAAGTGGCTACTCTTACAATAGAAAAGACTCTGATAACTTCAATATTGTTATTCGTAATCTCAATCTTATTGATTATCCTATTTTGGGGAGACAATTCACTTGGTCTAACAAGAGATTGATTCCTAGTTTTGCTAAACTTGATAGATTTCTTGTTTCTTACGACTGGAACTCAGATTTTCCTTTATCCTATATTCAAGCTGCTTCTAATATTATCTCTGACCATGTTCCCCTGATTCTTTACTCTACCTCTCCTTCTCCTAAAGCTCTTCATTTTAAATTTGAGAAATTCTGGTTAGAAGACCCTTCCTTTCTTTCTATGATCACTAGATGCATTCTATCTGTCAATATCCATCCCCAGGCTAGTCTCAGAAGACTCCTGGCTAAAATTAAGTGTATTAAGAATGGATGTAAGCTTTGGATCAAAGCTAGATTTGGCCCTTTGAAAGATAGGAAATTTTTTTTGAAAAAGGAAATTGACTCATTGAATTGTCTTGAGGAACAGAATCCTCTTTCTATGGCTGATAGGATGCTTAGATCTGATTTCCAAAAATATTATTTGCATATTTTGGAAATGGATAAGATCAAATGGTGTCAAAAAGCAAAAATTAAATGGCTTACTATGGGGATGGTAATACTAGATTTTTCATAACTATGCCTCTCAGGGAAGGAGAGTTAATCATATTCTTTTTCTTCAAACTGATAGGGGTGAAATTCTCTGATGTTAAATTGATTCATCAAGAGTTCTACAACTTTTATAAGAACCTTATGGGTGACCCTGGTATTACCTTCTTAAATATTAACTGGAATCAATTATATCCTCCCTCCAATAGAATCAATATGGATGGTTTAGAAGCTCCCTTTTTCTGAAGAGGAGATTTTTAAAGCTATTTGTGATCTTCCTCTTGATGCTGCCCTTGGGCCTGATGGTATCCCTACTTTCTGTTATAAATTTTTTGGAATGACCTGAAATCTGATATTTTAGGAGTTTTTCATGAATTATTTGATAATTCCCTTAACTTCTCTAGAATTAACTATGCTAATATAATTCTAATTCCTAAATTCCTGGTGCTAACAAAGTTTCTCAATTCAGACCTATTAGTCTTCTCAATGTTATTTTAAAGATTATTATGAAAGTTTTACCCAACAGACTGGCTAATGTTATTGGTGATCTTGTGGGCTCGTCTCAATCTGGTTTCATTAAAGATAGATTCATTTTAGACAGTGTTGCTGTTGTGCAAGAAATTATTCACTCTCTGCATCAGGAACATTCTGAAGGCATTTTACTTAAGCTTGATTTTGAAAAAGCTTATGATAGAGTTAATTGGGAATTCTTGAAAAAGGTTTTGATTGCTAGAGGTTTTGACTCTAAATGGATTGATTGGATTTTTAATAGTCTCTACTCAGGTACTTCTTCTATTACCATTAATAATATTGAAGGTTCTAAATTCTTATGTAAGAGGAGCCTTAGACAGGGTGACCCTATTTTCCCTCTTCTTTTTGTCCTGGTGGCTGATGTCTTCAATTGTATGCTTTCTAATACTTAGGATAATGGTTTTATTCAAGGTTTAGGAGGTTTTCCTTCTTTCAAAGGTGTTCTTAATTTGCAATATACTGATGATACTATTCTCTTTTCTTCTTGTGATGGCTTGATGCTTAGAAATCTCAAATTTCTTCTTTACTGTTTTGAAAGTGTTTCTGGTATGAAAATTAATTTCTCAAAATCTTCTTGCATTTGGACTGGTGGGGATGTTAATTGACAAGAAGAGATTTCTGCTTTTCTTAATTGTCCTAAAGGCTCTTTTCCATTGAGTTATTTGGGTATTCCTTTGAGAATTGAGAAACTTCATAAATCTGATTGGTTTCCTATTACTGATAAAGTTGAGAGAAGACTTAACAGTTGGTCTGGTAAGTCTCTTTCTAGAGCTGGTAGATTAGTTCTTATTAATTCTATTATCTCTAGTATTCATTTATATCTCATGTCCTTTTTTTATATTCCTGTTTCGGTTATTAAGAAGATTGATCTTCTGAAAAGGAAGTTTTTTTGGGTTCGTTCTTCTATTTAGTCTTATCAGGGGAAATGTCTTATGAATTGGACTAGGGTGTGTAAGCATAAATCTGAAGGTGGCTTAGGTGTTATTAACCTTTGCAACCAAAATTTAGCTATTCTTGGTAAATGACTTTGATACTGTTTAAATTCAGAGGACAAAGATTGGATTAGGATTATTAAAAGGAAGTATTTTTGTAGGAGAAATCGTTGTGATTTTCCTTCTCCCCCCCTTCTGTTGGTTCTTCTTTTTGGAAAGGGACTTGGAAAGCTTCGGCTCCCTTTAAGTGTGGTCTTCAAAAAAATTTTGGGGATGGTAAGAATGTTCGTTTTTTGAATGATATTTGGATTGGTAACTGTAGCTTATCCTCCTATTTCCCTGATCTCTTTAAAATTGCTAGCTTACCAAATGCTTCTGTTTTTTCTCTTTACTCTTCTAATAGATATGGAAAAGTTTGGAATATTGCTTTTCGTAGATCTCCTTCTCTTCAACAATCTCATGATCTTAGTGCTCTTCTTCATTTGTTGAATACTTATGACTAGAAACCTCATAATAAGGCTATTTGGAGATGGTATAGCTCTGGTATGTTTTCTGTTAAATCCTTCTATAGTTTTTTGAATGCTGGTGGCCGAATTTGCCGTTTTTATAAATTTATTTGCCGAAATGTGGCTCCTCTTAAAGTTAGAATTCTTGTTTGGCTTACCATTCATAATCATTTACTCACTGTTGATAATCTGAACAAGAGAAATTTGGCTTTAGGTCAGAAATGTGTCTTATGTTCTTGCGCTAATGAGTCTGCTCATCATCTCTTTCTTAATTGTTCCTTTGTTAAAAAAAGTTAGCTTATTCTGAAATTGGCTTTTTAGTTCAGAGGTTTCCCGCCTTCTATTAAGTCTTGGTGGGGTATATGGAGAAAGAAGAGAATTAAAAAGAAAGTTTGTATTCTCTGGGATATGATTATGATGGCTTTGATTTGGGCTATTTGGAGGGAGAGGAACAATAGAATTTTTATTAAGAAATCTATGGATATTGTTTATACATTCCGGATGCCATATGTTTTATTTGTTTCATTTTGGACAGATCTCCTTCCCCCCTCTAAGAAGGTCAAGGTTGACTTGAGTGTGTTCGCTGATGCCTATAAGACTTTTATACCTCATGTGAACATTAATTGATACAACTTTAAATGCCTCTCCTCCGGTGGTTTCTTCTTTAGAGCATAGTGCTATTCAGGGTAATGTTATTATCATTGAGGATGATGATGAGATGCCTAAGGGTTTTCAAGAGTATCTCAGTCAGTCGCATAGTCAGGATGTTGCTTCTTCTAATTTGTCTTTACCTGAGGTGAACTCTTTGCTTCAGGAGGATGTCACTATCCTTGCTTTTGCTGATGAGATGCCTCCATCTGATGCTGATGATGATGGTTTAGTCTCTCACACTCTGTCTTCTATTTCGGCTGGCCATCATCAAGAACTTGTTACTGGCATTCTTCTAGTTCAGAATTTGCAAGCAGCTCAAGAGGCTTCTAGAGAGGTTTCTAGTTCGGATTCAGAGGATGATTTCTAAACCGTGTTATCTAAGTTAGTTCTCTGTGTGTCTTTGTTTGTTTGAATTTTGCTGGAGTTTTGGTCCTCTATGTTTGAGGTTATTTTGCTACTTTGTTGGTGGAGTTTTGATCCTCTCTGTTTGAGGATATTTTGTTTATACTCCACTTCTTTCCTTATTCTTCGGAGTCTGTATGAACCCTTTTTGTACTTGTCTTTTTTGTTGCTTGGCTAAAGCCCTTAGGCTTTATCCCTTTTTATCAAAAAAAAAAAATCGGGACCATTCAAATCAGGCACGAATCTCAAAGCTCTCAAAGGTAAAATAGTAACTTCCACCATAAATGGGTCTTTCTTCAAAGTCCAATAACCCAAAAACGGATCTGTCCTATTGGGTATGGGTGGTAGCCCGCCATAGACCAGCTCGGGATGTATAGAGAGTAATTCAAATTCATGATTATCCTTAAGAGGCGGTTTAAACTAAATCCCTTACCATGAAATTATTTAAACTCTACATCTTATCCAAAAATACAGGGACATAGAGATAAATGATTATCTCTAAACGGTCTCTAAAGGCGGCTATAAATACCCCTCTCCCCCCACCATAAAAAAGGTAATCAATATTTTTCCACAAACCGCTCTTTCATAATCTTCCCGATTACTGACTTGAGCGTCGGAGAGTTTGTCGCCAGGATCCATCCCGGTGTATCGAACTTTTTGCAGGTTAACTGCAGCGGAAAGAAACAGTCAAATGCAGGCCAGAAATCAACAGGTTTGCTTTATTTGTTCCTAAAAGAATCCACAAATACATTTATTTGCTCCCACACCAAAATAAGCAGCAACAGATTAGCGCCGTCAGTGGGATCAGAAAAAGCAGTCCAGTCACATATCGCCGATGCAGGTAGTCTCTAAGCCATGCCTCCAAAAGGAAAAGGGAAGGCAACGACGTCCAGCCGAAGATCCACTCCTCTTCCTCCTCCACAACTTCAAGATCTTCCTCTTCAACTCGACCAACAAGTTCAGCAACCGCAGCCTGAACAGCCTCCTCCCAGACCCCGGGGGGCTCCCGTCGAAGCCGTCAAGCACAACACTCCCATCATGACCACATCTCAGTTCACAATCCTTCAACAGACTCTATGGCTTCTTAAAGCTCTTTCGAGTCAGATCTCCTTCAAGTAATCGTTAATTATCAGCAGGCGTCGACCTCCAAACTCGCTTGAATGAAAAGAAAGCCCTTGAGGAAGTCCCTCAATCTGAGCGCCAAAGGGCCCCTAGGGCCCGGTCCCCCGCAAGCCAAGGCTTAGATGAACCCCCTCCCTGAGGAGGCGAAGAGAATCCCCCCTACATCGTCGGCGAAGAAGTCTTACTCCAATAAGCCGAGCCGCACCTGGGTACAGCCTTGCTGGAAGGGCACCAGTCACTCAGGCCGAGTTCCAGAACTTCAAAGAAGATATCTTGCGAGCTCTTAATATTGCCACGAGACAGGATCAGCGTGCACCTATCTCTTCCCATGCCCCGAGTCATGACCAGCATACACCTAGCCCTCGCCATACCGCCACTCATGAAGGAGAGTCCAAGGGTCGAGTAGATCCGACCGGAGGGATGGTTCTGTCCACCGGCCGTCTCCACGAGATGGAGAGGCACCTCAATAGGCTCAACTGGAAAGAAGAACAACGGGAGAGGAATTTCTGCCCGAGCAGGTCCCCTTTCTCCAAAGCCATCATGGAGACTCCAGCCCCAGAGACCTTCAAGCCCCCTCACTTCGAGTCTTACAATGGGGAATCAGACCCGACTAATCATATAGAGATTTTCAAAACTCTTATGATGATTCACCAAGCCTCCGATGTGCTTCTTTGCAAAACCTTCCCCGCCATGCTGAAGGGACCAGCGAGAGAATGGTACTCCCACCTATCCCTCGCATCCATCTTCTCCTTTGACCAATTTGAGGAGCTCTTCCTTACCCACATTATTAGTAGCCACCGAGCCGAGAAGACGAGCCCATCTTTACTAGTGTAGCGCCCCAAATTTCTAATATGAGAGCTTAGAAAATAAGTGGCGAAATCCCAGCAATCCACTTCAATACAACAATAAACACCAACAACACCACTAAAATTTTTCTTCTTTATTACAACAATTATTACAATTACAGCGGAAGTCTAAACATCTCAACACAAATTAATCTTTATTTACAACTCAATAATGATCTCAAATAAGTCTTTACAATTTTTACAACAAACGCTAAATAATCCAACTATCTCAAAATGCCCACTCAAGCATCCAACCTCCAATCTAAGCAATAACCTGCATCATGTGAGGCTAGAGTTGAACCCTAACCCCCAAACTAAAGGGGTCAGCCATAAAAATGGTGTGAGTGGTAACAAATCAACAAATAACATAAATAAACTTAAAACATGATATCCAACAAATAATAATTAAACACTAAAGTATGAAGTCCGACACAGGAATAATGGGTAATACCAAAACCAAAAGCCAAGTGTGTGTAAAAAAACAGGAAATCCAAATGCATGAAAGTGATTCAAGAAAACATCATGACTACATGCTGACAATGATGACTACTAAGAGATGAAGATAAACTATGATAATTTGCCCATGCTTGATCATTCCGGAGATTGATCCCACATCACAGGTATTTTCCCTGGATAATTCAGGAGATCATCCCACATCTAAACATAGACTCATCATCACAATAATACCCCAAAAGCGTCGCCTCGACTCCGATCATTCCGTAGTTCAATCCCACATCTCAA
The DNA here is from genome assembly GCA_017893485.1 of Hemerocallis citrina. Lineage (NCBI taxonomy): Eukaryota > Viridiplantae > Streptophyta > Magnoliopsida > Asparagales > Asphodelaceae > Hemerocallis > Hemerocallis citrina. The sequence continues at coordinate 72,370,465 of CM030367.1, read as the reverse complement.
GATAATTACTTGGATAATTCCGGAGAAATACCTCACATCTCAGGTTAACTACCTGGATAATTCCGGAGATAAATCACACATCGCAAGTTAACTACTTGGATAATTCAGGAGACTAATCCTACATCAAAAGCCATACTGAGGTGCATAACTCATGTTCTCATTCGTCATGACACTACTAATGCCTGTCCTTATTAATTTGGGTTACTGAACAAATCTCCTAGAGTAGTGTACCCTACCGGACTAAAAATCTGATTAACTGAAAATGTGCCTCGATGGGCCTCAACAAATAACTGAACAAACACCGGTATACTAGGGTCACCTACCTCTAGAGACTCAAAACAAATATTTGAACAAATTCCACTTAACAAGTGGCTCAACAAAATATCTCAAAATCATGTTCTTAACTGAACATCTTAAAATCAAACACTGAACAAATATCTCAACATCAAATACTGAACAATATCTCAGAATCAAGTACTGAACAAATGTCTCAAATCAAACACTAAACAAAATATCTCAAATCAAATACAAGATCCTACAGGACCAGTCGACTGCTTGATGGACCAGTCGACTGTCCAGAGGACATATCCCAACATTTTACAAAAATAATCTAAGGCATGACCAGTCGACTTGACAAGTCATCAGTCGACCGTCCCGAAAGAACTGAACAAAAATACAACCAGAGGACCAGTCGACTGACCTCAGTCTAGGTCGACTGTCCCGAACAAATCTCAAGACTCAAAAAATACACAGTAGGCACGTACCAGTCGACTGCTCTGTAGGCCAGTCGACTGTCGGCTACAGATTTACAAAAGTATAGATCTGAACACAAATCAAACGGGAGTATTCTAAAGATTCATCGATCATAAAATTAATTTATATTCAGGCAAGTAAACAATTCTCAACAATCTCCATCATAGTTACATTACTCAATCAATCAATTTCTCCAATCTCATATTCTCATGATCTTAATTCTTTAATTCTCCCATTAGGGTTTTTCTTCAACAAAAAGTCTTCCATAACTTAATCCAAATCTGATTACAATCATAAGGTCCAGGTGTTTACCATCTAATCACAACAAAATTAATTCTTAATATGTCTCTCAACAATACGATCTCATAGATCAACATATCCTCACTAAATCTTAATATTTCTCATACATGATCCAAATATCAACAAAAGTTCTCATCCTCTATCTCAAATTAAAGATCCAAATCATATTTACAATGAGACTAACAAAATAATGGCATAATGATCACAAACAAGCATAACAAAGATCTTACGTCATCTACCAATCAAAACAAACAAGCAAAGCAAAACAAAACAAACCAACTCACCTTGTTTCGAAGAAAATCCACGAAATAGCTCTTCTCCTTGCTAGATCCAAAAAGCCTCTTCTTGTTCCTCAAACAAATCTCAAAAGTCTCAATATTGTAAATGACGGCTGGGAATAAGAAATCCCTTATATATGCCGGAGTAAAATATTAGGGTTTTATTCCCTCTTTGCAAAATAATCCTTTTAAAAGTACATCTTACATATATAATTGTATTCTTGAAATTTAAATCAAATATCATTTAAATTAGGATCTAATAGAAAAATATATTTTCAAACTTCAACAATTACTGATCGAAATGTCCAGCAAATACATTTTGCACTCTAACCCTCAAAAATGTCACTTTTGCAAATAAGTCCTTCTTTTCTCAAAATTTGCAAATAGGCATAATTAATTTCTGAAAAATTTGGAAAAATACTAAATAATTCTCAAATAATAAATAATGATTTTTCATAAAGAAAACTTAATTTTTCAAACTTCTCAAAAGTCATTTGCACGTGTTTTGCACGTGTAAAAAGATAAATTTCTTAGAAAATATTTATTTAAATCCTCAAAAATTATTTAAATTCATTTTCAAATAATTAAAATAATATTTGAAAATACGGGGTTCTACATCACTCCCTCCTTAGAAGAGTTCTGTCCTCAGAACTACTACTAATGAGCTCAAACACATACCAACAAAAGGAAACAAAACTTCATAATTAGATCATGATCCAAATAATTTCATATAACATCACAATCAAATTAAAGATTACATCATGTATCAATCAATGGTTCAATTATTCAAAGAATCTCAATCACATACAAGGAAATACATTCATTCAAACAATTCAGGAAAATCATTCAGCATGCGATCCTCTGGCTCCCAAGTAGCCTCCTCGAACTGTTGATTCCTCCACAATACCTTGACCATAGGTATCACCTTGCTCCTAAGGACTTTCTCCCTACGATCAACGATCTCAACAGGCTGTTCCTTGTAACTCAGGTTCACCTGTAGATCTTCAGGAACTCCTACCAACTGATGCTTCTGATCGGCCACATACTTCCTCAATAAAGATACATGAAACACATCATGTACTTGAGCCAACTCCTCTGGAAGCTTCAATCTGTATGCGGTCTTGCCAATCCTCTCCACGATCTTGTACGGACCAATATACCTCGGTGCCAACTTGCCACCCTTACCAAATCTGATCACTCCTTTGGTCGGAGAAACCTTGAGAAAAACTGCATCCCCAACCTCAAACTCCAAGTCTCTTCGTCGAGTGTCAGCATAACTCTTCTGCCGACTCTGGGCTTCAACTAACCTCTTGCGAATCAACTCAATCTGCTCTGACGTCTGTTGCACGATCTCAGGACCATACATCTGCCTTTCGCCAACCTCATACCAACAAACAGGTGTCCTGCACCTCCTGCCGTACAAAGCCTCATATGGTGCCATCCCAATACTTGCATGGTAACTATTGTTATAGGCAAACTCAACCAATGCCAAGTATCTCTCCCAACTACCACCAAAGTCCAGAACACAAGCTCTCAACATATCTTCCAGCACTCGATTCACCCTCTCCGTCTGACCATCTGTCTGCGGATGAAATGCTGTACTGAAATCAGTCCTGGTGCCCAAGGCTGCTTGTAGGCTCTTCCAAAACCTCGAAGTAAACCTTGCGTCTCTGTCAGACACAATCGAAACTGGAACTCCATGAAGTCTCACAATCTCTCCAATGTATAACTCAGCCAATTTCTCCATCGACCAAGTAATCTTCATGGCTAGAAAATGTGCCGACTTAGTCAATCGGTCCACAACAACCCAAATCGAGTCATTGCCCTTCGAACTCCTCGGCAAACCCGTAATAAAGTCCATGCTGATATTCTCCCACTTCCACTCCGGAATGGGTAATGGCTGTAACAAACCTCCAGGTCTCTGATTCTCTGTCTTGATCTGCTGACAAGTCAGACACCTTGCCACAAAATCTGCTACATCTCGCTTCATGCCAGACCACCAAAAATGTGGTTTGATGTCCCTGTACATCTTCGTACCTCCTAGATGAACTGATAACAATGTGCTGTGTGCCTCCTGCAAGATACTCTCTCTCAACTCTGCATCATCTGGAACACACAACCTCTCACCCAACCAAAGAACTCCATCTTGGACACGAAATTCTGATAACTTGCCCTCTGCAACCTGCTGCAACATCTTCTGGATCTCTGAATCTGATCTCTGACCTTCCACAATCTTCTCTCTCAAGGACGGCTGCAGTCTCAACTGAGCCAAAGATGCCCCTAAACCTCGCAGTACCACCTCGATACCTGCCTGATCGATCTCAGCTGCCAACTCTCTTCGAGTAGTGATCAACCTTGACAAACTACTCTTCCTGCTAAGTCCATCAGCCACTACATTCGCCTTGCCCGGATGATACTTGATCTCAGGACGAATGTCTTCCAATACCTCCAACCATCTTCTCTGACGAAGGTTCAAATCCCTCTGCTGATAGATATACTTCAGGCTCTTGTGGTCAGTGTACATATTGACCTTCTCACCATAGACATAATGCCTCCATAGCTTCAAGGCATATATGATAGCTGCTAACTCCAAATCATGCGTCGGATAATTCTTCTCATGCGGACGCAACTGCCTCGAACCATAAGCAATGACCTTGCCTTCTTGCATCAAGACACATCCCAAACCTCTGAGAGATGCATCGCTGTAGATGTCATAATCTTTCCCTGCTTGCGGCAATGCTAATATGGGTGCGGTAGTCAACCTTTCCTTTAACTCAAGGAAACTCTCCTCGCACTTATCTGTCCACACAAATGCCACACTCTTCCGGGTCAAACCTGTCAATGGAACTGCAATCTGGGAATACCCCTGAATAAACCTCCTGTAGTAACCAGCTAATCCCAAGAAGCTTCTCACTTCCTTCACTGACGTCGGCCTGGGCCAATCCTTCACTGCTTCCACTTTCTGAGGGTCAGTAGCCACTCCCTCCTTAGAAAGAATGTGACCAAGGAAAGCCACCTCAGACTTCCAAAATTCACACTTCGACAATTTGGCATACAAGCTGTGCTCCTGCAATGTCTGTAATACCGCTGTCAAGTGCTTAGAATGATCCTCTTCCGACTTCGAATACACCAAGATATCATCGATGAAGACCACCACGAAGGAATCAATGAATGGCCTCAACACCCGATTCATCATATCCATGAAAACTGCTGGCGCATTCGTCAACCCGAATGGCATCACCAAGAACTCATACAACCCATGACGAGTCCTGAACGCTGTCTTGCTCACATCTTCCTCCTTAACTCGTACTTGATGATACCCTGACCTCAGATCAATCTTCGAAAATACCGCTGCTCCTCGAAGTCTGTCGAACAAATCATCTATCCGCGGCAGTGGGTACTTGTTCTGAATAGTCACCCTATTCAACTCCCTGTAGTCAATGCACATCCTCATCGACCCATCCTTCTTCTTGACCAACAACACTGGCGCTCCCCACGGAGATGAACTCGGTCTGATAAGCCCTTTGCTCAAAAGCTCCTCTATCTGCTTCTTCACTTCATCCTGCTCTACAGGTGCCATCCTGTACGGAGCCTTGGAAATCGACGCACTCCCCGGCTGAACATTGATGCAAAACTCCACATCTCTCTGCGGCGGTAATCCTGGAAAATCATCCAAGAACACCTGCGGAAACTTTCGAACCACCGGAATGCCCTTGACTTCATCTGCAATAGACTTCTTAGATACCATTGCAGCCACCTGCGGAATCTTCTTCTTCCCTTGGAAAGTCACTGCAGGTCCACCTGGTGCCTTCACCAACACCTCCTTCTGCTTGCAATCAATCGTGGCATCATATATAGCCATCCAATCGATGCCTACGATGACATCCACTCCCAACACTTGTAGCTCGATCAAGTCGATGCCGAACATCCTTCCACCAATCTCGATATCACAGCCCTCGTAATATCGATCCGCTACTAGCTCTTCACCTGACGGCGTTGCCACCGACAAAACCCTGCCTGGAAATAACTTAGGTTCCAAACCTAAGATCCTTGCAAAACTTGGCGATACAAATGTATGCGATGAACCAGTGTCAAACAAAACCTTTGCTTTTATTCCATTTATTAAAACAACTCCTGTTACAATAAGAATGATACTCAATCTTAATTTATTCTGAAATAAAAGCTTTTATTCATTACACTGATTTAAAATGAAAGAAATCAAAATTCCTGCATACCCTGTATTACATCTTCCGAGTTCTTCGCATCCTCCTCGGTCAATGCAAATACTCGCCCTTGCCTCTTCGGGACTTTGCTTCCACCCGAACCATCTTTCTTCAGTTGTGGACAATGGGGCTTGGAGTGTCCAGTCTGCCCACACTGAGAACAAACATGCTCTGCCAACTTCGGACATGCTGACCTGTAATGCCCTACTTCCTTGCAGTAGTAACAGGTCACCCCCTGAGCTCCAGATGCCTTCTGCACCGGTCCACTGAACTTCGCCTGCTTCGCCGGGAATCCCTTCCCGCTCTGGCCTGATGCTGGCCTCTTGTTCCGGTTCCATGATTCCTGCTTCTTCTGAAACAGTTCCATATCTTCTTCAGTCATCGCGGCCCTCCTGACCAGCTTCTCGAATCTCCTGATACCCAACAGAACCATCCTTGACCTCAAGTTCGGCCTCAAGCCCTGTTCAAACTTTTTGGCCTTCTTAGCTTCATCCATGACCAACTCTAGTGCATACCTTGAAAGTTGAGCGAACTTCGTCTCATACTCCCGAACAGTCATGCTCCCCTGCTGAAGGTTCATGAACTCAGTTGCCTTCTTCTCCTGAACATCAAGAGGAAAGAAGCGATCTCTGAACTCCTCCAGAAAGGCTTCCCACGTCAAAGGCTGATCTCCCAGAGTCCTCTTCAGTGACTCCCACCAGACACCAGCGTCTTTCTCAAGTTGCATAGAAGCCAACTTCACCTTACTGGCTGCTGGAGTCTCCGATACTTCGAAGATCGTCTCCATCTTCCTGATCCAATCATCTGCTGCTGTTGGATCAGCTTGCCCCTCAAAGACTGGCGGCCTCATCCTCTTAAAGGATTCAATCTGCTTGATGGGGTCGGCATTCACCAATCCATGCCCGGCTCCATGATTCGGCTGCGGATTCTGTTGCTGCGCTTGCTGCTGCGCCACATTGAATGCCATCAATGTGTTCAAGGTCTGATAAACCTTAGCAAACTCAGCCTCTAGGTCAATTCCCGTTCCTCGAGAACTACCCGAACCATCCTCATTGTTGCCACCATTTCTACCTCTGGGTGCAACCATTTTGAATACTGCAAAACGAGGGTAAAGTTAGAGTACACATACAATTCAAACTCAAATCATTACCCTATGGCAAAGCCATAACCATACCCCAAACCATAATTTCAAACCAAACATCATAATTTAATTCTATGTGATACTCACACTCTGATGTCCACACCTAGGTACTCACTCTCTAGTGTCCACACCTAGGTTGGTTGTCATACTAAGTCTATTATTACATTGAAGCGGAGCTCTGATACCAATCACTGTAGCGCCCCAAATTTCTAATATGAGAGCTTAGAAAATAAGTGGCGAAATCCCAGCAATCCACTTCAATACAACAATAAACACCAACAACACCACTAAAATTTTTCTTCTTTATTACAACAATTATTACAATTACAGCGAAAGTCTAAACATCTCAACACAAATTAATCTTTATTTACAACTCAATAATGATCTCAAATAAGTCTTTACAATTTTTACAACAAACGCTAAATAATCCAACTATCTCAAAATGCCCACTCAAGCATCCAACCTCCAATCTAAGCAATAACCTGCATCATGTGAGGCTAGAGTTGAACCCTAACCCCCAAACTAAAGGGGTCAGCCATAAAAATGGTGTGAGTGGTAACAAATCAACAAATAACATAAATAAACTTAAAACATGATATCCAACAAATAATAATTAAACACTAAAGTATGAAGTCCGACACAGGAATAATGGGTAATACCAAAACCAAAAGCCAAGTGTGTGTAAAAAAACAGGAAATCCAAATGCATGAAAGTGATTCAAGAAAACATCATGACTACATGCTGACAATGATGACTACTAAGAGATGAAGATAAACTATGATAATTTGCCCATGCTTGATCATTCCGGAGATTGATCCCACATCACAGGTATTTTCCCTGGATAATTCAGGAGATCATCCCACTTCTAAACATAGACTCATCATCACAATAATACCCCAAAAGCGTCGCCTCGACTCCGATCATTCCGTAGTTCAATCCCACATCTCAAGATAATTACTTGGATAATTCCGGAGAAATACCTCACATCTCAGGTTAACTACCTGGATAATTCCGGAGATAAATCACACATCGCAAGTTAACTACTTGGATAATTCAGGAGACTAATCCTACATCAAAAGCCATACTGAGGTGCATAACTCATGTTCTCATTCGTCATGACACTACTAATGCCTGTCCTTATTAATTTGGGTTACTGAACAAATCTCCTAGAGTAGTGTACCCTACCGGACTAAAAATCTGATTAACTGAAAATGTGCCTCGATGGGCCTCAACAAATAACTGAACAAACACCGGTATACTAGGGTCACCTACCTCTAGAGACTCAAAACAAATATTTGAACAAATTCCACTTAACAAGTGGCTCAACAAAATATCTCAAAATCATGTTCTTAACTGAACATCTTAAAATCAAACACTGAACAAATATCTCAACATCAAATACTGAACAATATCTCAGAATCAAGTACTGAACAAATGTCTCAAATCAAACACTAAACAAAATATCTCAAATCAAATACAAGATCCTACAGGACCAGTCGACTGCTTGATGGACCAGTCGACTGTCCAGAGGACATATCCCAATATTTTACAAAAATAATCTAAGGCATGACCAGTCGACTTGACAAGTCATCAGTCGACCGTCCCGAAAGAACTGAACAAAAATACAACCAGAGGACCAGTCGACTGACCTCAGTCTAGGTCGACTGTCCCGAACAAATCTCAAGACTCAAAAAATACACAGTAGGCACGTACCAGTCGACTGCTCTGTAGGCCAGTCGACTGTCGGCTACAGATTTACAAAAGTATAGATCTGAACACAAATCAAACGGGAGTATTCTAAAGATTCATCGATCATAAAATTAATTTATATTCAGGCAAGTAAACAATTCTCAACAATCTCCATCATAGTTACATTACTCAATCAATCAATTTCTCCAATCTCATATTCTCATGATCTTAATTCTTTAATTCTCCCATTAGGGTTTTTCTTCAACAAAAAGTCTTCCATAACTTAATCCAAATCTGATTACAATCATAAGGTCCAGGTGTTTACCATCTAATCACAACAAAATTAATTCTTAATATGTCTCTCAACAATACGATCTCATAGATCAACATATCCTCACTAAATCTTAATATTTCTCATACATGATCCAAATATCAACAAAAGTTCTCATCCTCTATCTCAAATTAAAGATCCAAATCATATTTACAATGAGACTAACAAAATAATGGCATAATGATCACAAACAAGCATAACAAAGATCTTACGTCATCTACCAATCAAAACAAACAAGCAAAGCAAAACAAAACAAACCAACTCACCTTGTTTCGAAGAAAATCCACGAAATAGCTCTTCTCCTTGCTAGATCCAAAAAGCCTCTTCTTGTTCCTCAAACAAATCTCAAAAGTCTCAATATTGTAAATGATGGCTGGGAATAAGAAATCCCTTATATATGCCGGAGTAAAATATTAGGGTTTTATTCCCTCTTTGCAAAATAATCCTTTTAAAAGTACATCTTACATATATAATTGTATTCTTGAAATTTAAATCAAATATCATTTAAATTAGGATCTAATAGAAAAATATATTTTCAAACTTCAACAATTACTGATCGAAATGTCCAGCAAATACATTTTGCACTCTAACCCTCAAAAATGTCACTTTTGCAAATAAGTCCTTCTTTTCTCAAAATTTGCAAATAGGCATAATTAATTTCTGAAAAATTTGGAAAAATACTAAATAATTCTCAAATAATAAATAATTATTTTTCATAAAGAAAACTTAATTTTTCAAACTTCTCAAAAGTCATTTGCACGTGTTTTGCACGTGTAAAAAGATAAATTTCTTAGAAAATATTTATTTAAATCCTCAAAAATTATTTAAATTCATTTTCAAATAATTAAAATAATATTTGAAAATACGAGGTTCTACAGTTGCCCCGCTTGAGGAGGTTATTACTCGCTTGAAGGGGAGGAGGAGGATTGTTGGCTGAACGGCTAGTGGCCGCTGCTTTCTTCATCTTTGGAGGCATGGATAGAAAAATAAGTAATTTACCGGCGAAGTTTGATCAAAGATCTTGTAACCCTTATTCTCAATTGTGGGTTTTTTTTCTTTGTATTATTATTCATTTCTTTTCTTTTTTATCTTTTCTGAAACTCTGTAATTTTGCAATTCATAATAAAATTTGTGTTTGCTTCCAATTCGATTTATTCTTCCAATCTATTTAACTTTTATTTTCCATTGAACTCTGAAATTTTGTTATTCATCCTATTTAAATTTTTGCTCATTGAACACTCCAATTAATCTATTATAATCATATTCTTCTCTATTGGACTTAAACCCAAACCCTATAACCCGCTAACCCGTACTCGCTACCCAATAACCCACCATCCTAATTAACTCTATATAGACAATGTTCACCCCCTAACCCTAGTTATCATTAAACCCTAATCACATTCTCTAATCAGCAGCCACCTAATCACCTCCGATCCTTTATCTTCCTCCTCGAGCCTATCTCCGAAACCCAGCACCGCCATCCTCTCTTCTTCCCCTGCATTCATCTTCTTCACCATCCCCTGTTCACCATCTTCCTCCATCGCCCTCTGCACCTCGCACCACCGAAGACTCACCCTCGTCTCCACCCTGTTGCCCTCCTCCATTGCACCCATCGCCAACACCAAGCACTGCCTTCGACCTCCATCCCCATCGAGCACCCCTGTAGTCGGCCAGTACCCGGTCGACCTCCTACATCTGCCATCGTCAACACCGGCCGCCTGCATCCCTTCTCATCATCTTCATCCTCTTCCTCCTCGATGTGCAACCAATACTCAACTGTGCACCCGTCGATTGCCTACTCCTCCAGCCCACCGCCGTCGACCTCCACCATCGCAGTGCACCCCCGTGCCAGTGACTACCCGGCATGTGCATCACCGAGCCTATGTTCCTACTACTGCCACTGATCGCATTGCTGCCTCGCCGTTTGCTGGTTGCCATGTTTGTTGTTTTGCTGCTGGTGTTGATCTTGCTGTTTGCTGTGTGAGGATCTTGCTGTTTGCTGTTGTCAACTGCTGGTTGCTGTGTGCATTTCTATATTTGCACGTGCTCTGCCCATTGTTTAGATGTGCATCGTTGCCATCGGGATCCTTATCCATTATTCTTATATTCGGATTAAGGGCATAAGGTAAGTCCTCTTGAACCAATTTATTATTCGCGTTCAAGAATTCTTTTGATCTCCCGCAAGTAGTTCACATTCCACTTATCTTATATATTTGCTTAATATTTGTTCAAGAGATTATCACGGATTCATCTGCGAAACCAAGTGGTAATTCTGTTTTCGTGTCATTGTCTTTGACTTGAACCCATGCCCTGATACGTATTGCATATGCACGAAAGTACATGAAAACAATTAGATCTATGCTATAGAATTGATTGATGATTGGAATGTTCCGATTGAATATGATCTTCGTGAATTAAATGCCATGATTATGAATGACATGTTAATATTGAAATTTCATGCTGATAATTAAATAGAGCTTTTGTTATTTAATTTCCATGAAATTGCATGTTACATGACCAAATTATTGATGATTCATATCTATCTATTTGCTGGCTTGCTGTGTTAATTTGAGTTTTCGACCTAGTTTTTGTCGTAATTTAATAAAACCTTGTAAACATTAGTTGTAGTTTTTCTAATCTATTTTTCAAAACTTTTACATAACTAGATTCCGATTTACAAACTAAAAGATATCATATTTTTAGTACTGCTATATTTTCAATTTCCAGATTTCTGTCCATAAATACATCGACTTGATTTCCTATTGAAATAAAATGCTAACAACATAATTAGAACTTGAAAATTTATATTTTGTTACTAGGCATCACCGGGAATCACCCTTTTTTTTGTAAGATTATTTGATAATTTTTCAGACCCTTTATAAATGTGAAAACTTGACTCTAAGTTGCTGTTAGAACAATAGTCAGTAAAGAACCCAATTTTTGACCTATCCAAAGATAATATCAATTAGAACTCATTAAATAAAAATTATATCCCTGTGTGTCTAAAATTCAAATCAACTGACGGTTTTGCAATCCAACCCATAGATTGCATGATATCTATATTTTCGTACAGTGACATCTGAATTCCAGAATGAAGTTTAAAAAAATGCATTACCCTGCTACTTAATTAAAACAGTAGGTTTACTTTGAGAAATAAAATTTGAGATTAATTTTTGCTGTTACTAATGTTAGGAATTGAAATATGAATTTTATGATATTTTTAAATGATTTTACAGTCTATTTTTATACACAAGTATTTTGACTCTAATATGCTGCCTGAACCGACAATCAGTAAAGAATAAGATTTTACATTTAGTTTCTGTGTTTTCAATATGTCGTGTGTATATGCGTTGGAACCGGCAGAGAGTCTAGTTTCTACAAATTCTGACGGATCTAGTTTTTCTTTTCTGTAGCAATGGGAATCTCTATTTTTGTACAACAACGTCTTGTTGTCCAGAATGTATGCTTGAATTGATTTAGTGTAAACACTTTTGCCTTGCATGTAATGAGTAGAATTAGTCATACCTTGCATTACCCAACCTTGACATCTTCTTGAAGTATCACATTAGGATGTAATAAAATATTAACAAGCCGGGTATTAAGGGTTGACTTGGTAGTGAACAATCGGAGACTGTATTCGATAGGGGTCCCTTACTGTTTATTGATTGTTAATTCCTGTTAATTCCTGTTTATTGATTGTTAACTCTTGTTTATTGTGCCGAGTACATGATCAGTAGAGTTAACCATCACAGCCTAAAACGATCACTGTTTGTGTAACCCCCGTTCCCGTAAATACATATTTCGTGAATATTTTTGGTATTTTGATTATTTATAAATTTATTTTGTACTAAACTGGTTTTGGATCTTTTACTAAGTGTTTTATAATCGATTCACTTTAAATAACGATATATTTTCTACTTTTAATTGATCAACTATTTCTATTTTATATTATTTCTGTTTGGATTTTAATGAACTTGTTAATCTCAAATCCAATTTTGATGCATATTATTATTATTATTATTATTATTATTATTATTATTATTATTATTATTATTATTATTATTATTATTATTATTATTATGAGTATTATCGTTATTACTATTATTATTATTATTGGTAGTACTATTATTACTACTATCATTATTATTATTTTTTGTATTTTCATTGTTATTATTTTTTTTAATATTTGTTGTTATTTTTATTAGTATTATTATTATTTTTATTCTCATTATTGATGTTGTTACCATTATTATTATCAGTATTTTTATTGTCATGATTCTTATTATTATTATTTTGTAAAAGCCAATGTCATTACTTATTTTTTTTGTTAAAGCTCATTGATTTTGACGCATATTGTACTATTTAATTATTTAATTTGAAGCCCAACCCAAGTCCATTCTCTTATTGGATCCCAGTCTACCCATTAACCCAATACCTTGGTCCCACTATCTCATTATTTAATCCCATAACTCCAATTCCCCATATCTCTCCACTATTCCTATAATCTCTCCCCATTATTATAACTGTTATTAATTAATTATTGAAACTCCTCAAATCTCTCTTTCTCTTTTTATAATCTTATTGATTCCCCCATCATCTCATTAAGTGATTCTGTAACCCCCACATCTCACTAACTCCCCCCTTTTATTATATATTATATTACTTTTTATTTATATAATATCCTCTCCCCCGTTCTCTCTCTTTCTCTTCACGCTATCTCTCTCTCCCTCTTTCTTTCCTCTATTTTGAAACCGAAACAGAGCTCACCTTTTCAACTCCCTCTTCGTCTTCCTCGACGACTGTCGTGCCTTCTTGTCGCCCTCCGCTTCCACCCCCATCGCGGCTGGCATCGTCCCCATATCTAGTCGAGCTCCCTTCATCACTACTCCTCTCTCCACTCGCCTCCCTGCTCTCGCCCTCCTCTATTTCGGTGAACAAACAGAGATTCACTCGAGATCTATCATCCGTCTTCGTTGCATCGCTTCCCGACTGCCAGCGTCCCGCCATCAGCCGCCCTCGCTCTCGTCACTGCTGTCGCTCCCCCGCCATTGAGCCAACCGCTGACCGCTGCTGTGTCTCCTTCTTGGCTATTTGGTGTTCGACAGAAGAGCGATCCATTGGTTTTGGTGTTTGCTGTTATGAAAGGGAAGGTTTTGATTTTGGTGTTTTGATCTGATCCGTTGATGTGGTGTTTGTTGTTCGGGAAGTAGGGGATCTGATCTTGTTATTTGGTGTTATGTGGAATTGATCTTCGATTTAGTCCCTTGATCGCGATCGTGATCGTTGATCTTGATCCTGGATCTTCCAATCTGAGTCGTCGATCACTTGATCTTGAATCGTGATCTCGATATTTGATCTCAGCTGTTGGTTGCTTGATCTTGCACTTCATCGTCGATCGTCATCGAGATCCATACCCGATCGTGGTCGTCACATCGATATTCACTTGGTTCACGATCGTCGTTGTTGTCCGGGATCCTAATCCCGTTATTTCCTATATTGGATCTAACGTCATTCTAAAGGCAAGTCATTTCCCCTCGAATTGTTATTGTATCGTATTCGAGAATGTTTATTGAATTTCGCAAGTAGATCTATACTGATTATCGTGTATCATCTATTGTTATGTATCGTTGGGATGCTACGGATTTACACGAGCGAATCCAAGTAGTAGTCTTGATTTCGTGCCGTCTTTTTGCATCTGACTTATAGAGATCTTGCATACATTCATGTAGTTAATTATTGAATATAGGAATATGGATTGTTATTGTAATTCATGTCATGATGTTACACAACTATTATAGATTGCATGCTAGAATTGATTGTTCATATGATTGATGTTGGTGTATTGGATGATTGTGATTAGTAAGATTATGGACATTATACATCTTAATACTATGTTCACATAGACATAACTTGCTGTGATTTATGATTGTCAACCCCTATGGTTCATAACATTCTAATTATTTTATTCATGAAAAATATATTGAGACCCTGAAATTTACTGTTAACCTGAATATTGTCATGCTGTTTCGACCTAGATATTGTCATCAAAATCAATAACTTTCTGAATATGAAATGTAGCCCCAGGTGTCTAGTTTCGAGAACACCAAGAATTATTGAATTCCACCTTATACTGCATGAGTTATGACCATTTTACTGCTGCTGCATTGTATTTCCATATTTATGCTTATACCATGTTAAACTGATGAAATAGATGAACTAATGCTCAAATATTACCATGATAATTTCCAGATTGATAGTTAACATGCTTAGGGTAATGAAAATTATTTTTGCTGATTTTTAAAAAGAATATTTACTGCTTTTACAACTGAAACTAGTTAACACCGATAACCAGCCTTTAACGGTAACATGTAAAGAACACTGTAATTGACCTAGCTACTGTTGTCAGAATTTGGATTTTTAATATACGTTGGAACCGAGAAGAAGTCTAGTTTCTAGAACTTCTTATGGGTCTACATTTTCTATTCTGTAGCAACGGGAATTCTGATTTTAGCACAACCTACTGATGTCTAGAATTGGGTTTCCATGTTTGATAATATATAATTGAATCTATAATGTTGAATTTGGTGCATTTAACTGTATGGAGTACATTGCATGATCTTAGGGTTGTGTTGTCATCATTCTAGTGTCCCTTATTAATCGCCTTATCATTTTTCCATCAATTGTTCTGTCTATATTGTTCCCTATTAGTATCATAATATTGCTAACCAGTGTGCATGTTAATTGAATAAAGAATGTTAATCAAGCTAGGATTAAGGGTTGACTAGATTAGTTGATGATATAGTGACTGTACTCAGAAATGTGGACCTCGTTCCTAAAATATCGTTATTGTCATTGTGCAAGAAATTGCGTCAATGGCCAGTGTTATCGTTATTGTGTAAGAAATTGCTGCAATAGCCAGTGTTATTATTTTAATGTTATATTGTACCGAGTACATGACCTATAGAATCTACCACCATAGTACGAAATTGATTGTATGTATCGAACCTGTAGTTATGGGATGCAGTAGTATGTGCATTAGTTAAGATTAAAATGAATAATATACTTAAGATTGTCTTCGCATCGTCATTGCATATTGTTATCGTTATTGAACAGTATTATCGTTATTGTTTACCGTTTATTGTTATCATTATCAAACATCGTTATTACACATTGTAACGTTATCGTTTTTCCATTGTTCAATACTATTGATTGCATCATTCATTGAATTCATCGTTATATTGCTATTGTCATTGTTTCTCTCTTCTCTACTTGCTGTCCACGACTTGCTCTAAGGACATTTTATTCTCTCTTTTTAGATGAACAACTTACAGGTAATCAAGGAGAATAGCCTGATGGATTAGGAGAACAACAATGGTAAAAGAACAGATTTGCATCACCGCCTAAATAATTATTGTTTCATTTTGAGGAGTTAAATAATTGAGCATTGTTATTTCTTTGTATTGTGGGCTTTTGACCTGAATATTGTTATTGTTGATTCCAGATGTTGGATTGTTACTATATTGGTTATTTCATGCTTCAATTCAAAGTATTGTTATTCATGTGATTATTCTTGTATTGCATGCGAGGTTGTATTACTGTCCTATTTATATTGTTGAGTTGAATCGATGACAGCTTATGGATGACGCAAGTTATTCACTGGGCCAATGTCACGTGCTTGCATTCCGTATTTTTAGGAAGCGGGACGTGATAGTTTGCATGCACCGAATCTGTGGTATGGGACATAGTACTACGTGCATTAGATAGGTTAATAAAATGAATAACAACCCTAGATTGACATAGAATGCTTGATCCCATATATTGTTATCAATATTGATCATTAATTGTAACTATTGATTATTGCATAATTAAATATAGACCCTTGACATTATCGCCAACCGTTGTTTTTATTCCTTGACTTTGATCATATCCTTTATTCTTGATATACCATGCTTTTATTGTTCTCTGTTTCCCACTATTTAGTGTCCTTGACATGCTCTAACAGACATTATTTTTATGTTTTGGATCACGAGTTTGCAAGTACTCAAGGAATAATGCTCAAAGGACTTGGTGAGCAACAACTCTAGAGGATGGAGCTCAAAAGAATAGACTGCATTGATTATTTCTTTATACTTTTTCCTTGAACATTGTTATTGTTATTGTACTTTGTTTCTTTTTGTGCTTTATGACCTGGAGTTTGTTTTCCCATATGTTTGGTATTATGTTTTCAATTATTTCATTCATTATTGAAGTTATTCTTCATTTATGTGATTATTTGCACTTGCGTGGTTGTGATTATTATTCATATTATTGAGTTAGAATGGTACAGCTTATGGTTGGTATTTACATCATTCGCTAAACCTTTGTTACGTGCTCGTATTTCCGTATTTTGGGAAGCGGGGCGTGACAGATTTTTAGTTGTATTAGAGCCAGGTTTGGCTAATGTGTTAGTCATGTTAGGCTAATATGTTAGTCAAGTTTGGCTTAGCCAGGTTAACTCAATAATATGCGCACCACGTTGATCACATGAACATGTAATAATCAACATATAATTTAGGTACTAATCTTATTCGATCCACTTTTTGATCTTTTCATATTCAGTTCCATCATTTCTTATTTTCTTCGTCCCTTACAGTCGTCCTTATTCATTGATTCCTTATTGGGTATAAATTTCAATCTTTTTGTATCCATGTTCTTTTGATTCGGGTGCTATCCTTTCTTTTTATTTATGTTCAGTTCATTGATCGGCATATTCGATCTACAATGACATGTCAGTGGCTTGCAACATCACCAGGTTAGGAAGTGACGTCTTTTGCTCCATGGCGTGCATGTAGAGTCCCAAGATCTGAGGAGGTGTTCAGAATCTCAAGTCACCAGGAATTCGAAATTTATGATAGAGAGATGTCGTTTGGACGTGCCAAGGATATGGTGAGCCACGAGGCAGATTGCTAGAATTAATGCATGCTGATGACAGAGTCCTTCTGATCAGAAGACGCAACAGAAGCGTGGTGTGACCCATAACCCACGGATCCCATGATTTTCATGTTGCTCCTTCTTTGCATTGTTTACTCCTTATTCATACATTTGCATTCGTCATCATTCATCGAATCCTTATTCAACATCATTATAGATCACTCCATTCCTATCTATGTCCTTTCTTATTCTGGTATTGCCACCATTTCGTTTCTTTCCCTCTAAGTCTCTGTTTTGTTATCCCCCAAGTTTGCTTTTGTTTTGTCTTATGTTCCGCCTGATTGAATTTCGAGAACGAAATTCTTTTTGTAAGGTAGGTAGGATTTGTAACCCCTGTTCCAAATTGTGGTTTTTTTTCTTTGTATTATTATTCATTTCTTTTCTTCTTTATCTTTTCTGAAAATCTGTAATTTTGCTATTGATAAAAAAAAAAAATTGCTTCCAATTTGATTTATTCTTCAAATCAATTTAATTTTTATTTTCCATTGAACCCTGAAATTTTGTTGTTTATCCTATTTAAATTTTTGCTCATTGAACACTCCAATTAATCTATTATAATCCTATTCTTCCCTAATGGATTTAAACCCAAATCTTATAACCCGCTAACCCGTACCCGCTACCTAATAACCCACCATCCTTATAAATGAACTCGAGCTTTTGCTGACATTGATGTCGTCGGCCTTGGAAATTTCTTTCCAGATACCTGATATTCTTGCACTTACACATAATCTTTCTCTTCGTGTCCCTCACCTTCTAAGGTATTGTTGGATGAATTATTGTCAGCCCTTGCCATTCGGGTGGAATATCTTCACCACTTTCCCAACAAAGCTAGATTCACATCTCGAAGATCTATAACCCCTAAACCTCCATGTGTTTTATGCATACAGACATTTTTCCATTTTATGAAGTGATATCTCTTCCGCGAGTTGTTCGCCGTTTCCCATGGGAACTGTTTGTGAACTCAGTCTATCTAGCAAGACATCCAAATAATGACAGATATAACAAATTTTTTTTTGAGGGAAAAGGTGGAATAAGGCCACCCTGTTTCATTAATAAGAAATTAACAAAACAACCCCAGCATACTGGGGCAAGTTATAACCTACAGACAGAAAAAAAAATGAAGCGACATGACTAGTACATATAATCAGCTCTCACTCTAAACCTCGAGGACCAACTAATTGTATGTCCATCAAGCAAGCTTCGAGTACCCACCTCCACGGCACGCGCCCACCCACGTGAAGCGAATCATGTGGGATTTGAAAATTTGCCGCTCCCCTTATTCTACCTCACCAACGTAACTGCACACATGACCCAGTCAGAGTCGCACCCCAAAGGAGAGCCATGGAGAGGGTACTCACCTTTGTCACGCTATAGCTCTCATCAGCAATTTCTCACCAAACAAAACACTCGGTCACCCTAACCACGAACACCGACAAGGAGAGAACCGTGAAGAGGATACCTTCGCCTCTCACACGGATCAAATCTCTCTAGTGATTTCTCACAAACACTAATAGACACCAGCACAGAATAGAGAGAAGCAACATCTTTACTCTCTCACTCTCTCACCCTCTTTCTCACGCAAAACCCGAAACAACCACAACTAGCAGAAGCATCACCTTCCCCTCTCGCCCCTACGGGCGGTGGACGTTGTAGATTGTAGGTTCATTGATGAGGGAGTAGTGGCGGCGCTGTTGTGAAACCTATGGCTGTTGATTAACAGGTGCCGAGTTCAGGGTGTGACTACCCCACTACCGACCAAAAACAAATACATCTCCACCTCAACAATTTCTACAGGAAACCTTATGGAGGGATCCCGTCTGCGGACCCAAGCCCCACCTTGTGCTGTAATGGTGCGCACCTATGGGGGGACCCCGTCTTCGGACCCTAGCCCTGTAACCGTGCAACACAGCATTGAACGTCGGGTTCAATGATGAGGGCGTAATGACGTTGCTGCTTAGAAGACTGTGGCCATCTGGTAGAGGCACTCAAGTGCAGCCGTTGTTCATCTCAATCACTCACCCCCCTCTCACTCTCTCACTCCCCCTCACAGTCAATACATTCACACCACACAATCAAATCACACCACACAATCCCTCCATGGATTGCTCATTGCTCAGGTTTACAGTTGGCCAGGGTGGTTGAGCATATGCGCTGAATCGACTGTGGTACTTGTTGACGAAGCCATCACTGCCGCTGAATAGTTTATGGAACCGCTATCCTGTGGCTTGATTGCGAAGGGAGTAGCCTTTGTGCCACCTCGACCGCCGCGCCATAGGAGCTTGCTCAAACCATGTCGGCGACGGCTGGAGGAGCCACCACAGTCATTCGGTGGTAGAAGAATCACACCGGATGTTCGAATGGGACCGGGACGGAAGCTCCTGCTCCAGCACCTCGAGCTCCTCGTCATAGGAGCTCGCCCAATCCGCTTCGACGGAAGTGGCGACGACGCGGTTTGGGGGGGGGGGGGGGGGGTCGATGGCGGAGAGAATGCTCTTGCTCCGCCACCACGAGTTCCACTCCATCGGAGCTCGCCAGATCTCAAAAGCGTCAAAGAAACCTTCCAACTTTCGTCGCTGCGCTGGAAGGGAGGGAGGGTCGCCGCGTTGGTGGAGGAGTGGTAGGGGGGGGGGGGGGGGGGGGGGGGGCGCTGAGGGCAAGCCGCCGCCGCCCCAAGGAGATGGATCTAGGGTTTTTGTTCTTTTTGGGTTCGGGAGTAGGTCGGAGAGAAAAGGGGGTGAAGTTTTTTGTGTTGACTATTATTAGATATAACAATTTTTAAAGTAGATGAATGAGTGTATTGAATACTTTGACGTAGCGTGGGGGTATAATGTCTTAATGGAAACTCTTAAACATGAAATTAAATCTGGATTAAAAATTGTTATATAAGTCATTTAAAAATATTAGGATTTTAGTTTTGAGATATGAATGAATTTTGGATTTAGTGTGGGGTCTAAAGTTAATATTTGACTTCTTCTAGGTTTAGTGTTCAAGAAAAAGGGAGGAAAAAGAAGGACCAGCTAGCAAGATCTTCTATTAATTTCTAAGGGCAAACTTGTTATAAAAAAAGTGCATGTTGTGCACTTGTGCGTGCCATGTGGGTGGAAATATTCGGTTCAAAAAATTGACCTTTTGCTAACGGAAGGTATAAGATTTTTGTAGGATAAACATGAGGATGTATCATGTATAGTTGTTGTAAACTAACAAAGAGGAAAACTAAAGGGTATGCAATTGTAAAGCATGATAAACATGAGGATATATAGTTGCAAATTAGTCGTGACTATCAAACTCGCATCTAGGCAAATAGCATGGAACTATTTTCCCCAATAGTGCTACTACAGACCCAACCAAAGCAAAAGAAAAAACAAAGAATTTCATGTGCCTTACCTTGAATCCATATGTTGTTGGGTTGCAGTCTAAAGCCTGTGTTAGGGATGTTCAGAGGTAATGGGGAGTGGCAGTGGAGCAAGTCATAAAAAGTAAAGGTGTAAAGAAGTTTGTCGGGATGAACCTTATTTATTAGTTCTAACCATCTGCAGATTGGGTGTGCAGAACAGTTTTTTAAGGATTCTGCATATGAGAACCTCTGTCTTGCTGACTGTTTAGATTATCAAAATATAATCTTTACTTTGACCGGAATTAATTGCCCGTTACTGATTCGTAATTTGATTTTCTGTCAACTGTGAGTTGTGAGTGACTGAATTTAATTGGACGACCAAGATCACTCCGGCAAACTTACAAGAAGTCTAAACACCACGATTGATCCTGGCAAAAGACTCTTTGACGCTCAAGTGAGAACTCAAAAAAATAGTGAAATTTTTGTGACAAAATAATGATTATCTGATTCTGAAAGAGGTGGGATATTTATATGCTAGGAGTTAGTTACAAAAGATAATCTTAAAAGAGTATTTTTTAAGTTTAAACTGCTTATCTTCATTGTTAGAAGATAAAGTTAGTTGATAACTTTTTTTTTGGAATGAGAATTTGGTCAAGAATTTTAATCAATCAAGACTCCTCTTCTTGGGTTGCAGCTTACTCGTTACTTATAGGCCTGTTTTGAGTTAATGGGCCCAGAAACGGCCCATGCACTTCATACATCCTGTTTTTGCTATAAAATTACTATTGTTCCCCTGAAGCTTCGAGATTCGTGCCTCAATTGTGTTGTCCCGATTTGCTGCGATTTTTACTCTCATCATAAGCCCCACATTCCTGAAGTTTGGGGTTTTCAGCTTCCAGGAGTAGTTCATTTCAGGCAATCTGAACTACTTTTCGGCTTTCAGGGACGATCGGAGATGTTAGAAATATCTTTTGGAGCTTTTGGGAGCAATAACAGCTTTGTAGAACTTCTAAAAATATTTTCTGAGTTTTTTGGACTTTCCTGAATTTTAAAAAAAGTTTTAATCATTTTTTTTGGAATTTTTAATTATTACTCCCAATTTACAATTAAATTTCAAATTTTCTTAATTAAAATTTCTATATTATTATTAATTTTTTGAAATTTTTTTAGTAATTTTATGAAAATTATAATTATTTTAAAGAAATTTTAATTAATTTTCCAAGTTTTTAACTTTTTTGGGGAATTTTAATTAGTTTTTTTTGCATTTGTGACCAAATCACGCTAAAGCGCTAATTTCGAGGAGATCGGGTAGGTTGCAAGAGAGAGAGGTAGAGGAATAGAATGAGAGATGTATAGAGTTTAATTTTTGAATTGAATGTTTGAATTTAATCTACACGTGCGATGTACGTTTACTAGGTTGGATTTAGTCTGAACGCGCATTGCACGAATTTGTTTGGTTACAATGCACGTGTTTGTTTGGTAATACAACCCCAACTCTCCCATTATATTATTACTAGTAATTTACACGTGCGATGCACGTTTTAATAATTTCAAAAAATAAAAATAAAAATTCTGACGTACGAAAGATTTGAACTGGAAACCTCCTTTATATTAGTTATGTACGTGTATTGCACACGTTGGTAGAATGACAAAATGATAAATCACACTAAGGCCTTCTCCCATTATAATATCAGAGATTAGAGATACTAGTAATTTACACGTGTGATGCACGTATTTATGAATATATATATTTTTAAAGTAAAATTCTAATGTTGTCTGGCATCGAACCTAAGACATCCTTCATATTAGTTATGCACGTGCATTGCACATTTTTGATTGATTACTCAACTCCAACTCTCCCTTTATAATATTAGGTTAGATGATTATTATTATTATTATTAGTATTATTATTATTATATTGCCTTTGTTTAAAAGCCACAACAAATTTTGAACCATCTACACTGGCAAAATCAATCACACGGTACACTTAATTAATTGTGGTCGTTAATCTGAAATCGTTTTTAATGGCTGGCCATAATTCATTGGTCATTCATAGCATCTGTTGCTCTGTAGTCGTTTGCCAAATATATATATATTTGGCTTAAAATGGCGCTGCAGTCGTTGGCCAAATATGCATATTATGCATATTTCGCTACAGTCGATTGCCATAAATGAGAGAAGATTTGAGATTTATTCATATATGAGAGACGGCACTTAGAGTGCCGTCCAACAAAAAAAATTAAATTTTTTTATCATCCGACGACACTTCAAGTGTCGTTGCTTGAAAAAAAATAATTTTTTCAATTAAAAAACCCCCAAAAATCCATGAAAACCCTCGGGTGGCACTTCGAGTGCCGTCCCTTGACCCCATTTTGTCGGACGTCCGGCTTTTTTGCAATTTTGTATTTGTTTTTGCAATTTATAAAATGTTTTTGTAATTTTTTATAATTTTTTTGTATATTCTGAAATGTTTTTGTAAATTTTTGTATTTTTTTCGTAATTTCTGAAATGTTTTTGTAATTTTTTATATTTTTTTGTAATTTTTATTTGCACTTTGAGAACGATTTTTTCCATCTATGTGGACGGCGCTTCGAGTGCCGTCCCTCCCTTCCGCTTTAATTTTTTTTGTTTTTTATTCCTTCGACGGCACTTCGAGTGCCGTCGCTCCAATCAATTTCTTTTTTAATTTTTTTTCGTTCCGACGGCACATGAAGTGTCGTCGCCTATTATTTTAGTATAAAAAGCTAAAAAATAGCTTTTAACGACTGCAACAAAACTTCGATTGCTATTTCTATTTATGCATATATGCATATTTTTCCCTCAAACGACTACAGATGCTCTCATAACTTAAGCTATTCTTAAATCATACTAATTAAATTACTTTCTGTCTATCATACTAAATTCTCAATTAGCCATAAATATTATTTTCTATATAGCTGATAATCTATATAATAAAACACAAAGAAAGCTATCAAGTGGCTCCCCTTCAATCCCCTCAAAATCAAAGGTCCAGATCTAAATTTACAAAACACATTTTTTCTCTCAAAAGTTTTTCCCTAAAACTCAAATTCAAATCCCTCCCATAACAACTCTTTTATTTATTTAATTATCTCTCTCTCTCGCTCTTTCTCTCTCTAAATATATACACACACACACACACACACACACACACACTTATGGAAATATGGACTTTTATATCCCAATTCATAATTATTTTTCAACATATACTAATGAAAATATGGACTTTTATTTACAACTAATTATTGTCATACTATTCAAACATGAGCTATATAATTGTTGATTTATTGTTTACAAGGCTTTTCATATGCTGTATCGTTCTGAAGACGTGTCGTAGGCATGTGCCCACGGGCAAATCTATTTTTTTAATAAAAATGAAAAATTATATATATATATATATATATATATATATATATATATATATATATATATATATATATGCTCCATTTGCACTTTCATTGCATTTGCAATGGAATATATATATGGGAGTCTTCCATTGCAAATGCAATGAAAGTGCAAATGGTGCATCTATCTATCCTATGGATGATCCGAACCATTCACATTGTTTAACATGGCCAAATTAGTCTATAGATGAGAAATCAAGTCGTTTGAGATTCATTTGCCTGTGACAAATATCCATACAAATATATCATTTTTTTTTAATAATAACGTGATGCATGAGAAAATGAATCTCAAACGACTTGAATTTTCATTCACATACTAATTTGGCCAATTATCATATATTCGAAACAGATGAATTTTAAGAATATGAATGAATTTCTTTTCAATAATCAAGCTAACTAGAAATAATAACTTTTCTTCTCTTTTCTTGCACTTCTTGCTCCAAATTGCATTACAACATTATAAGCTATAGCGGCGTATATATCACAGTGTTTTGCTAGTCGCGTCGGGGTAGGCTAGGACTAGGGACGAGCTTAAATTTTCTAGCGATATACCCTGACGTTTTATAATGAACGTCAGGGTAGGGGGGATCTACAACGACGTTTTTATTTAAAAACACCGGGGTAGGAAATGGGATAAAATTTCTAAATTTCCCGTACCCTAACATTTCGATCCCATTCTAAAAATTCCCTCATTTCCCTCTATCTCGCGCGCACTCCCGACGCTCGCCATTTGCGCCTCCTCCCCTTCATCGCCATGCCCGCCATCTCCTCTGCCGTCTTTTTGCCTGCCATCGCCGTCCCCCGCCTCTCTGTCCTGCTCACTCTCTCTCTCTCTCACACCCCAAAACTCCTGATCGACGCTCTTTCCTCCATCGTTGTCGTCGTAGCCTTCCGCACTCCTTCTCTGTCTTGTTCATTTGGTTGTCACCCCTACCATCGCCCTAGTCCCCTTCCGTCCTCCCACCGTCGACAACTTCCGGCTCGTGAGCGGTATAGTTGTCACGCCCCGCTTCCCAAAATACGAAAATACGAGTACGTGACGAAGCCCAGCGAATGATCTTAACATCATTCATAAGCTGTAGGATCGACTCAGCATCGCAACAAGTATATAACCAGAGAGATATATAAAACCAAGCATGCATGAATAATTTACTAGCAACAGAAACAACTGAAATATAATAAAACAACCAAGCAGTTGCTAGTCTGGGTGCAGTTAAACTCGGGAACAACAACCCGTTACAAGTTCTAAATTTGTAAGAAATAATATTTCAAACTAAACAAATAATGCAGGAAATAAATGTTCTAATCAAGTTCTTCTCCACATGAAGACTAGAACCTTTGCTCACCAATTCCAGCGGGCAGCTCGTCTCCAAAGTCTGTTTAATAAATATAAACAGGGAAAACAAAGGGAAAACAAAGAGAATGCCCTTAGTGCAAGCTAGGGCCACAAATAGTGAAAACAAGTACAAGTAAGGGAAACAAGAATTGGAATTCAAGAATATAACAAGGTTATAAGAAGTAGTGGACAAATTCAAGAACTAGCTAGCAAGAGGAAACATCTTAATAACTAAATTGGATAACGACTGCTAGTAGTGTAATACATGTCAGGTATACCTATAGGGGTATTTAATATCAAGCGACAAATCTCAAGTCTAGTATCATATGTTATTTCAAATGTCAGGTCTCAAATTTCAAGTTGTCAAGTTCAAGTATCAAGTTGTCAAGTCCCAAGTATCAAGTTCAAGTCTAGTTCAAGTTATCAAGTTCAAGTCTAGTGGTGATTACTATCTAGGTAGCACGACATGCATCCATACTTTTACTACATGGTTGCTACAGTCAAACAATTTCGTTTAGACTTAGTAGTGGATTTTATAGGGCGGCGTACTCAGGTATCAAGTATCAAGCAAGCCATGGTTCATGAATCGGAAATTAAATAACAAGTTCACGAAGAAGTTCGCGAATCCACAAGCAAGTTCAAGAACCGCACAATGGGTTCAAGAATCAAACAAGTTCATGGGCCAAGTAACTGACTCCATGAATCGAACAAGATGCAACAAGCTCATGAACCAAGTACGGGAAACACGGGCCCCCTTCCGAGTACACTTATCTATATTGTCCATTCTATAGTCCTTCCCATAACCCCGGCTTATTTCATTTATTAACTCTTATCAAGCAAGCATACTTATGTAAATTGTTGTGATTTAATTCTAGGAAAAATTTGGAATATCCTGTAGGGTGTCCAGCAACTACATGTAAAATTTGGAGTCAATCGCTCGCTGGTTACATAGCTAATTTAATGCACGAAGTAATTTTATACAGCAGTTTTGCAATTCTGCGTCTACTGACACAGTTGCAGTATAACTGCCATAACTCCTAGACCGTAGCTCCAAATTCGATCATTTTGGAGTCTATTGATATCTACACATCCGGATCTACAATTTCTATTCAAGGATCGGGCCCAGATTCAAATGATAAAAGGGTCGAAACCGCAAAAGAATATTCAGACAGCAACACATAGAAATAATTTACTAACGTAGATTTCATGGAAAAATGTCATTGGCGTCTAAGTTGTTAAGTAGCATAAATACATAATCATGGAGGTCAAAATAGCAACTAATAAATTTTTTTCAAGTCATAATAGTCACAAATTCGTCAAAATACTAAATATATATGTATCTACAAATTTTAGGGCTCCTTAATTCATATGTCTATGTGATTCATGTGTTCAAGGGGGTAAAAGAGTCCAATTGATTATTATTTAATACGAGGAAGTTTTGTGACTATTAGAATTGTGGGTTTGAAGGTTCAAAATTGATTTACAATGATATTTCAAAGGGGAGTCACAATCTAACTATTTGTAGTATTTCAAGGGTACTTGTACTAGAACAATAAATTGTACAAGGGTACTTGCCTTAGATTGACGATCCACTTGTTGTAGAAGAAATTTGGGTAGAAAATCCTCGAAAAAGTCCTCAAAAGCGTGTGCAAAAATTGATCGGAGATCGAGTTTTCCCCGCACACAGGATCAGCCCAGAACAGCAAATGGCGAGCGGATCTGGTGCGGCACGAACACGGGACAGCAACGGCAGCGAATCAGAGGGCTCTAATGCAGCGGATCTGCGCCAGAACACGGGACAGCAAGTCTGGATCCGCTGTGGGAGAACACGAAACAGCGATCACAGGCACGGATCTTGGCGCGATCCAACGGCTGAGCTTCGATCCCGCCTTTTCCTCCTTCTTCGTTCGTTTCTTCTTCGTTCTTCTTCGTTCTTCTTCGTTCGATCGAGACAGAGTGCGAGAGAGATAGCAACGGCGGGGGTTCTTCGTTGGCGGCGATTGCGGCAGCGACGGAGGGCGGTGACGGCAGTGGGTGCTCCTCCATTCGTGGGTTCGAGAGCAGGGGAGTGCGGAGGATGGTGGCGAGCTCTGTTCGTGGGTTCGAACAGAGAGTGAGAGCGGGAGAGGAGTTCGGCGGCGTGGGGTGTTGGCGAAGCGTCGGAGGTGGAGAGGAGGTCGAGGGGATGAGTTGGAGGCGGCGAGGTGGTGGTTCAGTGGTCAGAGGTGGTGAGACGAAGGTTGGGTAATGGGTTCGGAGTTGGATTCGATGGCGAAGATGAAGGTGGTGACGGAGGAATTATGGTGGGGTTCTGTGATGGTGGTGACGAAGATAGAGAAGGCGACGGTGATGGAAGATGGCGTGCGAAAGAATGGAGACGAAGGAGGAAGGAATAGTTCGGGTGTTGGGTTTGTTTTGTGTTGGTCTGGTTGCGCTTTGGGTTTTAAGCCAGAGAAGGGGAAGGGGAGACAGAGAGAGAGAGAGAGTAACGGTAGGGAATACAGGGTTTAAAGTTGTGGGTGGTTAGAGAATGTGGGGATGTAGTTAAGGGAATGTGGAAAGAGTGGGGAAGTTGTATACGGGTGTGTGGGTTTGTGGGTTTGGGTTTAGGGTAGAGTAAGATATGGATCCAAAATCCAATAAGGATATGGGTTGGGCTTAATGTAGTTGGGCCAAAATAATATAATAATAAATTAATTAATTGGGATTAGTAAGCCCACAAAAAGACAAGGCCCAAAAAATACAATAAATTAGGGGAAAAAGACATCAATAGAAATACGAGAATATTAACTCGTACAATTGGAAACAGGGATTACAATAGTGCTTTATTCTTCTCTAGGGCTTGAATCATTTATCATGTGCAAAATATAAATATTATTATTGTGCTAGGTATGTATTTTTTAATAATAATTAGCCATGAACCAAAAAAATCAAGTGTCTTCTTGTTCTTCTTGTTCTTCTTGTTCTCATCCTGACCGCACGACACCCTCGTTATTCGCTCAATTCCTCTCAATAGCAAATATCCTTCACCATCATCATCTTCTTGAATGGAAAAAACAAATCTAAGGGAGACTATATTTGAACCGATATTTGACTCGAACACAAGGTGTTTGATCAATTATCACAAAGGTGCTTTACATAATTCCCACAAAGGTGTTATAGGGTTGTGTGAATAGATTAGATTGTTTAATTGGAGTTACATATATTTGTGTATGATCTTGATGGTAGTGTATGATCTTGAGGTTTTATGTTTAATTAGAGTTACATATATTTGTTGAATTGGGGGTTTGAGTTTGTTTCTTTTTTAATAAAGTTCTCAATCTCATGGTGTAGTTTCTTGATAATATTATGTGACATGTATGTGGGTGCATGAGGAAACAAGTACTATTTTTTTACTTGTGTGTGGGTAATATCTTGATATCTTTAATATAGTTATGTACGATAATTGTTATGATTTATCATAATCACCTATTTATATAGAATTACAAACTTGGCATATTCATAAAACCGGATTGGACATTTTGTGGACAATCGACTTAGTGAGATAGTCACTTAAATGATAGTCATTAACTTTAAATTTATGAAATTTAAATTTGAAATTGAGTGCTATTATTTAAATGGATAAAAGTTCATTTTAGGGTTTTAACAATCGATTTTAGGGTCATATGAATAGAGTTAATTTTGTTGAGATTTATTTGTTTTAGAGTTAAT
Source organism: Hemerocallis citrina (assembly GCA_017893485.1). Taxonomy (NCBI): domain Eukaryota; kingdom Viridiplantae; phylum Streptophyta; class Magnoliopsida; order Asparagales; family Asphodelaceae; genus Hemerocallis; species Hemerocallis citrina. The sequence goes on along the minus strand of CM030367.1, from coordinate 72,340,977 downwards.
TTTGTTGATAGGCTTCTAATGCACATAAAATTTATCATATTGGTTGACATGTGTAATATACATGAAATTCAACTAGGGAAGGTTTTAAAAAGGTGAAATTAATTAGAAAATTGGTTTCAATTTAATACTATTTAATATATCAAATTTAAATTTCAGATTGCTATTATTCAAATGGATAGAAGTTGGATTAATAAACCACGATTATCCAAGAAGTACCGGGATGGTGTTAAAGATTTTATTATCTTCGCCAAACGAAATTCTTGTGATCTCAACTTAATTCTTTTTCCATGCCTCTGGTGTACAATTGTAATTTGTGAACATGTGACGTAGTACAAACACATTTGGTTGTCAATGGTTTTCTTCAAGGGTACACACAGTGGTTTTGTCATGGAAAGGGTCATACGTTAGCTCATGTTTGTTCGGTTATATTAGAAAATGAAGATGAGACTTTAGTGAATGATGACTTAAGTGTTCCCGATGAGATGCATGCTTTGGTGTAGGATGCCTTGAGGATTCATAATGTTTCAGTCCTCATCGACAATCCAACAATCCAAGTTCATAATGAGTCAACAGAAACATCACACATTGGTGGTGGGGTGGAGGAGGAAAGGCTCGGCCCTGAAATGAATAAACAGCACGAATCATTTACTAAGTTGCTGGAAGAGGCTAGTACTCCTTTGTATCGTAATTGCACAAAATTTTCTAAGTTCTTATTCATTGTCAAACTATTTCAGATCAAATGTTTAAAGGGGTGTTATGCCAAGTTCTTCACTATACTACTTGAACTGTTGAATGAAGAATATCCAGAAATCTATATTTCAAACTCCTCCCATGCAATCAAAAAATTTCTTAACTCTTTCGATCTAGGGTATGAGAAGATAGCAACATGTCCAAATGATTGTATCCTTTTCATGAGGAGTAAGAAGAGTCTCGAGAATTGTGAAGTTTGCGTTCTTCGAAATGGGCAGGAACACCGAATCATGACGATGAAACAAGTGGGCCTGTTATTTTCAATGTAACATGAGAAATAAAAAAAAATTAAAAAATCTGAAAATTTACAAACCTAAAATCTGAAAATCTAAATTTCTGAGTAAATAGAGAGAGAATGAGAGAGAGAGAGAAAGAGAAAAAGATTAAAAAGTGAAGAGAGAAGAGAGAGATAGTATAAAGTAATGAGTTTTTTAAGTTTTGGGGAGAAAAAAATTGGTTTTGGGGGGAAAACTTTTTGGGGTAAAAATATGTTTTGGGAGGGTGAATCTGGACCTTTGATATTGTTTCAATTGAAGGGGAACCACTTGATAGCTTTTTTTTCAATTTGTCTTGTATTTTATTATATATATATATATATATATATATATATATATATATATATATATAATGCTTCTTCGGTTGCAAACGGGTCTGTGTGCACAGACCCGCGCGAACTTTGATCTGGGCCGTTGGCCCCATATATTTTTTAAAAAAAATTTAGCCTTAACCCGTCGTTGGCAACGGTGGGTTAAGACTAAATTTTATAAAAAAAATATTGCCTTAACCCGTCGTTGCCAAGGACAGGTTAAGACAAAGTTCGAATTTCAGATCTGTATACAGTTCTTCTTCCTCCTTGATCTCATTCCACTCTTTACTTCGTTTTTTGGTCGAAAGCAAACCTAAGAACCCCAACCCTATTTCGAACTCCTCCGTTTGCTCCTCCATTTGCTCCACTCCCTCCTCTTCCATTCTCATATGATCTCTCTCTCCCAATATCTACATCGAAAGCAAATCAAAATCCTAGTTCGGCCACAAATCGAACTATTGGCTAAATTTGAAGTTATTTTGTAAGGTATTGACTAATTTTTTGCCTTATTAGTTATAATTGTGTTGATTTTTCAACTATTCCATAGTAAATTATTTAGAAAGTGCCCAAAAAGTTCTTTGCCTGAGTAATTTATAGATGTAAAATTGTGAAGACTTTTAATATATTCAAGTGCCCCAAAAATTTGTTGTCTTAGTAATTTGTAGATGTAGAATTTGGACGCCTTTAGATATATTCAAGTCCCCCAAAAAAACTACATTCAAGATTAATATATTCAAGTGCCCAAAGACTTTAAAAATTTGTAAATGTAAAAATGTTTGTCTTACTAATTTAGTTATATCTGTGTTGATTTTTCACGTTCGATTTATACGAAAATAATTACAAATATTTTAGTACGGTTTCAATAGAAAACCGTGCAAACGGCCTCTAAAAACTATGAAACTTTGCTAGTAGGTTTGTCTCACGTAGCACAAGTCACTCCTACTTGTAGATGTTAGTTTCAACTCACGGTTCGAGAGATATGGGCGTGTACCGTTTTTGGTTTAAAAAAAACTAAATAAAGCGGTACACGGTTGTATCTCGCAAACCGTGAGTCGAAACTCACTTCTACAAGTTGAAGTGGCTTCCGCTATGTGAACTCGACCTAGTTGCAATGTGTTCAAAATTTTGGATGTTATTTGTGCGGTTTTGTCATGTTCCTCGCATGAAGAAGTAATTGACTTAGAATTTTTTTAGTACGGTTAGACTAAAAGACCATTCAAACGAACTCAAAAAATACGAAATTTTGCGAGTAGGTTGGACAGATGCAGCACAAGTCACCCCAACTTGTATAAGTGAGTTTCGGACAACGGTTCGAGACATACGCCCGTGTGTCACTTTTGTTATAAAAAAACCAAATAAATCGGTACACGGCCGTATCTCGTAAACTGTGAGTCGAAACTTATCTCTAAAAGTTGGGGTGGCTTGTTCTAGGTGAATTCAAGCAAGTTGCAAAGTTTTATAAATTTTGGATGCCGTTTGTGTGGTTTTCTCACGTTCCTAGCATTAGAAGTAAATGACTTAGAAAGCGTTTAGTGCGGTTATACTAGAAAATTCTTAAAACGAACTCCAAAAAATACAAAAATTTGAGACTAGGATGGTCTCACATAGCTCAAGCATCCCCAGCTTGTAGACGTTAGTTTCGACTAACAGTTTGAGAGATACGGGCATGCATCGCTTTCGCTTGAAAAGAACCCAAATAAAGCGATATACGGCCGTATCTCTCCAACCGTGAGTCGAAACTTACTTCTGCAAGTTGTGATTGCTTGTGCCAGGTAAATTTAAGCAAGTTGCAAAGTTTTATAAATTTTGGATACCGTTGGTGCGGTTTTCTCACGTTCCTCGCAATAGAAATAATTGACTTAGAAAGCATTTATTGCGGTTAGACTACAAAACCCTTCAAAGAACCTCCAGAAAATACGAAACTTTGTGACTAGGATGATCCCACGTAGCACAAGCCTTCCCAACTTGTAGAAGTGAGTTTCTACTCACCGTTCGAGAAATACGGACGTATATTGCTTTTGGTTATAAAAAACACAAAAGTAGCGATACACCGCTGTATCTCTCGAACCGTGAGTGGAAACTCACTTCTACAGGTAGGATGGCTTGTGCTAGGTGATTCAAGCAAGCTGCAAAGTTTTATAAATTTTGGATGCTGTTTGTGCGGTTTTCTCACGTTTCTCGCATTAAAAGTAATTAAACTTAGAATTTTTTTTGTGTGTTTAGACTAGAAGCCCTCCAAACGGGTTCCAAAAAATATGAAACTTTGCGAGTAGGTTGGTCTCACCTAGCACAAGCTATCCCAACTTGTAGAAGTGAGTTTCGATTCACGGTTCGAGAGATACGTGCGTGGAGCACTTTTGGTTGTAAAAAACCCAAATAAAGCGATCCACGGCCATATCTCTCGAACCGAGAGTCGAAACTCACTTCTACAAGTTGGGATAGCTTTTGGTAGGTGAATTCAACCGATTTACAAAGTTTTATAAATTTTGAATGCTGTTTGTGCAGTTTTCTCACATTCCTCGCATAAGATATAAATAAAGTTAGAACTTTTTTAGTGCGTTTAGACTAGAAAATCCTCCAAACGGATTCCAAAAAATACGAAACTTTGCGAATAGGTTGATCTCACCTAGCAAAAGCCATCCCAACTTGTAGAAGTGACTTTCGACACACGGTTTGAGAGATACGGGCGTGTATCGGTTTTGGTTGTAAAAAACTCAAATAAAGCGATACACGGCCGTATCTCTCGTACCGTGAGTCGAAACTCACTTCTACAAGTTGGGGTGGCTTGTGCTAGGTGAATCCAAGCAAGGTGGAAAGTTTTATAAATTTTGGATGCCATTTTGCGGTTTTCTCATGTTCCTCGCATAAGAAGTAAATAAAGTTGGAAATTTTTTAGTGCGTTTAGACTAGAAAACCCTCCAAACTACTTTCAAAAAATACAAAACTTTGTAAGTAGGTTGGTCTCACCTAGCACAAGGCATCCCAACTTGTAGAAGTGAGTTTCGATCACGGTACGAGAGATACGGCTGTGTATCGATTTATTTGAGTTTATTACAACCAAATAAAACGATATTCGCCTGTATCTCTCCAACTGTGAGTCGAAACTCACTTCTACAAGGTGGAGTGGCTTGTGCTACGTGAATCTGACCAAGTTGCATTGTTTACTATATTTTTCATTGTCATTTGTGCCTTTTTTTCACAAATTCGCTATGTTTATGAATGATAGATAAATGGATATAACGCGTATGAACTAAGCTTAATTTTTTTTGTTCACAGACAAATGGCTAAAACGAGGCAACCGAGAAGCCCTTCCGGTAGCACTAGTGGCGCACCAATTACAGAGGTAAGATTGATTATTATTATTGGTTTTAAATACGAATATGCAACATTATCTCAATGATAACAACATTTATCTTTGTTCATGTAGGTTGGTGGCCGTCAATCTACATCTGCTGAGGCAGGTCCTTCGTTCTTGATTTCCATTACACCTCCTGGACCGTTGGACCCAAACTTACTCACGTTGCAGGACATACACCGATCCGAAGCCATGTGGAATGGGTCCGCTAAGAAATGTAGCTTCTGGAAGCACGCAGTTCTTCTTTTTGACCCTCGTATCATGTCGTACTTGGTTGAGGCCGGTTTCTACGGAGCTAGATTCATGGGGGAAGTGAAGCTCGATAGACCGTTACTTACAACTCTTGTCGAGCGATGGAGGCCGGAGACACATACATTCCACCTACCCGTGGGTGAGATGACTGTCAATCTACAAGATGTAGCCATCATAACTGGGCTACCAATAGATGGGGTCACCGTGACGGGGAACATGGACTTTGACCGAGTAGCAGTTGTTCGTGATTTGCTCGGTATCGACCTACAGTTGAACTTGGTCCAAACAAGAGAGGACGTTGAAAAAGAAATCCTCAAAAATATTCCCGAAGATTATGATCAAGATTTATTATATGAACATAAAGAAGCTAAAGACAAAGCAGAAGATGAATTTTGGAATGAAATATTCAGCAGAAAATCCCTGTACATTAGTTGGTTGAAATTGGAGTTCGAGGAGGGTTATTTGACCCCCGATTCGAACGAGGAAACCATAATCTACTATGCTTGTGCATACATCTTTAGTATGATCGGGGGAGTGATCTTCCCTAACTCATCCGGTTCGAGCGTGCCGCTAATGTATCTACGGTTGTTGGAAAATTTCGGTTATGCAGGCTATTTCAGTTGGGAGAGTGCGGCATTGGCGGTACTCTATAGGAATTTGTGTGCTACATCATTAGGTGTCGTACAAATGGGTGGCCCGATGGTACTACTGCAAATTTTGAGCTGGGAACGCATCCACATCGGACGTCCCCATGTTATTGAACCGACACCAGATTGGTTGGCTGAGCCGGGGGTCCCAGAGATGTTACCTTCCTTAGGAGTGTATTGGGCGGGGCGGCACACGTGTGTCGATAACCCACGTCAATCTCTTACCTACTATAGAGATGAGTGGGATAACTTGCGGGACGAGTTCATCAATTGGGAACCGTACTCAACCGCCAGGTAAGCAAGGGTTCCACCGGTTTTTTTGGTTGGTGCGCTATGGTTGACGGCCGCTGATATGCCTAAAAACTGGAGTTAAATCGGAACCGTCCAAACTTGGCGCAAATCTCAAAGCCCGGGGATAAAATGGTAATTTCACCTACAAATGGGTCTGAAGTGGGTACTGGGTCTTCTCTCCAAAAGCCCAGTGACCTGCAAACGGACCCATCTCAACTGGGTGCGAGTTTCAACCCGCAACAAATCCAGTCCAATAGGATAGAATTAGGGTTTCTAATTAATCCTAATCAACGGCTCTGATTCATATCTATCCTTTCACTGGGAATTAGGGATTACATTCCTAATCTAATCCTAGGGATTACATCCCTAATCTGATCCCAAAGGCAGTTATAAATACCCCCCATCCACAACCATTAAGAGGTAATGAATCTTTTGCCAATTTACACTCTCTCATAATCTTTTCTGGTTATTGACTAGAGCGTCGAAGGGTGCGTCGCCGGGATCAACCCCGGTGTTTCGCACTTTTTGCAGGTGAACGGCGGGAGTCAACGGCCAAGCTCCGACAGAACAGGTTTCGGGTTTGCTATTCAAGTTTTCCAAGAATCCACAAATACTGTTTGTTTGCCCCCACACCAGATTTAGTGGTAACAGATTGGCACCGTCTGTGGGAACCAACAAATAGCAACACTTCCTCTTCCCGTCAGGTCAGACCTACCCAGCCATGCCTCCTCGAAAGCTGAGATCCCGAGGGTCCAACCGCGGACCCACTCCCCCTCAACCACAACAGGAGATCCCTCTCCAAACTGTCCAGCCGGCAGGACTTCTCCCTCAACCTGATCAAGCCCCGCAGCAGGACCAACCTCCTCCTCAGAACGCCGGTGCGGGGGGCTCCCGTCCCAATCCTCAGAAACAACCTTTCCAACATGATCACATCTCCGTGCACAACCCCTCTACTGATTCCATGGCATCTCACAATCCCCGAGCATCCGATGATCTCCGTAACACTCTAGAAAATCGGCACAAAGAAGAGGATCTTCGCTGCCGTTTGGATGAAAGGCGGGTCCGAGAGGGAGCCTCCCGCCAACACCGTCCAAATGAGCGATCTCCTCATCACCGAGAATACAGAAGGTTCCCTCCTCGCAGAGGGCGGAGAGAGTCCCCAGGCCACCATAGGAGAAGACCCCCTTCTCCAGCTGGTCGGCAACCCCCGAGCAATGATGAGGTGCACATCACCCGAGCTGAGTTCAAGCAATTCCAAGCAACCATCTTACAATCCCTCAATCTCGGGCCCAACAATAACAATGCTCAGAGGGTCCCACTCCTCCGATCCGAAGTCCTCGCCAACGGTCTCAAACTCCTCCCCCAGCTCCAAGCAACCTCCAGTACATTCCTAGTCCTTGCCACTCCAGGAGCTACCGTCGTCGTAGCCCCCGCTCTCCCTCGTACGAAGACGATTCCAGAGGCTCGTTTGACTACTGCCGAAGAGATGACACTGTCTACCATCGTCTCCACAAAATGGAAAGGCGCTTGAGTCAGCTAGACAGAGAAGAAGAGCTTAGAGGAAGGACCCTCCACCCGAGTCGATCTCCTTTCTCTCGAACCATCATGGAGGCGCTCGTACCAATAGGATTCAAGCCTTCCCAATTCGAGACTTATTCTGGGGAGTCCGACCCCGTCGACCATATCGAAAGCTTTAAGACCCTCATGCTCATCCACCAAGCTTCTGATGCTCTACTGTGTAAGACCTTCCCCGCTACTCTCAAGGGTTCGGCCCGGGAATGGTACTCTCGCCTCGCCCCATCTTTGATATTCTCCTTCGAGCAATTCGAGACCCTCTTCGTCACCCACTTCGTGAGTAGTCGCCAAACTGAGAAGACCAGTATTTCGCTACTCTACCTCAACCAGAAGAAGGGTGAGAAGCTTAGAGACTATGTAAAAACATTCACCGCGGAAGCTAGGTCTATCGCTTCCCTCAACCAGTCGGTCGCTGCAGCAGCGTTCCAATCAAACGTCCTTAATTCCAGCCTCCGCTCCTCCCTTGCCAAGAAGCCCCCGCAGAACTTCTCCGATCTCCTTCTCCAAAGTGAGAAATATATTTGGGCCGAGGAAGCTGAGCACCGCCCTAACTTTGAGGGGCCTCCTTCCGGGTCCAAGAGAAAGGGAAAAGAAGAAGAAGGAACCAAGAAGCTCCAAAAGGACAATGGCGGTCCGCCCTCTCCCAGATTTGAGAAATTCACTCCTCTTAACGCCAACATTTCCACTATTCTCATGGAGGTTGAGAAGGAAGGGGCGCTACCCCCGCCACAAAAATGAACACCCCTGGCAAGAAGAGGGACAAAGAAAAATGGTGCCTCTATCACCGGAACCATGGCCACGATACCAATGATTGTCGGGCCCTGAAGAACGAGATAGAAGCCCTCATCCAGAGGGGGCAGCTGGCCAAATTCGTGAGAAAGGACCGAACCGACCTTCCGCCTCCTCCTCGGGGGGCTAACAAGCGTCCCGAACAACGCGATAAGACACCTTAATTCGAAGAGGAGCGTGTCCTGCACCTCATTCATGGGGACCCGATGGGGGGCTCCTCCAACTCCTCTCGAAAGGCGTTTGTAAGAGAAGTTAATTCGGTTCGCGGCACACTCCCCATTGTGACGCACTTGTCATCAACCTCCATATGGCGAACTTTAAAGTGGAGAGGATCTTGGTGGACAATGGCGCTCCGTTAACATCCTCTTCCTCGCCGCTTTCAAAGGTCTCAAACTATCCCGGGACAGACTTAAGCCCACCGGCTACACACTCCATGGGTTCACGGGAGTGCCAGTGACTATTGAAGGGGTGATCACCCTCGACGTAACCGCTGGCAAAACTCCTACTACCCGAACGGAGCCGATGGACTTCATGGTCGTCGATGTCCCCGCTGCTTATAATGTGATTCTGGGCCGACCTGGCCTAGCTGCTCTCGAAGTCGTCCCTTCTGCTTATCACCTCAAGATGAAGTTCCCCACCTGGGCAGGAGTAGGGGAAGTAAGAGGCAGTCAGGAAATGGCTCGCAAATGCTACATGACCTGTCACGCCCCGCTTCCCAAAAATACAGAATACGGGCACGTAACACAAGCCCAGCGAATGAATATAATCATCCTTAAGCTGTTTCAGAAATCTTACAACATATCACAGGCAGTATATCAGAGTCACATATATCAGAGTCAATATATCACAGTCGGAAGCAAAGAGTGGAACCAACATGCATCATTGAGATAACTTCACCAACAGGAATTAATTAAAATCAAATATCTTGTTCTCAAATAAAACAGAGTCTGGAACAAATATTCTGGGTCACATCGCCCAAATACAAATAATACTCAAGTCTCAAGTACAGAAATAATCAAGTTCACGAATACAGAATAAAGTTCTAACAGGAAACAGAAATAATAATCAGCAACTAATATTGCGAGCCACCAGTACCTTCTTGAATCTGTCCACCAAAATTTGCAATCGTCGAATGCAGGAAAAAGGAAAAGAAGAAAACACAGTACCCGTCAATGGCAAGTCCGGGTCACAAATAGAATAGGATACAAGCACATGGACACTATCTAATCACAGGATATACTAACAGGTATAGGTAAACATATGTCAAGTGTTAACAGTTAAACAGGTAACATGTATAATTATTAGGTATTCAGGTAATCATGTATCAAGTATCAGGAGAACAGGTAACAGGAATATCAGGTAACAGGTAACAGGTAATCATGTATCAGGTAAACATGATAATCAGGATAATCAGGTTATGTTAAGTCTAATCTTTTTATTAACTATCTAGGTAGCACGACATGCGTCCCAAATTATATTACATGGTTGCTACAACAAACAATTTCGCTTAGTAAGATTTTCATAATGGAGTCCATAGGGCAACGTACTTGGGTACAGGAAACAGGCAGAACCCAGTGGCTCTCTTCTACTCTACACCTTCTTACATAAGAAACAATGTAGACAGGGTCAGTAACAGGTAAACAGGCAGGTAGGACACTAGTCCTCTTCCAAGTACACATTTCTATTTTCTCCACTAATAGAATCTTCCCTTAAACCCCGGCTTAGTTACTTTTATTATTAAGATCATCAACAGGCATGAGAGTGTACTAAATGATGTCAAACTAACAGATCATAATCAGGTTTAGACTCAGGAAATTAGATCAGCAAGTATAGGTACCAAACATTCACAAATACGAGCAACTTAGCGTATGATTATAATCAGGACAGCAAGACCAGTCTGTACAAAAACAGTGATCCAAAGATCTACAGGCATGCAAATCATGATCCGTTGAAGGATCTGGAAACTAGACTTCCACATGCTTCTAAGGGGTATAATAAATCCATATGCTATTTCACAACATCTCGACTCAAAACACAATTCAACACAGTTTTCATGTACAGCCAGAAAACAGGGGAATAACTTAAACCACATGAAAACAGCATACAAAGTCATTAATTAAACCCACAAAAATTCTGGGGTAATCCCCTATATGTATAGTCTCAAAATATAAATTTTCATATTTTTCCAGAAAGTATAGATATGTTTTCAAAAATAGAAAGTAACACATAACACAGTTTTGATGGATCTGGAATTCTTCAACACCGCTGTACAAAATCATGCATATCTTGCACACAGCGAATCAAAATCCACTTCCGCCAAAACGGGATGAAAGTATACACAATTACCCAACTTTCATATCTCACATAAAATATTCATACAGTAATTAGAAATAAGGTGAACACGGCATTCAACATACAATCACACGCAGTTTACAGCAAAAGCGATCTATAGAAAAGGATGTAAGGCATCACTCAAAACTCATATTTTAATTACCACAAAAATCAGAGAACTACCTAACATCATGGTGAAACACTGAACAAAATCTTGTGGCATGAAATTATGTCTAATTTGGATCTTGAAAATAAATTGGTGATAAAATCTACCCCGAAATGAATCTGAGAACTACCGGCATACAGTTACTAAAATAATCATAACTAATTCATACGAACTCCAAACGGGGTGAAACCAGTGGGATTAGAAATTAGATTCAATTCTCTACAAATTACTCAGAAATAGCCATGTTGAGATTCGGACTCTAATTTAGGTAAAAACAGCAATCAATCCAGTTCAAATCCAAATTTCCAAATTTCTCAACCAAACTTCAAAACGTCATAACTTCTACAAAAATAACCCAAACTCTTCCAAATTCAAAACACTGTCTACCCATTGTCCAAATGTCATAATGGAGGGTATCTAACATGTCCAAACCTAAATATTCTCATATGGCATTCAAACAAACATCGGATATACGATATGGCACATACGCGATCAAATCGCGTTTGGGTGATTCCTAAGGCACAATCCTATCAAACTTCATGTCCTAAGTCATCTATGGCCTGTTCTGAATAATAGAGATGAAACCCACAATTAAAAACATGATCTTTGGCCGTCTCTAGTCTCAACCTATCCTATGTGTGAACTTTCGACTTGTATCAACTTAAGAAATTTAAGTACAAGTTACTTGCCTTTTTGTGATGACGAACGCGACGAATCCAAGCCTTTCAAAGAAAACGCGCGAGCAAGACGCCTTCTAACGCGATTTCGAGCGAAACCCACGAATAAAACGCGCCAACGGTTGATCTCTTTGACACACGAACCAAAGTGGAAGATGCCCACAATACAAAATAGTGGGGAGAGGTGTAAAGGTGCTGTTTTGGTGGAGGGTGGTGCTGGTTTGGTGCTTGCCGGCCACAAGAAGAAGGAGAGACGAGGTAGAATCGAGGCGAAGTAGTATTGAAAGATGGAGATGGGAGGTATGGGTGGTCGGCCAAGGCAAGAGAGGGGAAGAGGATGTCGGCCTAGGGTTGAAGAAGGCAGGCCGGGGGTATTTGGGAAGGAGGCCGGGTGCAAGTAGGAGAGGGAGAGAGAATAGTATTAGGGTTAGGGATTAATTAGTATTTGAGGTATATATAGGAGATCAAATGTGGCTTAATGGGTAGTGGATATCAATAGGAAACAATAGGTATACAATTGGGTAATGGATATTGGGTAGATTTCGAATGGGGATACAAAGTACAATGAATCCTATAGCTCCTAAAAATCTCCTTAAGGGCCAAAAATCTCAAATTGGTCAAAACTCTCCTAAAAATCCACCATGACCCTAAAATAATATTTATACAGGAACGAGATCAAGAAATTGAGAAAAAGAGCTCAAAATATCGAAAAACGGCCAAACGGCGCACAAACAGCAAAAGGAGGTCAAAACTGCCAGAAAATATTATAAAATAAAAATAATTAAATTTATTGTTCCGAAAAATACAATAGAAAATATTAATTCACAAAAATAAAAAATACCCTCAAAAATACCAAAAGTGAAAAACAGGGGTTACATGACCTCTACTGGGGGTCCAGTCCTCTCCCTCGAAACTCTTGAAATCCCCCACGATGGTGTCCGACCCACGTCCGAGCCGGTGGATGAATTGGAGGAAGTGCTCTTCTCTGAGCAAGATCCGAACAACACGTTCTTTATCAGCAAGACCCTCCCATCTGCCCTAAGCTCGGACATAGTTCAATGTATTAGAAAGATGCGCGACCTCTTTGCTTGCTCAGCCACCGACATGCCCGAAATTTTCGAAAAGCTTCTTGTCCACCACCTGAGTGTTGCACCGGGGTCCAGACTGGTTCAACAGAAGAGGCACAAATTTGCTTCCGAACGCCAACAAGCTATAAAAGAAGAGGTGGACAAGCTCCTCAAGGCTCGGTTCATACAGGAGGTCAATTATCCCGAATGGCTCTCAAATGTTGTGATGGTAAAGAAGACAAACAGGAATTGGAGAATATGTATCGACTTTACCGACCTGAATAAAGCATGTCCCAAAGATCCATTTCTCTCCCAAGTATCGACACCCTGAACGACGCAACTTCAGTCCATGAACTCCTTAGCTTCATGGACGCCTTCTCCGGCTACAATCAGATTCGTATGTTTCTCCCGGATATCCCGAAGACCTCCTTTGTAACCAATCAGGGCTTCTATTGCTACAGGGTAATGCCTTTCGGGTTGAAGAATGCTAGTGCCACCTATCAACGCCTCATTAACAAAGTCTTCCAAAATTAGATCGGTCGTAACATGGAGGTGTATGTTGATGATATGCTTGTGAAGAGCATTCGTGGGGCTGACCATGTCACCGACCTGCAGGAGGCGTTCGACGTGTTAAGAAAACATGATATGAGTCTCAATCCGAACAAGTGCGCATTCGGAGTCGCGTCGGGAAAATTCCTGGGATTCATGGTCAGCCAAAGAGGGATCGAAGCCAACCCCGAGAAGATTAAGGCCATACTGGATATGGCTCCTTCCAAAAATATAAAAGAAGTTCAGAAACTAACTGGGCGCCTCGCAGCTATAGGACGCTTCCTTTCCAAGTCAGGGGAGAAGTGTCTTCCCTTCTTCAAGGCTCTCAGGGGGCCTAAGGGCTTCGAATGGGGTCAGCAACAGCAGGAGTCGTTCGATCAGCTTAAAGCCTATCTAGTCAACCCCCCTCTCCTAAGAAAACCTATCCCCGGGGAAACACTCTAACTCTACTTAGCTGCCTTCGAACAAACCCTCAGCGCTGTCTTGGTGAGGAAAGAAGACAAGGCTCAGAAGCCCATCTATTACTTAAGCAAGGTACTTCGTGATGCCGAGCTTCGTTATCCAAGACTAGAGAAGATGGCATACGCCTTGGTTATGACAGCTAGGAAGCTTTGCCTGTATTTTCAGTCTCACTCGGTGGTCGTTCTTACCGACCAACCGCTGAAGCAAGTTCTACACAAGCCGGAGACCTCTGGCCACCTCATGAAGTGGTCGATCGAGCTGAGCCAGCATGATATATCCTACCAATCTCGGACCGCGATCAAGGCTCAGGCCTTAGCTGAATTCATAGTTGAAAGCACCATTCCCGAGGTCAGTAAAGCGTCAAACGGACCTCCTATTTGGACGGTATATGTTGATGGATCCTCGTGTACCGAAGGGAGCGGAGCCAGGGTTATTCTGGCAGGCCCCGATGACTTCGTCCTCCAATACTCCCTCCGCATCAACTTCAAGGCCTCCAACAATGAAGCGGAATATGAAGCCCTTATAGCCGATCTCGAAATGGTTCACAAGGCCGGGGCACGACGCCTCCGCATATTTAGTGACTCTCAACTGGTCGTGAATCAAGTCCTGGGCGAGTATGAAGCGCGAGATGACCGAATGGCTAAGTATCTAGCCAAGATCCAAAATCTCATGGCTCTCTTTAAAGAGGCACTTATTCGGTAGATCCCCAGGGAGAAAAATGCTCAAGCAGATGCTCTCTCCAAGTTAGCCTCCTCCTTCTGCCAAGGTCTCGAGCAGACCGTCTTAATTGAAGTGCTCCTGAAGCCGAGCATAGAAGAAGAAATGTAGAACCCCGTATTTTCAAATATTATTTTAACTATTTGAAAATGAATTTAAATGAATTTTGAGGATTTAATAAATATTTTCAGAAAAATTTATTTTGTTACAGGTGCAAAACACGTGTAAATACTTTTATGAGAAGTTTAAAAATTTAGTTTTCTTTATGAAAAATCATTATTTAATATTTGGGATTTATTTAGTATTTTTCCAGTTTTTTCTGAAATTAATAGGGACTATTTGCAATTTTTGAGAAAAGAAGGACCTTTTTGCAAATTTGACATTTTTAGGGGTTAAAGTGCAAAATGTATTTCCTGGACGTTTTGAACAGTGCCAATTGAGATTTATGAGTATATTTTACTTTTAAATCCTAATTTAAATGAATTTGATTTAATTTCCAAGAATAGAACTATATGTATAAAGTTGTATTTTGAAGGGATTGTTTTGCAAAAGTGTGGGTAAAACCCTAATATTCACTCCCAGATATTTAAGAGGATTTTTCCAGCCATCATTGCTACGATATACAGAATTTTGAGATTGGTTTTGGAGGAGCAAAAAGGAGTTTTTGGATCTAGCAAAAGGGGAGACTTTTTCGTGGACTTTTCTCAATCCAAATGTGAGTGACTTTGTTTTTGTTTGTTTTGATTTTGTGAGTGATATAAAATTGTTTTATTGTTTGATTCATGTGAGCGACATTGTGTGTTTTGTTTTGTTTGTGAATGATATAAATTTGTCTTATGGTTGATCCATGTATGCGAGTGGCAATATTGTTGATTGATGTTGTGAATGATATAGATCTTGTATTGTGGTATGAACCAGCTGAATAATGATTGTTGTTTGTATCATGTTGTGAAATCTACGAATGATTAGTAGATCTTTGTTTATAAAATCGTATTGCTAAAGACAAGATTAAGATTTGAGTATGGTTATGATCGGATGGTGAACACTGGATCTTATACATAGTAAATCAGATTTTGATTTAGATTTGTGAAAGAAATTTAGACTTGTGAAACCCTAAAGAAAGAAAATGTGATTTAGAACATGAGAACTTGAGTTTTGACATATTGATGTTTTGAGTAATATATATATATATATCCATAATGAGGATTTGTTGAGATTTATCATTTTTCCTGAATACGAACTATTTTCATAAACAATGAATCATTAGAAAACTCCAGCTTTGATTTTGTAATCAGACCTAAATTTTGAAAACTGTAGGCCGACAGCCGACTGGTCTACTATACAGTCGACTGGTACGAGCCTACTACTGTATTTTAGAATCCATGAAAAGTCGTTCTGGACAGTGGACCTAGCTCGTAGGCAGTCGACTGGTTCACTGAGGAGTTTATTTTGTAAAAATTATTAGTCCTTTCTGGACAGTCGACCTATGACTCTTTTAAGTCGACTTATACACTTAGAATATTTTTGTGAAATTATTGGAATTTACCTCGGGTAAGTTGACCGATTCTCTTCTAAGTCAACTTATATGACTTAGTTTATTTTTGTAAAATTTTGGATATTTGTCCTCTGGACAGTCGACTTACTACAGTATAAGTCGACTGGTACTGAAGGATCTTTATAAACTTGAGTGTTATTTCGAATGATTGGTTTCCAGATAATTCAGCCTATACCTCGTTTTTAGTTAAGCATTTGATTTTGAGACATTCAGTTCAATATTTGATTTGAGATATTTAGTTGAGCCACTTTGTTTAGTGGAACTTTGGTTTAGAATTTTTGAGTTTGAGTCTCTAGAGGTGTGTGATCCTAGTATACCTGTGTTGAGTTATTTGTTGAGGCCCGTAGAGGCATTTCAGTTATTCAGTTTTAATTTAGGCCGGTAGGGTACACCACTCTAGGAGATTCGTTAAGTAATTAATTAACCCAAAAATGATAAGGACATGCACTAGTGGTGATATGATGAACGGGAACATGAGTCAAGAACCTCAGTATGGCTTTCGGTGTGGGATTTAATCTCCGGAATTATCACAGTAGATTAATAGTGGTGTGGGATATGTCTCCGGAACTATCACAGTCTTGTGGTGTGGGACAATCTCCGGAATTATCACGGTAACTACTTGTGGTGTGGGATTGATCTCCGAAATTATCGGAGTCGAGGTGAAGCACATGTGGTATTCGTGTGGTGACGTGTCAATGTTTCGGTGTGGGATGATCTCCAGAATTATCCAGGTAAAATATCTTGGGTGTGGGATCTATCTCCGGAATTATCGGGCATGAGATACTATCCATAGTTTATCTTTATCTCGTAGTAGTCATCGTGTTAGGATTAGTTGCATAGCGGGGATTGAACCCTATGAAGTGGAGACGTTAAGGGCTTGCACCGAACCTATGTAGAATGTGATGCATAGACTTCGACAAGTACGCATTAGAGAGTCTGCATATAGGATATGTGTTTCTTGGCTTGGTTTTATACATGTGGTTTTCCTGTAATCTACACCTGACACTTAGTTTAGTTCCACTTGATGTTTTCATGTTTAATGTCATTTCCTACTTCCCATATTCTTATTTAGTACCTGTTGTTTAAGAATTTATGAGGTATGATCTTTTATGTTGTTTGTTTGTTTTTATGTCACTCACACTATTTATGGCTGACCCCTTTAGTTTTGGGGGTTAGGGATCATCTCTAGCCTCATATGTTGCAGGTTGTTGCTTAGAGTCGGAGGTTGGATGCTAGAGTTGGTTTTGAGATATAACTGATTCATAAGAGTTTTGTGCAAATTTGTAATAGCATATTTGAGATAGCTTCGTGTTGTAAATAAAGAAAATATTGAGTTGAGTTTGTTTTGAATTCCGCTGTGATTTGTAAAAGTTTGTTGTAATAAAAGTTGAAAATTTTAGTGGTGTTGGTTGTGTTTAATATTATATTGAAGTGGATTGCTGGGATTGTGCCACGTATTTTCTAAGATATCTTATTAGAAATTCGGGGCGCTACAAGAAACTCCTGACTCCATGGAGTCACTGCCTGTTCAACTTCAAGATAATGGATGAAACTCTTGGTAGAATTCCTAAGGGATGGGCTCCTCCCCGAAGACCTTAAGGAAGCTCGCCGAGTCAGAACCAGAGCGGAGCGGTACACCATTGTTGAGGGGGTTCTGTACAAGCGCTTCTTCACACAAGTTGACGGCAGACCTTATTTGAGGTGCCTCTCCCCCGAACAAGCCATGTACGCCTTGCAAGAACTTCACGAAGGCATAGGCGGAGCACACTCAGGATCCAGATCACGTGCTCGAAAGGTGTTGAATTATGGGTACTTCTGGCCTACCCTTCTTTAAGACGCTGAACGACACGTTCGGCAATGCAGCTCTTGTCAAAAGCATTCCAACATTCGTCGCCTACCTTAAGCTCAGCTCATCTCCCTATCAAGTCCGATCCCCTTTTCTATGTGGGGGATGGATTTACTAGGGCCGTTTCCCCCAGCTCCTGGCCAGCTCAAGTTCTTATTCGTGGCAATCGACTACTTTCAAAGTGGATAGAGGTCGAGCCCTTGGACACAATCACCGAGAACAAAATACTTCAATTCTTCTAGAAGAGCATCATCTGCATGTTCGGTGTCCCTCGAGTCCTTATAACAGACAATGGAACACAATTTACATTGGCCGCATTCCGAGCTCTGTGTGAAGACCTCGCCATCCAACAACGCTTCTCCTCTGTCTCCCACCCACAGTCAAACGGTCAAGTAGAAAATGCCAACCGACAAAACCTCTCCAGTATTAAGAAGAGGCTGGACAAGTCTGCTAAAGGCTTATGGGTCGATCAGCTTCCTAACGTACTCTGGAATTACCGCACTTCCAAACGGACCCTTACAGGAGAGTCGCCATTTAATCTCACCTATGGGTCTGAGGCCGTGATCCCCCTGGAAGTCGGTGTACCCTATCCTCGCTTCATTGCCTATGAAGAAGAGCAGAATGCCATGGAGCTTCGGGCGAATTTGGATCTGATTGAAGAGCTCTGTGAAAGAGCCTCGATTCGCCAACAAAGCTACCGAAGGAAGATCGAGCTGGCCTACAATAAGAGGGTTCGTCCCACCAACCTCAAAGAAGGAGACTTGGTCCTCAGAAAGTTAGCTATCTCATTTTCCAGTCAGAAGAGTAAGCTGGCCCCAAATTGGGAAGGACCCTACAAGATCACCAAAGTGGTTCGGCCCGGGACATACCGTCTAGAAGACCTTGAAGGAAGAGAGATTCCCCAGACATGGAATGCTGACCATCTCTTGAAGTACCAAGAGAGCGCATGAACGCCTCTCTGAGTACCTTCAGATGTCGAACCGTTCCTTTCCCTTCACTTGTATTTCACTTATTCTTCTTTATTTCTCCAATGTAATAACGGCTCGCAACCTAGAAGCAACCAACTATTAGTTTTCAATAAAGAATATTTTTTAATCTTGTGAACTGCTTGTATCTCTCTATTTTTACCTTCTTTATACTCAAACGACGAGTGCGGAGTCCAACACTTGGCTCGATTTCGCTTCGCAAGCACGCTCTTAGGCGAGCTAGAAGCGGTTCGCCATTCGGAATTGCTCCCACAACCATTCAAACAAACTCTAACGACGAGTTCGAAGTCCAACACTTGGCTCGACTCCGCTTCGCAAGCTCGCTCTTAAGCGAGCTAGAAGCGGTTCGCTATTCGGAATTGCTCCCACAACCGTTGAAACAAACTTTAACGACGAGTTCGGAGTCCAACACTTGGCTCGACTCCGCTTCGCAAGCTCACTCTTAAGCAAGCTAGAAGCTGTTCGCCATTCGGAATTGCTCTCACAACCGTTGAAACAAACTCTAACGACGAGTTCGGAGTCCAACACTTGGCTCGACTCCGCTTCGCAAGCTCGCTCTTAGGCGAGCTAGAAGCGGTTCGCCATTCGGAATTGCTCCCACAACGGTTGAAACAAACTCTAACGACGAGTTCGGAGTCCAACACTTGGCTCGACTCCGCTTCGCAAGTTCGCTCTTAGGCGAGCTAGAAGCGGTTCGCCATTCGGAATTGCTCCCACAACCGTTGAAACAAACACTAACGACGAGTTCGGAGTCCAACACTTGGCTCGACTCCGCTTTGCAAGCTCGCTCTTAGGCGAGCTAGAAGCGGTTCGCCATTCGGAATTGCGCCCACAACCGTTGAAACAAACTCTAACGACAAGTTCGGAGTTCAACACTTGGCTCGACTCCGCTTCACAAGCTCGCTCTTAAGCGAACTAGAAGCGGTTCGCCATTCGGAATTGCTCCCACGATCGTTGAAATATACTCTTGTTTCGCCGCCAAGCGCGAGATCCTTACAACTAAACTGTACATGGGAGAAGCTGATGCTAGGTCTACCACTCGTATGCATCTCGTGATCCTCGCAGATTAGAAGGTCATTAATATGAGTTCGCTATATTCTTCGTGTTTCCTCAAGAGAAGTCGAAGGTCCCCGACCGCCCTAGTCCTTGAGCAAATACCGGACTATGAAATCATCTCTAAAAAACTCGTATATTGCCGACCCATGAGGATCTAACCTCTAGTTCTTATGGTTCGTTTAAAGGTTGAAGTAATCCTCAAATAGGCGGCTCTCCACTGCAAGGAACTCGTCCTCACAGATTCAAGAGCCGAAAGGTTCGAAGCAATGCTCAGCCCGCCTAACCTTGCTTTGGACTTCGGCACACATTGCCGAGTGTTCTTAGCACCGATGCCCAAACAAGAAAAAAACCTTGCTCTGGACTTCGGCACACATCGCCGAGCGTTCTTGGCACCGACGCCCAAGCAAGCAAAAAACCTTGCTCTGGACTTCGGCACACATCGCCGAGCATTCTTGGCACCGACGCCCAAACAAGCAAAAAACCTTGCTCTGGACTTCGGCACACGTTGCCGAGCGCTCTTGGCACCGAGGACCAAACGATCGAAAGTTTATCTCCGGACCTCGGCATGCTAAAGACATCCACGAGTAACACAACAATAAAAAGGGTTCAAAAATGCACAAGTTCAAGAAAGAAAAAGCATCATTTCGATTAAGTACGGGGAGACAATTACAAAGCGGCATCTTCTCTACAACCGAGCTACAAGACTTCCAAAAGCAAAAACTACAACGCCGACTCGTTACACTTAGGCGAAATACAAAACTTTGAAAAACAAAAAATATTCAGCGCTTCCTTGGCACAGGGATATTTCGCTTCAAAGACACCCGAGGGCGGCGACGCTTGACCCCGACACTCATCCTTAAACCAGCGAATTTAGAAGTGTCCTCAGCGCTGCTCCTGACACTTGCCCCGGCAGACGGCCCGCTCGATGAAATTGCCACAGCACTTTGGGCATCACCCGGACTTGGTCGAACTACGGGGGAACGTGTCGCGAGCTCATAAAATGAAATACCTCGCTCATCCTCCTCGCGAGTGCATGAAGTGCTCCTAACATTAATTGGCCCCGAGTGTGGCTTTAGGCAAGCCACTTCAACCTCCAACTCGGCGATCCTCTGTTTCAGAGACTCGTCTCCGGCGTCTACCTCGAAGCGAGGAGGCACGACGGAGCTCGGAATGCTGGGGCGACTGGCGATAATCCGGCGGAGGTGAGTGACTTCGATGCCCCTATCCACTGTGGCTCTTTTCAACGCATCGACCTCCGCCGACAGCTCGTCACGTTCGGTATCATCCTGCCCACTGCCTTGGTCAGCTCCTCTTCCTCCGCCAGAAGTTCGGCCTCCATAATCTGCAAGTGGTGCCTCCATAATCGGCCCCCACCCCTTTTGTGATAAAGGGGTGGGGGGTTATTCAAAGATGACGAGGAGTCGAGTTCAAAAATTTCTTTCATTTATCACAAAAAATGCGGTGGCCAGTCCGCAATTAGGCAATACAGGACACCACAACACAAAAAACAAAAAAAAAAGATACAAGAAGAGGTGAAATCAAGGGTCAACCTCTTTCCCAGGGCGTCGAGAGTGGATGGGGACAGACCCCCCTGATGGGGGCTGGATCGCCAGCGGGGTTACTTCAGTGATCTGCACCTCGCCGACAACCTCAACCTCGTGGTCGCCCTCATCCTCACCTTCTTCTTCCTCTCCTTCCGATTCAGGGTCGAAGCCCTCAACATGGCCCAGGAACAGCCTCCACCCCGAGCAGTCCACCTCAGGGTATCGCTCCGACACCTAAGAGATGGCTTGGGCATAGGCCTTGGCCATGTTTTGGGCAAGGAAGTCCTGTGCCTTCGCCATAGTGGCCTGTTCGGCCTCCTTCACCGCGGCATCCTTAATCCTCGCTGCCTCGGCTAGCTGTTTGGCCGACTCCTCCTTCTACCGAAGGAGATTGGCCTCGAGCTTCGTGGCCTGGCCTTCGAGGTACTCGACCCTCGTCGACCTCCCCTCGAGCTCGACCCTCAGCTTGTCGAGCTCTGTGCCGATTCGAGCCTTCTCGGCCCGAACCCGGTCGATCTCTTGCTTCAGCTCCTTTTCCAACTCCGTCATCTTTTTCGAAAGATGACCGAAGTGGGCGATGATCTACAAAAAAAAAAAAGAAAAAAGAAAAAAAAAGAAAAAAAAGAAGGTGCTAAGAGTTAGAAAAATCGAAAGAGAAAGTAACCAACGAAAGCAGAAATTCGACACTTACCGAAACCGCCAAGCGCGCAATCTCAATGGCATCGTCGCCCGCCATGCCGGCCTCCATGGCGGCTTGGTCCTTTGGCGTCGCCAGGTGTTTAACCACCTGCATACTCGCCAAGGAGTCGCCGAGAAACCCATCATGCTTTCGAACCTGCCAGTCCGGAATGTGGATCCTCTTGTGCTCCTCAGTGAGGAGCTCCTCGGCTGTCGCCGTCAGCGGAGGTGTCTCCATCCCGAGAGCTGCGGAGATCGGGAAGTCCTGTGCCTCCTTCGACGCCGAGGCTACTCCTGCGGCCGAGGTTAGGGTCACCACAACCGGAGTCTCAACTGCCTCGACTTCGCTAGCGCCCCTCGGAGCCTTCGTGGGCGGCAGCTTGGTGGAAACCCTCTTGCGCGGCAGCTTGGTGGAAACCCTCTTCCGCTTCTTCGGTGCCTTACTTCTGAGGACAACCCTCTGCGCCATCACCGAGTCGAAATCCATTGCCTCTGCATCAAAAAAGAAGCCGGTTAAAGACACAAGTTAGAATAGACAAGATTAAAAAAAAATGAGAGCATAGAAAGAGCCGCATACTGGGTCTACGTGGCTGAGCCCTCCCCTGAAGAGAATGTCCTCGGTAAGCTCCCTCCAATCATACTTCGGCCTGTCAAGAAGAGTCTGCACTGCCTCCTCTTCTTGAGGATGAAGCACCGGCGACTCCTTCACTCGCCTCGACACCTCCTCTACGAAACTGGTGGGTATGGGCCACAACTCAATGCCCCGCACTATCAAGTATTTATCTTTCCAGTGCTTGATGGAGTCGGGACAGACGACGAGCCGACCTCCGTGCCTCGGAGCTAGGTAGTACCAGAACTCCGACCGGTTCTGCTGATGAAGTCGGTAGATAGTCCGGAGTACCCTCAGCTCCGGCTCGATCCCAGCCGCTTGGCAGTGGAGTACGAACCCATTGATAACTCTCCACGCATTCGGCATTAGTTGAATGGGGCTAACCCCGGACCACCTCAGCACTTGGACCGCGAACGGGTGGAGAGGTAGCCGAGCCCCTGCGATGAAGGCATCAACCGGCCAGAAACACATGTTTACTGGCATCGGCGAGTTTACCCTAACCCCGGGTCCCAGCAGAATAAGCTCGTACTCCTCCGGAATTTGGAAGCATCCCCGGATCACTACCAAGTCCTCCTGGCTGAGAATAGAGACCGTCTCATCGGTCTCGGAGGTCTCTCTTGCCTCATTTTCCTCGAAGACTCTTCCCCTCCCATGAATGATGCGCTCGGCATGCTCCTCAGGAAGCTCTCGAACCTGCTGAAGCCCTGTCAGTTGTCCTGGATACCTGCCGAACGGCCCCATGTGCTTCGGATCTTCCACTATATTGTCTCGACCGAATACCTTATTCCCTTTATCTTGGCGACGCGGAGAAGGGACTTCGGCGGCAGAAGGGTAGGGCTCGGATATAGGAGAAAGAGACATATTTATACTTAAAAAATGACTAAGTATAAATTACCTTTGAGTTGATGGGAACGATCGGAATATTCACCGGAAAAGCAATCGACGATCACCGTGAGCTCTCGCTAGTAGGAATTACCGCCTGAGTAATAATTTGGAGAAGTGAGAAATGAGAGGGGGGGTGAAGTTTTATAGAGCTGGGCACACGAAACGAGGTTAGTGGGCCCACAGTGTCAGCCCATTTACACAAGGCGACAAAACGACCTGAACCGTCACATTATTTACCGCGCCTAGCTGCAGTATCGCATTAATGACTGTCACATCTGTCAGAGTTGTCAGAAGATTAGTCGCATTATCGCATTAATAACTGTCACATCTGTCAGAGTCGTCAGAAGATCAGCAGCCATCGCATTAAATGACTGTTACATCCGACAGAAGCTCAGCAGCGGCCAACTCAGCCTGATGTTTCCTATGCTGCCAAAAAATGTACCCCAAGACCTCGGCACATGCTGCCGAACGTTCTTGCCACCGACCATGTTGCATGGAAAAATTGGACCTCGGCACATGCTGCCGAACGTTCTTGTCACCGACCATGTCACATAGAAAAATTGGACCTCGGCACATGCTGCCGAACGTTTTTGCCACCGACCATGTTACATGGTAAAATAGGACCTCGGCGCATGCTGCCGAACGTTCTTGCCACCGACCATGTTGCATGGAAAAATTGGACCTCGGCACATGCTGCCGAACATTCTTGTCACCGACCATGTTACATGGTAAAATTGAACCTCGGCACACGCTGCCGAGCGTTCTTGCCACCGACCATGTTACATGGTAAAATTGGACCTCGGCACATGCTACCGAACATTCTTGCCACTGACCATGTTACATGAAAAAGGGAACCTCGGCACATGCTGCCGAACGCTCTCGCCACCGACCCTCTTACGGGGAGGAAACCACACCGAACACGACTATAACCCGGCCGAGGAACCCGTGCGCTTCAGCGGAAAGAGCCGAATCCCCAGGGACCTCGGCCTCCTTCGTAGTGAGTGTTCGGAGGGGGTCGGCGACGAGGCCGAAGCACCCAGGCCATGTAACGATGAAAATAACACCGAATGACAAATCACCACTTCGAAAAGTTAGGAAAAATCATCAGAAGTCGAAAAGAGCTCAAGAACGATCTAGAGCACACTACTAACGTGGAAATCACCACGATACCCCATTTAGAGATTCGACACCCCTCGTGTAGGCTCCGATACAACTCTGTAAGCCATTAAAACGGTGAAACTACTCCTCAAAGGCTGATCAAACTCAATCTTCGGGAGTGGGGGGCTTGTTTTATGGCTAAAAATGGAGTTAAATCGGAACCGTCCAAATTTGGTGCGAATCTCAAAGCCCAGGGATAAAATGGTAATTTCACCTACAAACGGGTCTGAAGTGGGTACTGGGTCTTCTCTCCAAAAGCCCAGTGACCCACAAACGGACCCATCTCAACTAGGTGCGGGTTTCAACCTGCAACAAACCCAGTCCAGTAGGATAGAATTAGGGTTTCTGATTAATCCTAATCAACAGTTCTGATTCATATCTATCCCTTCATTAGGAATTAGGGATTACATTCCTAATCTAATCCTAGGGATTACATCCCTAATCTGATCCCAAAGGCGGTTATAAATACCCCCCATCCATCACCATTAAGAGGTAATGAATCTTTTGCCAATTTACGCTCTCTCATAATCTTTTCTGGTTGTTGACTAGAGCGTCAGAGGGTGCGTCGCCGGGATCAACCCCAGTGTCTCGTATTTTTTGCAGGTGAACAGCGGGAGTCAACGGCCAAGCTCCGGCGGAACAGGTTTCAGATTTGCTATTCAAGTTTTTCAAGAATCCACAAATACTGTCTGTTTGCCCCCACACCAGATTTAGCGGTAACAGCCGCACCACTTGTGAAATTTTCTGTTATTTAGTTCCAGTATCCTGATAGAGTGATGCGGCAGTTCGGATATCAGTAGAAAATTCTTGACGTCTGGGTTTATGATAAAAGTTGCACGAGGTGAGAGGAACGGGTCGAGTGCCCAACTTCGATTGGGCTGATTTCCACCGCGTCCATGTGGCCAACTGGAACACCATGCGGTATCAAATGACACCTAACATGATGTACTTCACGATACCGTATGATGGGTCCTACCAACAAATTTACATGACATGGTACAAGCGGATTACACGATTGTATGTTTTTCCATGGGCCGCTTTACCAGCCGGTGTTCAGATTCTGATTCCCCCAGTCGAGGTAGAACCACCTCCGGCATATTCTTCTTCCCAGCCGATGTACCAACCAAAGGCTGAGACATATCGGAACTTGGTTAGTCAAATTTCACCCAATTTCATATACTTAGTATGCATGTATTGTTATTTGAGGAGGTGGGTGATATATTTAGTATGCATGTTGTTTAAATTTAAATTTTCAACCTAATGTAGATTGAAAACACATGGAAAAATGTTCAGATAGCTACTCTCATCTTGAAGAGTAAGGTACCCGAGAGCGTTAAGGAGATAATGCGGGAGATGCTAAAGCCATGCCGCCGTAGTCTTGAGGACGTGGGTGAAGGTCCGCAACTTGAGGCGTATTTGAAAGCAAACGTGCCAACAACGGGTTGTAGGTGAAAGAGCGTGACAAGGCAGGGAATTCACATCGCGGAGCCATAACAAGTGCAACAACAGCAACCACCTGAAGAAGTTGAGGAGGAGCAGTGGTCGGATGACCCTCAATTCCCAGGGACACAGCGTAGATGGCGAAATCCTCGAAGGAAGCGGAACCCGCCCGATCAATTCACACCAAGCGCTCGCAAACCGTGTGGCCGTAAAAGGTAGTATCTAACAATTGGTTCGTTATTAGTAGTTTAGTATTTGGTTGATGATTTTATTCTTCAAATAACTAATGCATAGTTTGTTTCTATGTTAATAAATTGTTGTTGATAAATACCGAGCATGCATGGAAGCCAACCTGAAGAAGCTGTTCATAATGTTTTTTATATTTTAGAAAGTTTTGGGTTGTATAATTATTGTGAAAATTCTTGAGAACTGAATTGATTTGAATTAGTTTTAAACATTATGACATTGTCAATTTTTGCTTTAAAATTGTTGTGAAGTTATCTGTTCTATTACATACATTGATGTGAAGTGGACTCATCGCTTTTGGTCTGTGAATGAACATTATTAACTTTTTGTGAATGAACTCATTATATGAATTGTTGTGAATTGCTGAATTGGTGTGAATCATCTGGAGAATTCATTGTGAATGAACAAATTTTGTGAAGTTGTATTTGTATCAACCAAAGCACATAGAGCCCACACAGACCAAATTTTCAAAAAGTTGAACATTTTACACTGTCAAAATCCCTCTACACAGACCAAATCTTAACCCGTCATCACCAATAACGGGTTAAGTAGAAAGATGTTGGCAGGACTTCATCCCCTACAGACCAAGTATTCATAAAGTACTGCCAATATCTCTCTACTTAACCCGTTATTGACGATAACAGGTTAAGTGACCTTAACCCGTCATCACTAATAACGGGTTAAGTAGAGAGATATTGGCAGGACTTCATCTCCTACAGACCAAGTTTTCATAAAGTACTGCCAATGTCTCTCTACTTAACCCGTCATTGACGATAACGGGTTAAGTAATCTTAACCCATCATCACCAATAATGGGTTAAGTATAGAGATATTGGCAGGACTTCATCCCATACAGACCAAGTTTTCATAAAGTACTGCCAATATCTCTCTACTTAATTCGTCATTGACGATAACGGGTTAAGTGACCTTAACTAGTAAGTAGAGAGATATTGGCAAGACTTCATCCCCTACAGACCAAGTTTTCATAAAATACTGCCAATGTCTCTCGACTTAACCCGTCATTGAAGATAACGGGTTAAGTGACTTTAACCCGTCATCACTAATAACGGGTTAAGTAGAGAGATATTTTTATGCTTTTTACAATTTTCTCTTCACTCTTTACGAACAGTGGCTGTGGAAGAAGATACCAAAGGCAGATGATCTATGCTTGTATATCGTTTATATATTTTAATAATTTTCATTTTTTCCCACCTAACTAACCAATATAAAATCATGAAGGTTAATTTTTTTTAAAAATACCAAAAAATAAAAGAAGATTTTTTTATTTTTAAAAATCAATTTTTGTAATATATTATTACCCCTAATATGTAATACCTTCTGCAATACGTATACCTATCCCGTTCATACACCTAACCCCTAAACGTACCCCCCCCCCCCCACAATTTCTTCTATTTTTCCGTAATTTTAAAAGTTTATTCACTCTTGATTTTCTTTTATTTCCTTTTATGGCTTTAAGATGCAAAATCTGTGACAAGTACAAAGAGCATTATTACAAGGATCATGTGAAGGAGATTGGAATGAAGTTTTATCAACTCATGGATTCCATAACTAGCACCACATGTAGATCCCCACATGTAGAACCCAATAAGTGAAAAGATTCAGTACGCTTTAGAGCGGAGAGTCATTAGATCCAATATGGAAAAAATCATAAAGTCTCTCCACTCTTTACAAACATTATTTTCTGAACTCTGCAAAGTGATATTCATATGCTTGTACATCGTTTATATTTTTATTAATTTCCATTTATAGCCACGTAACTAACCAATATAAAATCGTTAAGGTTAAATGTGGAATAAAAAAATCCAGAAAATAAAATATGATAAGTTAGGGTTCGGGTAAGCTAGGGTTAGGGTTGGGTTAGGGTAAGCTAAGGTTATGGTAGGGTTAAGGGTTAGTGTAGGGTTATGTGTTAGGGTTAGGGTAAGGGTTAATACTTGTAGTAAGAGGTTGTTTTGGGTTTTCATTAATTAGGTTAATATTTGTAGTTAGAGATAGTAAAGTGCACTAAATCTTTTTTCCTTATTGATTTCTACATGTGGGGATCTACATGTGGTGCCCACTTTGTAGAGTGAAATGTAATAGTAGGCAAGTTATGGACATTTTTTTTCCACAATTAGATCTGATGACTCTCCGATCTAAAGCGCACTGAATCTTTTTCCTTATTGGGTTCTACATGTGGGGATCTACATGTGGTATCCACTTTGTAGAGTGAAATGTAATAGTAGGCAAGTTATGAACATGTTTTTCTTTTTCCCACAGTTGGATCTGATGACTCTTCGATCTAAAGCGCACTGAATCTTTTCCCTTATTGGGTTCTACATGTGGGGATCTACATGTGGTGCCCAATTTGTAGAGTAAAATGTAACAGTAGGCAAGTTATGGATATGTTTTTTTTTCCACAGTTGGATCTGATGACTCTCCGATCTAAAGCGCACTGAATCTTTTCCCTTATTGGGTTCTACATGTGGGGATCTACATGTGGTGCCCACTTTGTAGAGTGAAATGTAATAGTAGGCAAGTTATGGACATATTTTTTCCCACAGTTGGATCTGATGACTCTCCAATCTAAAGCGCACAGAATCTTTTGGCTTATTGGGTTCTACATGTGGGGTTCTACATGAGGTGCCCACTTTGTAGAGTGAAAGATAATAGTAGGCAAGTTATGGACATATTTTTTTCCCACAGTTGGATCTGATTACTCTCCGATGTAAAGCGCACTGAATTTTTTCCCTTATTGGGTTCTACATATGGTGCCCACTTCGTAGAGTGAAATGTAATAGTAGGTAAGTTATGTACTTTAGGTTTTTCCCATATTGGATCTACATGTGGGAATATACATGTGGTGCAAGTTATGGAATCCATGAGTTGATAAAACTCCATTCTAACCTCATTGACATGATCCTTATAATACTGCTCTATGTACTTGTCACGGATTTTGCATATATTGGCCACAAAGTGCATTATTACAAGGATCATGTGAATGAGATTAGAATGAAGTTTTATCAACTCATGGATTTCATAACTTGCCTACTTTTACATTTTACTCAACAAAGTGGGCACCACATGTAGATCCCCACATATAGAACCCAATAAGGAAAAATACCAAGTAAATATCTATATATTAACTTCACATTGGAGGTTTATCACAGTTTGCTAAGACCAAGTAAATATCTATATCCTCGGTCCTTGCTCTTTTCTCTTCATAATTTCCCCTCACTCGGATAGATTTTGCTAAGTCTATATCGAGGAATGGAGTATTCATTTTGTTTAGGATAACTTCGCCTACTATTATTGGAGACTCTACAAAGTGGGCACCACATGTAGATCCCCATATGTAGAACAAGTCCATAACTTGCCTACTATTACATTTCACTGTACAAAGTAGGCACCACATGTAGAGATCCCCACAAGTCCATAAATTACTTTTACAATCAAAGAACAGAGATGGCAAGGCAGTGGGAGGGTGAGAGGAAGGGGAAGAAAGAGTTTTAAGATATAACCCCTAACCTTAACACTAACCCTAACCATAACCTTAACCCATAACCCTAACACTAACCCTAACCCTAACCCTAACCTTAACCCATAAAAAATTATATTAAACCTGTATAAAAAATACAAAAAATTGAAATAAAATTTGGGGAAAACCATTTTAATACAAATTAATCAATTTTAGAAGTATAAACATTGTATGTTGATAAAAAAAAGGGAAACCGAAGTCGAGGCCTATTTCTAACCCCATTATCCATAACCCTCCAACCCTAGCCCTAACCCTATTAACACTCTAACTCTTAAACCAATGATAATATTTACGAAGAATGATATTACATGTTTATTTTTTTATATATGTTATATACACGATATTCAATTTGTTTTTATTGTATATTATTATTTGTTTTATGAACAGATTTTTCTTAAAAAAAATATATCCACCTTAACCCGTTATTGGAGATAACCGGTTAAGTGAGCTTAACCCGTTATCACCAACAACGGGTTAAGGTATAATATATTGGCCGAAATTTATCTTCAAAATGTTAAGTTTGTACAACAAAAATCAAATATAATGGAATTATCTACCAACCTAACCCGTTATTGGTGATGACGGGTTAAGCTCACTTATCCCGTTATCCTCAATAACGGGTTAAGTATCCCAATACTGTCCGAAGTTGGACTTTAAAATTTGAAGATTGTATCACAAAGGAGAAGACACTGCAAATATCAATCAACCTAACCCATTATTGTCGATAACGGGTTAAGTTATCTTATCCCGTTATCTTGAATAACGGGCTAGGTTTTGCGATTTTGGCAGATTTTATCTTCAAGATGTTAAGTTTGTACAATATAAAGCAAATACACTGCAATTATCTACCTACCTAACCCGTTTTTGGAGATGACGGGTTAAGCTCAATTAACCCGTTATCTCCAATAACGGGTTAAGTATCCCAAAGTTGTCTGAACATTATCTTCAAAATTTGAAGATTATATCACTATGGCGAAGACACTGCAAATATCAATCTATGTAACTCGTTATTGTGGATAACGAGTTAAGTTATCTTAACCCGTTATCCTAAATAACGGGCTAGGTTGGAAGATTTTGGCAGTATTTTATCTTCAAAATGTAAGTTTCCACAAATTTCAACAAATAAAAAAAAATTCCAACAGCATAAATATTTTACACAAATACACAATTTGCACAGATAAATAAAACTCACAAATTTCAACAGAAATAAATATTCACTAACCAATTACAACATCAACATCCACAACAACATATATGGTTCACAAACACACAAAGTGCACACATACACAAATTGCACTCAGATTAAATACACCAGTAATATATTTATAAATCAAAAAATGTTGACTTGAGCATATATATACAATCAAAAGTGTAGAACTTTTGCAATAATTCATTCCTTCCATGGGCACGATCAGCTTGCATTCCGGACCTACACAAAAAAACAAACAAATGATAAAGTTAAAATTAATAATTCTCTACAGATCGAAAGATAAAAATAAGCAATTACAAAAAGTTTATCTTTGAAGTTTAATATGACATACATAATACGAAAAACTCCTTAGCACAAATCTTCACCTTCATCGTCATCACTTTCTCCAGCGATTGGAGCTTCTTCATACGCTACCGATCCACTAAATAAGGAAGAAGAATGGGTAAGTGTCAACAACAACAAGTTCAGATTGATTGAGACAAATTAACAAATACTTAGTCTTGGATATATTATCTTGCCATATTTTTTGGGCAATTTCTTGAATCGTGACATACGACACGAAGGCATGTCCTGTAAAGTCTAGGTCTCTTCGTTTTTTGGGATTCTCATATGGACTTCAACCTCTTCCCTCTAGGCCTCCCCTTTGTGGTGCATTGTACAGGGTCCTCCACCAGTGCATGTGCATGTTCATGTCCACCAATCTTTGGTTGTGCGCTATCTTCGTGTGGTGTGCTATTCCCGGATTGAATGTGAGAAAAGCTTTCGATCCCCTTAAGTATATGGTCGAGCATGTACTTGTAGGCTCCCTCTGAAGAACAACCAAGATTGACCAACTATTTTGAGTGAATACTCAATTCACAATAACAAAAGGCAAAATTGTCACCCATACTATTGGGAACGGGTGTACTGCTTCTTGTCAGTTGATCCCGGGTCCATTGTCTACAAATATATTGCTCCGGTAGTGCGGTGTGATCGGTGAACCAAAGAACCGATAATAGAAGTTTGCATGGAATGCCTACGAATTCATACATGGAACAAGGGCATTTAGCCAATTTACGGATTTTGCAAAAGGAAATCACCTTCCCCGGTTCTGAATTTTCACAAATCGTTACAGAAAAAGCTAAACTATCTGGTGTATCCATACTTGCAATGACACTCACATTAAGTAATAAGCTTTTTACGAGTTCTTGTTGGAATTTGTAGAAACTCTTTAGTGTGTATGTTTCGGCCATTTGTGACTCCAATGCTCATTTGGTTTTCAATTTTGGTCTCTCCTCGCAATTACGATGAGTTTCTTTAAGTTCTTCGTATCTTTGTTTTACTAAGACTCGGTTAAAGATGACGGCAAATTCATGCAATGAGTACTTCTTATGTGTATGTTGCTTCAAGGATGAATGTAGCGATTCGCTACGTTGGGTACTCAACATGCCACCCCAATATAAGTCTCTTGCATACATGGGAGCCCATTTCTCGTGAATCTCAAATTTATCGTTCAATCATTTGTTGCTCTCAAGTTTGTATTACGAAATCAAAATTTTCCACTTCTGTTCAAATTCAGTTTTATATTCCATCGTGTATATGATAGTTTTCAAAGCATCCCTAAACTCGTCAATGTTATTCGATATACGCACTTCATACGGTAACTTATCCATAATATGCCAAATGCAATATCTATGATCAGTGGCTGGAAAGACTTGCTTAACTGCAGCACTTATTCCACGATCCTCATCTGTCACAATACCCACCGAATCACAAGCCATTACTACTCGCCACTTTTCGAAGAACCATTCAAATGAGTATGCCTTCTCATTTGGAATGAACCCACAACCCAGGAATATTGATTGCCAATGATGGTTGACTCCAACAAATGGTACGAATGTCATCCCGTATCGGTTTGTGTTGTAGGTAGCATCAAAGGAAACAATACTCCCAAATACGTCGAAATTATTTCGAGCGATACCATCCACCCAAATACAATGGGACAATCGCCCTTCGGAATCACATTGGTAATCATAAAAAAATAAAGAATCGGTCTCCTTTTTGAATTCAAAGAACTCAAGTAGCATTTGCCCATCGTGTCCTTTCAAACCTTCCATCTTGTCTCTCCTTAAATTTCTAATATCGGTTTCAGTGAATCCAATTTTCTCATTACCTCCACTTGTACTTTCAAAGAAAGTCGTTTGTTTGCATATGGGGACATTAGCTTCGATAAGTTGACCAATTACTTTTTTATCTGTATTTGTCAATACATGGTTTGCAGGTAGCAAGTGACGTCTACCGGGTGAAGTAAATTCGTGATTGTCTGGTTCATTAAATGAATAAATAATCCACGAATTACTTTGTGAGTTTAGTTTGACACGAACGAAAGCTTTGCAACCCGCTCTAGAAGTAGTTCCCCATCTAGCTTCATTCTGATTATTCGGTGACTCCCCGGCTTTATTACATACATATGATTTATCCACTATATCATTTTCCTTATATTTATTTCCACCCTTACACATAGAAAAACCCACACATTTACAGTATGATGAATACAATTTTTCCGCTTCCTCTAAAGTGAGAAATGTCATACCAATCTTCGGTTTTACGTGCTTGTCAACATGAGCAAAAAACTCGCCAATTTGTTGTGCACTCAAAAAATTTTCTTCGGCACCAGAACTTCCTTCAAAACTGTCCATATCAAAGACAATAAAAAGGAGAATAATTAGGGCTACCAAACCTGTTACGGAATATGATGAAAATTTTCTAACTTTATTTACTTATTAATAGAGTAACATGAGAGAACCGAACATAAGACATCCAAAATTTATAAACTTTGCAACTCGGTTCAATTCACGTAACACAAGTCACTCCAACATGGAGAAGTGAGTTTTGACTAAGGATTCGACAGATACGGGTGTGTATCGCTTTATTTGGGTTTTATCAACCAAAAGCGATACACGTTCGTATCTCACCAACCGTCAATCAAGACTAACATCTACAAGTTGGGGTTGCTTGTGCTATGTGAGACCATCCTACTTGCAAAGTTTCGTATTTTTTGGAGGTCGTTTGAAGGGTTTCTACTCTAACTCCACTAAAAAAGTTCTAAGTAGTTTAGTTCTTCATGTGAAGAATTACAAAACCGCACAAACGACATCCAAAATTTATAAAACTTTGTAACTTGGTTGAATTCACCTAGCACAAGCCATCCCAACTTGTAGAAGTGGGTTTCGACTCACGGTACGAGAGATATGGCCGTGTATCGCTTTATTTGTGTTTTTTACAACCAAAAGTGATATACGCCCGTATCTCCCGAACCGCGAGTCGAAAGTCACTTCTACAAGTTAGAATGGCTTTTGCTACATGAGACCATCCTAATCGCAGAATTTCCTATTTTTTGAAGGTCGTTTGAAAGGTTTTGTAGTCTATCCGCACTAAATGTTTTCTAAGTCATTTATTTCTAATGCGAGTAACGTTGGAAAACCACACAAACAGCATCCAAAATTTATATAACTTTACACTTTGCTTTAATTCACCTAGAACAAGCCATCCGAACTTGTAGAAGTGAGTTTCGACTAACGGTTCGAAAGATATGGCCGTGTATCGCATTATTTGGGTTTTTTTTCAAGCAAAAGCGATACACGCCCGTATCTCTCCAACCATGAGTCAAAACGCTACTCTAAAAGTTAGGGTTTCTTGTGCTACGTGAGACCATCCTTGTCACGTCCCGCTTCCCAAAAATACGGAATACGAGCACGTAACATTGGCCCAGCGAATGATTTTTATCATCCATAAGCTGTTCAGGAATCTTTACAACATCTCACGAAATAATCAGAGTCGGAAGCAAGAGAATCAACCATACATGCATAATTGAATCAATATACCAACAAAATTTACTTGAAACAAAATGTATTAATCTCAAATAAATCAGATCTGAACAAGCCAAAAATCCTGGGTCATACTGCCCAAACACAAAGAATCCAAGAAACAGATACATTGTTTAAAATGAGCAACAGGAAATAAATGAAGGTAGCAAAAGCTTCAGCCAACTAGAACTTTAGATCACATATTCCATCAGGCAGCTGATCACCAAAATCTGCAATTTGACAAATTGCAGGAAGAAGGAAAAAGAAACAAGATTCTCATCAATGCAAGTTACGGGCCGCTTGTAATGCAGGATACAAGTACATGGAAAGAAAACACAAATACAAAATAACAGCAGGAATAAACAAGCATGGTATAAATGTGTCAACAGAAATGTAATATGTAACCCCTGTTTCTCAATTTGTGTATCTTTAAGTGTATTTTTCGTTTTGGTGTATTTTTTCTCTCTTTGTATTCCTCTTGTATTCTTTTGGACCGTATATTGGATTTTTGTTCAATATATTTTTTTCATTTTATTATTTTGTCTTCTTTCTATTTGAGTCCTTGATTCATTATCCGTCTTTTGTTCGGGCCATTATTTCTGATTTCCTATATTTATTTATTTTATTGTCATGGCCTATTCTTTTATTCTTTAAACCATTTGTGAACCAATACCTATTATAAATCCTATTCACCAAATCACCCAAACCATATAACCATTATTACCCATATATACAACCACTAAACTACACCAATGCCCTGTTTGTTTCTTATCATTTACCCATCAGATCATTCCCTAATACCCATTTTTCATATCATTAATTACCTATCATAAACTCACCTAATATTAATCCTAACTACCATAAATTCCCCCCCCCCTGCTTACCTGGGTTGCCTACCGAAACCCAAACTGCCCCCAGCCCGTTGCATACACCCACACCCGATAGCTTTGCTGTGCTGCCTCGCTAATGCAACCCTAATCTCCCCTCATATATATTAACATCCCCATGCAGCTG
The DNA here is from genome assembly GCA_017893485.1 of Hemerocallis citrina. Classification (NCBI taxonomy): domain Eukaryota; kingdom Viridiplantae; phylum Streptophyta; class Magnoliopsida; order Asparagales; family Asphodelaceae; genus Hemerocallis; species Hemerocallis citrina. The sequence goes on along the minus strand of CM030367.1, from coordinate 72,305,153 downwards.
TGCACTCCACCTAGCTGCCACCAAATAAAAGAATTCCCTCTGTCTCCCTACCTCCCAAACGTGTGCACCTCTCTCCGGCCCCTGTTTTGCACTCCCGGCCCCATCTGAACCCCCCCGTCCCTCGCCGCAGTCGCCAGCAATCGCAGCGGTTACTCCCCTCCGCCGTCTCTTCCTCTCATGGAGTGCGTGTTGGTGTCTTTTAAGTTCGTGCATTCGTTCGAGAGTTGTTCGGGTTGTTTTTGCATCTTGGTGTTCGTGGGCGTGTTCGCGTTCTCGTTCGTGGTTCGTGGTATTCGTTGTTTGTGGCCCGGGAATCCATTCCCGTTATTCTTATTCATGGTTTTCGTCGGTTTCGTCATCGGTTAAGGCAAGTAACTTGTATTAAATTTCTTTGTATGATACAAGTCATAAATACTGCTTGTAGTGTAGTTGGGTTCTAGAGACAACTCGTGTGTGTGTGTATTCTTGATGAGTATTGTCTCTATAGTGATTTGACCATAATTGCCTCATAACACATATGACATGAGTTAACTTAGGTTTTGCCCGTTCTTGATTTGATCATGTATGTAGAGTTTTTGTCAGAATTTGGGTATTTGTTGAGATCCATGTGATAGACTTGCTTTGGATATGTTAATTATCCTATTTCATGATGTTTGGATACTTGGTAGACTTGATTTCATGTTTAGTTGCATTTGGATCGAGTTTTGTTGGATCTATGTAGATTTTTGCGTTTGAGGAAATTCTGTGTTTTGTCGATGATCTGTCTTGATAAGCAATTTAGACCATATTAAGTTCAGAACCTTAATTTTAGTATAAAACATGAGTTTTAGAGGAATTCGTCTTCTTTCCAACCCCTCTAACCTTGCTAGATTTCGTTTTCGTATGTGTGAGATAAGACTGTTTTACTACAGAGATGTAGATCATTTCCAGATTTTGTTTCTCGATGATTTTGATGACTAAACTATTTTGATAGTTGTGCTACATATATTACTTTGATCCAAAACTTTGGTCAATATTTTTTTATCTAGTTAGGGATTACCGAGAATTTTAGTGGATTTTATTGATGATTTAATATGCCGTTTCATGCTTATTTATAAGGACTGTACTTGCTATATTTTACTCGTTGTTCTGTAAAGAATCGTATTTTCACCTTGATTCCTTTGAATGTATGAAAAATATTTGTGAAATATGAAAGTTAGTTTATAATGTCTATTTTCAGCTCCTTTTGGCGGATTTGGATTTCGTTTCACGGATTACGAGATATTATAGTTTTCGTACAGCTGTGTTGGGAATTCCAGATTGCCAAACTATCGTTCTTGATGTTTTCTGATTTTTATTGGCTAAACTAATTTTACTGGAAAATTATTAAACTTTATATTCTGATACTAGACAGATAGGAGAATATCCCAGATTTTTCGTGGATTTATTGAGTTTTGATGCTGTTTTCCTGACTGAGAATTGGTTTTACTGATTTCTGCCTGAACATATTTTTTGGATTCAAATCAGTTTTGAGTTATGATTTTGTGAATTACTATATGACTTATTTATACTCGCTAGATTCGGTTGGGAGTCTATTTTCTAGACATTTTGATGGATTCAGATTTGTATTTTTGTAACACTGAGAATTTCAGTTTTACTACAGTATGGTCTTGCTGTCCCGAACTTGAGATTTGGTTATTTTATTCTTTTGTATCTTGCACTTGTACGTATTTATCTTGCAACTTGAACTTGTTACTTGATCATACCATGATATACTTTCTTGTTTCGTGACACATACATGCTTGTTGACATTAATAATAAAGTTAACTAAGCCGGGGTTTTAAAGGGACAGATCTAATAGTGGATAATTTAGAAACATATACTCGGAAGTGAATCTATTGATTTTATGTGATACTTGGCTTGATACTTGATACTTGAGGCTTGATATTTCATTACTTGAGGCTTGATATTTCACTCTTGAGGCTTGGCACATGAAGTGTTACCTAAATAGCAATAATACAAGATATTTGATACATGCTTACTTGATACTTGATTACATGATACATGAGACTTGATGCTTGAACATAATACTTGACACTTATACTTGACTACTTGACACTTGTTTACATAATACTTGTTCACTTGATACTTGACACATGCCACTTGTACTTGTTCATCTTGCCATGCTAGTATTTCATTTTGATATGATGCTTATACCATGTTGCTAGTTAGTTTCCCATGTACTTGTATCCTGCATTACAAGCGGCCCGTAACTTGCAATTGAAGGGTACATATTTTCGTTTTTTTATCCCTACAATTGTTAAATTGTAGATTTTGGAGAATAGATTCCAGATGGTATTGATGACATGAAGTATTAGTACTGGATCTTGTTATTATTATCTCTTGTTTCTTACTTTGAACAATATTGTATCTTGTACTTGGATTTATTCTTGTATTTGGGCAATGTGACCCAGGATTTTGTTGACTTATTCAGATCATGATTATTTGAGATTAATATATTTTGGTTTCAAGTATTCTTATTGGTATCTTGGTTCATATGTGCATGTTGGTTGATTCTTTTGCTTTCGACTCTGATTATTCTTGTGAAATGTTGTAAAGATTCTTGAACAGCTTATGGATGATGAAAATCACTCGCTGGGCTAATGTTACGTGCTCGTATTTCGTATTTTTGGGAAGCGGGGCACGACATAATATGTAACATGAATCAAGCAAATAGAATCAAGCAACATGGTATACAAACAGGTAAAGGTAACATGTATCAGGTGTCAAGTAAACAGGTAAAAGGTATACAGGTAATAGGTATACAGGTATACAGGTAAACAGGTAACAGGTATACAAATGGACAGATAACAGGTATATAGGTAAACAGGTACAAGTACAGGTCTCATGTAACAGGTATCAGGTTATGTCAAGTCTTGTATTATTACTATCTAGGAAGCACTTCATGCAGCCCACCTTATATGGTTGTTACATTCAAACAGTTTCGCTTTAGATTTCGTAGTGGAGTCCATAAGGCAGTGTACTCAGGGATCAGGATAATAGGTAGAACCTAGTGGTTCTCTTCCGAGTACACCTTCCTATAGGAAAGTATGCAGTCAGGTACAGGAAATAGGTAGAACCTAGTGGTTCTCTTCCGAGTACACCTTCTTATAGGGAAGCATGCAGTCTGGTACAGGAAACAGGTAGAACCTAGTGGTTCTCTTCCGAGTACACCTTCCTATAGGGAAGCATGCAGTCAGGTACAGGTAAACAGGATCGTGAATCATGCAGTCATGAACACGTAACAGGCAGGGCACAGGTCCTCTTCTCAGTACACGTTTCTATATTTTTCACTATTAGATCTTTCCCTTAACCCCGGCTTGGTCATTTTATTATTATAAATCAAACAGGCATGTATGTGTCGCAAACAGGCCAAGAATAATATGATATAAACAAGTAACAGGTTCAGGATGAAGAATAAACATGTACAGGTGAATGATAACTCATAACAGGATAAAATAACCAAATTTCTAGTTCAGGACAACAAGATCATACTGCAGTAAAACTGAGATTCCCGTTGTTACAAAAGTGCAAATCTGAATCCATCAAAGAATATGAAAAATAGACTCCTTTCCGAATCCAGCGAACATATATAAGTCATATAGTATTTTACAAAAACATAACTCAAAACTGATTTGAATCCAGAAAATACATTCAGCCAAAATCAGTAAATCGTATTCACAGTCAGGAAAACAGCATCAAAATACCTCAAATAAATCCAGAAAAAATATGGGGTATTCCCCTATATGTCTAGTATCAGAATATAAAGTTTCAAAATTTTCCAGTAAGATTAACTTGGCCAAAGAAATTCAGGAAATATTAAGAAACGATAGTTTGGCAAATCTGGAATTCCTAACACTACTATACAAAAACTGTAATATCTCGCAAACCATGAAACGAAATCCAAATCCTCTAAAGGGAGATGAAAATAGACAAAATAAGATAAATCTTATATTTCATAAATATAAAAAGAATTAGGGTGAAAATACAAATCTTTACAGAACAGCGAGCAAAATTCAGCAAGTATAGTCTTTATAAACGAGCATGAAACGGCATATAAAACTCATCAATAAAATCCACCAAAATTCTGGGTAATCCCTAATTAGACATAGAAATACTGACCAAAATTTCAGATCAAAATAATATTTTTAGCACTAGTATCAAAATAGTTTAGTCATCGAAATCATCAAGAAATGAAATCTGGAAATGAAATACACCTCTGTAGGGAAACAATCATAACTTACACATACGAAAATGAAATCGATCAAGGTTATAAAGGTTGGAAAGAAGGCAGATTTATCTAGAAATCATGTTTAATACTTAAGTTAATATTCTGACCTTAATATGGTCTAAAATACCAATCAAAACTGATCACTGACAAAATACAGATTTTTCTCTTAACAACAAATCAACATAAAATATATGAAATTCGTTCCAAACACAACCAAACATGTTATAGAGTCTACTAAGTGTCCAAACAACATGAAATAAGGTATATAGCATGTCTACAGTAAGTATATCACATGGATCCAAACAAATACACGGTTTCTCATAATTATCTCACAATTATAATCACATCAAGAACGGTCAAACCCTAAGTTGTTTTATATCAAATTTTTGTATCATGAGGCAACTATGGTCAATAGCACTATAGAGACAATATTCATCAAAATACATCACACACGAGTTATCTCTTGAACCCAACTACATTACAAGCGGTATTTATAACTTGTATCATACAAAGGAATTGAGTACAAGTTACTTGCCTGAGAGACGACGACAGAATGAAGCAAGCACAAGAATAGCGGGAACGGATCCCGAGGCACGAACACAAACACTACGAACGGATCGAACAAACACACGAACCAATCACGAACACAATCGAACTGCTGAGATCCAAGATCAAGATCAAGATGATCGGATCAGATTGGACGACCAGATCTCCTTGATGATGAAGATAATGATGAAGATCAAGATCGATCGATCGAATGGCTGCGATCAAAAGAAGATGATCATCATCATGATCGTTGACGATCAAGAAGAGATCGGATGGCTAGAATCTAATCGGATGATCAAGAGGAGATCGATGGCCTACATCCAATCATGCATGATGATCAAGATCCAACGGATGGCTAGAATCAAGAGATCAAGATCAAATCAATGGATGGCTAGGAATCAATCAATCAAGATCAAGATGATCAAGTCGATCAGATGGATCACATACAAAGATCAAGATCGAACGGCCAAGGATGAACTTGGTCAAAACCCAAACAAACAGCAAACACACTAAGAAGAACAACTAGGGGGTTGCTGCGGCACTATAAGGGTGAACGCCGGCGGCCAGGGGGAGCAGCATAGCGCAGGGTAGCTACCGCTGGTGCTCCGGCTGTTACTACGACTGCAGGTAGGAAAAGGAAGGAGGAGGGCGGTGCTGCAGGCATGGGCTTCGGCAGGCTACTATCACGATTGCTGGCTGCAGTCGCGCTGAGGTCGGGGAGGCGCTGTAGAGTCGCTGGTGGTTGTCGAATGGAGCGTCACTGGCGAGGGACGTCACGACAGGGTGCAGGGCAGACGGGAAGGCAGGAGGGAGAACATGGTGAGCGGGAGTAGCAAGGTTGGAGGAGATGAGAAGTCGAGGCGGTTAGGGTTTAGAGGTGACGGGAGATGAAGAGATGGGTTGCAGCTGATAGGTAGGAAGAAGATGAACATGTTATAATATGGGTATATATAGAGTAGGGTGGATATTAGGGTAAAGGGGTTATAACGGGTTAGGGTTAGGAGGGTTTCAGGATGGTGAACAGGGAAATGGGTAGAGTTAGGGTATTGGGCTGAAGGTTAAAGGATTCAATAGGGTATAATTAATGGGTATTATTGAGTTTGGATTTTAAAATCCAAATAGGAGAAATAAATAGGATTTCTAAAATACAAATTTTACAAATTCTCATTGGTTGCAAAACAATATTTTACAAAGTTCAATAAAATTTATTTGAAAATACAATTTGAGAAAATAAATAAATAAATAGATCAATAATAATATAGTAACAAAATAAATCAATTTGTGTGCATCAAATTAATACTCAAATACTACTAAGTACAATAGAAATAGATTTTAAATTCAACAATCAAACATAATAATATTAATAACAACAATAATAATTTTGATATACATATCAAAATGAGATTTGAGATAAACAAGTTTATTAAAATCCAATTATAATAAAATAAGATAGAAATAGCCGATCACTTAGAAAATAAACATTAAAGTTAGAATATACTACTATTCGAAAAAAATATTATTTTCGACTCGAAAAGATTTTAATAGAAGGCCAAAATCGAGTTTAAAATAATAACGAATTCATAAATAACCAAAATACAGAAAATATTCAGAAATTATGAATTTGGGGAAACAGGGATTACAATCCTAATCACAAAGTTTCGTATTTTTTGGAGTTCGTTTGAAAGATTTTCTACTCTAACCGGACAAAACGCTTTCTAAGTCATTTACTTCTAATGCGAGGAACGTGAGAAAACCACACAAACGACATTCAAAATTTATAAAACTTTGCAGCTTGCTTGGATTAACCTAGTACAAGCCATCCCAACTTGTAGAAGTGAGTTTCGACTCACGGTTCGAAAGATATGGCCGTGTATCGCTTTATTTGGGTTTTTTTCAACCGAAAGCAATACACGGCCGTATCTCTCGAACCGTGAGTCGAAACTAACTTCTACAAGTTGTGGTTGCTTGTGCTACGTGAGACAAACCTACTCGCAAAGTTTTGTATTTTTTGGAATCCATTTGGAGGGTTTTATAGCCTAACTGCACTAAAAAAATTTCTAAGTCATTTATGTCTTATGCGAGGACTGTGAGAAAACCATACAAACGGCATCTAAAATTTATAAAACTTTGTTACTTACTTGAATTCACGTAGCAAAAGCCACCGCAACTTGTAGAAGTGATTTTCGACTAACGTTTCGGAAGATACGGTCGTATATGGCTTTATTTGTATTTCATCCAAGCAAAAGTGATACACCTCCATATCTCTCGAACCGTGAGTCGAAACTAACATCTACCAGTTGGGGTTACTTGTGCTAGGTGAGACCATCATACTTGCAAAGTTTCATATTTTTTGGAGGTCGTTTGAAGGGTTTTCTAGTCTAACCGCACAAAAAGCTTTCTAAGTCATTTACTTCTAATGCGAGGATGTGAGAAAACCGCACAAACGACATCCAAATTTTATAGAACTTTGCATCTTGCTTGAATTCACCTAGCACAAGCCATCCCAACTTTTAGAAGTAAGTTTCGACTCACGGTTCCAGAGATACGGCCGTGTATCACTTTATTTCGTTTTTTTTAACCGAAAGTGATACACGGCCGTATCTCTCCAACCGTGAGTCAAAACTAAAATCTATAAGTTGCGGTTGCTTGGGCTAAGTGAAACCATCCAACTTGCAAAGTTTCGTATTTTTTTTAGGTCGTTTGCAGGGTTTTCTATTCTAACCGCACTTGCAAAGTTTCGTATTTTTTTTAGGTCGTTTGCAGGGTTTTCTATTCTAACCGCACTATAAATGTTCTAAGTAATTTAATATGTACGACACGATTAAAAATACAACCCAATCTACAATATCGTCGACCGATCAACAACTATTGCACCGTGTAAATTTATCAAAATACTACTTAGAAATTTCTACATCTACAATTTTTTTAGGCAATTTTCATATATGGTAAAATATTGGAAAGAGACAAAAACAATTTAAAAACTACACAATTACAATTACTAAGGAAAAGATTTAATCATTACCTTACAAAATAAATCTGAATTTCTCCAATGTGGGTCTCGTGGCCGAACTAGGGTTTCGTTTTTGGGATGACAGAGTTGGGTTTGGAAGTTTAGAGTAGAGATTGGGAGAGAGAGATTATATGGGGATCAAAGAGGAGGAGGAGCGGATTGAGGTGGAGGAGCGAACGGAGGAGGAGAGGTTTCAATTTGAGGAGCAACGAACTGAACAGAGAGAGAGAGAGAGAGAGAGTGAGAGAGAGAGAGAGAGAGAAAATCGCCTTAATGATAGAGGAGGGAAGTGAGAGAGGAGTTGCCGGAGTGAGAAATTCACGATTTTGGAGATAAAACTGGGTTTGGATTCATCCAAAAATGAAATTGAGAGTGGGGAGAAGTCGGCGAAGAAGAAGAACTGTATACAGTTCTGAGATTACATCTATGCCTTAATCTGTCCTTGGCAACGACGGGTTAAGACAATATCTTTTATATAAAATTTAGCCTTAACCCGCCGTTGCCAATGACGGGTTAAGGCTAAATTTTATAAAAAAAATATATGGGCCATTGGATCAAACAACCCTTTTGAACCAACGGCCCAGATCAAATCTCTCACAGGTCTATGCACACAGACCCGTTTGTAACCGAAGAAGGCCATATATATATATATATATATATATATATATATATATATATATATATATAAAATAAAATCTGAAAATCGAAATTTCTGAGTAAATAGAGAGAAAATGAGAGAGAGGGAGAGAAGGGGAGAGAGAGGGAGAGAGAGAAATATGAAAAAGTGAAGAGAGAAGAGAGAGATAGTAATAAAGTTTTTTTTAGTTTTAGGGAGAAAAAAATTGGTTTTGGGGGGGAAACTTTTTGGGGTAAAAATATATTTTGGGAGGGTGAATCTGGACCTTTGATTTTGTTTTAATTGAAAATAACAAATATCTCCTTAATAGTTACATTGAAAATAACAAATATCTCCTCAACAGTTAAATTTCATCATTTTCCACCCTCAAAGTTTTAAGAAGTTGGATTTTATACCCCCATTTACAATTATTTTTCAACATATGCTAATGGAAACATGAACTTTTATTTACAACTAATTATTGTTGTACTATTCAAACTTGAGCTACATAATTGTTGTTTTACTGTTTACAAGGCTTTTAATATGTTGTGTCGTTCTGAAGACGTGCCGCAGGCACGTGCCCAAGGAAAAATCTATTATATATATATATATATATATATATATATATATATATATATATATATGTATATATATATATGTGTGTGTGTGTGTGTGTGTGTGTGTGTGTGTATATATATGTATGCATACATATATATACACACACACACACACACACACACACACACACACACACACACACACACACACACACACACACACATATATATATATATATACATATATATATATATATATACATACACACACACACACACACACACACACACACACACACACACACACACACACATATATATATATATATATATATATATATATATATATATATGTATGCATACATATATATATTTGTATACAGACACACACACACACACACACACACACACACATATATATATATATATATATATATATATATATATATATATATATACATATATATATATATATGTATGTATATATATCTATATATATAATCCTAAAATTATGTTTCTATCCATGAGTTTTCATTCTTGGTTGGTGTGTTTGTTTGGACCCCATTAGCAGTAGTTCTGAGGACAAAACTCTTCTAAGGAGGGAGTGATGTAGAACCCCGTATTTTCAAATATTATTTGAAAATGAATTTAAATGATTTTCTGGAGATTTAATGAATATTTTCTAAAAGATTTATCTTTTTACACGTGCAGAACACATGCAAATACTTTCTTGAGGAGTTTGAAAGTCAAGTTTTCTTCATGAAAAACCATTATTTAATATTTGGAATTTATTTATTATTTTTCCAGATTTTTCTGAAATTAATCGGACCTATTTGCAATTTTTGAGAAAAGAAGGACCTTTTTGCAAATTTGACATTTCAAGGATTAAAATGCAAAATATATTTTCTGGACATTTTGAACAGTACCGGTTGGGATTTAGGATCATATTTTATTTTTTTTAAATCCTAATTTTAAAGAATTTTAGATGAATTTCCAAGAATAGGACTATATGTAAAGCTATGTTTTGGAAGGACCATTTTGCAAATGCATTTCTAAACCCTAAAAACAGTATTTCTGGCCTATATAAAGAGAATTGCAGCCGTCATTCGCTGCATAACTCAGGTTTCATTATATTATTTTATATTTTGGTGATTGAAGAGGAAGATTTGGATCTCGCAAAAAGAAAGGCTCTTTCGTTGGATCTTCTCAATCCAAAGGTGAGTGATATGAACTTTGTTTTGTTGATTGATTTATGTGATTGATTGTGTGTTGTTTTGTTTCGACATCTTTGTTTATTTAGTGTATCTTGTATGTAAACGATGCAATAGTGGTTATTTGTATTATGTATGTGAAATCTATGTACGTTTAGTAGATCTTGATTAATGAATTCTTTATTGCTTGAAAGCATGTTAAGATTTGAGTATGATTATGACAATAAGGGATGGGATGGATGAACATCTGGATCTCGCGACTACAAATCAGATTTTGGTTTTGATTTGTAAAGAAATTCAGTATCGAGAAACTCTAATGAAAGAATTAGGAATTTAAAACAAGAAAATTGAGTTTGAGATATTGTATGATTGAGTAATGTGTCCATAATGAAGAATATTTGAGAAATTGTCATTTTGCCTGAATACGAACTATTTTCATAAACAAGGAATTTTTAGAAAAACTTCAGTTTTGATTATTGTATTCAGATCTAAGTTATGAAAACTGTAGGCCGACAGTCGACTGGTCTACTATTAAGTCGACTGGTACGACCCAGCTGCTGTATCTTAAGTTTTTCTCGAAAATCCGTTCTGGACAGTCGACTTAGACCCTTTACAGTCAACTGGTACACTTAGAATTTATTTTTCAAAGTTATCGTAGATTTTTCTCTGGTAAGTCGACTTATGACCTTTAAGTCGACTTATATTGTATTTTAAGTCAACTTATGACTTTGCAAGTCGACTTATAACACTTAGAATATTTTCTTAAGGATTTCTGAAATTTCTCTCTGGTAAGTCGACTTATGTTTTTATAAGTCGACTTATGTTCTTATAAGTCGACTTTTGTCTCCTTTAAGTCGACTTATGTTTTCTATAAGTCTACTTATGATTTGGTAAGTCAACTTATGATTTTTATAAGTCATCTTATATTGTTGGTAAGTCAACTTATGATTTTTATAAGTCCTCTTATATTGTTGGTAAGTCAACTTATGACTCTTATAAGTCAACTTATAATACTTAACTTATTTTCTTAAAATTACTGAACTTCCCTCTAGACAGTCGACTGGTGACCTTTTGCAGTCGACTGGTACTGATACTTTTCTAAGGTGTTTTGATGTTCTTTAAACGACTATTTCTTTAAACGTTTTGGATCTATAACCTACCCTTATAAATTTTATTCTTCTATAGAACATATGTTTTCAATATATTTTATTGATTTGGATTATGGAATTTATTAAAGACTTGGGATTGTTGAGTGGAGAGATTTCTCCTTCGACCGTTTAACGATGGATTAGTGAATTATGGACATATTGAGATTTATTGATAGACGGGTATATTCTGCGGTGTGAGAGTCGTTGATCTCTGGGGTTGGGTATACTCTGCGGTGTTGAGAATCACTGTTAGTGATTGATAACCGGGTGTCCAATCTGCGGTGTTGAGAATGACTGATAACCGGGTATCCGATCTGTAATATTGAGATTTATTGATAGACGGGTATATTCTGCGGTGTAAGAGTCGTTGATCTCTGGGGTTGGGTATAATCTCCGGTGTTCAGAATCACTGTTAGTGATTGATAACCGGGTGTCCAATCTGCGGTGTTAAGAATAACTGATAACCGGGTATCCGATCTGTAATATTGAGCTTTATTGATAGATGGGTATATTCTGCGGTGTGTGAGTCGCTGATCTCTGGAGTTGGGTATACTCTGCGGTGTTGAGAATCACTGTTAGTGATTGATAACCGGGTGTCCAATCTGCAGTGTTGAGAATGACTGATAACCGGGTATCCGATCTGTGGTATTGAAATGACGATAACCGAATATTGGCAGCGAACAGTCGACTGGTCCTTTAAGCAGTCAACTGTACTGCACAGTTGAGCTGTAATTGTTTGAGAAGGATTCTTCTGACACTTAGTTAAGCTATACCTGATGTTTTCATGTTTTCCTGTCATTTCTTACTTCACAATACATGTTTAGTATATGTTTCCCTCGTTCAGTACATGTTGTTTAAGAAACCATGCTTATTGTTTAATTATGTTGTTTGTTTGTTTATATCACTCACACCATTTATGGCTGACCCCTTAGTTGGGGGTTAGGGTTCAACTCTAGCCTCATGTGTTGCAGGTTGTTGCTTAGAGTTTGGGGGTTTGCACGCTTGAGTTAGCTTTGGAGATTGTATGTAATGTAATAGAGCCTTGTGTAATTTTTGTAAAGAAAGGTGTTGTAAAAAAAATATTTTAATTCAAGGTATTTGTATTTCCGCTGCATTTGAAAAAGAATGTTGTAATAAAAGAAAATTTAATTGTGTTTTGAGCTATGTGTACTATTATATTGAAGTGGATTCTGGGATTGTGCCACGTATTTTCTAAGATATCTTATTAGAAATTCGGGGCGCTACAGATTGGTATCAGAGCATGCTTCAATAGTAATAATAGACATAGTATGAAAACCAACCTAGGTGTGGACACTAGAGAGTGAGTACCTAGGTGTGGACATCAGAGTGTGAGTATCACACAGAGTTAGAACATGATATTTGGTTTGAGGTTATGGTTTGGGGAATAGTTTAGGTTTTGCCATAGGGTATGGTTGTGAATGTGAATTGTGTGTGATGCTCTAACTTTTCCCTCGTTTTGCAGTATTCAGAATGGTTGCACCCAGAGACAGGAATGGTGGTAACCATGAGGATGGATCTGGTAGTTCTCGAGGAACGGGAATTGATCTTGAGGCTGAATTCGCCAAGGTGTACCAGACCCTGAATGCGCTGATGGCATTCAACTTGGCACAGCAGCAGAATCAACAGCAGGCTCAGCAGCAGAATCAACAGCAAAATCATGGAGCTGGACAGGGATTGGTTAACGCCGATCCTATCAAGCAGATCGAGTCCTTTAAGAGGATGAGGCCGCCAGTTTTCAAGGGGCAATCTGATCCAACCGCAGCTGACAACTGGATCAGGAGGATGGAGACGATCTTCGAGGTATCGGAGACTCCGGCAGCCAACAAGGTGAAATTGGCTACGATGCAGCTGGAAAAGGACGCTGGTGTCTGGTGGGAGTCGTTGAAAAGGACTTTGGGAGATCAGCCGATGACTTGGGAAGCTTTTCTGGAGGAGTTCAGAGATCGCTTCTTCCCCCTAGATGTTCAGGAGAAGAAGGCGACCGAGTTCCTGAACCTTCAGCAGGGCAGCATGACCGTGCAGGAATATGAGACCAAATTTGCTCAGCTTTCGAGGTATGCACCAGAGTTGGTTGTCGACGAGGCAAAGAAGGCCAAGAAGTTTGAGCAGGGCTTGAGGCCAAACTTGAGGTCGAGAATGATTCCATTGGGCATCAGAATGTTCGACAAGCTGGTCAGGAGAGCAGTTATGAACGAGGAAGACATGGACCAGTCTCAGGAGAAGCAAGAGACCCGGAACAAGAAAAAGAGGCCAGCAGATGATCAGAATGGGAAGGAACTCCCAGTGAAGCAGGGCAAGTTCAGAGATCCAGTGCAGAAGGCACCGACAACACAGGAAGTGACTTGTTTTTACTGTAAGGAGGCAGGTCATTACAGGTCAGCATGTCCGAAGATGGCAAAGCAGACTTGTTTTCATTGTGGTCGTGAAGGGCATATTCGACCAATCTTTCCGTAGTTGAAGAAGGATGGTGCAGGGAAGGGCAAGGATCTGAGGCAGGGACGAGTGTTCGCATTGACTGAGGAGGATGCGGGTAACTCAGGAATGTGATCCGTGTGTGCAAGAATTTAGAAATTTATTCTTTTGTATTAAGTAAAACTTTTATTTTGGGAATAATTGAAGATTGAGTATTTTTCTTCATGTAACAAGATTTATTTGGATTAATGGAATAAAGACAAAGTTTTATTTCATACTGTTTTCTTGCATAAAATTGTGTCGCCCATTTATTGCTAGTCTTAAGTTTGGAGCTTAAGGTGTTTCCAGGCAAGGTCTTGAGGTGGTTATCCTTAGTCATGTCCTTTCTAAGGAGGGAGTGGCCACCGATTCTCGGAAGGATGAAGCAGAAGGTCAGAGTTAGATGCAGGAGTTCAATGGTTGTTACAGCGTGACTTCCGGTGGCAAGTTATCAAAGTTGCGCAGCGGAAGTTTGTTTTTCTGAATTCTTTGCATGATTGTGTTTCTTTTGTATGATGTATTTCTTTTGATGGAATGCGTTCTTTGGTGTGACTGTATTTCCTAAAATTATGTTTCTATCCATGAGTTTTCATTCTTGGTTGGTGTGTTTGTTTGGACCCCATTAGCAGTAGTTCTGAGGACAGAACTCTTCTAAGGAGGAAGTGATGTAGAATCCCGTATTTTCAAATATTATTTGAAAATGAATTTAAATGATTTTTTGGATATTTAATGAACATTTTCTAAAAGATTTATCTTTTTACACGTGCAGAACACGTGCAAATACTTTCTTGAGGAGTTTGAAAGTCAAGTTTTCTTCATGAAAAACCATTATTTAATATTTGGAATGTATTTATGATTTTTCCAGATTTTTCTGAAATTAATTGGACCTATTTGCAATTTTTGAGAAAAGAAGGACCTTTTTGCAAATTTGACATTTCAAGGATTAAAATGCAAAATATATTTTCTGGACATTTTGAACAGTACCGGTTGGGATTTAGGATCATATTTTATTTTTTTTTAAATCCTAATTTTAATGAATTTTAGATGAATTTCCAAGAATAGGACTATATATGTAAAGCTATGTTTTGGAAGGACCATTTTGCAAATGCATTTCTAAACCCTAAAAACAGTATTTCCGGCCTATATAAAGAGAATTGCAGCCGTCATTCGCTGCATAACTCAGGTTTCATTATATTATTTTATATTTTGGTGATTGAAGAGGAAGATTTGGATCTCGCAAAAAGAAAGGCTCTTTCGTTGGATCTTCTCAATCCAAAGGTGAGTGATATGAATTTTGTTTTGTTGATTGATTTATGTGATTGATTGTGTGTTGTTTTGTTTCGACATCTTTGTTTATTTAGTGTATCTTGTATGTAAACGATGCATTAGTGGTTATTTGTAGTATGTATGTGAAATCTATGTACGTTTAGTAGATCTTGATTAATGAATTCTTTATTGCTTGAAAGCATGTTAAGATTTGAGTATGATTATGACAATAAGGGATGGGATGGATGAACATCTGGATCTCGCGACTACAAATCAGATTTTGGTTTTGATTTGTAAATAAATTCAGTATCGAGAAACCCTAATGAAAGAATTAGGAATTTAAAACATGAAAATTGAGTTTGAGGTATTGTATGATTGAGTAATGTATCCATAATGAAGAATATTTGAGAAATTGTCATTTTGCCTGAATACGAACTATTTTCATAAACAAGGAATTTTTAGAAAAACTTCAGTTTTGATTATTGTATTCAGATCTAAGTTATGAAAACTGTAGGCCGACAGTCGACTGGTCTACTATTAAGTCGACTGGTACGACCCAGCTGCTGTATCTTAAGTTTTTCTCGAAAATCCGTTCTGGACAGTCGACTTAGATCCTTTACAGTCAACTGGTACACTTAGAATTTATTTTTCAAAGTTATCGTAGATTTTTCTCTGGTAAGTCGACTTATGACTTTTAAGTCGACTTATATTGTATTTTAAGTCGACTTATGACTTTGCAAGTCGACTTATAACACTTAGAATATTTTCTTAAGGATTTCTGAAATTTCTCTCTGGTAAGTCGACTTATGTTTTTATAAGTCGACTTATGTTCTTATAAGTCGACTTTTGTCTCCTTTAAGTCGACTTATGTTTTCTATAAGTCTACTTATGATTTGGTAAGTCAACTTATGATTTTTATAAGTCATCTTATATTGTTGGTAAGTCAACTTATGATTTTTATAAGTCCTCTTATATTGTTGGTAAGTCAACTTATGACTCTTATAAGTCAACTTATAATACTTAACTTATTTTCTTAAAATTACTGAACTTCCCTCTAGACAGTCGACTGGTGACCTTTTGCAGTCGACTAGTACTAATACTTTTCTAAGGTGTTTTGATGTTCTTTAAACGACTATTTCTTTAAACGTTTTAGATCTATAACCTACCCTTATAAATTTTATTCTTCTATAGAACATATGTTTTCAATATATTTTATTGATTTGGATTATGGAATTTATTAAAGACTTGGGATTGTTGAGTGGAGAGATTTCTCCTTCGACCGTTTAACGATGGATTAGTGAATTATGGGCATATTGAGATTTATTGATAGACGGGTATATTCTGCGGTGTGAGAGTCGTTGATCTCTGGGGTTGGATATACTCTGCGGTGTTGAGAATCACTGTTAGTGATTGATAACCGGGTGTCCAATCTGCGGTGTTGAGAATGACTGATAACCGGGTATCCGATCTGTAATATTGAGATTTATTGATAGACGGGTATATTCTGCGGTGTGAGAGTCGTTGATCTCTGGGGTTGGGTATAATCTGCGTTGTTGAGAATCACTGTTAGTGATTGATAACCGGGTGTCCAATCTGTGGTGTTGAGAATGACTGATAACCGGGTATCCGATCTGTAATATTGAGCTTTATTGATAGATGGGTATATTCTGCGGTGTGAGAGTCGTTGATCTCTGGGGTTGGGTATACTCTGCGGTGTTGAGAATCACTGTTAGTGATTGATAACCGGGTGTCCAATCTGCAGTGTTGAGAATGACTGATAACCGGGTATCCGATCTGTGGTATTGAAATGACCGATAACCGAATATTGGCAGCGAACAGTCGACTGGTCCTTTAAGCAGTCGACTGTACTGCACAGTTGAGCTGTAATTGTTTGAGAAGGATTCTTCTGACACTTAGTTAAGCTATACCTGATGTTTTCATGTTTTCCTGTCATTTCTTACTTCACAATACATGTTTAGTGTATGTTTCCCTCGTTCAGTACATGTTGTTTAAGAAACCATGCTTATTGTTTAATTATGTTGTTTGTTTGTTTATATCACTCACACCATTTATGGCTGACCCCTTAGTTGGGGGTTAGGGTTCAACTCTAGCCTCATGTGTTGCAGGTTGTTGCTTAGAGTTTGGGGGTTTGCACGCTTGAGTTAGCTTTGGAGATTATAAGTAATGTAATGGAGCCTGGTGTAATTTTTGTAAAGAAAGGTGTTGTAAAAAAAATGTTTTAATTCAAGGTGTTTGTATTTCCGCTGCATTTGAAAAAGAATGTTGTAATCAAAAAAAATTTAATTGTGTTTTGAGCTATGTGTACTATTATATTGAAGTGGATTCTGGGATTGTGCCACGTATTTTCTAAGATATCTTATTAGAAATTCGGGGCGCTACAGCTACCAGATCCATCCTCATTGTTACCACCATTCCTGGGCCTGGCTGCGACCATTCTGAATACTGCAAAACGAGGGAAACGTTAGAGCATCACACACAATTCAAACTCACATCAATATCCTTTGGCAAAACTTCACTTGTATCCCAAAGGTAAAACATCATGTTTCAGTTCCATGTGATACTCACTCTTTAATGTCCTGGTACTCACACTCTAGTGTCCACACCTAGGTTATTTTTATGCCATGTTTATTATTACTATTGAAGCATGCTCTGATACCAATCTCTGTAGCGCCCCGAATTTCTAATATGATATCTTAGAAAATACGTGGCACAATCCCAGCATCAACTTCAATGTAACATTAAACACAACCAACTTCACTAAAATTTTTAACTTTTATTACAACAAACTTTTCATAGCACAGCGGAATACAAAACAACTCAAATCATAATTTTCTTTTATTTACAACACAGAACTATCTCAAATCTGCTTTTACAAATTTACACAAAACTGTGTCAAATTAATTTATCTCAAAACCAACTCAAGCATCCATCCTCCAACTCTAAGCAACAACCTGCAACATATGAGGCTAGAGATGATCCCTAACCCCCAAAACTAAAGGGGTCAGCCATAAATGGTGTGAGTGACATAAAAGCAAACAAACAACATAAATAAACATTAAGCAAGGATTCTTAAACAACATGTAATAAACCAAAATACATAAAATACGATGTAACAAGAAAAAGTAAACAACAAGTGAGACTAAACCAAGTGTCATGTGTAGAAAACAGGAAATCCACATGCATGAAAACCAAGTCAAGAAAACACAAATTCTATATGCGGACTCTCTAATGCGTACTTGTCGAAGTCTATGCATCCCACTCTACATAGGTTCGGTGCAAGCCCTTAACGTCTCCACATTATAGGGTCCAATCCCCCGTTATGCAACTAATCCTAACACGATGACTACTACGAGGTAAAGATAAGCTGTGAATAGTAGTCCATGCCCGATAATTTCGGAGATCAATCCCACACCACAAGTAATTACCGTGATAATTCCGGAGATAAATCCCACACCACAACTAATCTATCGTGATAATTTCGGAGATATATCCCACACCACAAGTAATCTACCGTGATAATTCCGGAGATTAAATCCCACACCGAAACATTGACACATCATCACACGAATACCACATGTGCTTCGCCTCGACTCCGATAATTCCGGAGATCAATCCCACACCGAAAGCAACTACTTGGATAATTCCGAAGATATATCTCACACCCAAAGTAAATTACTTGGATAATTCTGGAGATAGATCCCACACCCTAAGTAAGATACTTCGATAATTTCGGAGATTAAATCCCACACCGAAAGCCATACTGAGGTACTTGACTTATGTTCCCGTTCATCATATCACCACTGGTGCCTGTCCTTATTATTTTTGGGTTACTTAATTACTCAACGAATCTCCTAGAGTGGTGTACCTTACCAGACTTAACTCAAAACTGAATAACTGAAATGCCTCAATAGGCCTCAACAAAATAACTCAACGCCGGTATCCTAGGGTCACACACATCCTCTAGAGACTCAAACTCAAAAAGTCTAAACCAACTTTTCACTAAACAAAATAACTCAACTGAATATCTTAAAATCATATGCTCAACTGAATATCTCAAATTCATATGCTCAACTGAAGACAAAGTATAATCTCAAAATATCTGAAGACTAACCATTCGAAAGAACATTCAAGTTTACAAAAACTCATCAGTACCAGTCGACTTATACTGTAGTAAGTCGACTGTCCAGAGGACAAATATTCATGATTTTAAGAAAATAGACTAAGTCATATAAGTCGACTTAAGAAGTCATCGGTCGACTTACCCGAGACAAATCCTAATAATTTTCACAAAATATTCTAAGTACCAACAGTCGACTGTCCAGAGAAGAAACCGCAATAACTTTACAAAATATTTTCTAAGTATACCAGTCGACTGAATAATGGTCTAGTCGACTGCCCCGATGGATTTTCAAAAGAACTGAAGATACAGCAGCAGGGTCGTACCAGTCGACTGAATAGTAGACCAGTCGACTGTCGGCCTACAGTTTTCATAACTTAGGTCTGAATACAATAATCAAAACTGGAGTTTTTCTAAATATTCATTATTTATGAAAATAGTTCGTATTCAGGCAAAATGACAAGTCTCAAATAATCTTCATTATGGATACATTACTTAATCATCCAATATCTCAAAACTCAAGTTCTCATGTTCTAAAATTACTAATTTTTCCATTAGGGTTTCTCAATACTGAATTTCTTTCATAACTCAAAACCAAGATCTGATTTGTAAACACAAGATCCAGATGCTCACCATCCGATCATAACCATACTCAAATCTTAACATGCTTTTTAGCAATACAATTTCATAAACCAAGATCTACTCAACATTTTTAGATTTCACATACATGGTACAAACAACAACATTTGCATCGTTCTCATGCAAAAATACTAAATGACATACATGCCAAACCAACAATATAACAATCGATCACATTAATCAAACCAAAATACCAGATTCATATCATTCACAACATCAAAACAAAACAAAACATTGTCACTCACATAAATCAAAACAAGAAAACAAATTTATATCACTCACCTTTGAATTGAAAAGATCCAAAGAAGAAGCCTTCCTTTTTGCGAGATCCAAAACTTCCTCTTGCTCCTCCAAACAAATCACAAAATTCTGTACATTGTAGCAAATGACGGCTGCGAAAATCCTTTTAAACATCCGGGAATGAAATTTAGGGTTTCACAACAATTTTACAAAATAATCCCGTCAAAATACAACTTTATATATATAACTCTATTCTTGGAAATTCATTCAAAAATATAATCCTAAATCTCAACCGGTACTGTTCAAAACGTCCAGAAAGTACATTTACGTTTTAATTCCTAAAAATGACAAATTTGCAAAAAGGTTCTTCTTTTCTCAAAATTTGCAAATAGTTCCAATTAATTTCAGAAAAATCTGGAAAAATACTAAATAAATCCCAAATATTAAATAAGGATTTTTCATGAAGAAAACTTGACTTTTAAACTTCTCAAGAAAGTATTTGCACGTGTTTTGCACGTGTAAAAAGATAAATTTTTCTGAAAATATTCATAAATTCTCCAAAAATCATTTTAGTCATTTATAAACCTTTAAAAATAATATTTAAAAATACGGGGTTCTACACCGCCCTTTCGAGTTCCTTACAAACCTAAAAATCTCATATATTGCCCCCACACCAGAATCCAGCGGTAACAGATTGGCGCCATCTGTGGAAAATCACTCGACAAGCAATCTCGTCTTCCTCCTTCAGCCCATGTTACTCCCAGCCATGCCTCCCAAGAAGAGACCCGCAAACTCCGATTGAAGAACAACCTCTTCCCATCCTCCTCCTCCTCCTTAGGGGGATCTCCCTCATCCCAACCAACCAACCCTACAGCTCGATCCACTGGCTCTGCAATCCATCCAGCAGCCTTTGGGATCCCAAACCACGGTGGGGGAACACTCTCGATGAATCCACCACAAGCAACTTGTCCATTAAGTTCGAGTCTCCATCCACAATGCCGATACTGACTCATTGGCTTCCTATACTCCCACTCCAAAGGATCTGCGGAACATGATCAACAATCGGAAGACCGAGCACAGACCCGATCTTTGTACACATCAGGATGAGAGGTAGGCCCAAAAGGCGAACCCTTGCCGTGAACATACCAGGGATCGCTCGCCGCGCCGATCCAACCAAGGAAGGTCCAACTCTCCCCGCAGGCGAAGGGAGTCGCCCCAACGTCGCCCAAGATGGAGTCGCTCCCCGGTAGGCCGCCCTGCACCTCGGGCCCAACATGAGCAGGAGACCCCCATCACAAGGTCAAAATTCCAGCAATTCCAGGAGGCAGTCCTCCGGGTGCTCAACGCTGACCCCAACAATGGTCGCCGCTCCCGTAGTCCTCGACCTGCTCCTCACCATCCTCATCACTCCCGTAGTCCTCGACCAGCTCCTTACCATCCTCGCCACTCCTGAAGCCCTAGGCCGGCTGCGAGCCTTCGCCGCCCTTCTCCAGATCACCACCGCTGCTCCCGAAGTCCGCGTCCAACTCCGAGTCACCCCTGTCGCTCAGTCAGTCTGCCACCTACTCTGAGCCATCACCGGTGCAGCCCCAGCCCTCCTCAACATGAGAACAAGTCTCGGGGCTCAGCCAGGCAAGACCGAAGGGAGGACTCGGTCTACCGCCGTCTCCACGAGATGGAGAAGTGCCTCGACCAGCTCGATCGAGACGAAGAGCGATGGGTAAGGGACATTCGTCCAAGCATGCCCCCATTCTCCCGTGCCATCATGGAGGCTCCAGTTCCTGACAACTTCAAGCCTCCACATTTTGAGACCTACACCGGAGAGTCAGACCCCGCAGATCACATCGAGAGTTTTGAAACTCTCATGATGATCCACCATGCATCCGACTCCTTACTTGCAAGACCTTCCCGGCCACACTTAAGGGGCCGGTCCGGAAGTGGTACTCTCGACTGGCACCAGCATCTATCTTCTCCTTCGACCAATTCGAGGGTCTTTTCCTCATGCATTTCGTGAGCAGTCGCTGCGCCGAGAAGATAAGCGACTCCCTACTGTTCCTCAGTCAAAAGAAGGGTGAACGACTGAGGGACTATGCCCCCACGGGACTTCTCAGAGCTCCTACTTCAGAGCGAGAAGTACATCTGAGCAGAAGAAGCTGTCCACCGCCCCACCTTCGAGGCCTCGTCTTCCGCAAACAAGCAGAAGGGTGCAGAAGAAGAAGGAGCTAGAAGCTCCAAAAAGACAATGGGGGTCAGCGGCGTCCTCCTCCTCGGTTCGAGAAATTCACTCCGCTTAACGCGAGTGTATCCGCCATCCTCATGGAGATAGGGAACAATGGCCTCCTACTGCCTCCCCCAAAGATAAATACTCCGGAAAAGAAGAGGAACCGGAATAAGTGGTGTGTTTCCATCGGGACCACGGGCACGACACGGACGAATGTCGCACCCTCAAAGACGAGATTGAGGCTCTCATCTAGAGGGGGCAGCTCACCCGGTTCATAAGGAGGGATTGAGCCGATCTGCCCCCGCCACCTAGAGGGGCTAACAGGCGAACTGAGCAGCACACGAAAACTCCGAAGGCTGAAGTAGAGGGCATCTTGCACCTGATACACGGAGGCACAATGGGGGGAGATTCCAACTCCTTCCGAAAAGCCTTCGTAAGGGAGGTTAACTCCGTGCAAAGCCATCCTCCTCCAAAAGGCCTCGGAGTCCCGGTGACGTTCTCTGATAGGGACCTGAAAAGCGTCTGCACGCCCCACTACGATGCCCTCATCATCAATCTCTGCATGGAGAACTTTGAAGTTCATCGGGTCTTGGTAGACAACGGCAGCTCCGTCAACATCCTTTTCTTGGATGCCTTCCAAGGCCTCCCGTTGTCGAGGGACCAGCTCAAGCCCGCAGGCTACACTCTCCACGGGTTCACTGGGGTCCCGGTTACGGTCGAGGGAATTATAACCCTCGACGTAACGGTAGGAAAGGCCCCTGCAACTCGCACGGAACCGATGGACTTCATGGTGGTCGACCAGGTTTGGCCGCACTTCAGGCCATCCCTTCAGCCTACCACATGAATATGAAGTTTCCCATGCCCTCAGGAGTGGGAGAGGTGAGGGGAAGCCAAGAAGCGGCTCGAAAGTGCTACTGACTTCGATGGGGGGTCCGGTTCTCTCTTTGGAAGCGCTCGAACTGCCTCAAGAAGGCGGTCAGACTATTTCCGAGCCCGTGGACAAGTTGGAGGAAGTGGCCTTCTCCGAAGAAGACACCACTAAGATGTTCCGCATCAGCAAGGCTCTCTCCCCCTCCATTAAGCAAGACATATCCCGGTGCATACGGGAGAATTGAGACCTCTTCGCCTGGACTGCAGCAGACATGCCCGGGATCTCGGAGGAGCTCTTAATGCACCGTCTGAGCGTGACCCCTGGGGTCAAGCCTGTTCAATAGAAGATGTAGAAGTTTGCCCCCTAAAGGCAACAAGCAATCAAGGAGGAGGTTGAGAAACTCCTCAACGCCTGCTTTATTCAGGTGGTAAACTACCCTGGGTGGCTCTCTAATGTGGTGATGGTCAAGAAGCCAATGGGAGTTGGAGAATATGCATTGACTTCACCGATCTCAACAAGGCATGCCCGAAGGACCCTTTTCCTCTTCCCAGCATCGACGCCCTAATCGATGCGACCTCCGGGCATGAGCTCCTTAGTTTTATGGACGCCTTCTCAGGGTACAACCAAATCAGGATGTTCCCTGCCGACATCCCGAAGACCTCGTTCGTGACGGACCAAGGCCTCTATTGCTACCGTGTTATACCGTTAGGCTTGAAAAATGTAGAAGCTACCTATCAGCGCGTGGTGAATAGGGTCTTTCGAGACCAGATTGGCCGAAACATGGAGGTCTATATTGACGACATGTTGGTCAAGAGCGCCCGAGGGCAGGAGCACACCCACAACCTTCAAGAAGTCTTCGGGGTGCTCAGGAGGCACAATATGAGGCTGAACCCGAACAAGTGTGTGTTCGGTGTCTCATCAGGCAAATTTTTGGGGTTTATGGTCACCCAGAGGGGCATAGAGGCCAACCCCGAAAAGATCCAAGCCATTCTCAAAATGGCTCCCCCTTCGGCATCAAAGTACAGAGGCTCACGGGGCACCTCGCCGCGGTTGGGCGATTCCTTTCCAAGTCCAGAAAAAGTGCCTCCCTTTCTTCAAAGTCCTCAGGGGGGTTAAAGGCTTCGACTAGGGGCTGCAGCAACAGGAGTCCTTTGACAAGCTCAAAGAGTATTTGGCCAACCTCCCACTCCTGAGTAAGCCGACACGTGGGGAGGTCCTCTACCTCTACCTCCCAGCTTCGGAGCAGACACTCAGCGCGGTCCATGTGAGGGAAGAGGATAAGACGCAGAAGCCCATCTATTACGTGAGTAATGTACTCCGCGATGCCGAACTCCGTTATCCAAAACTGGAGAAGATGGCTCTCGCCCTGGTTATGGCAGCCCGAAAGCTCCGCCCCTACT
The DNA here is from genome assembly GCA_017893485.1 of Hemerocallis citrina. NCBI lineage: Eukaryota > Viridiplantae > Streptophyta > Magnoliopsida > Asparagales > Asphodelaceae > Hemerocallis > Hemerocallis citrina. The sequence goes on along the minus strand of CM030367.1, from coordinate 72,280,548 downwards.
TCCAATCCCATTCGGTGGTCGTCCTTACCGACCAACCGCTGAAACAAGTTCTTCACAAGCTTGAGACTTCCGGGAGGCTCATGAAGTGGTCCATCGAGCTGAGTCAGCACGACATCAGCTACCAGCCCAGAACGGCGATAAAGGCCCAAGCTCTGGCTGAGTTCATCGTGGAAAACACCATCCCCAACTCATGCGAGTCGCCTGTCGACCACTCCATCTACACCGTTTATGTGGACGGGTCCTCCTGCGCCGATGGAAGCAGGGCCGGTGTCATCCAAACTGACCCTAACGCTTTCGTCCTCCAGTACTCCCCCCGCCTCAACTTCCCGACGTCAAACAATGAGGCAGAATATGAGGCCCTAATAGCGGGGCTCTGCTTGGCTCGCAAGGCAGGCACCGAGTGCGTAAGGGTCTTCAGCGACTCCTAGTTAGTGGTCAATCAGGTGTCCGAGGAGTACGAGGCGAGAGACAACCGCATGGCTAGGTACTTGGCAAAGGTGAGGGAGCTTCTAGCTCTGTTCAAAGAGGTTCAACTCCCGCGGGTTCCCCAAGAGGAAAACGCGCAAGTGGATGCCCTCTCTAAGCTTGCCTCCTCATCTCTCCAAGGGCTAGAACGGACCGTCTTGATAGAGGTCCTTCTCAAACCAAGTATTGACGAAGATGACTCAGAGCCAATGGAAGCCTGCCCCCTGACACTTGGGGAAAACTGGATGAAGCCCCAACTCGAGTACCTCCGGGACGAGGTCCTTCCCGAAGATCCGAAAGATGAAACGAGGATCAGGTTACGGGAAGAGCGGTACTCACTCCTGGACAAGGTCATGTACAAACGCTCCTACACCCAGATCGATGGTCGGCCCTATCTGAGATGCCTCTCTTCGGAGGAAGCGCTCTACGTCCTAAGGGGGGTTCATGATGGTCTATGTGGCGCGCACTTGGGAGCGAGATCCCTCCCCTGGAAGCTCTTGAATTACGGCTACTTCTGGCCCACACTACTAAGTGACTCCGAGGAGTACGTCCGCCAGTGCAACTCCTGCCAGAAGTTCGCACCAATCCGTCGCCTACCCCAAGCACAGCTTGCTTCCTTGGCGAGTCCAATCCCCTTTGCAATGTGGGGGATGGATTTGCTCGGACCCTTCCCTCCAGCACCTGGCCAGCTGAAGTTCCTCATGGTAGCAATAGACTACTTCTCAAAATGGATAGAAGTCGAACCTCTTTCAACATTCACCGAGCACAAGGTGCAGAAGTTCTTTTGGAAGAACCTCGTCGGTCAGTTCGGGGTTCCTCGCGTGTAACCCCTATTTTCCTAAAAAATGTAATTTTGTGTATTTACTGTATTTTAAAAAAATTTCGCAAATTATTTTTCCGGTTTTCAAATTCTTTTGTCAAAATGTTTTTTTTTTTTGATCTTCTATTTTAAAATCTGTTTTCGATCAATAATTTTAAATTGTAACTATTTTATATTGAAATACAATTCCTAGTTTTGTTATCATTTCTCTTATTATTATTATTATTATTATTATTATTGTTGTTGTTGTTGTTGTTGTTATTGGTATTGTTTTTATTGTTATTATTAGTAATTTTTTATAAAATCGTAAATTGTATATTTTATTTGTTATTGTATTTACCTAAAATCCAAACCCATTTAATTTCTTATTGGGTATTTTATTTTACCCTATATTCTATTAAAATTCTATTTTAAATACCCAATTCACTTAAACCCATTAACCCATTAAAATCCTATTAATACCCAAACCCATTTACCTAAACTCTACCCACACCCGAAATCCCCAACCCATTAACTGCTCACACCCCAACCCAACCCGTTACCTCCTACCCGTTAACCGCCTCCACCAGAAACCCATATACAGCACAACCCTAAATATCCCTTCTCCTATTTAATTATGCAGCCGATTCACCTTCCTCTTCATCGTTACCCAGCCGCTATTTTTCCCTGCGCCGCTTCACCTTCCCTCCATCTTCCTCCCGATCATCCTCTCTCTCTCGATCTCTTCCCCATCCTCCGCATCAGCCTGCAGCGCCTCCCCACTAGCCTCCACAGCGCGCACCAGTAACTGCACCGTCCCCCGGCTCTCCATCCTCCTTTCCTCAGCACGATGCGACTGCAGTGCACCGTCGCCTGCAGCGCACTGCAGCCACAGACAGCAGCACCCCGCTGTGCAGCCAGCCGCCGATGCCGTGTCCCCTACCCGCAGCCACCTGCGGCAGTCCTGGCCAGCCTGCGGTGTCTCTTCCATGCCGTGCCGCCAACTGCAGCGCCTTCAGCCAAGGGCAGCGACAGCAACCGCAGCATCAACCCTTGCTGGCGATCCCCCGCCTGGCCCGCCTTCTCCGGTGCTCCTCCGCCGTGCCATCGGAGCCAGTGCATCCATTACAGTTGTGCATGGGTTCTTGATCATGAAGTTTGTTAGTTTTGTTGAGGGCCGTCGGATCTTCACGATGTCATCTTGATCTTCTTGATAGTTTAATCTTGGCCGTCCGATTGATCTTGTTCATGATCTTGATTCTGATCTCTTGATCTTGGTTGCCCGTTGGATCTTGATTATCATCTTTGATTATGGACCGTTGGATTTCTTCATCAACATCTTGGAGTTCTTTGATTTCTTTGATTGGTGGCCGTCCGATCGTTGTTCTGACCCGATCATCATTTTCATCATCAAGATACTGATCACATCTCGATCTTGATCTTCGATCAGAGTCGTCCGATCTGATCCGATCGCCTTGATCTTTTGATCTTTTGATCTTTTGATTTCAGCCGTCCGATCGTGTTCGTGGGCTATTTATTCTTTAGATTCGTGATCTTGTTCGTGATCATTTTGTACGTGATTCGTTGCTGTTGAGTTCGTGCCTGAAAATTCGTTCCCGTTATTCTTTTTCTTTTGGTTGGATTCGTCATCTTCCAGACAAGTAACTTGTACTCCAATTCATTTGTCTGATACAAGTCAAAAAGTTCACCTATAGTGTAGATAGGTCTAGAGACGACTCTTATTTGTGATATGCTTGATGGGTTTTGTCTAATTGTAAAAACTTGACCATAGTTGCCTCACGACACAATATGGACATGAAATAACTTAGGTTTTACCCGTTCTTACTTTTGATCATGTATATGAGACTTTTGTGAGAACTTATGTTTTGGTTGAGACCCGTGTGAAATACTTATCGTGGACATGTTAATAACCCTAATTCATGTTGTTTAGAAACTTGGTTGACCTTATTTCAAGTTTGGATGTGTTTGGACCAATTTTCTCGAATCTATGTTGATTTTGTTCTTGAGGGAAAAATCTGTATTTTTGGCACTGTTCTGTTTTGTTTGCTGTTTCCGACTGTGTTAAAGTCAGCATCTTAATTTTGGTATAAAACGAGAGTTTTAGATAATTTTGTCTATTTTCAAACCCCTCTGACCTTGCTTGATTTGGATTTCGTATGATTGAGTTATGACTGTTTTAGTACAGAGGTGTCGATCTTTTCCAGATTCTGTTTTGCAGTAATTTTGATAACAAACTATTTTCAAAAACCATGTTATACATATTATTTTGATCCGAAACTTTGATCAGTGTTTCTTTATTAAGTTAGGGATTACCCAGAATTTTGATGAATTTTATTGATGAGTTTTATGTGATGTTTCATGCTCGTTTCTAAAATCTATACATGCTGTATTTTGTTCGCTGTTCTGTAAAGAACCCTATTTTCACTATGATTCCTTTTAATGTTTGGAAAAAGTGAAAGTTAGTAAATTCTATCTACTTTCACCTCCCATTGGCGGAATTGGATTTCGTTTCACTGGTTGCGAGATATCTTTGTTTTCGTACAGCAGTGTTGGGAATTCCAGATTTACTAAACTATGTTTTCTTGATGTTTTCGTATTTTTGATAACTGATCTATTCTTACTGGAATATTATGAAACTTTATACTTTGATTCTAGACATATAGGGGAATACCCCAGATTTTTCCTTAATTTATTTGAGAGGTTTTGATGCAGTTTTCCTAATTGAGAATTCGATTTCCTGATTTCTGACCGAGCATGTTTTCTGTTTTCAAATCTGTTTTGAGTTATGATGTTGTGAATTACTATATGACTTATTTATATTCACTGGATTCATGTGGATGTCTATTTTCCAGATCCATTGACGGATCCAGATTTGGATATTTGTAGTAGCGGGGATCACTGTTTTAGTACAATACTGTCTTACTGTCCTGAATTAGAAAACTAGTTGTTTTGCCCTGTTATGTGTTATCTTGTACCTGTACTCGTTTATCTTGCACTCTGGACCTGATACATGTTTATACCCTGATATCCTTGCGTTGTTTTGTGACACATACATGCATGCCTGAGAATAATATTAAGTAATCAAGCCGGGGCTTAATAGGAAAGATCTAGTAGTGGATAGTGCAGAAACATGTAATCGGAAGGAGACTTGTGTTTCCTGTATGACATGTTACCGATCAAGTTTACCGATCAAGTTACCGATCAAGTTAATATTCTGTTATCGATCAAGTTAATATTCTGTTACCGATCAAGTTAATATTCTGTTACCGATCAAGTTTACCGATCAAGTTTACCGATCAAGTTTACCAACCAAGTTCTGTGATTCTGTGAATACCTGAGTACACTGCCCTGTATGGTCTCTTACGATATCTAAAACGAAACTGTTTGTTGTAGCAACCATGTGTTATAATATGGGCCGCATGAAGTGCTACCTAGATAGTAAAATAATAAGACTTGGCATGACATAATCTGATTTCCTGTATACCTGATACCTGTTACATGTTTACCTGTTTACTTGATTACTTGACACTTGGTTACTTGATACTTGATACTCGATACATGATTACATGATACGTGACACTTGATGCATGATTTCATGATACTTGACACCTGATGCATGTTTACATGATGCCATTTATACCTATTCACCTTACCATGCTAGTTGTTATATTTTGACATGTGATTAGTTAGTTTACCCCATGTGCTTGTATCCAACATTATATGTGGCCCGTAACTTGCAATTGATGGGTACTTATTTTTTTCTCTTTTCCTCTTCCATGCATTCATTAAATTGCAGATTTTGGAGATCAGCTACCAGATGGAATAGACAAGATGAGATATTAGTTGCTGGAGCTCTTGCTACATTTATTTATTTTCCTATTGCTATTTGAATAATGTATCTTGTACTTGGATTTATTCTTGTATTTGGGCAATGTGACCCAGGATTATTTGTGTATTTCAGATTATGACTATTTGAGATTAATATATTTTATTTCAAGTATTCTTGTTGGTATTTGGTTCATATGTGCATGTGGTTGACTTTTCTGGCTTTCGACTCTGATTTTATTGTGATATGTTGTAAAGGATTCTTGAACAGCTTATCGATGATGAAAATCATTCGCTGGGCTTTTGTCGCGTATCCGTATTCCGTATTTTTGGGAAGCGGGGCGTGACATCGCATCCTTATAACCGACAACGGAACCCAATTCACGGGAGTGACCTTCTGCAATTTTTGCACCGACCTCGGGATTCAGCAGCGGTTCTCTTCAGTGGCGCACCCCCTGTCCAATGGCCAAGCAGAAAATGCAAACCGACAAATCCTCTCTAGCTTGAAGAAGAGGCTTGACAAGTCCACAAAGGGGCTATGGGTGGAACAACTCCCCAATGTGCTTTGGAACTATCGCACCACTAAGAGAGCTCCAACGGGGGAGTCCCCCTTCAACCTCACGTACAGATCCGAAGCTCTCATCCCTTTAGAGGTGGGCTTGCCTTCACCTCGGCTCATAGCCTACAATGAAGCGCAGAATGCGAACCACCTTCGCAACTGCCTAGACCTCTTAGACGAGGTCCGTGAGAGAGCCGCAATCCTCTAAGAGACCTACCGTCGTAGGATTACTCAAGCGTACAACAAGAGAGCATGACCCACCAACCTAAAGGAGGGGGACTTAGTGCTGAGAAAGTTGTCAATTTCCGACCCAAGCAAGAGAGGCAAGCTGGCACCCAGTTGGGAAGGACCATATAAGGTCTCCATAATTATACACCCGGGCGCGTATCAAATCGAAGACCCGGGGGGGCAGGAAGATACCAAGGACATGGAACGCGGAGCACTTGATGAAGTACCGAGAGTGTGTCTAAACACCGCTCTAAGCAACTTTCCCAGGATCGCTCCAGAAGACATGTCTTAAAATCCTTACTTGTATTTCCCCTTCATCACAATGTAAAGGCTCGCAACTCAGAAGCGGCCACCCAGTTATTTGCAATAAAAGGAAATCTTGCCCCCACAACTTTTCTATCTTTTGAGTAACCTAACTCAACTTAGCAAATTCTCTATTTTTGGATAGTTTAACTCTACTTACAAATTTTTTTACTAAAACGACGTGTTCGGAGTCCAACACTTGGCTCGATTCTGCTTTAACTACTTGTTTATAAGTGAGTAAGAAGTGGTTCGCCATTCGAAATTGCTCCCACAACCATTGATTCTCTCTTTAAACGACGAGTTCGGAGTCCAACACTTGGCTCGATTTCGCTTTAACTACCTACTTATAAGCGAGTAAAAAGTAGTTCGCCATTCGGAATTGCTCCCACAACCGTTGATTCTCTCTTTAAACAACGAGTTCGGAGTCCAACACTTGGTTCGATTCCGCTTCAACTACTGGCTTATAAGCAAGTAAGAAGTGGTTTGCCATTCGGAATTGCTCCCACAACTATTGACACACTTACAAAATGTGAACGAGGTAGCAAGCACTTAGAAGAAGTCTTATATTATTTGATCAAAATTGTGATTACAAGTATCCTTCGACACACAAGATCTACAAAAAGAAGACAACTCCTATCAAAGGCCAAAATTCATGCGAGGCAATACAAAACTACCAGACTTATCCCTAGCATCTTCGGGGGACGGGAATACTTCTCTTAAGTGACACACGAGGACGACGAATACAGTGTTGTCGCCGGCCCACCTCCGCGGATGTCCCCAGGCTAGCGAATCGAGAAGCATCGTCTGGCCCCGATCTAATGGTGGCCCCAACAGATGTTCCGCTCGACGAAGCGGCCACGCCACTCTGAGCTTCTCCGGGGCTTCGAGGTACCAAGGGCGAGCGAAGCGTAGGTCCTTGGAATGATATTCCTCGAACATCCCTATTAGGGGTACGAGAAGTGGTCCTGACACTGCTTCTCTTGAATAGCCGTTGTAAGCAAGCATTCCCCTTGTCCAGCTCGACAATCCGCTCCTTAAGCGAGACATTGGTGACATTTAGCTCCAGACGTGGCAACCGCATTGCCTGCTCCATGAGAGGCATCGGAGATTGTCCACCGCAGATTTGCAACCTCGATGCTCTTTTCAACAACCACCTTCTCCAGTTCGTCCTTCTCCATAGCGGTCTGACATAGAGAGCGGCAGAGATGTGAGAGTCTTAAGCCAAGGTTGACAGCCATCGATGTACCCCCTCCTTGCCTTCAGGTTTTGCCTCATGATGCCCCTCTTCCAACCATTTCACTTCAATGTTGCGACGAGCAAGGATCGACCTCAGATAACCTAGTTCAGACTCCGCTTTACGAAGTAGCTCCTGACTGTGCGAGAGCCCTAGCTTGGCAACCCTAAGTTCGGCGCGAAGACGAGCCTCGAGGCAATCCTGGAGAGAACAAAAGAAGTAAAATCTCTTAAGGTCAAGAAGCAAGTCCAGAAGAGAATACATTCAAGCTACAAGGTGACTCAAAGACAAAGCACTCCAACACTTAGCCAAAAAAAAGAGTCTTCTTTTTCATTCAAAAGATGTTCACTAGTACAACGAGCGGTGGCCAATCCGCTACAAGGCCTACTTGCAAAAATAAAAACAAGGAAGAAAGTACAAGGGGGATCAGGGGGCCACCTCGGTGGTAGGCACCTTGACAGCGGCGTCACCCCCACCTTATTATTATTATTATTATTATTATTATTATTATTATTCTTCGGCCTCCACCGAACCGCCGATGGCAGGAGCAGCATCTTCTTCCAGGGGGTCGTAGAGGTTGTACCCCGCACCGTCGAACCCGGGGACTCGGACAGCTACGTGCTTCAGAGCTCGTGCGTAGGACTGCTCCATGTTGGTTCGCATGTGAGCCTTCACCTCCTCTCTGACGGCCTCCGAAGCCGCCTGCACAGCTGCCTCCCTCTCTCGAGCTGCATCCTCGGCGGCCTTGGCTGCCGCCTCCTTCTCTCTGGCAACCTGCTCATCTGCCTTATCTGCCCTCTCCTTCTCCGAGGCGAGTTGTTCCTTCACGGCGGCAAGGGTAGCCTCGAGAGCTTTGTTGTCCGCCACTTGCGATTCAGCCAAATGCCTCTCTACCTCGAACATCTTTACGGCCTTGGCTCGTTCGGTGCGGTATTTTTCGCTTGCCATCTTCAGCTCTTTCTCCTGTTCAGTGATTTGCTCCAACATATGGCTGAAGTGGCAAGTCATCTGCACGAAGTGCAGAACTATGCAAGCACTTAGAAAGAAACAAAAGGGGCGGAGTCAAAGAAAGGTGGGTCGGAGTCAACTTACCATCATCGAGGCCTTGGCAATCTCGAGGGCGTCGTCCCCAACCGTCCCAGCCTTCAGCGCAACCCGGTCCTTGGGGGTAGGCAAGTGCCGAATCGCCTGCATGCAGCTGATGGCGTCCCCGAGGAAGCCATCGTGCCTCATGACTTGCCAGTCGGGGACGAACAGCCTCTTGTACTCCTCGGTAAGTATGCTCTCTGCCACCGCAGTCAGAGGGGGAGCTTCGAGCGCCAAGACCTGATAGAGGGAAGTCCCTTCGGTGGTCGGGGCAGGGGCAGCAACAGGGATCTCCGACTCCGGGTCCAGAGTAATGACCGGGGTCCTGTCAACACTTGGTGCCACTACCACCGAGTTCTTGGGAACATTAGCAGAAGAAGGACCCGATAAGTTCTCTTCCCCCCGGTTCGGTCCGAGAGCATTGCCTTGAAGTCCATGCCTGGAGTCTCTGTAGAAGAAAAAAGACAAGTATTAGCTTACAAAAAAAGTTAAGTCTTAAACAAGAAAGCAAAGGCAAAATTCTAAAGGCGAAACATACTAGGGTCGATCAGAGTGAGACCCCCACCATAGAGGACTTCCGCGGTTACCTCCTTCTACCCAAGTGGATCCCGAGCCATAAGCTTGGCCACAATGTCATCTTCCTCTGGAGTCAGGACCGGGTCGACCTTTGCCCACTTCGGTACCTCCTCTCTCCACATGGTTGGGATCGTCCACAGAGCCTTGCCTCAAACTAGGAAGTACTTCTCCTTCCAAAATTTTATAGACTCCAGGTTCTCGATCAATTTCACCCCCCTCTTTGACGACAGATAATACCGGTACTCGGTCCTGCTCTTTCGATAGATACGGTACATACCCCGGAGAATGATGAGTTGGGGCGCAACGCCTATCGCCTGACACTGGAGGATGAAGCCGGTGACATGTCACCACATGTTCGGCATATACTGCACCGGACTCAGACCATAGAATTGTAGGACCTCCGCGATGAACGGGTGAATGGGCAGACGCAACCAACAGAAGAAGCCGTCGAAGGAAAATATGCACGTGTCGGGAGACATCGGCGTGCAAGCTCGGATACCTGGTCCCGAAAGAAGGAGCACAAATCCCGTCGGGATCTGAAAGCTCCTTCGGATCCGGACTAGGTCCTTCTCCGTCAGCATCGAGGGGATGACATCGACCTCGGTGACATCCCTCGCCCTGCCCTCTTCATAAGAGGCGAACCTCCCATGTACCACCTTCACTAAAATCACAGAAGAGTACTGCCTCACTCCCTCGAGGTTCGACAAGGGGCCCGGGAGCCGACCCAACGCCCCGGCCCTTCGCTCCGGTTCCACTATGGTCACCGAATTCACCGGTCTAACCACCGCCTTCCTCTTGTCAACACTCTGAACCGGAGCCAGGGACTTCCCCTCTTCATGCTCTGAGGTAGAGGTCTCACTCCCCGAAGATATCTTAGACATTTCGCTAAGACTACGAGAGAGGGGATAACTTACCGTGATGTGACAACTACGGTCGGAATCTCTCGCCGGAAAAGTAAATGCCTGGTCGCGACAGCTAGCAGCACCACTCGAGAGCAAAGACCTCCGCTAGTAGCGCCGCTCGAGAGTAAAAACTTCAAAAGGGTAGAAAGTGAAAGAGTGAAGAGGTAAATGAAAAATGATGAGAGGAAGGGCAGACTTATAGTGCTGAGAGCGAGGCCCCGTGGGCTTCTGAAGCGGGTGGGCCGAGCAAACGCCAAAAGCCCAAGAAGACATAACGTTGGAAGGCCAAAGGGTGGAACCTCATGCGACACCCTAGAAACTGCAGACTGATCGGTCGCTTCGGCTTTCATGCCCAACTGGGATCGAGCGGCCCAGATGAAGACGCATCCCTTGGTGATATCACACCGATCCACCGTGGCACCGAGCGCGTCATGTGGAGAAAAAAATCTTCACCGAGTGCGCCATATGGAGAAAAAGCCTCCACGCACCTTGCCGACCGTCCGATCCATCCGAGATTCGCGCCGAAGCAGATAGACACTCCAGATGAAGCCACGTCCCTCGGTGATACCACACCGATCCACCGTGACACCGAGCGCGTCATGTGGAGAAAAAATCCCCAAGCACCTTTTCGACCATCTGATCTATCAAAATCCATGCCGAAGCAAATGGATGCTCCAGATGAAGCCACGTCCCTCGGTGATACCACACCGATCCACCGTGGCACCGAGCGCGTCATGTGGAGAAAAAATCTTCACCGAGCACGCCATTTGGAGAAAAAGCTTTCACGCTCCTTGCCAGCCGTCCGATCCATCCAAGATTCACGCCGAAGCAGATAGACGCTCCAGATGAAGCCACGTCCCTTGGTGATACCACACCGATCCACCGTGGCACCGAGCACGTCATGTGGAGAAAAATCCCCACACACCTTTCCGACTGTCCGATCTATCCAAAATCCATGCCGAAGCAGATGGACGCTCCAGATGAAGCCACATCCCTCGGTGTATGGTCACTGATCCACCATGGCACTGACCCCAATGCGGGGAGAAAAAACATCTCTGAGCTTCTCGAGCCGTCAGATCGCTCAGATATTCGCGCCAGCGGCTGATGGACGCTTCAGATCACGCCATGTCGTAAATAAGGCGAGTAATTCCTTTTTCTATTTTATTAATTGCAAAAAATGATTATTTATTTAAAAATTGTAAAAAATGATTAAAAATTCAGGAAAATTAATTAAAAATTCTGAAAATAATTATAAATTCGAGGGAATATTTTTGAGTCCCGGGATAAATAATTATTTTTTAGAATGATTAATTAGTGCTCCCGGAGAGCAAATCATGCTTTACAAAATTGAATAAATAGTTCAAAAAAAATAATATAAAATTGGGAAAAATCACCAAAGACCCAGAGCAACTTAGAAGCCACTTTGAGCACACTACCAGCTGAGGAAAATACCGTCACCCTGCCGACGAGATCCAAACACCCTTTGAGAACTCCTATAAAACCCTATACACCATCAAAACAACAAAACTACTCCCACAAGGCTATAACGCACTGTCTTCGGGTGTGGGGGGCTCGTGATATGGCTAAAAAGGGGTTAAATCGGAACTGTTCAGGACGGGCACGGATCTTGATGTCTAGGGATGAGATGGTAATTTTGCCTACAGACGAGTCCGAATTGGGTACCGGGTCTCTCCTCTTGGACTCGCTGGCCCATGAACGGATCTGTTAGGCGGAGAATGGGTCTCAACCCATTAGGGACCAGATCAACAAGATAGGAGAAGATCTTGGCTTGTCCCTATCTTGAGGAGATGGTTGTAACCAACCCCAGCCAGCCACACTGGAAAGTAGGGATTCAACCTTATCCTGAAAAGGATCTCTATGGCGACTATAAAACCCCCCTACCTTCTACGGTTAGAGGTGATCACTCTTTGCACACTAAAGCTCTTTCTCTTCACTTTTCCTGTGTATTGATTTGATCGTCGGAGGGTTCGTGGCCGGGATCCATCCCGATGTCTCGAACGTTTGTGCAGGTTCAAGGGAGCACCAAGGAGTCAACTGGTCAGCAAGAAGAAGAAGGGTTCTGCTCGTTCGAGTTCCTCATGAACCTACAAATCTCATCTATTGTCCCCACAGTAGAATCCAGCGGCATTAGGAGGCTTGCAGGTTGGTAAGGCAGGGTCGGGATGAGTGTGAGAGGAGCTGTTAGAGTTGATCTTCGGGTGCAGGATGAAGAAGGAGAAGGGCAGTGGTTGTGCTCGGGGTGATCAGGTCTATGGGTTTAAGAAGATGAAGGAGGGAGATAGTGTGAGGCAATGGTGTTGTTTGGCGTTCGATGTTGTGATGGAGGGAAGGAGGCTCAGGGGCGTGAGGCTGAGATGAGGAAGAAGGCAGGAGGATTCTTGATTGAGGTCAGGGTGTTCATGAGTTGGTCGGGTTGCAGTAAGAGGAAGAATGAGATGATTAAGATAGAAGAGGGGGTAGGGGTGATTAAGTGCTAATTAGTTGAGGGTAGTAGAGGTGATTAAATGATAATTTGATAATGGGATGGCAATTATAGGAGGAGAGTGGGGGCTTCGGTTATGAGAGATGGAGGGATTGGAGTAGTGGGGTTTTGTTGGTATAATGATGGGGACTAGATTAACAGGGCATTATATAGGAAATGGGGTCGGGAGTTTGGACCTGGATTGGGCTTAGGTTAAGTTCAAAAATAAATAAGTCAAATAATATATTGTAGAACGGTTGAGATTGGATCTTTGTTGAGACTTTACAAGTAATCAAATAATCAAATAGTGATAGTGTAACCCCTATTTTGGATTTTATTGTATTTTATTTCCTTCTTGATTATTGTATCTGAATTCTTTTATAATATTATATCTTTGCTTTCTTGGGCTCTTTTATTTCCTCTTGCTCATTCTGTGCTTTTTTGGTTGAATTTTGCTATTTCTGGTTCGTTGCAAAATTTTGCTCATCCTATTTTGAGTTTGATTTGTTCCACTTTATGTTCGTCTCATTGAATTATATCTATTTTTCTCTTTTTGGAGCCAAAACCTGTACCCAAAACCCATTAAACCCCAAACAAAAATCCCAACTTCTTAATCCCCTATAAATACCCTATTATTAAACCTTAATTTAATAACCCCTATCTCTCCGCCGCTTTCTCTCTCCCCGACCCTATCCTGCTCTCTGTTTTCTTCAAAACCCAACCGCCCAAACTCCCATGCTCCGATCGCCTCTCTGACCATCATCCTCGTCATCACCTTTCCCTCGTCACCTCCATCCCCATCGTCACCGCCATTGCCTCCATCCCGTCTCCCTCCGATCATCCCCGTCCTTGCCATCAACCCACCATCCCGAACTCCGCTTAAACCCATTACCAATCGTCATCCACCGCCATTTTCACGTCGCCGCTATCATCGATCCCTCTCCGCTCACCCCCCGCATCCACTGCAGATCCCCTAACACCTCATCGTCGTCGTCCAAGCCCCTAGCACCCCCCTTCGCTCGTCTCCCCTATTTTGCCGCAAAACAGAGTTCGCTCGTTGCCTCCATTCTCTACCGCTATCGTCGCTTCCCAACCGCAGCACCGTCGCCAGTCGTCGCCGCCCTTGTCGCTGTTGTTTCCAGTCGCCGCTCGCCCTCTCCCTCTCTTTGTCGAAGTGAGGAAGGAGATGAAGTGGGATTGGCCGAAGTCGTTGTTTGGTGTTTTGGGTGTAGGCGATCCAAGCTCGCTCTTTGCTGTTCATTTGGATCCGGTGTGGGGTTGATCCGCTGTCTGTGCTCGTGGTTTGTGTGCTTTGTGTTCGCTATTTTGCATGTGACTCACATGTGTCTCGGTTCGTCGCCTGGGATTCTTATCCTGTTATTCTAAGTTATTCGAATCTACTAATTAATAGGAAAGTCTCTTATTGAACTAGTCTTTTATTTTGTTCAAGATTATTTGACTCTGTAAGTAGATCCAGTCATTTTCTTCATCATACTGTTAGTTAAAATTCTGTTAATTATATTGAGGGTTTACATGAGCTAACCCGATATATTCTTAACATCGTGCTGCTCTCTTTGATCTAAAACTTAGTCCCTCTTGTACATCGCATATGCACATTTACATGAAAATAACTAGATCCATGCCATAGACTTGTTTGATGAATTGGACAAGTTACATTGAATGTGATTTGATGAATTAATACTATGCCTGTGAAATTGTATCTGAAAGCTAGAAATATGCATGTCAAACACCCAAGATCACTTTGATTATTAATTTGCATGGAACATATGGTTGTATGATTTAATTATTGCCCATTCAGGTCAAACTAAATTCTGCACTGCTAGTTGTTTCTTTTTGAATCAGATTTTAGTTGCTGTCATAATTTGAAATAAATTTCTGAATATGAAATTTATCCTCAGATGTCTAGTTTACTACCCTTTTGACGGATCTGAATTCTGATGTGTAATCTGTTAGATATCAGTATTTTAGTACAGCTAGGTTAGAATTTCCAGATTCACAAATGCATGCGTATCTTGTTGTTTCGTAATTTATTTGACCATGTTAAAAGTAAAATAAAAACCTAAAAATAAAATTGGCTGAGACAAGACATGTGTAGGAACTACCCTGAATTTTTATAGATTTAATTGATGAGTTTTCTGACCTAAAACAAATAGGTGAACACAATTTACAACTTGCTGTCTGAACATAAAAATTGAATAGAATAGGAGTTTCACCCTAATTTGGTAGCTTTCATATGTCTTGTCTATATTCGCTGGAACCGGCAGAGAGTCTAGTTTCTAGATTTTCTAACGGATCCAGATTTTCTATTTTGTAGTAGCGGTAATCTGTGTTTTAGTACAACAACGTCTTGCTGTCCTGATTATATGATGTGTGTTTAAATGACTTGTTTGCTTCTTGAATTGTTTGTAATGCATAGAAATAGACACACCTAGCATGATACAACATTGACACCTTCTTCCATGCTCATATAGGATGAAATGAAATGATACAAAGCCGGGGTATTATGGGTAGACTTGGTAGTGAACAATGCAAAACTGTACTCGGTCGGACCCTACTGCGTGACTTGTACTGATGGCCATAAAACACTGATTTATAACCACTGTCACTGATCATGCAACACTGATTACTGGGCTGAGTACACGGATCGAGAACTCACCATCAGTCTAAAGCGTACACTGTGTGCTTGCGCCGAACCTGTGGAATGGGACGCAGTAGTACGTGCACTAGGTAGATTAGTAAAATGATTAATAACCTGCATTTGACATTTCATGCTTGATCCTGTACACTGTCAACAATATTGAACTTGACTTGACATTATTCATTTCATGCTTAATTAAATATAGACTTTTGATATTATTGTCTGACTTTTCTGTGTTCTTTGACTTTGACCTTGTCCTTTCCCTTTGATATACATGCTTCCTTTATTCTTTATTTTCTCTACTTGCTGTCCACGACTTGCTCTAAGGATACTCTTTTCTCTCTTTTTTGATCAAGAATTTACAGGTACCGAATGAACAATCCCTGAAGGAATTGGTGAGCAACGATTCTAAAGATGGAACTGGATTGTGCCGCTTAATGTATTTATTG
Organism: Hemerocallis citrina; assembly: GCA_017893485.1. Classification (NCBI taxonomy): domain Eukaryota; kingdom Viridiplantae; phylum Streptophyta; class Magnoliopsida; order Asparagales; family Asphodelaceae; genus Hemerocallis; species Hemerocallis citrina. Next base: position 72,264,960 of record CM030367.1, on the reverse strand, counting down.
CTAGATTATTTCTTTTGAACATTGTTATGGCATTGTACTTTTATTTTGGGCTTTATGACTCGGAATTTGTTTTTATCCCAGATGTTGGATATTATTATTGTGGGATTATTTCATTTATTATTGAAGTTATCTTTAATTCATGTGATTATATCTTCTTGCGTGGTTGTATTTGTTGTTTCATATTGCTGAGTTAGTCTGGTACAGCTTATGGATGGTGTTTACATCATTCGCTGGGCCTACGTTACGTACTCGTATTTTGTATTTTGGGAAGCGGGGCGTGACAGATAATATAATATGGATTAATATTTTTTGGTTCTAACAAACTATTCGGATCTCCAAATGAAAGCAAGTGGGTTCCAAAACAATAACATGAATAGAAAATTGAAATACAAGAATACGAATAAAATATGTACAACCGGAAATGGGGGTTACAGAGAGAGAGACAGTGTGTGAATTTTTTTTTATCTCAAAAGAAGGGAACTATATATATATATATATATACGGTAAATAATGAAAAAGAAAAATGCTCCTAATCTATGAGGTAAAAACAATAAACTCCATAAACTATCGGTCAAAGTGATAAACCTCCTACTATGAATCACAATCAAATATCATACGAAAAACCTAAAAACCTTTGTGAAATGAACAAATTGCCACTTATAATAATACACCATTTTAAAATGCAAAAAAGAACCCAAAATAATTCACTCCCTCTCTCCAAAAATTGACAGCCCCCGACCACCCCCGACCTTCACCACCATCATCACCACCACCACCATCAGCCCCGACCTCCCCTGACCTCCGCCACCGTTGTCATCACCACCACCGACCTCCAACCTCCACCACCACCATCAAAATAAAAATACAAATACAAACAAAAATCAAAATCAAAATCCACTCCCCCCCTCCCATCCCTCTCAAAATCAAATTCCAAATCCGAAATCTAACAACATTCCCTCTCCATCATCATCATCATCATCATCATCATCATCATCGCTAGCACAGAAACTCATTCCCTCTCCATCATCATCACCAGCACCTCAAACTCCATCATCCCTGACCTCCATTTGACCCCGTCATCGCCACCTCCAACCCGGCGTTGCCTCCTCTACATCCTGCCACCCTCTTCCAGATCCCAAAAAAAAGTTTGATTTTTTCAGTTTTTGGATTTGATTTTGATCGAGAGAGACAGTTTGTGAAAATTTTGGGTTTTTGGGTTTTTAATGGCTTTTCTCTGTTTTTTGGAGAGAGAGAGAGAAACTGTGAAAAACATGGGCAATTATGACATTTCACATAGGTTTTAGGTTTTCCGTATGAGATTTGATTGCGATTCGTAGTTGGGGTTTATTTTTTTGACCGATAATTTAGGGGGTTTATTGCTTTAACTCCAAAGATCATTGGTGCTTTTAGCTATTTATCCATATATATATATATGGGAAATGCTCCACTGAAAACGGGTCTAGTTTTCATGGGTTGGAAAATATCGATCTGAGCCGTTGGATCGCTCATGATCGTGATCAGCGGCTCAGATCGAGCCCCCCATCACCCGTTTCACTTGATAAGCGGAGGGTTAATTTGGGAATTTCGTCTCAAATCTCTTCGCCTGATTTGCTTTGAAAAATTCATATAACCTAGGTCGTTGTTGGAAACAACGACCTAGGTTATAAGAAATTGAATCATAGGCCTTCATTCAATTTTTTATAACCTAGGCCGTTCCCAACAACGGCCTAGGTTATAAAATTTATAGCCTAGGTTATTTGAACAACGAAATTTTATAGCCTAGGTAATAAAAAATTGAATGAAGATTGTTGTTCCAAACAGCGGCTTATGATTCAATTTTTTATAACCTAGGCCGTTGTTCCCAACAACGACCTAGGTTATATCAATTTCTCAGAGCGAATCAGGCGAAGAGTTATTTGGGACAAAATTCCCAAATTAACTCTCCGCCACTTAAGTGATATTGGGTGATGGGCGGCAGCGATCTAAGCCGCTGATCACAATCATGAGTGATCCAATGGCTCAGATTGCTGTTTTCCAACCCGTGAAAACAAACTCGTTTTCAATGGAACTGTTGCCGCTAAATCTGGTGTGGGGGCAAACAGATAGTATTTGTGGATTCTTAGGAAAACTGAATAGTAAACCTGTTACCTGTTCCGCCGGAGTTTGACGCTGACCCTACCGTGCACCTGCAAAAAGTGCGAGACACCAGGGTTGTTCTCGGCGACGTACCCTCCGATGCTCAAGTCAGTAATCAGGAATGATTATGAGAGAGCGCAAAAACTGTGAAAAGATTGATTACCTCTTAATGGAGATGGATGGGGGGGTATTTATAGGCACCGCTAGGATCAAATTAGGAATGTAATCCCCCTGTGGTTAGATAAGGAATGTAATCCCTAATCCCCAGTGAAGGGATAGATATGAATCAGGGCCGTTGATTAGGATTTAATCAGAAACCCTAATTCTATCCCTTCTGGACCGGGTTTACTGCGTGTTGAAATCCGCACCCAGTTGAGGTGGGTCCGTTTGTGGGTTAGTGGGTCTTCGAGGAGGAGAACCAGTGCCCGCTTCAGACCCATTGGTAGGTGAAATTACCGTTTTACCCCTAGGCTTCAAGATTCGTGTCCGATTTGGACGGTTCCGATTTAACCCTATTTTTAGCAATATCACGAGCCCCCCGCTCCCGAAGACTGAGTTTGATCAGCCTTTGAGGAGTAGTTTTACTGTTTTAATGGCTAACGGAGTTGTATCGGAGTCCAAATAGAAGGTTTTGAATCTTGGAGTAGGTAGTATGGTGATTTTTCAAGTTGGTTGAACTCTGAGTCGCTCCTGAGCTCTTATGGTCATGTGGTTTTATCGCATGAATATTCTCTTAACTTTGCGAAGTGTCAATTTGTCGTTCGGGGGTCTTAAAAGTTTGTTCTTGGCAACAATTATTTGTTTGGGGATCAGGAAATGTTTCCCCAACTTTATAATTATTTTCCAGGAGTTCTTCCTTAATTTCCCGAATTTTTAATTGTTTTTTCGCAACTTTTTGGCAAATGGCTCGGCCGTTTTCCTTCGTTGTGTGGCCTACATACTTGTATCACATCACCGACCCCTTCGTGCGCTCGCTGTTGAGGAGGCCGAAGTCCGTAGGTGGTTCGGCACCCTCTGTCGAAGAGCTGAGGCACCTCGGCTAGGTCATGAGTGCGGAGACGGAGTTCGGCGGGGTCCGAGGTAGCTTTTTCCATGTAACAGGGTCGGTGTCAAGAGTGCTCGGCAGCTGGTGCCGAACCCCAATTTTTTCCTGTAACAGGGTTGGTGTCAAGAGCGCTCGACAGCGGGTGCCGAACTCCATTTTTTCCCTGTAACAGGGTCGGTGTCAAGAGCGCTCGGCAGCAGGTGCCGAACCCCAATTTTCCCATGTAACATGGTCAGTGTCAAGAGCGCTCGGCAGCTGGTGTTGAACCCCAATTTTTTCCTGTAACAGGGTCGGTGTCAAGAGCGCTCGGCAGCTGGTGCCGAACCCCAACTTTTTCATGTAACATGGTCGGTGTCAAGAACGCTCGGCAGCGGGTGCCAAACCCCAATTTTCCCATGTAACATGGTCGGTGTCAAGAGCGCTCGGTAGCGGGTGCCGAACCCCAATTTTTCCATGTAACATGGTCGGTGTCAAGAGCGCTCGGCAGCTAGTGCCGAACCCCAGTTTTTCCCTGTAACAGGGTCGGTGTCAAAAGCGCTCGGCAGCTGGTGCCGAACCCCAATTTTTCCCTGTAACAGGGTCGGTGTCAAGAGCGCTCGGCAGCTGGTGCCGAACCCCAACTTTTCCATGTAACATGGTCGGTGTCAAGAACGCTTGGTAGTTGGTGTCGATGTCCAAGACTTGTCATTTTTGGCGGAGGACGCCCAGCGGAGCTTCTGAACTTCTGAACTTCTGACAGCTCTAACAGCTCTGTGACTTCTGAACTTCTGACAGCGGAGGACGTGGCAGCCATTAAATGTGATGGCTTCTGAACTTCTGACAGCTCTGACAGATGAGACGTTCATTTAATGCAGTGACCTCTGAGCTTCTGTCAGATGGGACAGCAATTAATGCGATGTACGGCTTGGCGTGGCGAACAAGGCGACGGTTTGGGTCGCTTTTGTCGTTTTGTGTGTATGGGCCGGCAGTTTGGGCCCATTAACCTCATTTTGCGCGCCCCTTTCTATAAAACATTACCCACCCTCTCATTTTTCACTTCTCCTTTCTTTTGCTCAGGCGGTTATTTGTGCTCAGCGAGTGATTTCGGTGATTTCCGTTCGTTTTCCGACGAAGTTTCCGACAGCAAATCTTTTTAAGGTAATTTATACTTAGCTTCTTTCGAAGTATAAATATGTCTCTTCCCTCCATCTCCGACTCGTCTTCTTGGTCCGAGCCCTCCCTTGAAGTTTTCGAAGCCCACACTCTGAGTCGGCCAGATAAGGGCAAGAAGGTGTTTGGCAAAGATTCGATCGTGGAGCAGCCGAAGCATATGGGGGAGTTCGGCAGATTGCCGGGGCAACTGACGGGACTTCACAGGGTTCGGGAGCTTCCGGAGGAGCACGCTGAGCGAATTGTTCACGGGAGGGGGAGGACTTTCAAGGAGAACGCGGCGAGGGAGACAACCGAGGCGGATGAGACGGTGTCGATCCTCTGCGAAGAAGACCTGGGAGTGATCCGGGACTATTTCCACACCCCGGAGGAGTACGAGCTTATGCTGCCGGATCCTAGGGTTAGGGCTAACTCGCCACTGCCAGTGACCATGTGTTGCTGGCCGGTCGATGCCTTTATCGCCGGGGATCGGCTACCTCTCCATCTATTCGCAATCCTCGTTCTGAGGTGGTTTGGGGTCAGCCCCATCCAACTTATGCTGAATGCATGGAGAGTCATAAACGGCTTCGTACTTCACTGCCAGGCTGCTGGGATCGAGCCGGAGCTGAATGTACTTCGGACGATCTACCAGCTTCACCAAGGGAACCGGTCGGAGTTCCGGTACTATTTGGCTCCGAGGCATGGTGGTAGGCTCGTTATATGCCCCGACTCCATCAAGCACTGGCTTGAGAAGTTCTTGATAGTGCGGAGTGCGGAGGCCTGGCCTATCCCTTCCGGTTGGGTGGAAGGGGTGCCGAAGAGGTTGAAGGCGCTGCCCAAGCTTCGCCCTGAAGAAGAAGAAGCAGTTCAGACACTTCTCGATCGGCCGAAGTATGATTGGAAGGAGCTGACCGAGGACGTCTTGTTCAGGGGAGGGCTCTGCCGCGTAGATCCCAGTACGCGGCTTCTTTTGTGCTTTCGTGCTTTGTTTTTCGTACTTTATTCTTCATGATTTGTATTGTGCTAACTAACTTTGTCTTTAATGCAGAGGCGATGGACTACGAGGCGGTGTTGGCTTTGAGGGCGGGCCTCACCAGCAAGGCGCCGAAGAAGCACAAGAGGGTGGCCACTAAGTTGCCGACCGCCAAGCCTCCGAGGGTCACGGAGGTTGCCGAGGATGCGGATACCCTCGGAAGCCCGGCCGCTGCCGATGGAGGTGCCTCGGCGTCAACTGGGGTCGGCGAGTTCCCCATCGCCGCCACCCTCGGGCTAGCGACGCCCCCGCTGACGGTGGTGGCCGTGGAGCTCTTGACTGAGGAGCACAAAAGGATCCATGTTCCGGACTGGCAAGTTCGGAAACATGACGGATTCCTCGGCAACTCCTTGGCGAGTATGCAGGCGGTCAAGCATTTGGCGATGCCGAAGGATCGCGCTGCCATGGAGGCCGGGCAAGAAGGCGACGACGTCATCGAGATTGCTCGCTCGGCGGTCTCGGTAAGTGCTGAATTTTTGTTGTCCTTGATTCTCTTTGGGTCTAATTTCTCTATCTCTTTTAATGCCTTTTTCCTTGATGCAGATCATCGTCCATTTTGGTCACCTCACAGAGAGGTTGACGGCTCTGGAGAAGGAGCTGAAACAGGAGTCCGACCAAGCTCGGAAGGAGAAGGCTCGGATGGGGAACGAGCTCGACAAGCTTAGGGTCGAGTTCGAAGGGCGGTCGACCAGGGTCGAGTACCTCGAGGCCCAGGTCGCGAAGCTGGAGGGCGACCTTCTTCGCTAGAAGGAGGAGGCAGCCATGCAATTGGCCGAAGCGGTAGAGGCCAAGGCTGCCGCGGTGAAAGAGGCGGAGGACACGACCATGGTGAAGGCGCAGGGTTTCCTTGCCCAGAACATGGCCAAAGCCTACGCCGAGGCCCTCGCCCGGGTGTCGAAGGAGTACCCCGAGGTGGACGTTTCGGGATGGAGATTGTTCCCGGGCCACGTCGAAGGCTTCGACCCCGAGTCGGAGGGAGAAGAAGAAGAAGAAGGGGAGGACAAGGTCGAGGTCGTTGTCGAGGTCGAGGGGTCAGTGGTGACCCCGCTAGCGACTGTGAACCCTTCGGGGACGTCGACCCCTACCCACTCTCGCCGCCCCGGGAAAGAGCTCGCGCCCTGACCTTGCTTGTTTCTTCTTTTCTTCTTTTATTTTTCAAGTGTAATGCCTAATCGCGGACTGGCCACCACTGTTTGCAATGAATGAAAAACACATCTTTTTGGGTTCGACTCTGTCTTTCTATCTTTTCTCACCAATTCTTGAAAGTTCGTTTGAAAATTCTTGAAGTGTAGGACTTCGGCAATGTGTTTGAAATTTTGTTGTTTGTCTCGACTTCTTTTCAGCTTGCGGTGGTGACTCAAGCCGTCGAGCCCACTGGCTCGGGGGACAGCGCTCGTCCCGAGGTCGGCTTAGGGGCAACGCGGCTGTGCTTGACGAGGTGCCGAGAGCGGCTTTACGAAGTCGAGCTGGGATTGCGCAGAGCCGTAAGCGAGCGGAACCATCTTCAACTCATCCTAGGTCAGCGAGACATCGAGATCCGGCATCAAGAGAGCAGGATCGCCGAGATGACCCCCTTAGGAGAGGTCGAAGGTTCGTCGACCGCCTTTAGCTATGGCCTTCGGATTACGTGCATTCGCCACACTTTGTCAAAAATAACAGCGGAGAGGGACGACCTGCTTTCTGAGATCCGTCACCTGCAAACTGTAGATACGGAGCTTCGAACGGAGGGAGAGGGATTGACGGCCGAGGTGGCCAAACTGACGACCGAACGGGACGAACTGACGGCCGAGGTCGACGCACTGAAGAGAGCCACGGTAGACAAGAGTATCGAAGTCACTCATCTTCGCCATCTTATCGCGAGTCGCTCCGGCATCCCGAGCTCCACGATACCTCCTCGCTTCGAGATCGATGTGAAAGATGACTCGCTGAGGGAACAGATCTCAGAGCTGGAGGCGGAGGTGGCTCGTCTCAAACCACGTTCGGGACCGATCAATGTGAGGATCACTTTGTGTACTCGTGCGGAGAGCGAGTGGGGCATCACGTTTTATGAGCTTGCGACCTGTCCGCCTATCGGCCATCCTAGTCCGGGGGATGTGCAAAGTGCGGTGGCCATTTCATCGACCGGAGCATCCGTCGGTGCGGTTGCTAGGAGCAGCGCCGAGGACACGTCTCAATTTACTGGTTTGGGGTCGAGCTCCGGAGCTAAACATCGCCTCCCTCGAGTGTCCTTGAAGCGGAACATCCCCGCGCCACAGAGGCGTTGAAGATCTTGTTTGTATTTAGCCTAAGTGCGACAAGTCGGCATTGTAACTTTTGCCCTTTAACGCCTTGTAATCTTGTTGTATGGAAGAGTCGCCTTGTACTGCGTCCCAATTCTTAATAATATTTCTTTCTTAGACTTGCATGTTCTTTGTAGCTTTGTGTAATTATTTTGTTTGTGACTGTGTTCATCGTGCCGAGGTCCCTGAGCTGGCCTTTTGCTCATTTGGGGATCGGCGACATGAGTGTTCGGCCAGTGGTGCCGAGCTGTGCTTCGGTCACTTAATCTCGCGAACTTGCGAGATGAGTCGAGCCTCGCTTAACAATGAGCTCGCGGAGCGCGGTCGAGCCAAGTGTTAGACTCCGAACCATCGTTAGACTTGTTCAACGGTTGTGGGAGCAATTCCGAATGGCGAACTACTTCTAGCTCGCTTAGGAGCGAATCTTGCGAAGTAGAATCGAGCCAAGTGTTGGACTCCGAACCATCGTTACAGTTGTTCAACGGTTGGGGGAGCGATTCCGAATGGCGAACTACTTCTAGTTTGCTTAGGAGCGAACTTGCGAAGTAGAATCGAGCCAAGTGTTGGACTCTGAACCATCGTTAGAGTTGTTCAACGGTTGTGGGAGCAATTCCGAAAGGCGAACTACTTCTAGTTTGCTTAGGAGCGAACTTGCGAAGTAGAATCGAGCCAAGTGTTAGAATCCGAACCATCGTTAGAGTTGTTCAACGGTTGTGGGAGCAATTCCGAATGGCGAACTACTTCTAGTTTGCTTAGGAGCGAACTTGCGAAGTAGAATCGAGCCAAGTGTTGGAGTCCGAACCATCGTTGGAGTTGTTCAACGGTTGTGGGAGCAATTCCGAATGGTAAACTACTTCTGGTTTGCTTAGGAGCGAACTTGCGAAGTAGAATCGAGCCAAGTGGTGGACTCCGAACCATCGTTAGAGTTGTTCAACGGTTGTGGGAGCAATTCCGAATGGCAAACTACTTCTAGCTCGCTTAGGAGCGAACTTGCGAAGTAGAATCGAGCCAAGTGTTGGACTCCGAACCATCGTTAGAGTTGTTCAACGGTTGTGGAAGCAATTTTGAATGGCAAACTACTTCTAGCTCGCTTAGGAGCGAACTTGCGAAGTAGAATCGAGCCAAGTGTTGGACTCCGAACTATCGTTAGAGTTGTTCAACGGTTGTGGCAGCAATTCCGAATAGCGAACTACTTCTAGCTCGCTTAGGAGCGAACTTGCAAAGTAGAATCGAGCCAAGTGTTGGACTCCGAACCATCGTTAGAGTTGTTCAACGGTTGTGGGAGCAATTCCAAATGACGAACTACTTCTAGCTCGCTTAGGAGCGAACCTGCAAAGTAGAATCGAGCCAAGTGTTGGACTCTGAACCATCGTTAGAGTTGTTCAACGGTTGTGGGAGCAATTCCGAATGGCGAACTACTTCTAGCTCGCTTAGGAGCGAACTTGCGAAGTAGAATCGAGCCAAGTATTGGACTCCGAACCATCGTTAGAGTGAAGAGTAAAAGCAGAGAGATGTAAACAATAGTAGAATATGAAAAAGATTTCTTTATTAATGACTAATAATTGGCTGCTTCTAAAGTTGCGAGCCGTTATTACAAGAGAGAAAATAAAAGAAAAGCAAAACAAGTAATAGGAGAGGAACGGTTCGACATCCCAGAATACATAGAGAGGCGTTGGTGCTCTCTCTTGGTATTTCAGAAGATGGTCGGCATTCCAGGTCCTGGGGATCTCCCTGCCTTCGAGGTCTTCTAGTCTGTAGGTGCCGGGCCGAATGACTTTGGCGATCTTGTAGGGTCCCTCCCAATTTGGAGCTAGTTTGCTCTTCTGACCGGGGAAAGAGATGGCTAACTTTCTGAGGACCAGGTCCCCCTCTTTGAGGTCGGTAGGACGGACTTTCTTATTGTATGCCAACTCGATCCTTCTTCGGTAGCTTTGTTGTCGAACGGCAGCTCTTTCTCGGATCTCGTCAATAAGGTCTAGACTTGCTCGGAGCTCTCTGACATTTTGCTCTTCTTCATAAGCCATTAGCCGGGGAGAAGGTATTCCAACCTCCAGGGGGATCATAGCTTCGGACCCATAGGTGAGGTTGAATGGGGACTTGCCTGTGGGGGTCCATTTTGTGGTGCGGTAGTTCCACAGCATGTTGGGGAGTTGATCGACCCACAAGCCTTTGGAACATTTATCCAACCTCTTCTTGATGCCGAAGAGGATCTGTCGGTTAGCATTCTCGACTTGGCCATTTGATTGGGGATGGGACACGGAGGAGAATCGATGTTGGATGGCGAGGTCTTCACATAGAGCTTGGAAGGTGGCCCCCGTGAACTGGGTTCAGTTGTCTGTTATGAGGACCCGAGGGACCCCAAATCGGTAGATGACATTCTTCCAAAAGAACTAAATGCCCTTGTTCTCAGTGATCGTGGCCAAGGGCTCGGCCTCTATCCATTTTGAGAAGTAGTCGATGGCCACGACTAAGAATTTGAACTGACCGGGAGCCGGCAGAAATGGCCCTAGTAAATCCATCCCCCACATGGCGAAAGGGATTGGACTTGATAGGGAAGTTAGAGAAGCTTGTGGGAGGCGTCGGATGTCGGAGTACTTCTGACAGGAGCTGCAATGCCGAACGTGTCGTCCGGCGTCTCGTAGGAGAGTGGGTCAGAAATATCCGTAATTCAACACTTTGCGGGCTAAGGATCTGGATCCTGAATGTGCCCTGCCGATGCCCTCGTGAAGTTCTTGTAGGGTGTAGTCGGCCTGCTCGGGGGAGAGGCATCTCAGGTAAGGCCGGCCGTCTACCTGTGTGAAGGAGCGTTTATATAGGATGCCTCCGATTAATGTGTAAAGCTTGGCTTGAGTTCTCACTCTTCGAGCTTCCTTAGGATCTTTCGGGAGGAACCCGTCCCTTAAGAATTCAACGAGGGGCTTTATCCAGTTATCTTCAAGTAGGACAGGCAGCGACTCCATAGAGTCGGAAGTTTCGTCCTCTATACTTGGCTTCAGAAGGACCTCTATCAAGACGGTCTGCTCGAGACCTTGAAGGGACGAAGAGGCTAGTTTGGAGAAGGCGTCGGCCTGAGCATTTTCTTCCCGGGGTATTCGTTGGATGAGGGCTTCTTCAAACAGTGCCATGAGGCTCCTGACTTTGGCTAAGTATTTAACCATCCTGTCATCACGTGCTTCATACTCGCCGAGGACCTGATTCACAACTAGCTGAGAGTCGCTAAAGATCCTGAGGCATTGCGCCCCTGCGTTGCGAGCCATTCCAAGGCCGGCTATGAGTGCTTCGTATTCTGCTTCATTGTTAGAGGCCTTGAAGTTGATACGGAGGGAGTATTGGAGGATGAAATCATCTGGGCCTGCCAGAATGACCCCTGCCCCGCTTCCCTCATTACAGGAGGATCCATCCACATAAACTGGCCAGACCGGTGGTCCCTTCACTGTTTGGCTGGACTCGGGGATGGTACTTTCAACTATGAATTCTGCTAAGGCCTGAGCCTTGATCGCGGTCCGAGGTTGATAAGTTATGTCGTGCTGGCTCAGCTCGATAGACCACTTCATAAGACGACCGGAGGTCTCCGGCTTGTGGAGCAATTGCTTCAGTGGTTGGTCGGTAAGAACGACCCGAATGAGACTGAAAATACGGGCGAAGCATTCTCGCGGCCATCACCAAGGTGTAAGCCATCTTTTCTATCCTCGGGTAGCGGAGTTCGGCATCCTGAAATACTTTGCTCACATAGTAGATGGGCTTTTGAGCCCGGTCTTCATCCCTTACTAAAACGGTGCTGAGGGTCTGCTCGGAGGCTGCCAGGTAGAGGTAAAGGGGTTCACCAGGAATGGGTTTGCTGAGGAGAGGAGGGTTGACGAGGTAAGCCTTGAGCTGTTCGAACGACTCCTGTTGCCGCTGACCCCATTCGAAACCTTTAGCCCCCCTGAGGGCCTTGAAGAAGGGGAGGCATTTCTCCCCGGACTTCGAGAGAAAATGCCCTATGGTGGCTAGACGGCCTGTTAGCCTCTGAACTCCCTTAACATTCTTGGGAGGGGCCATGTCTAATATGGCCTTGATTTTCTCAGGGTTTGCTTCAATTCCTCGTTGGCTGACCATGAAGCCGAGGAACTTTCCTGACGAGATACCGAACGCACACTTGTTCGAATTGAGTCTCATGTTGTGTTTTCTCAGAACATCGAACGCCTCTTGTAGGTCAGTCACATGATCGGCTCCTCGGATGCTTTTTACAAGTATGTCGTCAATATACACCTCCATATTCCGGCCGATTTGAGCTTGGAAAACCTTGTTGACGAGGCGTTGGTATGTTGCGCCTGCATTCTTCAAACCGAAGGGCATAACCCTATAGCAGTAGAGGCCCTGGTCGGTCACGAATGAGGTCTTCGGGATATCCGGAGGGAACATCCGAATCTGGTTGTAGCCTGAGAAGGCGTCCATGAAGCTGAGGAGCTCATATCCCGAGGTGGCATCAATCAGAGTGTCGATACTCGGAAGAGGGAAGGGATCCTTGGGGCAAGCCTTGTTTAAATCGGTAAAATCGATACAAATCCTCCACGTCCCATTGGACTTCTTCACCATTACTACATTCGACAACCACTCGGGATAGTTCACCTCTTATATGAACCGGGCCTTCAAGAGCTTGTCCACCTCCTCTTTTATGGCTAGCTTGCGCTCGGGGGCAAACTTGCGCCTCTTCTGTTGAACCGGTTTGGACCCCGGAACAACGCTGAGGTGGTGGACCAAGAGCTCTTCGAAAATTCCAGGCATGTCTGCAGCTGACCAAGCAAAGAGGTCTCGATTCCTTCGGATGCATTGTACTATGTTCGAGCATAGGGCGGACGGGAGGGTCTTGCTAACAAAGGACTTTCGAGTTGGATCCTGCTCAGAGAAGAGCACTTTCTCCAATTCATCCACCGGCTCGGACGTCGGTCGGGCAGCATCTTGGGGGATTTCAAGAGTTTCTAGGGATAGAACTGGACCGAGGGTAGAGTTCATGTAGCACTTGCAGGCCGTTTCCTGATTGCCTTTTACTTCTCCTACTCCGGCCCGGGTGGGAAACTTCATTTTGAGGTGATAGGCGGAAGGGACGGCTTCAAGGGCAGCTAGGCCGGGCCGACCCAGAATGAGGTTGTAAGCTACAGGAACATCTACGACCATGAAGTCCATCGACTCCGTTCCGGTGGTAGGATTTTTGCCAGCGGTTACATCGAGGGTGATCACTCCTTCAATAGTCACTGGCACTCCCGTGAACCCATGGAGCGTGTAGCCGGCGGGCTTTAGTCTGTCTCGGGAGAGCTTTAGGCCTTTAAAAGCGGCGAGGAAGAGGATGTTAACGGAGCTGCCATTGTCCACTAGGATCCTCTCCACTTTGAAGTTCGCCATATGGAGGTTGATAACGAGTGCGTCACAATGGGGGGTGCGGACACCTTCAAGGTCTTCGTCTGAGAATGTGACGGACACTCCGAGGCCTTTAGGAGGAGGGGTGGTGCGAACCGAATTGACTTCCCTAATGAACGCCTTTCGGGAGGAGTTTGAGGAGCCCTTCATTGGGCCCCCATGAATGAGGTGCAGGACACGCTCCTCCTTGAAGTCGGGCATTTCATCGCGTTCCGGACGCTTATTAGCCCCTCGAGGCGGGGTAGGAAGGTCGGCTCGGTCCTTTCTCACGAACTTGCTCAGCTGGCCCCTCTGGATGAGGGCTTCTATCTCATTCTTCAAGGCCCGACAATCATTGGTGTCGTGCCCATGGTCCCAGTGATAACGGCACCACTTCTCTTTATCCCTTTTCTTGGCGGGGGTGTTCATCCTCGGAGCAGGAGGTATGATCCCTTCCTTCTCAACTTCCATCAGAATGGTGGAGACATTGGTGGTGAGAGGAGTAAATTTCTCAAATTTGGGGGGAGGTCAGAGCTGGCCACCATTATCTTTCTGGAGCTTCTTGGCTCCTTCCTCTTTCGTCCCCTTTCTTTTGGACTCGGAGGAAGACCCCTCCAAGTTGGGACGATGCTCAGCTTCTTCGGCCCGAATATACTTTTCGCTCCGGAGGAGGAGGTCTGAGAAGTTCTGTGGGGGTTTTTTGGCGAGGGAGGAGCGGAGGCTGGAATTGAGGACATTGGACTGAAATGCTGTTGCAGCGACCGACTGGTCGAGGGATGCTATGGACCTGGCTTCAGCTGTGAACCTTTTCACATAGTCTCTCAGCTTCTCACCCTTCTTCTGGTGGAGGTAGAGTAGAGAGATGTTGGTCTTCTCAGCTCTGCGGCTACTTACAAAGTGGGTGACGAAGAGGGTCTCGAATTGTTCGAAGGAGAATATTGAGGACGGGGCAAGGCGAGAGTACCATTCTCAAGTTGGGCCCTTGAGAGTTGCGGGGAAGATTTTGCAGAGCAAGGCATCGGAAGCTTGATGGATGAGAATGAGGGTCTTGAAGCTTTCGATGTGATCAACGGGGTTAGTCTCCCCGGAATAGGTCTCAAATTGAGGAGGCTTGAAGCCGATCGGAACGGGTGCATCCATTATGGTTCGGAAAAAAGGAGGTCGATGTAACGCCCCAAAATTTTTTTTTTCTGAAAACTAAACCTCGAAATTCAATTCTATCAATTTCTATATCACTTTAATCATAAACTAAGAAAGTTATATTTCAGGAAAAATTTTGATAGAGTCTCCCCTGTAAATTTTGCCCCGAAACACAAAAAGCTTACGGAATTCTGCTCAAAATTCCGTAGCTCACAAAATATACAATAAATTTACGGGCTCCCCAGGCCAAAATGAGCAGAAACATACAGGCAATAATATATAATGCTCTGGGGGCCAAACTCATAACGAATTATCAAATATCAAATAAAAACTATGAATTTCTTTGAAAAACGAGGTAAAATCTTATAAAAATCATTGTAAAACTTACCACAGAGCCTAGTACTCCACGACGAGTTGGGTACGGGTCACCAGCACACCACACCACCTCACACTGTACTCATCACCGTCATATACAGGCTTATACAATCATAATACAATTTTAAACCACAAAATTTACTATTTACATAACTGAATTTATACATAAACTTTAAAATAAATATAAAAGAACTATTTAACTAACTTCCATGTCTCACCTCTGCACTGATGGGATCCTGCAACAGTGGGGGATCTAGGGTAGTCTAAGGACTCCCTAACCCCCCAAACATTAAGGGGTTAGCCATTTCTGGTATGAGTATAATTTTAAAAATCTAACAAATAAATTAAAATGTATAACGAAAATAATTTTAAACTTACAAACATCGAGTAAGAGGGTACATCTTGAACCTCATAGCTTTAAAACATCATAAATACGGCTTTATATCCAATTATTCTTCGAATCTGTATCAAATCATAAAATTACCCATACTCACACATTCCACTGTATATTTCACATCAACCTCATATCTATCCTTACTTTATATTCGCACAATACGAATTTCCATTCAATCCATTCATTTTAAATTGGAATCCCCTACACAAATACTTATCACTTCATAATTCCTACTACCTCATCGTTTCTTTATTTCCATAAATACTCCCATAAATCCCTAACTCTTTTCTTCATACTTTTATTACTACGCACTTCATTTTTCATTCATTTACATCTACGAACTCACAACCCATATTCTCAAATACTCATTTTCATTCATAAACCCCTTTCTTTCTCAATTTCATATTTCATAACACCGCGTTCATTTATTTCTTATAACCCATATTATCACGTAAGCATATATCCACATTAATTCCTTTCTTATGTCAAAATATAACACTTCGTTACCAATTGCAATTCACTCACATTTCATCACATCATACACATATCACTTATTAAATACTCATTCTTATCCCATCAAAATATGTTTTATAACTCATTCTCATCTCGTTATATCGTTTAGCTATTATTCAGGTTAATTTATGACTAACTTACTTTCATCTTCACTTTACTTAATTCTTCATTTCCATTAGTCATTACCACTATCATACCAGCTCACCCTGCGAATTATGCCAAGGCAGGTAGTTCCCACCATTTCCACAGAAATAGCAGGCAGGTAGTTCCCTGACACAATTCCAAGGTACAACTCATACCATACTGTATTTTACTTAAATCTCCATTCACAACTCATGATACCGCTTACTATCGCTTTTCATTCTCATATTATATCTCACCCCACGTACCATCACATTATAATTCACCATTTACTTTCTTTTCATTCCAATCTCATCATATCGCTTGTTTTCACCATCTCTTTACTTTTATTTCCAACTCACAATACAACCAGCATATCAACAACTCACCTATTCATCCTGAAAATTATGCCTAGGCAGGTAGTTCCCACTATTTCCCCCGAAATAGTAGGCGGGTAGTTCCTAGTCACAATTCCCAGGGCACACAATCTTATAACACAGCAAACTTTCTATAATAACCATTTCATAACCAAACTCATAATACAGCTATTTATCTTATGGTATTATATCACGTATCACCTCATAAACATATGCATCTCTTCTCCTAATATCATATTAATTCATGTCGTACAACACAAAACAATACGCCTCCGTGCACATAACAATTTGCTTACATTTCATCACAACATTATCATATCGCTTATATCACAAATTGCCATTAACTTCACTTTCATTCTTATCACAATATACTCCATATCCCAAACGTAGTTTGGGCAATCACCTATCACACCCCAAAGCTGATAGCTTGGGTAATACTCACCGCACCCCAAACACATAGTCTGGGTAATATCACATCACATCTCAAGCCATATGCCACTAAATACATATATATCTCCTGTAGTATATTCACATCTCCCATAATATAAATAATCTCCGTAATATATCATATCATCAACATCTTTATATATACATACATTCTTTCAATACACATATACATCTTTATATTTCCTCCTTTTCAGTGCCCACACAACTGACCTCCTCGTACAACACAGGGATCTCTGTGCCTCCCATCCCGTACATTTCAATCCCGCGAACCCACCACATCACCCAGATCCAGGTGTCCTAAGTATCTACCATTTGTGGGCTGGATTGAAAGTACAGTTGCGCGCTTGTCCAACCAAGACTAAAGCCAAAAGGCTAGTCAAAAGTAAAATATAACACGCGGATCGATGCTCACACAGAGTCTTACACGTCCGAGGCTACGTCTTCCTCCTGGCCCTATACCAGCGAGGGAACTCCTGATCCCCAAACATAATTTGGGGCAATATATAACTCTTGATCCCCAAATATAAAATTTGGGGCAATATTAATATATATATATATATATATAACTCCTGTTCCCCAAATATAATTTGGGGCAATATATAACTCCTGTTCCCGGGTGTATCCCGGGCCTGTGGGGTCTAGCCCAAACCCCTGGGAGATTGTGCGGCACTGCAATATTTAACTCTCCTTTATATACACATACATATCTCCTTTATTATACACTCCTTCACAATATAACTCCTGTTCCCCAAATATAAAATTTGGGGCAATATTAATACATATATAACTCCTGTTCCCCAAATATGATTTGGGGCAATAAATATAACTCCTTTATAAAATAACTCCTTTAATACAATAACTCCTTTAATATAACTCCTTTATAAAACTCCTTTATAATAACTCCTTTATAACATAATAACTCATTTAATATAACTCCTTTAATAGAATAACTCCTTTAATAAAATATCTCCATATATTCATTTATAATAATTCTCCTTTATAATATTTCTCCGTACATATATCTCTCCTTTATAACATATCACAGTATATCTCCTTTACAGTATAGCTCCTTTATCAAATAACTCATTTACAATATAACTCCCTTTATAATCTAATTTCACCGTTATAACATAACATGAAAGCATATAGATTCCATAAAATTCATAAACATGCACAAGCCATTAATCTCGCTGCTATCATATAAACTGTTCATTTCCCACTCACCCATCACACACACCACATTCATTTCACATCACAATATCACATAGAATTCCCAATTTATCACCCGCATATCACACATACACCATATGACTCATATCATATACGCCATGCGTTCCACCTCATCACATCAATCATGAAATCACACATCACACATCCCCATACATTCACATACATAAATCTACTCATTACAACCCGAAGCATATAAATATTTATCTACAAGCAACAACACACTCCCATACATATATATATACTTATTTCTTACATCTCATAATTTACTCCGTATTCTACTTATAAACTTTTCCATACTCAATACACTTCACACATCCCACACCAAACCATGTTTTAAAATCAATCATAGCACATTATGCATATAAAATAAAAGATCATACTCACATAGCATCCCGTGAAGATCCGATGCGCCAGCATGCCGTTCCACATCCAAATTTGTTAACATATCCTATTATCAGATTTCAACACAATTAATGCTCAAATCATTCAAATCAATCACAGAAAATAATAATAATATTTCTAATATCACTCAGGCGTTTTATCGAACGTCTGGAATGCACACGTGCATTGCACGTAATATTCAAATTCCTACGGGATGTTTATCCCCCAACAATTACTAAAATCACTCCCCAATTAATTCTAATAACCTAACAAGAATTTCTACTATCATACAAGAGATAATTCTTAGATATATAATGATCTTTTGCAAATCCAATACCCTAATTTATTAGCAACTTGCAATCCCTCTAATAACTTGCTAATTTTTCCCATCTACCACTTCCAACATCTCTAAATCTCTCTACCCTAACTAGTCTACTCAAAATAGATTAACCACACTAAATTTTATACAAAAATAAATTATAGGGTTTACCTTTTTGGAATCCATTTGAAAAACGGACTCCACCACGAGCTAGAGAACCTTCCAATTAGTGATCCCCTCAATTTAATTTGAAAATAATAGAGAAATGGGTCGGATTTGGGAGGGGGAAAGAATCGCCGCATGGGTTCGGCTGGGGAAAGCAGCGCTCGGGAAAAAAAGAAGAAAAGAAGAAGAAGAAGAAAAAGTAGTGTTCGAAAATAATTTCCGAACTGATCCACTTGTGAAAAATATTTACCAAACTGGTCCACTTTCGAAAATATTTACTAAAGCTAGTCCATAACTGGTCCACTTTCGAAAATATTTGAGTTGAGGACAAATTACACTAAGGTGTTCTCCCATTATAGTAGTAGAGATAAAATCATAATAATAATAATATTTTTTTATAAATGGATATTTACAAATAGACCCCTAAACCTCCAAAATATTTCAAGTAAACCCCAACTCTTTTCTTCAAAATACTAACAATATAAAATATATAAAATCGTCTCATAATGATCCTCCAACAATTGAAAATAAGGTAAACAATATCCTTTCACACAAAACTCAATTCATAACCCCCAATATATCAATAACGCCAATCCACCACAATTATCCATATCGATATCAATATTTAAATAAAATACATCAAAATAATTTTCACCACTCAAAATATATAAAAACAGACATTTTCGATATTTTAAAAATTCGAGGTGTTACATTCTACACACCTCAAAAGAAGCTCGTCCTCGAGCTACCGAGATAGAAAACAACTGTTCAAACAATTACGGATACTCTCCCCCACTAACTTTCAATAACTAAGCAACTTAATGTCTTGATCGTCGCTAATCTGCATAACTCCCTTGTCGACTACACACCTCAAAAGAGGCTTATCCATTCTTGTCAAATAACTGACATCCTTCTTCGTTCCAGGCCACTTAAAAGTCCTTCTAAACTCTCGATAATTGATACTCAATCTCAAAGAATCATCCTCTCATATATCAATAAGTTACCAACCACCTCCTTAATCTTCCCCTTGGGTTTTACCACCAAACCCAACAGACATACTTACATCGTCTAAGACATTTCATACAAGTAGAAACTGAGTCTCATCGGGCCTTCTCACCCGAATCATTCATGCATCATACCTCAACTATGCATAAAGCCTTCCTAACCCACCCATTACCTTATATCAAATAATAACGATTACTACACAACCCCGCGATCTATAAAACATATATAAAATTTCCAAGGAATAGCCCTTCACACCCACATCAATCAATGTATCCCAATAACACAAATTCTTATAGGGATTTCAAAAAAAGGAATAATATATGTAGGGTTAAAAATAATCATGACACAAAGTCAGACAAAAGTCTAAAGGGTTCACTCCATTCAACAAAAGAACTGCTACTAAACAAAACACCCACAAAACATAAAATACTTCATCTCCACAACTTAGCAAGAATGAACCCATACTCACATGACAGGATCACTAGGATACAAAACATCACAAACTCTATCCCAGTTAACCTAAGCTCTGATATCAAACTGTAACGCCCCAAAAATTTTTTTTTCTGAAAACTAAACCTCGAAATTCAATTCTATCAATTTCTATATCACTTTAATCATAAACTAAGAAAGTTATATTTCATGAAAAATTTTGACAGAGTCTCCCCTGTAAATTTTGCCCCGAAACACAAAAAGCTTACGGAATTCTGCTCAAAATTCCGTAGCTCACAAAATATACAATAAATTTACGGGCTCCCCAGGCCAAAATGAGCAGAAACATACAGGCAATAATATATAATGCTCTGGGGGCCAAACTCATAACGAATTATCAAATATCAAATAAAAACTATGAATTTCTTTGAAAAACGAGGTAAAATCTTATAAAAATCATTGTAAAACTTACCACAGAGCCTAGTACTCCACGACGAGTTGGGTACGGGTCACCAGCACACCACACCACCTCACACTGTACTCATCACCGTCATATACAGGCTTATACAATCATAATACAATTTTAAACCACAAAATTTACTATTTACATAACTGAATTTATACATAAACTTTAAAATAAATATAAAAGAACTATTTAACTAACTTCCATGTCTCACCTCTGCACTGATGGGATCCTGCAACAGTGGGGGATCTAGGGTAGTCTAAGGACTCCCTAACCCCCCAAACATTAAGGGGTTAGCCATTTCTGGTGTGAGTATAATTTTAAAAATCTAACAAATAAATTAAAATGTATAACGAAAATAATTTTAAACTTACAAACATCGAGTAAGAGGGTACATCTTGAACCTCATAGCTTTAAAACATCATAAATACGGCTTTATATCCAATTATTCTTCGAATCTGTATCAAATCATAAAATTACCCATACTCACACATTCCACTGTATATTTCACATCAACCTCATATCTATCCTTACTTTATATTCGCACAATACGAATTTCCATTCAATCCATTCATTTTAAATTGGAATCCCCTACACAAATACTTATCACTTCATAATTCCTACTACCTCATCGTTTCTTTATTTCCATAAATACTCCCATAAATCCCTAACTCTTTTCTTCATACTTTTATTACTACGCACTTCATTTTTCATTCATTTACATCTACGAACTCACAACCCATATTCTCAAATACTCATTTTCATTCATAAACCCCTTTCTTTCTCAATTTCATATTTCATAACACCGCGTTCATTTATTTCTTATAACCCATATTATCACGTAAGCATATATCCACATTAATTCCTTTCTTATGTCAAAATATAACACTTCGTTACCAATTGCAATTCACTCACATTTCATCACATCATACACATATCACTTATTAAATACTCATTCTTATCCCATCAAAATATGTTTTATAACTCATTCTCATCTCGTTATATCGTTTAGCTATTATTCAGGTTAATTTATGACTAACTTACTTTCATCTTCACTTTACTTAATTCTTCATTTCCATTAGTCATTACCACTATCATACCAGCTCACCCTGCGAATTATGCCAAGGCAGGTAGTTCCCACCATTTCCACAGAAATAGCAGGCAGGTAGTTCCCTGACACAATTCCAAGGTACAACTCATACCATACTGTATTTTACTTAAATCTCCATTCACAACTCATGATACCGCTTACTATCGCTTTTCATTCTCATATTATATCTCACCCCACGTACCATCACATTATAATTCACCATTTACTTTCTTTTCATTCCAATCTCATCATATCGCTTGTTTTCACCATCTCTTTACTTTTATTTCCAACTCACAATACAACCAGCATATCAACAACTCACCTATTCATCCTGAAAATTATGCCTAGGCAGGTAGTTCCCACTATTTCCCCCGAAATAGTAGGCGGGTAGTTCCTAGTCACAATTCCCAGGGCACACAATCTTATAACACAGCAAACTTTCTATAATAACCATTTCATAACCAAACTCATAATACAGCTATTTATCTTATGGTATTATATCACGTATCACCTCATAAACATATGCATCTCTTCTCCTAATATCATATTAATTCATGTCGTACAACACAAAACAATACGCCTCCGTGCACATAACAATTTGCTTACATTTCATCACAACATTATCATATCGCTTATATCACAAATTGCCATTAACTTCACTTTCATTCTTATCACAATATACTCCATATCCCAAACGTAGTTTGGGCAATCACCTATCACACCCCAAAGCTGATAGCTTGGGTAATACTCACCGCACCCCAAACACATAGTCTGGGTAATATCACATCACATCTCAAGCCATATGCCACTAAATACATATATATCTCCTGTAGTATATTCACATCTCCCATAATATAAATAATCTCCGTAATATATCATATCATCAACATCTTTATATATACATACATTCTTTCAATACACATATACATCTTTATATTTCCTCCTTTTCAGTGCCCACACAACTGACCTCCTCGTACAACACAGGGATCTCTGTGCCTCCCATCCCGTACATTTCAATCCCGCGAACCCACCACATCACCCAGATCCAGGTGTCCTAAGTATCTACCATTTGTGGGCTGGATTGAAAGTACAGTTGCGCGCTTGTCCAACCAAGACTAAAGCCAAAAGGCTAGTCAAAAGTAAAATATAACACGCGGATCGATGCTCACACAGAGTCTTACACGTCCGAGGCTACGTCTTCCTCCTGGCCCTATACCAGCGAGGGAACTCCTGATCCCCAAACATAGTTTGGGGCAATATATAACTCTTGATCCCCAAATATAAAATTTGGGGCAATATTAATATATATATATATATATAACTCCTGTTCCCCAAATATAATTTGGGGCAATATATAACTCCTGTTCCCGGGTGTATCCCGGGCCTGTGGGGTCTAGCCCAAACCCCTGGGAGATTGTGCGGCACTGCAATATTTAACTCTCCTTTATATACACATACATATCTCCTTTATTATACACTCCTTCACAATATAACTCCTGTTCCCCAAATATAAAATTTGGGGCAATATTAATACATATATAACTCCTGTTCCCCAAATATGATTTGGGGCAATAAATATAACTCCTTTATAAAATAACTCCTTTAATACAATAACTCCTTTAATATAACTCCTTTATAAAACTCCTTTATAATAACTCCTTTATAACATAATAACTCATTTAATATAACTCCTTTAATAGAATAACTCCTTTAATAAAATATCTCCATATATTCATTTATAATAATTCTCCTTTATAATATTTCTCCGTACATATATCTCTCCTTTATAACATATCACAGTATATCTCCTTTACAGTATAGCTCCTTTATCAAATAACTCATTTACAATATAACTCCCTTTATAATCTAATTTCACCGTTATAACATAACATGAAAGCATATAGATTCCATAAAATTCATAAACATGCACAAGCCATTAATCTCGCTGCTATCATATAAACTGTTCATTTCCCACTCACCCATCACACACACCACATTCATTTCACATCACAATATCACATAGAATTCCCAATTTATCACCCGCATATCACACATACACCATATGACTCATATCATATACGCCATGCGTTCCACCTCATCACATCAATCATGAAATCACACATCACACATCCCCATACATTCACATACATAAATCTACTCATTACAACCCGAAGCATATAAATATTTATCTACAAGCAACAACACACTCCCATACATATATATATACTTATTTCTTACATCTCATAATTTACTCCGTATTCTACTTATAAACTTTTCCATACTCAATACACTTCACACATCCCACACCAAACCATGTTTTAAAATCAATCATAGCACATTATGCATATAAAATAAAAGATCATACTCACATAGCATCCCGTGAAGATCCGATGCGCCAGCATGCCGTTCCACATCCAAATTTGTTAACATATCCTATTATCAGATTTCAACACAATTAATGCTCAAATCATTCAAATCAATCACAGAAAATAATAATAATATTTCTAATATCACTCAGGCGTTTTATCGAACGTCTGGAATGCACACGTGCATTGCACGTAATATTCAAATTCCTACGGGATGTTTATCCCCCAACAATTACTAAAATCACTCCCCAATTAATTCTAATAACCTAACAAGAATTTCTACTATCATACAAGAGATAATTCTTAGATATATAATGATCTTTTGCAAATCCAATACCCTAATTTATTAGCAACTTGCAATCCCTCTAATAACTTGCTAATTTTTCCCATCTACCACTTCCAACATCTCTAAATCTCTCTACCCTAACTAGTCTACTCAAAATAGATTAACCACACTAAATTTTATACAAAAATAAATTATAGGGTTTACCTTTTTGGAATCCATTTGAAAAACGGACTCCACCACGAGCTAGAGAACCTTCCAATTAGTGATCCCCTCAATTTAATTTGAAAATAATAGAGAAATGGGTCGGATTTGGGAGGGGGAAAGAATCGCCGCATGGGTTCGGCTGGGGAAAGCAGCGCTCGGGAAAAAAAGAAGAAAAGAAGAAGAAGAAAAAGTAGTGTTCGAAAATAATTTCCGAACTGATCCACTTGTGAAAAATATTTACCAAACTGGTCCACTTTCGAAAATATTTACTAAAGCTAGTCCATAACTGGTCCACTTTCGAAAATATTTGAGTTGAGGACAAATTACACTAAGGTGTTCTCCCATTATAGTAGTAGAGATAAAATCATAATAATAATAATATTTTTTTATAAATGGATATTTACAAATAGACCCCTAAACCTCCAAAATATTTCAAGTAAACCCCAACTCTTTTCTTCAAAATACTAACAATATAAAATATATAAAATCGTCTCATAATGATCCTCCAACAATTGAAAATAAGGTAAACAATATCCTTTCACACAAAACTCAATTCATAACCCCCAATATATCAATAACGCTAATCCACCACAATTATCCATACCGATATCAATATTTAAATAAAATACATCAAAATAATTTTCACCACTCAAAATATATAAAAACAGACATTTTCGATATTTTAAAAATTCGAGGTGTTACAGTCGACTAGGATGAAGGGTCCTTCCTATGAGTTCTTCTTCTCGGTCTAACTGACACAAGCACCTCTCCATCTCGTGGAGACGGCGGTAGACAACGTCATCCCTTTGACGGTAATTAGCCGAGTCTCTGGACTAGTCTTCGTACGAGGGAGGGCGGGGGCTACGACGTCGGTAGCTCCTGGAGCGGCGAGGACTTGGCATATGCCGAGAGTTGCTAGGAGCGGAGCGGGAGGAGGAGTTGGGGACCGTCGGCGAGGACTTCGGACCGGAGGAGGAGAGGGAATCTTTGGAGCATTGGTGTTAGAACGGAGATTGAGAGCTTGTAGGACGGTCGCCTGGAACTGCTGGAACTCGGCACAGGTGATGGGTGCCTCATCGTTCCTAGGCTGTTGCCGACCTGCAGGGGAGTGTGGTCTTCTTCTGTAGTGCTCAGGGGACTCTCTCCGCCCCCTTCGGGTAGGGGACCTTCTGTACTCTCGGCGGTGAGGAGATCTCTCATCCGGACGGTGTTGGCAGGAGGTTCCCTCTCGGGCCCACTTTTCATCCAGACGGCGGCGAAGATCCTCATCCTTCTGCCGATTGAGGACGGTGTTGCGGAGATCAGAAGCTCGGGGATGATGGGAGGCCATAGAGTCCGAAGAGGCGTTGTGGATGGAGACGTGGTCCGGATGGAGGGGCTGTTTTTGCGGATTGGGTCCCTTAGGAGGTTGTTGGTTCTGAGGAGCGGGCTGGTCTTGTTGGAGTGGGTCCTCCGCTTGAGGAAGAAGTTGCCCCTGCTGTTGAGCGGGCTGAGGGGGAACCTCCTATTGCTGAACGGGGTTGGGTCCTCGGTTGGACCCTCTGGATCTGACTTTCCTAGAAGGCATGGCTGGAGAAGATCTGACCAACGGGAAGAGGGGGGGTTGCTATTCGTTAGTTTCCCACAGACGGTGCCAATCTGTTGCCGCTAAATCTGGTGTGGGGGCAAACAGATAGTATTTGTGGATTCTTAGGAAAACTGAATAGCAAACCTATTACCTGTTCCACCGGAGTTTAACGCTGACCCCTGCCGTGCACCTGCAAAAAGTGCGAGACACCAGGGTTGTTCTCGGCGACGTACCCTCCGATGCTCAAGTCAGTAATCAGGAATGATTATGAGAGAGCGCAAAAAAGAATGATTATGAGAGAGCGCAAAAACTGTGAAAAGATTGATTACCTCTTAATGGAGATGGATGGGGGGTATTTATAGGCGCCGCTGGGATCAGATTAGGAATGTAATCCCCCTGTGGTTAGATAAGGAATGTAATCCCTAATCCCCAGTGAAGGGATAGATATGTATCAGGGCCGTTGATTAGGATTTAATCAGAAACCCTAATTCTATCCCTTCTGGACCGGGTTTGCTGCGGGTTGAAATCCGCACCCAGTTGAGGTGGGTCCGTTTGCGGGTTAGTGGGTCTTCGAGGAGGAGAACCAGTGCCCGCTTCAGACCCATTGGTAGGTGAAATTACCGTTTTACCCCTGGGCTTCAAGATTCGTGCCCGATTTGGACAGTTCCGATTTAACCCCATTTTTAGCCATATCAGGAACATCTCTCTCTCTCTCTCTCTCTCTCTCTCTATATATATATATATATATATATATATATATATATATATATATATATAAAATAAAACACAAAGAAAGCTATCAAGTGGCTCTCCTTCAATCCCCCCAAAATCAAAGGCCCAGATCTAACCTTACAAAACATATTTTCCCCCCAAAAGTTTCCCCCAAAACTCAAATTCAAATCTCCCACCCAAAATAACTCCTATATTTATTTAATTTTTTTTTTCTCTCTCTCCCTCCCTCTTCTATTAAAAAAATTAAGAAAATAATTTTTTTTAAAATTTTAAAATATTAAAAATTAAAAAATTAAACAATTTAAAATTTTAAAAACTTTAAAAATAATTCAAAAAAATAAAAAAAAAACATATAATATGTTTTTTGCTCTATGTTTGCTACTTCAATTAATTTGCTGGACCTCCAAAATTATTTTTTATGACCAAACAAGGTGCATCATTCTGAAGACATGCCGTAAGCACGTGTCAACGAGCAAACCTAGTATATATATAAGAAATGTCAGTCTCATATTTGTAGGAGATAATTATGCACATAGAAAATGGGTATAATCACTTGGTGAGGTATTCATGGAAGATCCACCCCATTCGTTATTATTTTTATGCCAAAATATGTATAAGTAAAAGAAAAAACTAGAGTGGTTTGGAGGTTTTTAACCCATGCATCATGATGTCCAATTTATAGTACAATTTGCTATAATTTGAAATCGTTTATTAATGCATGTGTAAAAGACCTTCAAATGACTTGATCTTTTTTAAACTACATTTCATGACATATAAATCACAATGAATGTTATGGATTTCCTATAAAGGGTCCCACCAAGTGATTATAGTCGCTTTGTATGAAGGAATCACCTCATATATATATATATATATATATAGGTAGTCCTTCGGTTGAGAACTAATTTTGGTGAGAACTCTGTGAAAACTCACAGAATAGATCCCCCATGAAGAATCCGAACCGACCATCTTATTCTACACACCTTATATATAATATGAAGTTCGTTTGCCCACCATCAAATGGAATATAATTTTCAGCCATACATTTTTGCGATGATGTAAATTATGGGCAAATGAACTTCAAATTACTTGATTTCTTTATGTTATGTTATCTAAGGTGTGTAGAGCGGGATGGCCGGTTCAGATTTTTCATGTAGGGTCTACTCCGTGAGTTCTCACAGAGTTCCCACCAAATTAGTTCTCAACTGAAGGGCTCCCTATATATATATATATGTATATATATATATATATACATATGTATATATATATATGTATATATAAGGGTATATTCATTAAAAATATAATGTATAGAACTTCTTTTTGATGCATATGCAAAAAGTTACGGCCTTGAAAAAAAGCATGTTGAGTAGATTTAACAACAATAAATTTTAAGAGTAAAACGGATGAAATTATAATAAAAGAGTTAAAAGAAACACGGCTTTTCGCTCAAGCTTACGAAAAACCATTTTTTAGACACTTCAACTTATAGAATTGAGTTTTAACTCAAAATTTGGAAGATATTGTTCTCTATCATTTTTCAACTGATACAAAGTGATACATATATTAAGTTGGGAGACCTGCACTCAATGGAGACTCATTTTTCAACTGATACAAAGTGATACATATATTAAGTTGGGAGACCTGCACTCAATGGAGACGTGAATAAATTCTCAAAAATTTTGAAACTTTGTGCCATGAATGTCAAAAGATACTTATGAGCTAATGCAAGTTTCAAATTTTATTTTGGATGCACAAAAACCAAGATGAGTCGTTACAGCGAAAAGTCAATTTGAGAAACTATATATTGTATATATGTAGAAAATCTAGTTTAGATCCTACCTATTGGAAGACTAATAACATAATTCCTTATAGAATAGATAGTCTAGTTTAGATCCTACCTACTGGAAGATTAATAACATAATTCTTTATAGAAGAGAGAGTCTCCCCAATTTCTAGCCCTGAGCTCAAGTTTGCTGGAGTGCAAGTCTTCATCTTGATACTTTATTTTTTCTTTGAATATGCACTTTTTGCAAGAACTGTCTATGTGAAGCTTGAATATTCCCATTTTAAGCTTTACTTTTAAGTTTTCAAGCAGTGATGCTTGGGTTTCATCTACCATTCACCATCCTCTACATTTGACACTCATCCACTCTAGATTTGACGTATATAGTATGATTCCATCCAACCTCTAATACGTAGCACCTATACTCGGATTTACAAAAAATTATCTAATGTTAGAATGTTACGATGTGCTCCAAAACTTTATCTTTGATGTGAAAAGTAATTAAGTGCGGTCACACAACTTTTTTATCATGCTCAACCACAATTGAGTTAAGAGCATATGTAGACGGTTGGCTATGTAGTCGAAATTTAGGAAAATAGAAAAAAATATGTTGTAGTCATTGGCTATATACCTAAATTTAAGTTTTGGGGAACAGTGATCTGCTATATTTAGAATAAGATATAGAAATTCGAAAAAAATAGCCAACGAAAGATGATCTTTCGTCCGTTCAATCAGACGAAAGATCAACTTTCGTCACTGCTTCTTTTATTTTAGTATATCAGATGAGAAATGATTTTCCATCCGATCCAATTTTTTATAATAAAAAAAAATCGAGCTTGGAAGGTAGATCATCTACCGTCCCACGCTCTTTCTTTCCATTTTGGTGGAAAAACATTTGAGAGACTACAAGCCTATAAACATTTCTATGTCTATATATTAGGTTTTAATAGAATTTTAATTAAAAATTAATATTTATTTAAGATTTAATAAGATTTAATTAGGATTAAATTAAGAGTTAATTAGGAATTTTTTTTAAGATTCTCAGATGGAAAATGATTCCTCGTCCGTTGGTTTTTTTATTTTAAGAAAATAGAAATTAATGGACGGAAAATCATTTCTCGTCCGTCCATTTTTTAAAATTAAAATAAAAAATTTGGGTTTAAACGACTACAACTGAAATCCAAAATTCCTATTCCTATATGCCAAATTCCCAAAATTTGAGATTGAACGACTACAGATGCTCCAAAAGAAGAGATCAATATGTTGGGTGTGGTAACCTCATCATATCAAGTTAGACATACTGGATATATAGGTATATTCTCAATATATATAAAATATTATTGTGTATAGTATTATATAGGGCGACACATGAGTTGCACGTGTTATTTGTAAATTATTGGACCGGGTTGAGTGGATCAAGATCCCAGTACCCAAAATACAGTCTTATCCCATATATACTGGTTTTGTGGTAGTACCTGAGATTATTCCACTTCTGATAATTAAGGTATAATATCTCAAGCAGTAGGGATATTAAACCTTCACCCTATTTTCTTTTTTTTTTAATCACATAATTGTCAACAATCTTGAGATATTATGTATTAATTTTATTTATGAGATTAATTATAGGTTGGTGGAATTAATCGGTGCCGGAATCGTTGTGGTTGGGATTGCCGTACAACGATATCTTTGCCACCACCGCAGCCGCCGCCGAGCAACGCCATCACTGTCGTTGCAGATGCTGCAGCCGCCAAAAAATGTGATTCGCAGCAGCCAAGATCATCTCCTCTGGTTGTTTGTTTGTTTTGTCAAACCAGATGTTATTTGGTGTTTGGTATTTGTAGGGATGGCAAGTAAGCCGGGTCAACCGCCGACCCGCCTGGTTAACCCGGCCCGTGTAAGTGCGGTTCGGGTTCGGGTCGAACCCGTGAACAGTAACGGGTCGACCCAGGTCGCCAAAATACCGAATCGAACCCGTCTAACCTGGCCCACGAACCCGTTAAATACACCCTAACCTGCCCGCCAACCCACGGGTCGACCTGCGGGTTACGAACCGTTTGAGCTGAACGGGTCAAACGTTCGACCCGCCACGGGCCGACCGTTGACCCGCGGGTCAGCATGCCGTTGGGCACGGTTCACCAGATAGCTCAAACGGCTTAGAGCCGTTTTGCTTGTTTTTTTTTTTGTTTTTTTTGTTTTTTTTAATTTTTAGCCTATAAATACCGCCCAAAACCCTATCAAAAAAATCACACCTTACTCTTTCTCTCTCTACTATTATTACTCATTTCTAAGAAATTTGTGAACAACTGAAGTATTGAATAAACAAGTGATCAAGACATATTCACGATCAAATTCCGATCATATCGAAATCAAAATTCAACAACGTCTTCAACTCTTCAACTCTCATCCAACTCCAAGTGATCAAGTCTTCAATTCTCCTACAAGCTCTCCCCAACTCTTCAATTCCGGATTTGAGGAATTCTACTTCTACTTCTATTCTTATCTTCACGGATTTTTTTATATACGCGTATCCACGGTGAACGGTGTCAAAATTTCATACCTCTCTTCTTATTTTATTTTTGTTGTAGTTATAATTATTGTTGGTTTTTTTCTCTTCTCTATCTCAACCTTCTTGTTTTCTAGATTTTTTTATAACTCATCGCTCCTACATTGTGTAGTTTTTTTTACATATATTACTACATTATGTCTATATCACGCGGTAGCGGTCGTAGCCAAAGTGGGCAAGATTCCACCGGCACTTCCTGTAGGCCACCAATTGTCCCAATTAGTGAGCCCGCCGAAGAGTACCATGATCCTCCTACCCAACAATGGGGTACACACGACGAGGTAGTAGGTGACATCCAATTAGAAGAAGAAGAAGAGCAACAACAACTAACCGAAACCACACAATCTTGTAGTGGTAGGAAAAGTAGAGGAGAAAGTAGTGATTGGCATAAATTTTACGATTTTATCCAGGACGAAGAAAATCTGGGTATAGGGTTGAAAGTTTGTAAAACATGTTCTAAGGCATACAAATTCAAGAGGGGTGATGGCACCGGTACAATTAGTAGACACATCCAACATAACCATAAAGACCTTCTTGTTGACCTACCTGGGCAACAAAAAATCAACCCTAGGACCGGTCTAGTTGATAACCACCCTTATGATCCCGATCTTGTTCGTCGGGAAATTGCCCGATTAGTAATAAAGGAAGAGTTACCATTTTCCTATCCCGAGAGTAGGGACTTGGAAAATTTTAATCAAACGGCCTTAAACCCTCATTTTAGGATAATTCCGAGAAATACTTGCAAATCAGATTGTTTTAAAGTGTACAATGAAATGAAGGATGCTTTGATTGCAATTTTATGGAGTTTAACTTGTAGAGTTAGTTTAACTTCGGATTATTGGACGGGTGTCAATAATATTCCAACGATGGGAATAACCTGTCATTGGATCGACAATGGTTGGATTCTTCAAAAAAGAATCATATCACTTGCCGCGTTGTCATATCCCCATAGTGGCACTGAAATAGCAAACCGTATTTTAGAAATTTGTGACGTTTTTCATATTCGTGATAAAATTATGTGTATTAGTTTTGATAATGCATCTAACAATAATGCAGCAATTACTACTTTAAAATCTGCATTAAACCCTCCATCTGATAATATTTTTCATATTAGATGTGCGTGTTATATTTTAAATTTATGCATTCAAGATGCATTAAAAATAGCCGATCCATAATACTTAAAATTAGAAATTGTGTACATTTCATTGCATTAAGTCCCAGCGTATTTCAAGAATGGAAAAATTGGTGTAAAATTTCAAATGTACCTTTTAGAAGATTTCCAAAGGATGTTAAACACCGATGGAACTCTACTTTTGATTTACTACATGTTGTTACCGAATATAAAGCAGTTGTAAATGATTTTTGTATCGTAAAAAATTTGCCAAATTTTGAAATGACTCCCTCCGATTGGTTTTATGCCGAATCTTTGTTGAAATTTTTAGAACCTTTTAAAACCGCAACTTTAAAATTTTTAAAAACATATAAATCTACTTCTAGTAGCATTTTTATTTTATTAGTTAGTATGATTCAAACATTTAACGAAATGTTAAATGATACTTATGTTGGTGATATTGTAAAACCTGCATACAAAAAAAATTTGAAGTATTATTATCCTCCTCGTATGTTGATTTGTATTGCTACAGTTATAGATCCTCGTATCAAATTAGAAGGTACGAAGAGTTTGATTGAAATATTTTTTGCATTACTTGGGGAAAATGTAGAAATAGTAATTGATTGCGCTTTTTTTAGTTAAATTTGAATCTACATTAAATAACTTGTATGATCATTATGATCGATCTTTTGCTTCTAGTAGTGCAACTTTTGTAGTTAGTTCTTCTTCTGGTAGTTCCAAAGATAAGGGTAAGAGTAAATTTGATGATAAAACATTTAATTTACTTGCACAAATTCAATCTAAAAAACCTAGGACTAATCAACAAAATGAATTAAATTGGTATAACCAACAAGATTCTCAGTCTTCTTCTTCTCCACTAGCTATTTTACAATGGTGGAAAGACCATGAACACACTTATAGTATTCTGTCAATTATGGCTAAAGATTTACTAACTCCTCTTATCTCTACAGTTGCTTCTGAAAGTGCATTTTCTTTAAGTGGCAGAGTTCTAACTGATTACAGGAATCGCTTGAAGCCCGACATGTTAGAGATGCTCGTTTGCACAGAAGACTGGCTGAAGACTGAAGATAGGACACAAAGGAAAGCATTATCTACGTCCACAAGTGGGAGCAACTCGCCGGAACAACAACAACAACAACAGTAGCAACCAAAATGAAGAATTCAAGACCAACAACAACAAATTCAAGGCCATCAACTTGTAGACAATTGTAAATAGATAAAAAAAATTATTATATCTCTGTTTGTTATTTCAAATTAGAAAAATTGAAGTAAATTAAAATTGTATATAAAAAATATATTAGTGTATAAAACAAATTTGTGAATTGAATTCTTTATTTCATTAGAAATTGTGAAACTTGTATAACTTAAAATCCTATGAATAATATTTCAATATTTTTTGCCAATTTCAATCTTTCAATTTTATTATTATTATTACGATTTTTAATTATTATTATTATTATTATTATTATTATTATTATTATTATTATTATTTTAAGTTTAAAAAATAAAAACCTATCTAAACGGGCCAACCCGCGAACCGACCTGACCCGACCCGGGTTGGACCCGAAAAGGTTCCCGGGTTGGGCGGGTCGCCATTGCCACTTTTCGACCCGGCCCGGCCCGGTTAAGCCACCAAACCGGACCGAACCCGCCCAAGTCAACATCCAACCCGAACGAGTCCGGCCCGGCCCGACCCGTTCGACCCGAATGCCAGCCATATGTATTTGTTTCATGTTTGCTGTTTGGGGTGGTTGTTGTTTGGCTTGGAGTGTGATTTTTATTGTTTGGAGCAAACCCGAAAACTCAAAGCATACCTGACTCGATTTGTTTGATGGTGTTATTTGGTGCTGGGTTGCGATTTGGTGTTGTGTATGGTGTTTGATGTTTAGTTTTGTGTGTGGGTGTGGATTTGTTTGTGTAAGCTGACCCCAACCCAAATTAGATCCACATGGATCTGGATTGCATAGATAGGGGCATTGCACGATAGTTTTAATCCTGAAGACGGAAGAATCATTAAGTGACTTCTGAAATAAACTTGTAGATCTTTAAGTCTTCTTCGAAATGTGGTCATTGCTCAAATCAGATCTCTGTAGCACCAGAAAATTTCGTTAAACTATAGCTACGGGCAGAAATTCGAGCAAGTTGGACTGTATCCAAATCAAGTTGTAATAGATGCAACTAATTTGGTGAACAGTAGCCAGGGTTTGGAAGAACTTTATGAGTTGTTTATTTACATGGTGACTTGGAAAAGTGTGGTCAACTCTCTTCTTTGACCAACAAATGGATCAAAGATAAGTTGTTATGTTTATGTTTTATTTGTTAATCTATTGCTATGTGCTAAAAGTTCCAAACTTTATTAACTATTGTCAAATAAGTTACAATTTGAATATTTTTTTGGCTATGTACTAAGATTAAATACTGATTTTGACAACTTAAATTATAGTTATTGACTATAAATTTGAATCTCTAATCAAATTGTAGTTAAAATTCAATGGTACTAATAATTCGTTTGTTTGGCTAATCTTTTACAATCCGATAATTGTAGGAACTTCAAGTTACTTACAAATTGCATGTGTTGGAGACGATGGATTTGCCTCATGATTGAATAAGTCTGCACAAGGTAGGCTTCTCCATTGAATTTGGATAACACTTCTAACATGCAGTATCAGTATGATCTACTCTAATATCTTTTATATTTTCATGTGATGACTGGGCTATCCCAACTTAGATTAAATGATATGTAATGTTCCCTGAGATTGATCACTTGATTGGGAGCTTTAGATCATAATTAGTCTCGCTTTGAAAACTATCATGTTGAGGGTTGTTCAGTATGCCTTATCGTACTATGTGTATAGATGTATTGGCTAACTCTTCGTTTGTAGCTTGTGTGAGATTGTATATATGCTTCTCTATTAAAGATTGATGTATATGTTCTGTAACAAATGTCTGTAACTTAGGTGAGAGCATCTAATCATGGATGATGCCTCTTCATTAGTTATATTTTGTTATTTCTCATTCATTATACCGTGTGTGCAAAATTGAATATAGAATGTTAGTCATTATCTCGTTAGAATTTTAAAGATGATGAAGAACAAATAAAGAAAAGAACTCTTTGCTTAAAGGTGTTTGAGCACTCGGACATCGTTGAAATCATCAGAAACATGAGAAAAATGATAGTGTGAAATGTGTTTTTATAATTTTTTTCATAGAGTAATGTTGTGTTAACTATTACATTGTGCTTATACATATATATACATTGTGCTTATATATATATATATATATATATATATATATATATATATATATATATATATATATATATAGTCAATGGCATGTGTAAGTTGAGCTTAACAAATGAAGCAATTGATAATAGTAGTTCTAATTGTTAGTCCGTGAAGATGGCATAATAAGCTAGGACATGTGAACTATATATTATTATTTTTCGCTATTGTTAAAACACATAACTTTTTTAAATGAAACTTTATTAAAATATGAAAAATATGAAATTTATGCTCAGATTATGATCACTGGAAAACTATTTAGTCTGGTTTTATGGAGTACGCAACTTTTTAAGCTAATACATAATGATATTTGTGATCTCAGTACATTTGTGACTAAATGAGACAATGGTTGTTCAGAATTATTTAATCACTTTTGTAGATGATTATTAAAGGTTTGTTATATATATATGAAGGATGGAGCACTTGTTATTTTAGTGTATTAGAAATATAGTTAAATGCTAAAATCAAAATGGTTTAAACTTGAAAAAGGTAATGAATATCTTACTAATTTTTTGAGAATTCTGCTATTGGTATAATATCCGAAATTAGTGCACTACCCTTATTGCAGTAAAACGATATTGCTTAAAGTTAGAATTAATTACTTAGTGAAATATTGAATTCTATGTTATTAACTAATAGTTTGACTTTGTGTAACTGTAGGTAAAGTTGATCATATCCTTAATATGTTGCTATACTTTAAATTATCTACACCTTGTGGATTGTGGCATAAAAACACACATAATTTGTTAAAGTAAGCATATGGGTACATACTACATTTGTTAGAGTACATGATCCTAGAAGGCATAAAGTAGAACCTAGAACTAATGTTTGTGAGTACTTGAAAAATGCATAATGTAGTTTTATGGATAAATTTTAGATCTATCTAGTTTGTGTTAATAGAATCTAAACTTACAGAGTTCTTTGAGAATGTTCTCATCAAACTTAAATGTGTGATATTATCTAATCCTACAGACATGGTCAATTCACAATTGGAATCAAGTACATGCCTTACCGAGACTTAAAATTTCAATGACAGATGAGCCCAAAAGACTCTTTAATAGATAATGAAATGAACTTCTTATTATATATTAATACTTTAAATTAGTTGATTTTCAGAAATGGGCTAAGACTATAGTAAGTAAGTGGGTTTTGTAGAAGAAACTTAATTTTTATTGTTCAGTAGCAATTTTAATTCACCTTTAATACCTAAAAAATTAACTGAGATAAGTGAGGTAGAATATTTTGATGTTTACTCACATGTTTGTCATATTGCTACAAAAATAAATTTTCTTGCCCTTACATCTATTCAAAACTTTGTTCTTCATTAAAGATGTTGTAACCAAGTTTGCACTGAAACTTTTTATAATAACTTGAAAGTTTTGTACTAAAGAGTTTTTTAATGAACAAGATTTGCAAAGTGATAAATTATTTTATTTTTTAAAACATGTATTAAAGCTGACACATAAATAATTTGACAAAATTCTTAAAGAGCCTAGGATTTGAATCAAGTAATTCAGATTAATGTCTATAACTTTATGGTGTGTCTAATATAATGGTTATCACTTACTTGTTATTGTGGACATGCTTGTTGCTGGAAGTAACTTCTCTATTATAAATCAAATTAAAACTATGCTATCAAAAAAATTCAACATGGATTACGTAGGTGTTGTGGACACAATCATAGAAAAGTGTGAGTTTTGACAGGCAAGACATAACCCTTAGTCAAACACATTGAATAAATAATGTATTCTAAAAGTGGGGATTTAGTGATTGAAAATGTGCTTTGAAACACCTTATTATTATGATAAAAGGTTTACACAATGATGATGCAACTATGAGACAGTTTGACTATACCGAACTTATTGAAAGTCTCATGCATACAATGATCTGCACTAGACCAGACATAGCTTTAGAGGTAGGTATGATCTGCAGGTTCACTAGTAATCCCATTAACACACTTTGAAATGCCCTTAAGTGGCTAATGAGACACCTAGGAAGTACTCAAGAGTTTACTTTGTGCAACTTTATTCATCCTTCAGGATTGAAGGGATGATCCGATGCATTATGGTGCCTAGTGAAAGTCGATCAACTAGTGGACATGTATTTACATTAGGAGGAGTAGACGTATTATGGAGATCAAAAGGCAAACATGCATTGCGTTCTCATTCATGAAATCATACCTCTATGTGTTATCCTCTGCAGGGGATAGGCTAAGTGGATTTAAGGATTTGTTGCTAGTCTTCCATTGAGAAGTTTAATGTAAACTATCTAATAATGTTATGCGATTATCATGCTGCAATGTACTGTATTTCATAACTCACTTTATAATGGTAAAAGAAGTACATTAAGGCTAGAGGAAGGCTAATTGAACTTTCACATAGATAAAGTGCAATTGATACAAAGTATGGCTAATGCTTTTTCTAAAAAACTTAAAATTGATCTAATTATCAAAACTGTGTGGAAAATGAGGTTAAAAATTATTGAGCCAAAAACTTTAACATTCTAGTTGTTTTGAAGTTTAGAATCCAATTAGAGCTATAGAGAAGTTCAAACTTAAGCATCAATTTTAGACAGTTGGCATGCTTTAAATAATTTTAATTTGAAAAGTTATATGTAAACTTTTTTAATATGCAACTTCATTCCAAATTTGATGATGCTACATATTCTCATGACTTACATAGTATTATCTCACTATTCATAAAGAAAGCGTGAAAACTTGTCTATGTGTTTCCAATTTTAGAATTGTCGTTATATCATTCCAATTTTGATGATATATCTCTTTTATGGATTCATATTTCATTCCAATTTTGATGATTCTGAAATTAACCATAATTGATTTGACTATTCTAGCATTCCAAAATGAAACATAGTATAGTTTTGTGTAGAAACTATAATTGTTCTTGTTCTTTATTTTGTTAAAGAAACTTGATTGTGACGCTTGTATTACATTTTTGCTAAGCTAATTTTTGAATCGTACCAAGTTTTTTTGTAGAACTAGATACTTTATTAAATTCACTAAAATTCTTAGAGATGTGTCTCATGATATTATTGTTTACAATATGCTAGCAAAGATAGAGTTGAATCTGTCAACATTGGTTTCAAAATAATGATTTTCTCATAATGGAGGAGTAAACATAAAGCAGTTTGCAATGATAGAGTTTAGTTTATTTTTCTCGAAAATAAATTAATCACTTGCTTTGTGAAACTTTTTTTGAGTTTATGACTCTTGTATTTATTGAGCTTAAAATTTTTGTTTTGTTCTTGAAGTTTAATTGTTTTAGTTGATTTGAAACTATTACAGATGTTCTAAGTTAGTTTAGTCATTGTGAACTATTCTATTTTAATATGATCCTGGAACAATTTTATTATTTTGGTTTAAACTTATTTGAACTGTTCAGGTGTATCACTGATTTAGTGTTTATAAACTATATTTCCTTGTGATTCAATGTTTATTTAAAATTGTTGTGATCCAATCCACATCATGTGGAAGTGATGAGATAACCAGGTATTGCTTGATATATTGACAATACAGAAGGAGATTGTTGGATATAGGTATATTCTCAATATATATAGAACATTATTGTGTATTATATTGTGTAAGGCAACATGTAAGTTGCATGTGTTATCTATAAGTTATTGAACCGGGTTGAGTAGGCCAAGAGCCCAGTACCCAAAACTCAGTCTTGTCTCATATATACCGGTCTTGTGGTAGTACCTGAAATTATTTCCATTCCGATAATCAGGGTATGATATCTCAAGCAGTAGAGATATTAAACTATAATCCTAATTTCTCTTTTCTTACTGTCTCATTCCCTCCTACCGAAACAAAAAATTTACGGTCAACCATCGAAGATTAAGGAAATCATTAACACAATAATAACCAAAATCAATACTCATAGGGTCCATCGACTCATGTGGCCCTCTCAAGGTACAATTCCCTTGCTGGCAAAGGCAAAATCGCACTTCTAATAATGGAGATAAATACAGATTTAAAAAGAGAAGACTAATGTCAACTGAGTTTAGGATTAGATAGTAATTTTGTTACAGTTGAATAAGTTGTTGTTGCAAGTCCTCAGGTTTCGCTCTGCTCTCAAAGTATGAAGGTGCTCAGGTTTCCGTTATATCTGAGAGTATACAAGCTCAAATTAGTACAAGTGTGTTATTGTGTTCCCATTGAGAAATTTCATCTTTGAAGGAGATGCCAAATATTTTTAAAGTACGAATATGAAGGAGCATAATCACCTGTGCTGTAGTATACCACAGAGAGCTAGCTCAGACTTTGTAGATTTGGCAGAGCTTGTACATGAGGATGTCAATAATGGATAGCATGAACTGATTGTGTTTTTCTAGCCAAAGAAATATAGAAGAGTTGTTTTTGGCTTTTCAGTGACAAGATTAATGAGAATGTATCCTTTATATGTTCATTGTAGTAATTGACTTGTTTCAGTGATTTTATCTAAAAGACTGAACATGAAATTTGTTTTTGCATCAAATAGGATGTCACACATCATATAAAAAAAATAGCTTCATATTACTTCTAAGATGATAATATTGATTCAACTCCAAATTTGCTTCTCTATCTCTTTAGTATTTTTTGATTTCCTAATACAGGCATAAAATTTATTGCTTGAATTTGGTAGGTGAATCTAAAGGCAGTTTTGTTGAAAAAAGAGACCACTTGAAGTCTTGAAGGAATGAAGTACTTGAAACAACAACATACAAAATCGAGATCATATAACTTGGGGCAACATGTACATTAAGAAAGAAATAATTTTCACCAAACATAGAATAGACAATATCCAACTTGATGTTTTTTCCTAAGCATCCAACTTAACAATATATCTAAATCCATAGACCTTCACATATTGAAGGAAGGCGCAAATAATCACATTTACATTTTCATCAAAACAATAAAATAGAAGGGGTCAGATCAATACATTACACAAAGCAAGTTCACCTAAACATCAATTTCCCTTTCTCATCTAATTTTGAACAGACAAACACAAGCTTCCGCAGAGATAAATCCTACAGTCAGCGACAAACACAAGCTTTCTCATCTAATTTTAATGGAGATAAATCCAACGTTCAGTTCATATTTTTGTTTCAACAGATCAGTGAGGATAAGAGTGAATGTCGCAATAGATAGATGAGGTGACAAACTGGATTTGAAGACACTGACGGAGTCAAGATTTTCATCCACCGGAAGTGAAATCACAAGAACTAAAATTTATCCACTGGAAGTGAATATATTGTTCAAAAATTAAATTAGTATCAAATAAAAATCTAATTTATAAACCCCTAATTTAGTCTATAACCTAAACAGAATATCTCTAACATCAAAATCACACACCCCCAACCTCCAAATCAACCTAATTTATACCAATTCATTTAAATTACTGTAAATAAACATAATGTAACATAAACAAAATGTCTCTAAGTCCTAACCTCCAAGTCAACGCAATTCATACCAATCAACAAAAGATCATACACTATATTTCTTGGAAATATAAATACCTCAAAATTGTGGCAAAGCTAGGGTTTCGAGTTTCGATGGTGGTCCATGTCATGTGTAAAGATCCATATTGTTCATCCAAGGAAAAAAAAAGAGTTCAGATTGAATACAATATATTAAATAATTTTAAGAATCTAGTATCCTACAAAGCAAAAGCCGGAAATATTAAATTTTATTTTCCCCAATAAAAATAATATTTACCTATAGAAAATCCGGCAAACTTATACTTGTCTACTCTGTCCTCTCCTCTATCCCCTTATATATGATGTCCTTTTTTACATTCCTTCGTGGGTTATTAAGAGGATTGACCAAAGTAGAAGTAACTTTTTTTTGGTCTGGTGCTGATTCTTATAGAGTTGGCTCTCATCTCTGCAACTGGATGTTGATCTGCACCTCTAAGGCAGCCGGTGGTTTAGGGGTTCTTGACCTCAGGCACCAAAATTTAGCCCCTCTGGGTAAATGGTTATGGAGAATTTTGAAAAATGACCAATTGCCTTGGGCTCGCCTTATATCTCTCAATTGTTTCTCCCAGCATAAGATATGGGAATTTTCCCCCTACCTTTCCCGGAAGGCTTCTCCTTTTTGGAAGGGGGTCTGGGAAGCTGCTAGCCTTTCCGCTGTGGTATATCCCATGTTTGCTCTGATGGGTCTAAGACCAAGTTCTGGAATGATTTATGGTTCGGTAATATTAAGCTGGCTTTGGCTTTCTCTACCCTCTACCAAATGGCTTCCAACCCCTCCGCATCGGTGGCTGATTATGTTACTATTCTCAATAACTAAAAGTTCTGGTCTATACCTTTCAGTACCGTGCTGCCTGCGCCGCTGGCGAATGAGCTTCACGAGCTTTTCATCAACCTCAATCATTATTCCTAGCATCCCACAAAATATTTCAAATGGCGATGGACCAGTACTGGAAACTATTCGGTTAAATCTTTCTACAATTTTCTCAATTTCGGGGGTATCTATTCCCAACTTGCTAAATCCTTATGGAGTGGTTGCGTTCCCCTGAAATCAAAAATTCTCACCTGGCTTGCCCTTAACAATAAACTTCTCACTGTTGAGGTTCTCAATAAAAGGAACCTGGCTTTAGGCCAATTATGTTCGTTGTGTTCAGCCGAGCATGAGGACACCGATCACCTTTTTCTCCGGTGCAACTTCATCCAACCATTGTGGATGATCTGCGTCCTTGTTTGGCAAGCTCCAACCATCCCCAAGTTTTTATGTCTTGTTGGAAGACTCATTCTCTTAGGAAAAAATTACACAAATTTTCGGTCCTTCCTATTATTGCTATTATTTGGGTGATATGGTCTGAAAGGAACAAACGTATTTTCGCGCACTCCACTTCTATGATGGATACCATCATTGGTGAATTTTTATTCTTCATCAAATTTTGGCCATCCACTTTAACGTATGATAAAGTGGCAGCACTGCATCTTGATCGTTTGGATGAGGCGATCCTCTTTTTTCGTTCTAATAACATTATCTCCTTTTAACTTTTATTCTTAACTAATTTATCACCCATTTCTCTTCTCCTTTTCAGATATGAAGTGGAAGTAGATGTTCCTTCCTCCTTCTTAGGAGGATTTTTATTTCATTTTGAGCGTTGCCACAGTGCTCGTGCTAACATCTCGCTTTTACTTTGATCTGGAGTAGTTACTTGGGTTCTTATGGTTTGTTAGTTCTTCTCTTAATGTTTCATGATATTATACTGTTATCAGGGATTGTTTTTCTTGGCCCGGTGATTTTGTGGATGTATTTACGACTCTTTTTGAGGTCGTTAGCTCATTCTGGTACCTAGGTTTAATATCTAGTTTGTGCTTACTCTGTGTTCCTTGTTTCTGTTTTTGTTCACTGTGATGCCGCTCTTTTTGCCTGTGGTTGTTGTGATTTTTTTTCTTGTTTGGATTTTGTTCGATAGTTTCCTGCTCTTTGGTTGATCTGGGGCTATATTTACTGTCCCTAACAGAGCTTCGATGTTAGCTATTCTTCATGGATTAGCTTGTTTCAGTGTGGTACTCTATGTTTTTTAGAGATGTTTTATTTCCGTTCTGGTTCTTAAACTGGCGGTTATCCCTTTCCTTGTTCGTTGTCCTTGGATAAACGTATTTCGGGAGCTTCGATGATTCTGCTCCTCCCATCGAAGGATTGTTTGGTGTTTGGCTTTTCCTGCGGTTTCCTTTGCTGGCTTCGGAGCTCTTTCTGATTGCTGTGCTTTGGCTGCCCTCGGGCTGTGTTTGCAGTCCCTACCAGAGCTTTGATGTTAGCTATTCTTCATGGTTTAGCTTTTTCAAGAGTGGTTCTCTCTATTTTTTTAGAGTTGTGTTGTTTCTGCTCTGTTTCTTTACAAGCGGTTATCTCTTTCCTTGCTCGTTGTCCTTTGATTATTGTATATCGGGAGCTTCGATGATTTAGCTTCTCCAATCGGAGGATTTTAGGCAATTTTGATTTATCGATGGTTTCCTTTGCTAGCATCGGAGCTTTTTCTGTTTGTAGTTCTTATCTCGCAGTAGCTCTGACTTAGCTTTGAGCTCGTTCTCTAGCTTTGGTTTTTAGGCTGTTGTTGGCTCTCCCAGCCTGTTTTGGCATGTTGTTGGCATCACAGATTAGACTGGCTCTGTGCCTTGTTCTTCCTTTCGCTGGCAGGGCTGTTGCTCGGTGGCCTCGATGCCATTGTTTCTTTGAGTTTCGGTTCCTGTTGGAGTACCCTTGCGTTGCTATTGCAGGAGTTCCGCTGCTGTTGTGTTCGTCCGGAGCCCTGGGGTTCGGTGTTGCTTTTGTCTTCACCCTTGCTCTGATTGCCTCGGTTGTGGCCTGGCCTCTGGAACTGCTTTCTCTTTGTGTTTTCCTGTTTTGGCAATGAACTCAATTGCTAGTGTGTTTTATTATTCTTTGCCTTTGTTATTCGTTTATTGTTTTACTTTTGGTAAAATTGTATCTCTTTGTAATCTACTTTAGTTTAATCATTTATAGATTGGGCTGGAATCTAACGATTCTATCCTCGTTATCAAAAAAAATAAGAATACCAAGTTTTTGTCCTAATATTTTCAGTAATCAAGTAGAAGTTAAACTTCTCCCTATTTCATTTGAAGGTTCGTACTTCAACTCAAGTTCTGATGTAACATATGCATGAGCCCATCGAATTACAACCAAACAAAACAAGTTGCTAAATATTTTTGAGTGGAAGATTCCATATAAAATAAATCTAACAACATAAGATGATTAAGGTGTGAGGAGTTAGGATCTGGTTATGGCAATTTCTAGCCATTAATGGAGATTAGGGTTCAAGAATGACGAAGTTGGAAGAATTGGGAATTTTATTCACATTCAAATCTGCCTCTTACAACCTTTCAGATCTCTCTTTATACACGAGAGAATTTCACACATACACAACACGTGCTGCTACAGACTCAACGGTTTTAACAGTTACATACAGACTCAATTCTTACCCTACCCGCTAATACAACCCGACCCGAAGTAACCCTTCATCAGAAATGAACAGTAAT
The DNA here is from genome assembly GCA_017893485.1 of Hemerocallis citrina. Lineage (NCBI taxonomy): Eukaryota > Viridiplantae > Streptophyta > Magnoliopsida > Asparagales > Asphodelaceae > Hemerocallis > Hemerocallis citrina. The sequence goes on along the minus strand of CM030367.1, from coordinate 72,220,589 downwards.
AGACTTCACACCTATTCATATGCAGCTCTCTAATATGTACACATTTGGTATCAGTATATCAGACTAAATCAGCTCTAGACATGGTTACTCAATCATCCCGTAACAACTCCTCCCTGCTTAAATTGAGCTTGTCCCAAGGTCAAACTCAGGAAATGATCTACGTACGTCATCTGCATCTTCCCAAGTTGCACAATTCACAGGTTGATCAACCCATTTAATCAAGAGTTTAACCCCTGCACCATTTCCTTTCTTATATTCCCTCCTATCAAGCACCAACTCCGGTACCATGGATGTCTCATCTGTAGTCCACCAATCTGGAACTTCAGCAACATCATCGACTAATGAATCTCCCCAAAAATTCTTTAGCTTCGATACATGGAAGACTGGGTGCAACACAGCATTAGAAGGCAACTCTAACTTGTAAGCTAACTTCCCCACCATTTCAAGCACTCGATAAGGTCCAAAGAATTTTGGAGATAGTTCCTGTGGTGCAGGATTTCGCAGGCTAATATGGCGGTGTAGTTACAGTTTAAGCAAAACCCAATCATTAACTTCAAAGCTCCCGTCCTTCCTCTTCTTATCAGCAAAGTATTTCATTCTCTCTTGAGCTTCTTTACTGTTATCCTTGAGCAACTTAAGAATAGTATCTCTAGTTAACAACTCTTCCTCAACACTTTGGAGGTTAGCAGTTCCTCTCACATACTTTAAAGGGAGAGATGCCTATGGAAGTGTGCCAGTTAGTATTATACCACAGCTCAGCCCAACACAACCATTTCATCCAATCTCTTGATCTTTACCCACATACAACGAAGATACATCTCAAGATCCTTATTAACTATCTCCGGTTGTCCATCAGATTGGGGATGGTATGCTGTTGATGTATGGAGTTTACTACCCTGCAGCTTAAAGTACTCTTTCCAAAAAGAGCTCATAAAAATTAGATCCCTATTAGAAATTATACTCCTAGGCATTCCATGTAATTTGCCTACTTGCTCAGTAAAGATTTGAGCCACTCCTTGGGCAGTGTATGGATGAGATAACCCTAAGAAGTGTGCATATTTGGATAGCATGTTTACTACTACTAAAATCATAGTTTTACCTTGGCTTGTAGGTAATCCCTCAATGAAATCCTTTGAGACATCCTCCCAAATTAACTCCGGAATAGGCAGAGGTTGAAGTAATCCTGCAGGTAGCTGAGTTTCATGTTTGTTCCTTTGGCATACTACACATTCTCTGATGAATTGCTTGATGTGTTTGCTCATTCCTTTCCACACAAATGACCTTCTTACCCTACTTAAGGTTTTATGAAAACCTGCATGCCCTCCAACTTTAGAGTCGTGATTCTCAACAATCACTTTACTCCTCAAGTCTGAATTGGGACTTAGGAGTATCTTACCTTTATAGTACCAAATTTCACCAAGTAGTTTATATCTTTGGGTATTTAACTCTCCATTTGTAGCTCTAGCTACTAATCCTTGAAAGTAAGGATCTGTTTGCACCATAAGCTTCACTTCCTCCACCCACTGAGGAACTACAAAGGTTATTTCCAAAGCTTGGGCCTCTTCTTCATCACCCTTAGGTCTCCTTGATAAGCTATCAGCTCCCACATTTTCTCCCTTCTTATATTCCACAAAAAATGTAAAACCCAATAGCTTCCAAAGCCATTTTTCCTGGATCTCTGTATTCACCCTTTGTTCAAGTATATATTTAATACTCTTCTGATCAGTTCTAATGATGAATTCTCTCTCTAAAAGGTACTGTCTCCAAAACTTAACAACACTCAAGATAGCAAATACTTCTTTCTCATAGGTAGAGAGAGCCAGAGCTTTACCTTTAAGACCTTTACTCATGAATGCAATAGGGTATTCCTCCTGCATCAACATAGCTTCTATCCCATGGAGGGAATCATTAGTTTCTACAACAAAGACTTTAGAGAAATTTGGCAATTGCAACACAGGAGTAGTAGTGAGTGCTTCTTTCAAATTATTGAAGGCTTCAGTTGCTGATGGATTCCAGCTGAAATTATTTTTCTTCAACAACTGAGTTAGTGGAGCTGCCATACTACCATACCCCTTGACAGACATTCTATAGTATCCTGTTAAGCCTAGAAAACCCCTCAACTCCTTAACAGAAGTAGGTTGTGGCCATGTAATGACTGCTGCTACCTTCAATGGATCCACTACAGTCCCCTTTTCACTAATTACATGGCCTAAGTACCCTACAATTTCCTTCCCAAAACTACATTTACTTTGTTTTGCTACAAGTTGATGTGCCTACAAGATCTCCAATGTCTTGGTTAAGTGTTGGACATGATTCTCCCAAGTGGAACTATATACTAAAATATCATAAAAGAAAACCAATATAAACTTCCTCAGGTGCTCTTGAAAAATCTCATTCATAAGAATTTGGAAGGTTGCATGAGCATTTGTAAGGCCAAATGGCATGACGATAAACTCATAATGGCCTTGGTGTGTTCTAAAGGCTGTTTTGTGTATGTCAGGTTCATGCACTCTAATCTGGTGATATCCAGATCTGAGGTCTATTTTCGAGAAATATTTTGCACCAAAGAGCTCATCCAATAGGTCATCTATGATGGAAATGGGAATTTGGCCTTCACTGTTTGTGAGTTAAGTGCTCTATAATCCACACATAGCCTCCAACTACCATAAACCTTCTTAACTAAGATCATTGGAGAAGCATATGAACTCCCACTATTCCCGATTAACCCTGCATCCAACATTTCCTTCACTTTCCTCACAATTTCATTTTTGTGATAATATGGGTGTTTATAAAGTCGGATACACACAGGCTTGTGGCTCTCAAAAAGTGGGATTTAATGATCTACTCCTCTCTTTGGTGGCATGGGGAGATTTGGTGTAAAAACTTCAGAGAATTGATCCAAAACCTGCTTAATAGAGTCTCCTCTGCCCTCTGAGACTTGTGCACCAGATGAAAGAGACTCATCTACACCCTGTTGTACTTGAAGCATGAAAATTTGATAAGAGTTTTCAATAGTTTTGGGTAATTCCTCAGCTTCTATGAGTTGAATTTGGCCCCTTTTTACTCCATGTAATACTCTAAGCTTATCTCCTAGCATGAACTCCATTGTAAGTTTGTCAAAATCCATGGTAACTCTCCCAAGAGATCTTAACCACTGTGCCCCTAGAACCATCTGAGAAGGTCCCAATGGCAAGATCAACAATTCTGCTGCTAGTTTCACACCTTGTACAGTAAACATTGCATTATCAATCCTCCCTTCACTGTGCATTACCTCTCCATTAGCAACTGTCAACTTAAACCTGGGTTATGGATGTATTATTAAACCTGACTTAATGGCAGTCTGAGGATCAATATAATTGTGAGTAGACCCTGTGTCAAGCAAGATATTGACTTCCCTTCCTTTGATTTTTCCTTTAACTCTGAGAGTTTGTGGGTACAATGTTGAGCCTGTGAGTGCATGAAAAGATATCCTAGGTTTCTCCACTTCCATACTCATGCCTGTAGCTGTCTTCTCAACATTTTCTTCTTCTTCCACCACAATAGGTTCATCACCATCATCCTCAAACATTTCTAAAAAATAAAATTTCTGCGATACACACCTATGTCCAGGTGTGTATTTTTCATCGCAGTTAAAGCAAAGTCCCTTTGCTTTTCTCTCCTTCAACTCATGGGGCATTAATTGTTTAGGTACTCTAACTACCGAAGTGGACACTTATGACACTTTTGGAGCAGAATTGCTAGTTACCACTCCCTTGGGTGCAAATGTAGCACCCCGAATTTCCAATATGAGATCTTAGAAATACGTGGCACAATTCCCAGCATCAACTTCAAATGTAATAGCAAACACAGTCCAAAGACACAGATAATTTTTATTTCAACTTTTTATTACAATAATCATTTACATAACATAGCGGAATACAATACACCTTAAATCACAATTCTCTTTTCTTTACAACACTTTCTTTTACAAATTACATAAGTCACTACATCAATTGAACTCAAGCACCCAAATCCGAGCCTTAAGAAATCACCTGTAAAACATGAGGCTAGAGATAACCCTAACCCCCAAAACTAAAGGGGTCAGCCTTAAAGGTGAGAGTGACACAAAAACAAACAACATAAGTAAAACATGGATTTATCAACAACAGAAACTAAACAGGAGTAAATGAATATAGGAAATCACGAAATGCGAAAAACCCAACAAGTGAAGCTAGACTAAGTGTCAAATGTAGAAAACAGGAAAACACATGCATGAAACCAAGTCAAGAAAACACAAGTCTATATGCTAACTCTCTAATGCGTACTTGTCGGAGTCTATGCATCCCACTCTACATAGGTCCGGTGCAATCCCTTAACGTCTCCACATTATAGGTTTTAATCCCCCGCTATGCAACTAATCCTAACACGATGACTACTACGAGATAAAGATAAACTGTGAGTATTAGCCCATGCCCCGATAATTCCGGAGGTCAATCTCTATCCACAGATAATTCTGGAGACTATTTCACTCACACCTGGGAATCTTCGAGAATACCTCACACCGCAAGCGATGGCACCTCATCACACGAATACCACATGTGCGTTGCCTCGACCCTGATAATTCTGGAGATCAATCCCACACCACAGGTAATTCCAGAGACTATTTCACTCACACCTGGATAATTCCGGAGATTATCTCACACTGCGAGCCATACTAAGGTCCATAACCCATATTCTCGTTCAACATATCACCACTAGTGCATGTCCTTATTATTTAGGTTATTTAATTAGTTTACGAATCTCCTAGAGTTGGTGTACCCTACCGGACTTAACTCAACAACTGATCAACTAAAATGTCTCAACAGGCCTAAACATAAAAATCTCAACTGCCGGTATACTAAAGTCACACACACCCTCTAGAGACTCACACTCAAATATCCAAACCAACCTTCCAACATAAATTGTTCAGTTAAACATCTTGAAAAGGTATATTTAGTAGAAGATAAAGTATATAATAGTAAGTTATAGATTATAAACATTTAGAGAATAAATCCTTTAAAAGAACATTCAAATATGTATAAATATATCAGTATCAGTCGACTACAAAAAACATCGATCGACTGTCCAGAGAGAAAATCTAGTATCTTTGAGAAAATACTTCTAAGTGTTATAAGTCGACTATCAAGGGTCATAGTTCGACTGTCCAGAGAAAATATCAATATCTTTAAGAAAATAATTCTAAGTATAGCAGTCGACTGTAAAAAGTCGTAGGTCGACTGTCCAGAGCAAAAAATACAATAACTTCGAGAAAATATTTCTAAGTGGTACCAATCAACTGTAAAAGTCATCAGTCGACTGTCCAGAACGAAATTTCAAGAAAAACTAGAGAACACAGCAGCCAGGTTGAGTCGGTCGACTGTATAGTCACACCGGTCGACTGTCGACCTACAGCCTGCAGATTTTTGGTTGTGCATATTTCAACCGATACGTAGTTTTACTTTATGAAAACGATTTCTACAAAAAGCTTATTTCTTATATGATCAAATACAATTTGTAGGATATATAATAACCCACAAAACTAATTCAAAGTTACTTGAATTTATAAAAGTAATGATTTGTTGATTTTTTTCGATTAAAACATAGATTGTGCATATAATCAAAAATAGAGTTTCTAAAAAAATCAATTATTTATTGAAATAGTTTCGTAATTAGGTCCAAACCATATCAATACCAAAATCTCAAAGAAATCCCCAATTTGGGTTCATTTCTACAAACTCACTAAATTCTCAATTTCGATTTTCATGTCATGATCTCTTGATTCATACTTTTCCATTCAAATTTCTCAAAACGGAATTACTACTACAACTCACAACCATAATCAATTCGTAACATCACCGTATCAAATTTGTATTCAACCAATACTCAAAAGTAATAAAAGTCTCATTTTTATTAGGCTCATGCATAATATCTACCATATTCGGTCAATCCAACATTAATCCAAAAGAAATAGTCTACCCATGATTTCTAATGGGAAACTCATCAATCTCGAATTACCCACATTTAATTTTATTCCCAAACAACTAGGGTTTCACAAGATCCAATTTTTCATCCATCCAATCCATCATGTACATATTCATACTCAAACCCTAAACATGCTTTCTAGTAGATGAAATTTAACATCCAAGAACAATCAAAACATTTATATTACTCGCTTACAACTTACACAAAACAAAAGAAAAACAAACAAGTCACTCACCTTAAATGAAGAAGTCCAACCGAATTAATAGAGAACAAGCAATGTCCTACTTTTGCGAAATCCAAGATCCTCTCCTTAATTCTCCAAGAAATAACCAAACCTTTGTGTTGTGCAGCGAAAGACGGCTGCACTCCACTTCTTTTAAATAGCCGGAATAGAAGATTTAGGGGTTTTAAAACATATTTGCAAAATAACCCCTTTAAAATATAACTTTACATAAATAAATCCCTATACTTGGAAATTTGATAAAACCAATTAAATTGAGATTTCAAAGTAAAATAGACACCTCATTTCTAGCTGGCACTGTTTGAAAAGTCCGGAAAATAGTTCTGCACTTTCATCCCTCAAAATAATAATTTTGCAAAAAGATCCTTCTTTTTCGTAATATTTGCAAATAAATCCAATTAATATCAGAAAAATCTAAAAAATTAAAGTTATAAATAAATCCCAAATAATAAATAATGATTTTCCATAAAATAAATTTTGGTTTTTGAACTTCACAAGAAAATATTTGCACGTGTTTCGCACGTGTAAAAAGATAATCTTCAGAAAAATATTTATTAATCTCCAAAAAATCTTTTTAATTCATTTATAAACCCTTAAAATTATATTTAAAAAATACGGGGTACTACAGCAAATGTGGTTTTAGAAAATTTACGGTTACATTGTAACTTTTCTTCATAGCCTCGAGCCAAACCAATGGCTTTATTAACACTCTTAGGCCTTTGCGCCTTTACATCCCATCGTATCTCATCACGCAATCCACTCACTAAAGTTTTGAGGTAGTTTTTTCAGTCCAACCTTCCACGAAGTTGGATAATCTATCAAACTCCTAAATGTATACCTCCAGATCTCCCTTCTGACTCAACTTCGACAGTGTTCCTTCATAGTCTTGAGACTCAGTCAGCCCGAAGCAAGTGATCAGCTCTTCCAAAAATTGAGAACACAAAATTGAATCTCTTCTGTTCTTGATGTGTCTTCTGTACCACTGTGCTGCTCTCCTTTTAAGATTCAACAAAGCAAACTTCAGCTTCTGATTCTCAGGTATCTCATAAAATTTCAAGAACTGCTCCGCACTACAAATCCACTTTGTAGGATCCCCCTCGGTGAAAGAAGGGAACTCCATTTTGAAAGGAGTTCATGAGCACTGCCAAAACCAAAAGGTATTCTAGAATGGGATAAGCTAGGGTTTGTTACCTCATTAATAGGACCTGGATATGGATTCATATTTAGAATCTGACTGGAAGAACGATTACACTGAATAGCTAACACACGGAGCTGATCCACCACAAAATCGAGCTGAGTTTGGACCGAAGCCATTTGCGACACCACCTGACTCCTCCATTCAGCGATCTCCAATTCTCCCACTGACGGCCCTCCGACATCGCCTCTGATACCACATTTTTAGGAGTTAAGATCTGGTTATGGCGATTTCTAGCCATTAATGGAGATTAGTGTTCAAGAATGACGAAGTTGGAAGAATTGGGAATATTATTCACGTTCAGATCTGCCTCTTACAACCTTTCAAATCTCTTTTTATACAAGAGTGAATTTCACACATACACAGCACGTGCTTCTACAGACTCAACGGTTTTAACCGTTACATACAGACACAATTCTTACCCTACCCGCTAATACAACCCGACCCGAAGTAACCCTTCATCAGAAATGTACAGTAACAAACTTCACACCTATTCATATGTAGCTCTCTAGTATGTACACATTTGGTATCAGTATATCAGACTATATCAGCTCTAGACATGGTTACTCAATCATCCTATAACATAAGGGAACATGGAATTGTAAACAGTAATTAGTAAGAAGAACACTAACCTTCGCCCTCATCGCTAATCCATCTTCTCAAGAACTCGCCGGTGGCAAAATTAGAGCCCGTAGGACAATCGGATGAGGCAAAAAATGAGAGACCGGAGGAGAACAGGAGTCAGCATCGCAGATTCCATATTGGTTTCACAGGAGCAGCGAAGATGAGTATTCGGGTTGAGAAGATTGAGAAGATGAGAAAAAAATGGGATTGGGGGTTTGGATTGGGAATGAGAGCTAGGATTAGTAAAGAATGAGAGATCGAAGATTTAGAGGAGAACATGAGCTAGGATTTGGGTGCTAGACAAACAAAGGAGCAAAGAAGATTTGGAGGTTTGGAGGTTTGGAATTGCGGGCTTGGATTGGGAGCTAGGGTTTCGGAGGAGCACGAGAACTGAGAAAGAATTCAAGAAGAAGAAGAGGAGCGGTAGAAGAAGAGGAGCGGGTTTCTTTACGTGAGTTGGGCTTGGGCTGAAGACGAGGAGCAATAGAGTTGTTAGGCCAAGTTTTGAGGGAGCATGGGCTTGTATTTAAAATTTTCGGCTTGGGCTTACATAGAGGGGCTGACCAAGTTTAGGGTGAGTGGTTGCTCACGTTGGGCCAGATGTGCCTCCACCCCTGTTTGAAGATGTAGTCTTCAACTTGCATTGAGTTGGTTGAAAAGGAAAAGCCTACTATTGTTATCATCCTCTCACAAGCTGAGCGGACGATTATGGAAATGAAGCTTGCGTTGCAGGTAATGGATGCAGGTATGATGAAGACCTTTAGTAAAGATATCTAAAGTAGGATATATGAATCTGACATCAAGTAGTTTGCGAGTGGCCTTTTCTCCAATATAGTGATAATCAATCAATATGTGTTTAGTGGGAATATGAAGACTGGATTGACAACAAGTGAGATTGCACCATCCTTATCACACCAAATGAGGTCGATGGACTTGATTGAGATATGATGTTCTCTGAAGGAACACAACCAAGAGAATTCAGCAGTTGTTTTGACCAAGACAACGATATTTCACTTTGGTAGAGAATCAAGTTCTGGTGGTGTTGCTGCTAATTTTGGTGTGGGAGCAAAAAAATAGTGAGTTTATATTTTGAAGGAAACTACTAAAGATCTGACATTTGACCGTTACCGTAAAAAGTGGTTAGAACTCCTGAGATTGAATTTGGATCGTTGAAAGAGTGCTTGGATCTGGATCTGACTATTGCTAGCATGGGCTATGGACCTGCAAACAAGCCTGAAATATTAGGGTTGGCCCTGACAACAGACCCTCTGATTTTCAAGCCAGAACAAGAGAGTGGAAGAGAATTTTAGAGTACAAAAGACTTATTACCTACTGACTGAGGGAAGGGGGAGGGTATTTATAGGCCTGTGAATTGGTTAAAAGATTGACACAAATCTGTTATCTTTTCTACATTCCCCTTCGTAAGATATATGATTGTTTGGGATAAGAGATTTGACTTATAACCCTAATGGGCTGGGTTTCTCTTTTAGTGGGCCTAGTCGCTTTTGATAAGCTTGAACGAAATCCATATCTTGTTAGTGAGCCTGGAGAAGACATGGACCTATTAGGGAGGCCAATTATAGTTAATTTGTCTTTAGAAGCTTTAAGATTTGTGCTGGAATCGTACAAAGCCCTGATTTACTGTGATTTTTACCATTATCAGGTGGTTTCTTTCTTAGCACTAAAAGTAATTGGATTTGGGCCAAAATAAACAACAAAATCACGAGTAGATCATCGGTCTAAAGGGCTTCTAGTCCAATCTACATCACAAATAGCTACAAGATAAGGAGGACAATCGGGAGTGAAGAGGAGGCCGGATGTGACTCTACCTTTCAGAAACTGTAATATTCGTTTAACGGCGACCATGTAATGTTCTTGAGGTGCATGCATGAATTGGCGTACCTTGTAAATAACCCTGGGGGGGGGGGGGGGTGAATAGGGTGATTGTGCAGAATTAAAAATTGAAAAACAAGATGCAAAGTAAATGAAAAAAGATAGAGAATGCAAACACAGTAAGCACAAGTGACGTAGCGATATAACGTGGTTCAACCTCCAAGTCTACGTCCACACCACCTACTTGTAGAAATTCTCCGCCACAAGTGTTCCACTATACTCAAGCCCTTGTACAATGATTCTCGGATTTAGGACAACATACATATTACACCCACAGGAATTCTAACACAAGCCCCATCAATCTCATCTAAGTGGAAGAAAAGAAAAACTCAAGATCCATAATGATCTTGACTGAAGAAAACAAATAGTTATCACACACACTTGGATTGATTGTTGAATTGACTAGTTCAGAAGATTTTTGTCAAAGTAATAGGTGAAGAATTCACAGTGGGTTTGTCCAAATATATAGACTAGGAAGTGTATCTATTCAAAAATAGAAACGATACATTCCAAAAAAAATGAGCAACGTGAGTTACGGTCGACTGCAATTAAGTGACAGTCGACCATTCATCTTTAAACGAAAATTCGAAAGATGAATGGTCGACTGCTTCATTATATTGCTATAACGTGCGGTCGACCAACATGAAGTGCAGTTCTTTTCTTACTATAAACTAATCCACTTTATATTCTTACTATAAACTAATCAAACATTAATTAATCAAATACATACAGAATCTCACATATATGGAATAACAATAATTTGTCTTGCAAGCTTTCTTGGGCACTAATCAATATGTGCTCCTTTTGAATAACTAGCTCTTTTCCTTGATTTTGCAATCTTTCTTTATTGCTTTCATTCTTTGCCTATTCTTTAATCTCTTATTGATATTATTTGATCTTGGAAATCTGAACAACTCAATTTAAACTTATTAGTATTTATAAGCACGTTTTGTGCACACCAAACTGAGAGTCAACAATCTCTCCCTTTTGGTGTGAACAAAACATACCTTTGAATGTGGAAAATAAAAAATAATTAATAAAGCATATAAATACTCCCCCTTAATTAGGGGTGTAAAATGAACAGGACGGTTCGTCGTCCGTCCTAGTCCGACTCGAGAAATGGCCCGACCGTGGACCGTCCGAACTGTTATACGAACCAAACTTAACAAATTATTAGGTCTGATTCTTTACCGTGCTCGAACCGGACATAAGTCCGTCTGTGTATTATTGCGGTCCGATGCTTTACAGAACCGAGTCCGAACTATAAAAATTTTGTCCGACCTAGACCGAGCCAGACATAAACCCGTCCGAGTAGAATTTCGGTCCGAGCTTGAACATATGGTTTTCCGATCCCGTCCGGTCCGATTTACAACCCTACCCTTAATTCAATACTTCTTGTAACATAGGTTTTCATAGATAAAGAGCATTTAAGAGAGATTTGTACATACTCCCCCTTAATTCAATACTTCATGTTACACAGATTTTCATAGAAGATATAGTACATATGAAAAGGAAACATTCAATATATGAAGAAGAAAGATGTAGACTAAAACTTTCAAGAGAGATTTTCATTATTTATTTATTTTCAGTTAAGAACATTCATAAAATTGGAACACACCAAGAGGGGGCAAAAGAATAGCACAATTTAAGTGTATCTCATATTCCCCTTAAATCCATTGAAAAATAAATTAACCTAAATTAACCAAAACCGGAGATTAATTTGGGGAATATAATAGTTTTGAAAACGTGAGGAAAATCTACTCACATGATACCGTTGATCGCGATACTCTTTGATATACAGTGAGAGCTCTTCATGGTATCATAGATTTGAGATTTTTCCAATACAAACGCGTGGCAAAGAGCAAAAGAGGAAGAAGAATGAATTTCAATAAATCGACATCAGAGAAAATAGTAAATAGATTTTTCTTACAGCAAAAATAAAAAATGAACAACCAGTGAAAGAACCGGTTGACCGCACGGTCGATCGAAAACCAGTTTAATTTATAACACAAACAAACTACCCAAGAGCGAACCGGTCAACCGCACGGTCGACCGTAAATACAATTTTATGCAAAAATATCAATGACGTTCAAATCTCCTTTTAAAAAATAAACCATTTTTCATCTAAAAGCTTAGTAAATACATCAGCAAGTTGAGAAAAATGAGTTTAAATTTACTTACCCGACAAAGAATCAAATTAGAATAGTTTTACCTTAAAAAAATATGTTCTTCCCTTTTCTTTTCTTGATACTGATGCAAAAATGTTGTTTTCATCCTTCATGAGCTTTAGACATCCACTATCAAGGTGCTACCGATCTATAGGTGAAGTGCATTGATGTACCTACATTAAGATTAGTAGGTATCCCAGTAGGTATTGTTCCTGCACTGGTATTCTTTCTTACCCAAACAAAATTAGTATTCCTTTTTAATGGGAAATTATAAGAAATATGCCATAGTCTACAGCAGTAGTGACATGTGATACAACTATGCCTCGGGTTATGCGCACTTGTATAGTTTTGGGTTAGTTGGTGATTATGTTGGTGACTATGCAAGTGTGTATGACATGATGATTTAGATTTTTGATGGGGTATTGGCTCTTCATAACCAAGCCCTCGATTATCATGATAAAATCTTGAATTTTTTGTAATAAGATAACTGGGCCCTTCATATTTTTCAACAATTTTTCGAGCTCAATTACTCTTTTACAAAGTTTTTTTCTAGTCATCTCATCGTCTTTTGTGTTCCAACGAAGAGTGTCTAGTGTAGCATCAAGTATTCAATTTTGCTCAAAGGCTTCATTACAACCTTCCACTACCTCATCAATTTTTTTTTACATTCTTTTAAATCATCAGTGAGTTTAGCAATATAAACAAGTTTATCATGAATTTCTCTTTAGTTTCATCATGTATTGCTAAGGATTCTTGAATTTGTTGTTTTAAATGTTCATTTTCTTCTAGCAATACATCATGATCTTTTCTAAATGACTCGAATTTTTCAATGATTAAAGAATTTTTATTTTTCAATTTTTGATTTTTAACAATGCAAGAGTCAAGAGATTTATTTGAAATTTGTTTGTATTGTCTCAATTCACGACTTCATTTCTTAGAATAATCTTTTAGTCCATTACACATGTCTACTAACTCATCATAAATGGGTTCTTCGATTACCTCTTCTTAAGATGGTGATTACACCGCACCATTCCCAAGAGCCATGAAGCCAACATTGTTGTGATATTGGTCATCCTCACTTGAATCTGATTCTAGCCATGTAGCCTTCAGCGCCTTCTTTTTCAATCCCGGATTTGAGTGGTGATCATCTTTATTCCTACATTGCGATAAGGGACAATTTGGACGGATATGTCCTGACTTGTTGCATTTGTAGCACACATCATTTTTGTCTTTGTCACTTTCTCCTTGTAACTTGCTGTACTTTTTGCATTTGAGATGCTTACAGAATTGTTTAGTTAGCCGTATGAAATCTTTGTGTGATTCTTCATGGTCTGATTCTGATTTTGATGGTCGTGAAGTTTCTACTTTTAGGGCAATGATCTTCTCTTTAGTTCTAGGTTCGTTCACAATGTTCTGCTGGTACCTTTTTGTTTCGGCCATCTCTATCTCATACATCTTCAATTTTCCTTGAAAAGTATAGTAGTCGAATCCTTTTTCTTCTAGTGTCTCTCTCATTGCTGCAACTTTAACGTCCCATTCAGGCATGAGACAACTTATGAGTTTTCAGATCTTTCCTTCATCATCTAACCCCTTACCTAAACTCTCAAGCTCATGTGCAATAATATCGAATCAGGCAAGCATCTGATCTATGTCTTCTCCTGGAAACATATGAAAAATATCAAACTTATAAAAGCATAAATTAACCTTTGCCTTACCTCAGATGCTGTTCCTTCACGTCGTTTTAGCATGTTGTTCCAAATTTCATAGGCCGTTTTGCAATTTTGCCCACATCACATCAACTCTTCATTAGACAAACCTGCATAGAGTGCTGTCATAGCCATGGAGTTTCTAGTTTTCAATGCTAGTTCAGCTTTTGTAAAAGCTCTTTTTCCATCGCTGACAAGAATCTTAGTTTTGTTTATGCACATGTTCCAAACTTCTTCACCTAGCATTTGCAAAAAGTGAGACATATGAACTTTCCAAACATCATAGAATTTTCCATCAAAATATGGTGAACGTGTTAGACTTGTCCCGTTGGAGATGAATGGCTCCAATGAGTACAAGTTTTCTGAAGAGGAATTTCGGCCATTGGACCTTTTGCTTAAGCTTTTAAGATCTTAGTAAGCACCTCACTCTGATACCGCTGTAAATAACCCTAAGAGGGGGGGGGGGGTGAATATGGTGATTGTGCGGAATTAAAAATTTAAAAACAAGATGCAAAATAAATGAAAAGAGATAGAGAATGCAAACACAGCAAGCACAAGTGACGCAGCGATATAACATGGTTCGACCCCCAGGTCTACGTCCACACCACCTACTTGTAGCAATTCTTAGCCACAAGCGTTCCACTATACTCAAGCCCTTGTATAGTGATTTTCGGATTCAGGCCAAGAGACCTATTACACCCACAAGACTTCTCACACAAGCCTCGTCAATCTCACCGAAGTGGAAGAAAATAAAAACTCAAGATCCTTGATGATCCTGACTGAAGAAAACAAATAGTTATCACACACACTCGGATTGATTATTGAATTGATTAGTTCAGAAGATTTTTCTCAAAGTAATAGGTGAAGAATACATAGTGGGTTCGTCCAAATATATAGACTAGGAAGTGTATCTATTCAAAAATAGAAACGATACATTCCAAATAAATGAACGTGAGATACGGTCGACCGCAATTAGGTGACAGTTGACCGTTCATCTTTTAACAAAAAGTCGAAAGATGAATGGTCGACTGCTTCATTATATTGCTATAACGTGCGGTCGACTGTGGTGCGGTCGACCGCAATCATGTTGTTCTCAACGAATCCACTTTATATTCTTACTATAAACTAATCAATCATCAATCAATCAAATACATACAGAATCTCACATATATGGAATAACAATAACTGGTCTTGCAAGCTTTCTTGGGCACTAATCAACATGTGCTCTTTTTGAATAACTTCTTTTTTTACTCGATTTTGCAATCTTTCTTTATTGCTTTCCTTCTTTACCTATTCTTGAATGTCTCTTGAATCTCTTATTGATATTATTTTACCTTGAAAATCTGAACAACTCAATTTAAACTTATTAGTATTTATAAGCACGTTTTGTGCACACCAAACTGAGAGTCAACATACCTGATTTACAATAAAAGGCAGTATTGGGCATCGAGAGAGTTACATACTGTAATGCACCAAGGAGACTTCGACAATGAATTAGATCAGCCAGAGGTGGGCTAGAAGAATGACCCAGTTTGGTGGTGGAGGTATGTGATGAAATTGATTTGCATCTAGTGAAATCTGATTTGGTTAACAACTTACACTTGTACTTGGATTTAGAGAGAAAAAGGCCAGCTGAACTTTGATGTACCGCCATGTCGAGAAAGCTAGAAAGAGGGCCCATGTCCTTCATTTTGAAATGAAATCCAAGAGCAATGATAATATGTGTAATGCAAGAAGGGTTGTTTCCGTAAGAGTAATATATATATATATATATATATATATATATATATATATATATATATATATATATCCACTTACAAATGAGGCAATTTTCATCATTTCCCTACCCCTATGAAACAATACCCCCTATTTTCTCTCTCCTTCTCGTCGCAACCCCAAGGTCTCTATTCCCTCCCTCTCATCGTGAACCCAATTTGAAATCAAAACCCTAATCCATATGTGAATAATCCTCAAATTGAAACCCTATTCTCTCACCTCTACCTCTCTCTCTCATCGACAAAGCTTCAGAATTTTTTTGCCTATCTTATTGTGTAATACCCCTATTTGGAGCGAACAGTCGACTGGTACTAGTAGCAGTCGACTGGTCGCACGGGATTTGAGATTTGAGATTGAGTTTGAGAAATTTAGTCTCACATGGGAAGTTTGATAGGATAATTTGAGTATAAATACTATTAGCCAATGATCAAGAGTCACCAATCCGGTTAACCACCTTTTGAGAGGCAGCCTGTGGTGGGCAGTTGTACTACATAGTATTTATAATTTGTCTGAGTACTGGGGCGGGGCGTTACAAAATGGTATCAGAGCCGACTTTCGACCCCGGGTGTAGGAGAGGCCTACGATCTGCGGTGCTGAGAGTCATTGATCTCCGGGATCGGTGTTGAGTGTGTTATCCGATCTGCGGTGTTGAGAGTGACTGATGGCCGGGATAAGGGACTATACTACATCGGCTAGAAAGGGCGGTCCTACACTTGATGTGTGCCCTGTACTCAGCGAGGACGCTGATCCCTAAGGGGGGGTGTATGTAATACCCCTGTTTGGAGCGAACAGTCGACTGGTACAGGTAGCAGTCGACTGGTCGCACGGGATTTGAGATTTGAGATTGAGTTTGAGAAATTTAGTCCCACATGGGAAGTTTGATAGGATAATTTGAGTATAAATACTATTAGCCAATGATCAAGAGTCACCAATCCGGTTAACCACCTTTTGAGAGGCAGCCTGTGGTGGGCAGTTGTACTACATAGTATTTATAATTTGTCTGAGTACTGGGGCGGGGCGTTACATATTGTTCCAGTGTAATGGCTGCTATCAAGTATGAAGAAGTCATAGAACATCATTTCTCACTTGTCATCAAAACTGGATCAAAACCTAAATGTGGCTCAAAACACATCTCAGTCAAATGTAGGCTCAGAAAAAAAGTGTAGGGACCAAAAAAGATGTAAGTCTTACATTTGAGTGTTACAAATAAAAATCACATTTGAATCAATAGACCACAAAAAAACTTGGACAATAATCACATTTTAATCAAGGGACCAAATTTCACTTATATATATTTAACAGTAAGAAATTGTAGGCTCGGGACACATCTCAGTTAATTTCCATAAATCAGAACATTAATGTGGCTCAAAATACATCTTGTCAAATGCAGATTGTTGGCTTAGAACAACAATTGCTGCAAAACATTCGAATGATTCAAGTATAAGTATATCAAATGCAGAAATTTGAGTGTCGCTAGGGCTGCAGTTATTATGCCATGCCTACTAGTTCCAATCCTTTTTTGTGAACTCCCACATCTTCCAAGTATACAAATCAAGGGACTAAATTGCTAAAAACAAAAATTGAGTTTGAAAGAGAAACTCAACATGAAATTGAACATGAAGCCCGAACAGTTATGCCAATCACTTGCATATCGGAAAACTTAGGAAGAGTGCATAAAGTAGTTGACATGGAAAGCGGAGGGGGGGGGGGGGGTGACACACTAAAAAATACTTTTCCATTTGGAATTTTCATCACTTCCTACACGCACACAAATTTAAATGGACGCAAAAATTAAAAAATTTACAGCGAATCAAACACTTCCCTCAATTCATATAATCAGAAGTGTCCTAAGAACTTTCTTCAGTTGAGGAATCCACCTCTTGTGCATTGAACGCACTAAACAAATGAACAAGAAATATGAAATTAGTCAAGCTCAATATTTAAATTAAAAAAATAAATATGAAAAAAGAGATACTTGGTCAAATTATACCTATCAAGTTCTTCTGTTTGGAGATGAACTTCGTCGGGTGCGATGAGAGAGAGAGAGAGAGAGGAAGAGGTGAGAGAATAGGGTTTCGAATTGGGAAATTCCAAATTTGATTTAAAGTTTCGATTTGGGGAAAAACCTTCTTTGTGTTGGGGCTGTAAAGAAAAGGAGAGACAAGGAGATAAAAGAGATTGAAGGAGAGGGGTAGTGAACTTGAGGGGTAGGAAAATGTCACAAATACCCCTCCTATTAAGTGAGAAGAGTGGAGTTCATCTCTAGATCACGATCATGAGGAAGGTGTAGATTGGACAGCTGGCGAGGAGTGCACATGGTAGTGCACACCCAAATGAGTGCACAACCGAAGAGCTCTCATATGTGTGTGTGCGAGGAGTGCACATGGTAGTGCACACCCAAATGAGTGCACAACCGAAGAGCTCTCATATGTGTGTGTGTGTGTGTGTGTGTGTGTGTGTGTGTGTGTGTGTGTGTGTGTTTTAGCACTATAAGTCTTTAACACTCATGTCTAATATTATGTCCTTATGGTGTGGAGGGGGACCAATTTCATTTGCAATTTTTCTCAAACGCTAGAGTGACATCACGTGGGCATGACCCAATAGCATCGGAAACAAAGGAAAAGGGATATTGCAAAAGTACCACCAAGAAAATATCTGTAACTCTTGAAAATTCTATATTTTTTTGTATTATGCCTAGGAAGTACCGATACGAGTATGACGATATGGGTACGGGGACACAGGTACGGGGGATACGGTAATTTTCAAAAAAGTAGGATACAGGATAAGGTGGGGATACGGCTATATATATATATATATATATATATAACTTGTCATTCACATCAAGCAATTGTTCACGGCAAGCAAATAAAAATTGTTCAAAACAAGCATCACAACAAGCAATTGTTACCGTGCATCAAGCAAATAAAAATTCACATATTGTAAAAATTTCACAACAAAACAAGCATCAAGCAAGCAATCATGCAAAGAAAAATTCACATCTTGTAAGTTGACAACAAGCAAGCATCATGTATGTAAATAGGAAGCATCTTGAAACATTGAATAAAAAGTGAGCTGAGAAAGTTTAAAAAATTCATACCTAGGGTTTGTTATGACTTATGAGAGAGGAATAGGAATAGGTGATGGTGGCGTTGTGGCTGACAGCGGACAAAGAAAGACGACAGCGTCGATGCAGAGAGAGAGAGTAGGAGCGGAGGAGAGCGGTGAATTGGAGAGAGAGTAGGGATTTGGGAATAGGAGCGACGACGGAGGCGATGACGGTGGCGGCGATGGCGGAGAAATTTGGGAATTAGAGATTTGGGAACTTATGGGAGAGAGAGAGAAAGAGAGGCGAAAGTGCGAGCCACTCAGTCTCTCCTTTTTTTTAATGTTTTAAACCCCCACAAAATATATTTTTTGTGTTTTAACCTTCCTCGCTGTATCCAATATGTGTCACCCCGTATCCCGCCGTGTCCCATATCGGACACGTATAGGATACGGGTACAGGAGCCTCCGTGGAGTGTCTGTGCTTCCCAGTATTATGCTTCCCTGTCTTGTAACTATGTGCAACCATTCAAATAAGTCTAACTAAAAACTAGTTGAGCATCATAATATCTTGCATTTATTCAAATAAACATAGGTACGTAACTTTCTTCCCTATGATAAATAATTGGTTCATTTACCGAAATCTCGAATATAGAAGATCATATTTGCAATTTAGAATAAGGTGGGCTTCTTGCTAATGTAGATACTTGTATGTTGTTCTGAAGTCCTTGTTATCTACATGTATCTATGCATATCATTGATCATTCCTTCCTTGTCCCACACGCTAGATCATTACTCTTTCATTTTCTTGGACTTTCTCATCTCTCCAACCCCAGTATCTAAATTCACGTAAAGAAAGCACTTAAAAGGGGAGAAAGGTACACATTGTGTGTGTATTTCTTCACAAAAACAGCCATGCTTTTTTGTATTTCTTCACACACACATATATATATATGCAATACAAGTTAATTGCTATATACTCTACCAAGGTCCAACCAAGTCAGTGTAAACGGAAAATTCGTCGAAAGAACCTCCCTCTTTTGACTAAATTCTATTAGGTTAGGTAAGGTAGATAATTGATGAAAATATCACAATTACTTCAAAAACCGCACAGCCATGGAGTTACGTCCAATTATAATCAACTTTCAGCTTCCATCATATTAGCTGACATTCACTATGGGCAGCTGAATAAGAGGAAGATCAGTTAAAAAGTTTATGCCTGGGTTCATCGGAAGAGAGGAAGAGAAAGGTGGAAGAGAGCAGTGGTCGTCGGGTGCGAGGTTGGAAGTGGAGGCGTGACAGTTCGATTTGGAGGAAGCAAATAGGGTTTTGATTTGGGGAATTGCAGGGATTCGTAGCAAGAGTTTCTTCGGGGTCGCGATTCGGAGGATTTGGAGAGGAGCTTCGTCGATGAGAGAGAGAGAGGTGGAGGTGAGAGAATAGGGTTTCGATTTGGGGATTATTCGGATTTGGATTAGAGTTTCAATTTCAAATTGGGTTCGCGATGAGAGGGAAAGAGAATTGAGAAATTGGTGTTGCGATGAGAAGGAGAAAGAAGTGAGGGGGTATTGTTTAATGGGGGGTAGGTAAATGACGAAAATAGCCTCATTTGTAAGTGAGAAGAGCGGAAGTGATTTGAGCCATTAGATCATGATCGTGATCAAGGCTCAGATCTGATGGATGAGGGTGAGTGCACACAGTAGTGCACACCAGGGGAGTGCACAACCGAAGGGCTCTATATAACATTATCATGATCAGCTGCGAACTCTCCGCGCAATCGTATGATCGATCATGATCATGATCATGATCGGGAGGATGCGTGCGCGAGTTTGCACGTGATCGTTTGCACCTGATCATCTTCCTTTAAAGATATTTTACGAGAAAAAGGTAGACATAATGTCTACCTCATACCGGTTAAACCGTAAGAGTAATACCATCGACATATATTCACTTCTTTTTGCACTAACAGAGATGGATTGGATATGGATATACAAAATTCCAAATCAATTAAGTGGAAGAAAGTTTATCGTACCAGGCTCACGTACCTTATCGAAGACCAAAGTTACACTTTATTTGGCAAACAATGGTGGGGTTAGGGCTGTAAAATAAACAGGATGGTACGTCGTCCGTCCGAGTTTGGCTCGAGAAATGGCCCGACCGTGGACCATCCGAACTGTTATACGAACCGAACTTGAACAAATTATTAGGTCCGATGTTTTACCGAGTCCGGTTCGTCCGAACAAACATAATCTTCTGCTTTTATAACGAACCGAGTCTGGACTATAAAAATTTTGTCTCACCTGGACCGAGTCGGACATAAGCTCGTCCAAGTAGAATTTCGGTCTGAGCTTGAACACATGACTGTCCGGTCCTGTCTGGTCTGATGTACAACCCTAGGTAGGGCAGGTAAGATCAATATATCCCAGTTGTTTAGTCATATATTTATCGTCATGGACATCACCATGTAAAAGTGTACTTTCGATGTCAAGCTGGCTAAGAGGCCAATTTTGTGAGATGACAAATGATAGAACTAATCAAATAGCTGAGTGCGTGACCACTGGATATCAACAAAATCAATAACCAAGCTTTAAATCAACTAATGAACCCATCAGGATTACGTTTGATGCGATAAACCCATTTGCGAGCAACCACATTCATACTAGGCTTGAGAGATACGAAGGTCCAATTGCCACTTTGTTGAAGATCAGTAAATTTTTGATCCATTGTTGTGCGCCACTTTGGACGTTTGAATACTTTGGTAAAACATGTGGGTTCAGATATGTGTTGTGCAAGTAGAGAAGTAGGAAATGAATATTTAGTTGAGTACATCTTACACTTGTAAATGCCTAACTGGCTGATTGCGATCTTGTGTGCATGGAATATGTGCGTGTAATAGGTTGGGAGGTAGGTAGGTGAGGAGGGTTTGAATCTGGGTTGAGTGGTAATGGGTCATAATCATTAGGATGTAGTGGTAGGCAAGGTATTTCTGGGTGTGGGTTAGGGAATTGTAATGGGTCAGAATTTTGGAGATGTTCTGGTGGAGGATTTGGTTATTGAGGGAGATTCTGTTGAGCATCCATAGTTGAATCAACTGGTTCTGGGGAAGTGTCGACTGTAATGGACCTAAACTAGTTGATGGAGCAGGATTGAGACAGATTAGAGGACAAAATATTATGAGAGGAGGTGGATGGGTTAATAGTTGGTTTTGAATCCAACAAGAAATAGAACCTAGGTCTTAAGGAGTAGGAGTGGATTGTGGGATGTCAGTTAGCATTGGTATAAATACCCGATATCCGATACCCGGACCGGACCCGGACCCCGACCCACCCGGACTTAACCAGGACCCTTCATTGGTCAGGAGCTGACCCGGTCTATATGAGTCCAGGTATGGGTCCGGGTCCGGATCCGGGTCCTAAAATAAGATCTGATGCACATGCGGATCCGGATCTGGGTCCGCTGAGCCGACCAAGACCACCCGGACCCGTTAAAAAATACCCCCCAAAATATGGAATTTGAATAATATGGTTAAAGGGATATGCATGTAAATAGTAATTGTTGAAGATAGATGTGTAAATATACTATTTATGAATGTACTTAAGTGCAAAAATTGTCAGAACCATAGGGTACCGGGTGCAAAAATACTTAAGCGCAAATATTTATTTCCCGCTACCGGACCGAACGGGTAGGTTTTTTTAAGAAGGAACCAGACCCGTACCTAGATCCTGTTCCCACGGGTAGGGTTCAGGTCCAATTTTTGGAACCGTAAGGTATCGGGCCCGGGCCCGGGCCCAGCTAGTGCAAAACCTGAATCGATAAGACCCAATACTAGCACTAATATTAGTGGTTGTGGGGGAGTTATGTGAATTTTCAAGAGGGAAATCTTGCCCATAAAAAATCACATGATGAGAGAGATGCAGTTTGCAAGTTGACAGATCATAACATTGGAATCCCTTGTGATTTGTATTATAACCAAGAAAAATGCATTTGGATGATCATGTTAGAAATTATCCACTGAATCTTGTTGAGTTATGCAACACGATCAATATAAACCACGAAGCAAAATAACAGATCAAACTAAACACACCAAAGCACATAATTTTATCCGATTTGGGCGAACCTTATTCCGGGGCAGAAATAACCGAGATGATATTCAACTATAGAAAAATACAAGAGTTACAAATACTCTCACCAAGAACTTATCTATCTCTCAAGGCTCACCAGAAGATACTTATTGTTTACAATTGGAAAACCTCTCAAACTCTCTTCAATTAAGCACTCGCTCCTATCTCTCAAAGGAGGTCGTTACAATGTATATATAGAGATCTAGAGAAACCCTAGGTTATATTCTTGATGCAATAGCCATTCGAGATTCCTATAAAGATAATCGTGCGATGAGAGCCGTAAGATCTACCTTGGAGAACAAATTGGTTTTCAAACAGATCCTCCAGATACAACTCATACAGCCAGTGCTGCTCGATGCGATCGACTACCTTGGTCTCGACCAAAACAGAGAGCACAGCAGCCGACTGCCCAAGTGGCAGCTGACTGTTTCCTTCCAACTGCAACTTCTCCGCTTGTTGCTGCCACTTCCCTTATCGCTTCCACCATTCGCTTCGACCACTTCATGCATCACTGTCTTCTCTTCTTGGATTGAGTATGCAAGGCATAAACCCAACAATCTCGACATTGGATTGCATACTCATGCTTACACACCTATGTGATTAAACACTTCTAGACTCTTTTTTATCCTCTTGTTAACTAACCCAATTCAATGACTTCTTCTGCTAGATGAATCTAATTCCACCTTTTTTTTCAACCGCATGCCTCTCAAAGGCATACCCAAATAGACATTAATACAAAGGCGAAACCCTCCGCATCTCCACCTAACCCGAGGCACTCTCTACCACTCGACGATATTCAAACGTCATAGTCCCAGTTCAGTGATTCTAGTGGAGACATACTAGATAATGCTTTAGGAACACAGGGCTTCAAAACACTGGCGAGAGTTTTCCCATTCCTACGAAACTGGTAGAGGTTGTGCTGACTCTACCAATCCCTTTCTTACTCTTCATCACCTTGTGACGACTTTTCCAAACTATAGAACTCCACTTTGAGCTATGTACCTGTTGTAACACCCCGAATCCCAAATACACTGAATTCGAGATGTTCTACAGGATCTTTTCGTTTCTTTTAGTACAATTTTACAAGGAAATTTAAACTTTACACTTTACATCAGAGTTTACATCAATATTACATTTACATTGGACAGCGGAAGTAAAATTTACAACAATGAAACGAATGTTCAACAACATTGAGAAATCTTTAAGCATTTGTTCCTCTTTAATCTTTTTCATGCCATTGATCCTGCATACAACACTGTGGGCACGTCAGTTTATTCATTCGACGATAATTATACATGGCCATCCTCTCTATGCCAGAAACAGTATAACGATTCTCATTTCTTAACAGATCACAAACTTGTTCACATATCAAAAATAAAGAAAAAGGGAAAATCTTAATGATGTCGTGTTGTGATCGTGCACTTAATCCTTAATGCAATTATTTATATTAGATGACACTAATGCGTACTTGTTCGGATTCTATGCATCCCATACTACATAGGTCCGGGGGCAAGCCTCTTAACCGTTCTTCATCTTTGTAGGGTTCAATCCCTCGCCATGACTTAATCTACTACTGTAACTATGGTGAGTATCCTAGATGATCTCTGAGTACAAGCTCATGTACAGAAAACCTGAAGGGGAACCCCACGCCATGTCTTGACTCATCAAGCATGCATTCTGTGGCAATTCAGCCTCCTTCATGGCACACGATCCTCTTGCAATCACCAAACATCCCAAAAGCGTGACTAGAGTCCGATCATTCTGAGTTGTGCCAACGCCATGTCTTGACTCATCAAGCATGCATTCTGTGGCTCACACACCCGCATCATAAACCCTAGTTCTCATACTCGTGTTTTTCTCTCACTTTCATAACATCTTCACTATGCACTAATCCTCAGTTTTTATTAGAATCATGAACAAAATCAAAGCTCTAGAGTTAGCCTCTCCACTAAACCGGACTTATTCATTCATTCAACATGACCAACCTTGGTCTTTCTTTTCAATTTTCATTTCATTTTATTTCCAATGCCGGGGGAGACTTAGCTACTCTTTGGTTTCAATTTCCAATTCACAATTTTCAATTTGAGCAATTTCAACTCATAATTTATTTAATAGTCTCACAGACTTTCTTTATCATGATCTTAGCTTCCTCAATTCTAATCTATGATTCATTTCATGTAAATTCATGCAACAACAAATAGAGTTCACCAACATCAACCATAAGGTTCACAACTTTTAACAGAAACAAAAATAAGATCTCTGGCATATCAAAATATTTTGGACAGTCGACTTGGAGTAAGTCCAGTCGACTTGTTCAGTCAAATCAAGTTCTTCATAACTGCTCAGGAGAGTCGACTGCTGCACATGGCCAGTCGGCTGCTCCGCAATTTTTCATGTTCAAAATATTATTCACGTGACAGTCGACTGTCATTCCATCAGTCGTCTGTCCTGGGGTTTCAACAGTACATTTTAATACTCAGCCCAGTTGACTTGCCACTTGCATTAAGTCGACTGAACAGGTTAAATTTCAATTTAAGGAATTATCATCCATCTGTTCTTTCATTCATATGCATCATTGTGTCACATTACAATATATTCATACTACATAAACATGTAATTTCTTAGCTGTTCACTAACATCACAACATATATTTTCTCATACTAATGTTTTCTCTTCTCAAGGGAATGTTAAACATGAATTTTCATTTACTCATCATTTACTTGCAGAAATGAACACTAAATCTCAATTTAGCACACTAGAACATCACCGTAAAATACTTCGTTTCAGGGAATTTCTGGACTATTCTTAATTTAATTCAATACCGGTCGGCTGTTTACATCAACAGTTGACTGTACGGGTTATTCCCAGTTTTACTGATCATCCCTAGTTCTTTTTCATCTTTTCATGTCTCCTCAGTCATGTATAACATGGGGAAATAAGTTTAGCAATCATTCTATCACTTCAGTTTGTACACACGTACATTAATAAATTTTCCAATAAATCATGAATAAACATTCGCCTCGTACTAGTCGACTGTACAGACCTATTTCAGTCTTATTTACAATCTCATTACTTCATTATTAGTCCTTCACAATTTTCATCATAAGCATACACAGAGCAATCTAATATGTTTAAACTTACTCTTCCCAAGCATGGTAACAATCATTACTGCCATAATATAGTTACTACATTAGAAGTCCTGAGAAACACCCACCTTAATGACGAAAAAATAACCGAATCTAGAAACGCTTCTTAATGCACTGCACGACTTCTTGCTCCTTGCTCCTTGCTCCTCACCGAAGCTCCTCTACAGAGATGATCGGCCTCCAAAGGTACTCTCACTCACAAAACTCTACAATATATATCTTCTTTTCAAGAGATCTTGGTGTAGAAGATGTTTAGGAGAGAGGGGTATTTATACACCAGTTTGGGTGAGATGGAAGGCTAGGATTTAGTAGATAGTTATAGGGTCAAGGTCTAGGATGAACTAGGGAGTTGTAATAATTACCCACACTCTAGATAACCACCCATGACTCAAATCCACTCCTTACCCAATCCGGCCAAGAAAAGGGTGCTCATGCACGTGTACATGAAATGCGCGTGCAGCACTAGTCACCATAAGAAAATTGTACAAAATACAAAATAAAGATCTTTTTTTATAAAAAAAGTGTTCCACATTAAAAGTTGTAGAAAAAATAGAATTAAACCATGGGCTTTAATAAACGGCCCAAAACAATAGTTATTTAAAAAAATAAAAGAATGCATTATATTTTGGGCTTTAAGAAAAAGGGCTTTTTATTAAAATAAGGTTTTGGTACAAAACGATTAAAAACATAAATTGAAATATCTTTACTCTTCTTGATGAAAATATGAGCCAAAATTATTACACGTGCACACTACGTGCAAAATAAATAATTTTTCATTAATCGAAAAATTAGGGCATTACAACACTCCCTCCTTAGAATAGTTCCGTCCCCGGAACTACAGTCAAGAGTGAGAGAAACAAAAATACAACACAACAACAAGAACAAAAGATACAAAGATACAATCAAGCAAAAAGCTCAGGATAGTCCTTCAACATCCTCTCCTCAGATTCCCAAGTAGCCTCTTCAACCAAATGGTTTCTCCAGACTACCTTGACCATCGGTCTCGTCTTATTTCTCAAGACTTTCTCCCTACGGTCAACAATCTCGACAGGAGACTCGATGTAATTCAGATCCAACTGCAAACCTTCCGGCACTTCAGGAAAATGATGACTCGGATCTGGAATGTAACCTCTCAGCATAGACACATGAACGACATTGTGCACCTGAGATAACTCTTCCGGTTATTTAAGCCGATAAGCAGTTTTCCCGATCCTTTTCAATATCTTGTACGGGCCTATAAACCTCGGGGCTAACTTCCCGCCCTTGCCAAATCGAACCACACCTTTATTGGGTAATACTTTCAGAAAGACGAAGTCACCAACCTCAAACTCAAGGTCCCTTCTCCGGTTGTCTGCATAGCTTTTCTGCCTGCTCTGAGCTTCCACCAACCTTCTCCTGATCAGAACAATCTTCTCAGAAGTTTGTTGCACAAGCTCAGGACCAAACAACTGACGCTCCCCAACTTCATACCAACAAACAGGCATTCTGCACTTCCTACCATACAAAGCTTCGTACGGCGCCATCCCGATGCTAGTCAGAAAACTGTTGTTGTTGGCAAACTCTACCAAAGGTAAATGCCTTTCCCAACTGCCTCCAAAGTCTAGTATACAACACCGAAGCATATCCTCAAGAATACGGTTGACTCTCTCGGTCTGCCCATCGGTTTGCGGATGAAAAGCAGTGCTGAAATCTGTCTTGGTCCCCAAAGCTGTCTGAAGACTCCTCCAGAAATGCAAAGTAAACCGCGCATCTCGATCAGACACAATAGTTGACGGAACACCATGAAGTCGGACGATCTCACCAACATACATCTCAGCCAACTTGTCCATCGAAGCAGTGAGTTTCATCGCCAAAAAGTGAGCGGACTTGGTCAGTCGATCGACTATAACCCAAATCGCATCATTGCCTTTAGGACTCTTAGGCAATCCCGTAATGAAATCCATACTGATGTTATCCCACTTCCATTCCGGAATAGGTAACGGCTGTAATAGATCTCCGGGTCTTTGATTTTCGGCTTTGACTTGCTGACAAACCTCACACTTCGCCACAAATTCAGCCACATTCCGATTCAAACCTGACCACCAGAAATGCTGTTTGATGTTTTTGTACATCTTAGTACTCCCAGGATGTACTGACAAAAGAGTAGCATGCGCCTCCTGAAGAATACTCTCTTTCAGGTCCACCTGATTTGGAACGCACAGTCTATCTCCGAACCACAGCACTCCATTCCTAATTTGAAATCTGGGCAACCTGCCAGCACCAACCTGCTCCTTCATCTCCAAGATATCAGCATCAACCTCCTGACTTGCAATGATCCTTGCATTCAGTGTAGGCTGAAGCCTCAACTGAGCCAAAGATGCTCCCAATCCTTGCAAGACAACCTCAATACCTGCTCGGTCCAATTCCTCAATCAAATACTTCTGAGTTGTAATCAAACTGGCTAAACTGCTCTTGCGACTAAGTGCATCAGCAACAACATTAGCCTTCCCAGGATGATACTTTAGCTCAGGTCGCATATCCTCGAGCACTTCTAACCATCTCTGCTGCCTCAGATTCAGATCCCTCTGCTGATATATGTACTTCAAGCTCTTGTGGTCCGTGTACATGTTCAAATTCTCACCGTACACGTAGTGCCTCCACTGCTTCAGGGCAAAGATAATCGCAGCCAACTCCAGATCATGAGTCGGGTAATTCTTCTCATGTGGTCGTAGTTGCCTAGACCCATAAGCGATTACTCTTCCTTCTTGCATTAAGACACAACCAAGCCCACGATGTGAAGCATCGCTATAAACATCATACTCAACACCTGCTCTAGGCAAAGCCAAAATAGGTGCAGTAGTCAGCTTCTCTTTCAGCTCCTGAAAGCTCGCCTCACATTGCTCAGTCCACTTGAAGTTCACATTCTTCTTGGTCAGACCAGTAAGCGGTACGGCTATCTGAGCGTAACCTTAAATGAATCTCCTGTAGTATCCAGTCATTCCAAGAAAACTTCTGACTTCCTTCACTGTAGTAGGCCTAGCCCAATCTCTCACTGCCTCTATCTTCTGAGGGTCAGTTGCCACTCCCTCCTTAGAAAGGATGTGACCTAGGAATGCCACTTCAGATTTCCAGAAATCACACTTGGATAACTTGGCATACAACTTCTGCTCTTTCAGCTTCTTTAACACTGCTGCCAGATGCTCGGTGTGCTCCTCCTCTGACTTGGAGTACACGAGAATATCGTCGATAAACACCACGACGAAAGAATCAATGAACGGCCTCAGAACTCTGTTATTCAAATCCATGAAGATTGCGGGTGCATTCGTCACTCCGAATGGCATAACTAAGAATTCGTAATGCCCATGCCGAGTTCTAAATGCAGTTTTGTGCACATCTTCAGCTTTCACTCGAACCTGGTGATATCCTGATTGAAGATCTATTTTGGAGAAAACAGCTGCTCCTTATAGACGATCGAACAAATCATCAATTCGAGGAATAGGATACTTATTCTGAACAGTGACCTTATTCAGCTCCCGGTAATTGATACACATTCTCATCGATCCATCCTTCTTCTTTACCAAAAGCACTGGTGCTCCCCAAGGTGACGCACTAGGTTGAATAAAGCCTTTCTCCAATAGTTCCTCAATCTGCCGTTTCACTTCATCCTGTTCCACTGGAGCCATCCTATACGGTGCCTTAGAAATGGGTGCACTTTCCGGTTGAACAGTGATGCTGAACTCTACATCACGATGCGGGGGTAACCCAGGAAAATCATCCAAGAACACAGTCGGATAGTCCCGAACCACAGGAATCCCTTGCACTTCCACAAGAGTCTCTTCCTTGAGGATAGCTCCCACCAGCCTAGAACATTTCTGCTTTCCTTGGAAAGTGACTTCAGATCCACCTGGAGCCTTCACTGTTACCGTCTTGATCTTACACTCGATGTTTGCACTGTACACCGACATCCAATCAATGTCAATGATAACATCGACTCCCAAGATAGTCAGCTCGATCAGATCAATCCCAAAGATTCGATCCCCAATCACAATCTCGCAATCAGCGTAATACCGATCAGTGGTTAAAGTTTCCCCTGATGGAGTAGCTACTGCCAAGATCTTGCCTGGAAAAATCTTCGGTTCAACTCCCAACACTTTAGCAAATTTAGGAGACACAAAAGTATGAGAGGATCCAGTATCGAACAACACAACAGCTTTCATTCCATTAAGATAAAGTTCGCCTGTTACATAATACACACCATTACATAACAGTTTCACAATATATGAGCGGAAAGAAGAAATGACAAAAACCACTAAACATCAGCCCTCGTACCAGTGATGACGTGATCGACCTCATCAGCATCAGCTTCCGTCAAGGCAAATACTCGCCCTGGTTGGTACGGCCTCTCCCAGTCTGCTGCGCTTGTGCATTGCGATTACTATTCCGTGGCTTGGAGCATTGAGATTGAAAGTGTCCCGTTTCACCACAGTTGTAGCAAGTCACCGCAGGAGGTCTCACCATATTGTTCCCAGGTCCTCCAGCCACACTAACAGCGTTCGCCCCTGTCGGTTTGAACCTTTGTGCAGATGGTTGCCCCTTGAAACTTCCAGAATTGGCAGGCCTCTTTCCAGACTGCCAGTTGTTCCTCCGGTTCTGAACAACATGGAACTGCTCCATATCTACTTCCGTCGCTGCCGCTCTCTTCACCAACTTGTCAAATCTTCTGATACCAAGAGGTATCATCCGGGACCTCAGGCTCGGTCTCAATCCATGCTCGAACTTACGAGCCTTCTTAGCCTCATCCATCACCAGTTCAGGCGCATACCTAGAGAGCTGAGTAAACTTAGTCTCATACTCCCTCACTGACATGCCGCCTTGCTGTAGCGACAGAAACTCCATAGCCTTCTTCTCTTGAACATCGGAGGGGAAATAGTGACTGCGGAATTCTTCCAGAAATTCCTCCTAGCCAAGCACTATGCCTCCCATGGTCCTCTTCATCGACTGCCACCACACAGCCGCGTCCTTCTCGAATTGCAAAGTCGCCAACTTGACCTTACTGCCTTCAGGGGTCTCCAACACCTCAAAGAATGTCTCCACTTGACGAATCCAGTTGTCAGCCGCATCCGGGTCTGACTTTCCCTCGAATACAGGTGGTTTCATTTGTTTGAACGATTCCACCAGCTTAATCACCTCGGGAACCGGATTCGCAGGTCCCCTTCCTTGGTTCATAGCCACTGCATTGAGCGTCTGGTAGACCCTCGCAAGTTCTATCTCCAGATCCAACCCCTCACCATTTCTAGCTCCTCTTCTCGACATATTCTGATGCAAAAGATCCATTAAATTCGAAGTATAAGACAAGAATTTAAATCAACTTGCATTTCATTGAATTCCAAACTTTATACATTCGAATTAAAAATATTTCTTAACATCAGAATGAAAGAAATCGAAGCTACAACAATCTAACTCCTACGGTTCCTCTTCGCTTCTCGAAGTTCTTCCCGTAGTTCATCAACTTCATCCTTCAGCACATCAGTCAGGTTCTTCCTCTTCTCGAGTTCCCATACCCGGTGACTGAGAACTGAAAAGTCGTCCTTTCGCTTTGCCAGCTGAGCCTCCAATAATCCGACTCTCTCTCGTAGTGTCTCTACCTGCCTCTGAAGAGAAGTCACAAGACTACTCAAAACTGGTCCCTCTTCTTCATCAGAAGAAGAATCGTCAGATGAATCCGGAGGTGGGGTAATCTTTCGAGATTCAGGCCATTCCTCCTCATCAGAATCTGCTTGCCCAGGGTGGTACTCTTCCTCGGGATCAGCCTGTCCAGGATGATACTCTTCCTTAATGATATGCCAGTCGTCGTCTCCAGCAGGGTCGAAGTGATCAGCCATCTTAGAAAGTAGGGAGGAAGAAGCATAAGTCATAGAGCAACACAAATGTAAGTCACATACATTTAAATCTATAAACTCAAACACACACTCTAATGTCCACTTCTAGGGTGTCGTTCCTTACAAATTTGTACCAATATGGAAAGCGTAGAAAAGCGTGGCTCTGATACCACTCTATAACGCCCCGAATTCCAAATACACTGAATTCGAGATGTTCTACAGGATCTTTTCGCTTCTTTTAGTACAATTTTACAAGGAAATTTAAACTTTACACTTTACATCAGAGTTTACATCAATGTTATATTTACAATGCAAAGCGGAAGTAAAATTTACAACAATGAAACGAATGTTCAACAACATTGAGAAATCTTTAAGCATTTGTTCCTCTTTAATCTTTTTCATGCCATTGGTCATGCATACAACACTGTGGGCATGTCAGTTTATTCAACCGACGATAATTATACATGGCCATCCTCTCTATGCCAGAAACAGTATAACGATTCTCATTTCTTAACAGATCACAAACTTGTTCACATATTAAAAATAAAGAAAAAGGGGAAATCTTAATGATGTCGTGTTGTGATCGTGCACTAAATCCTTAATGCAATTATTTATATTAGATGACACTAATGCGCACTTGTTCGGATTCTATGCATCCCATACTACATAGGTCTGGGGGCAAGCCTCTTAACCGTTCTTCATCTTTGTAGGGTTCAATCCCTCGCCATGACTTAATCTACTACTGTAACTATGGTGAGTATCCTAGATGATCTCTGAGTACAAGCTCATGCACAGAAAACCTGAAGGGGAACCCCACGCCATGTCTTGACTCATCAAGCATGCATTCTGTGGCAATTCAGCCTCCTTCATGGTACACGATCCTCTTGCAGTCACCAAACATCCCAAAAGCGTGACTAGAGTCCGATCATTCTGAGTTGTGCCAATGCCATGTCTTGACTCATCAAGCATGCATTCTGTGGCTCACACA
Organism: Hemerocallis citrina; assembly: GCA_017893485.1. Classification (NCBI taxonomy): domain Eukaryota; kingdom Viridiplantae; phylum Streptophyta; class Magnoliopsida; order Asparagales; family Asphodelaceae; genus Hemerocallis; species Hemerocallis citrina. The sequence goes on along the minus strand of CM030367.1, from coordinate 72,187,831 downwards.
CCCGCACCGTAAACCCTAGTTCTCATACTCGTGTTTTTCTCTCACTTTCATAACATCTTCACTATGCACTAATCCTTAGTTTTTATTAGAATAATGAACAAAATCAAAGCTCTAGAGTTAGCCTCTCCACTAAACCGGACTTATTCATTCATTCAACATGACCAACCTTGGTCTTTCTTTTCAATTTTCATTTCATTTCATTTCCAATGCCGGGGGAGACTTAGCTACTCTTTGGTTTCAATTTCCAATTCACAATTTTCAATTTGAGCATTTTCAACTCATAATTTATTTAATAGTCTCACAGACTTTCTTTATCATGATCTTAGCTTCCTCAATTCAAATCTATGATTCATTTCATGTAAATTCATGCAACAACAAATAAAGTTCACCAACATCAACCATAAGGTTCACAACTTTTAACAGAAACAAAAATAAGATCTCTGGCATATCAAAATATTTTGGACAGTCGACTTGGAGTAAGTCCAGTCGACTTGTTCAGTCAAATCAAGTTCTTCATAACTGCTCAGGAGAGTCGACTGCTGCACATGGCCATTTGGCTACTCTGTAATTTTTCGTGTTCAAAATATCATTCACGTGACAGTCGACTGTCATTCCATCAGTCGTCTGTCCTGGGGTTTCAACAGTACATTTTAATACTCAGCCCAGTTGACTTGCCACTTGCATTAAGTCGACTGAACAGGTTAAATTTCAATTTAAGGAATTATCATTCATCTGTTCTTTCATTCATATGCATCATTGTGTCACATTACAATATATTCATACTACATAAACATGTAATTTCTTAGCTGTTCACTAACATCACAACATATATTTTCTCATACTAATGTTTTCTCTTCTCAAGGGAATGTTAAACATGAATTTTCATTTACTCATCATTTACTTGCAGAAATGAACACTAAATCTCAATTTAGCACACTAGAACATCACCGTAAAATACTTCGTTTCAGGGAATTTCTGTACTATTCTTAATTTAATTCAATACCGGTCGGCTGTTTACATCAACAGTTGACTGTACGGGTTATTCCCAGTTTTACTGATCATCCCTAGTTCTTTTTCATCTTTTCATGTCTCCTCAGTCATGTATAACATGGGGAAATAAGTTTAGCAATCATTCTATCACTTCAGTTTGTACACACGTACATTATTAAATTTTCCAATAAATCATGAATAAACATTCGCCTCGTACCAGTCGACTTGTCCACGTGACAGTCGACTGTACAGACCTATTTCAGTCTTATTTACAGTGTCATTACTTCATTATTAGTCCTTCACAACTTTCATCATAAGCATACACAGAGGAATCTAATATGTTTAAACTTACTCTTCCCAAGCATGGTAACAATCATTACTGCCATAATATAATTACTACATTAGAAGTCCTGAGAAACACCCACCTTAATGACGAAAAAATAACCGAATCCAGAAAAGCTTCTTAATGCACTGCACGACTTCTTGCTCCTTGCTCCTTGCTCCTCACCGAAGCTCCTCTGCAGAGATGATCGGCCTCCAAAGGTAATCTCACTCACAAAACTCTACAATATATATCTTCTTTTCAAGAGATCTTGGTGTAGAAGATGTTTAGGAGAGAGGGGTATTTATACACCAGTTTGGGTGAGATGGAAGGCTAGGATTTAGTAGATAGTTATACGGTCAAGGGCTAGGATGAACTAGGGATTTGTAATAACTACCCACACTCTAGATAACCACCCATGGCTCAAATCCACTCCTTACCCAATCCGGCCAAGAAAAGGGTGCTCATGCACGTGTACATGAAATGCACGTGCAGCACTAGTCACCCTAAGAAACTTGTACAAAATACAAAATAAAGAATTTTTTTTTAAAAAAAAAGTGTTCCACATTACAAGTTGTAGAAAAAATAGAATTAAACCATGGGCTTTAATAAATGGCCCAAAACAATGGTTATTTAAAAAAATAAATGAATGCTTTATATTTTGGGCTTTAAGAAAAAAGGGCTTTTTATTAAAATAAGGCTTTGGTACAAAACGATTAAAAACACAAATTGAAATATCTTTACACTTCTTGATGAAAATATGAGCCAAAATTATTACACGTGCACACTACGTGCAAAATAAATAATTTTTCATTAATTGAAAAATCAGGGCATTACACCTGTAGCCCCGTGCTTCTAGATTTCTCCCAGATATCAGGTTTCGTTTGAACATAGAAATAGACTACTGTGTACCATTTTCATTTGTCATCTCCGACTCAACTATTCTCTCACATATTACTTCACAAATCTCGCTAATCCTCGTGTAGAATTGTAAGTAGAGGCCATCTCCCTCTCAGAACAAATATGAGAAGCACTACCTAAATCATGCAACTAGCCAGAATCGACATCTAAAGAACTTGAAATAAAAATACACTCTAAGTTATCACCTTCTTCAGTGATGCTGACTACGTTGGCATCCCTCTGATTCAACCACTTTCAACGCCCTCTCTTGTAATGCACAATCCCTCTGCAACGGTGGCAACAGACCACACTCTTACGTGCACTTTCCTTTCTAATTGAAATAATATCCACCACCAGACAACTTATAGAAGTAGACGCCGATTTTTGAATTTCCTTTCTAAGTGCATCCTCCTCCAAACCCTTGATCACACTGCTACCGAAAACTTCTCCGTGGCTAATTTTCCATCAACCATTGTGTTTGTCAAGTTGGATAAACTTGGTAGTGAATATATCAAGATGGAAGCTTTTAGATCATCTGCATTTATCTCCATCGATTCAGATAACTCTGTATTGAACTCCACTATATGATCCAAAAGAGCTGTACTTTCTTTTATTGAGAAACCAGACAACTTTCTTTTCTGGTACATCCGATCATGTAACGACGATTTCAAGTAGTCAGTTCCGAGTCTCGCCCAAAGACTCGTCGGACTTCTCCCCTCCATAAAGTTGCAACTAACGTCACTTGTCAATAACATCCAGATTAAACTTAAGGCTTATGAATAAATCTCCTCTCAGTTCTCTTGATTCGTGTTGATTGGTCTCATTTTCTCTCCTTCTAGGGTGAGATCCAAGCTTTATCGAACCAATGCTTCATGAAAGTCCATCTTCCAGAGATCAAAGTTGATCTTACCGTCCAATTGCTTGATGAATTGTCATATTCTACAAGGAACTTGAACAAATCCACAAACGTGGTGCTCTGGTACCAACTATTAGAACTGCACTAATTTTTTGAGTTATATGATACAATTAATATAAATCACCAAGCAAAATAATAGATTAAACATAACACACCAAAAGCACACAAATTTTATCCCGGTTTGTGCGAACCTTGATCAGGGGAGAAATAATCGAGATGATATTCAACTAGAGAAAGATACAAGAGTTACAAACACTCTCACCAAGAATCCACCTATCTCTCAAGCTTTACCATAAGATACTTATTGTTTACAATTGAAAAAACTCCTAAACTATCTTCAATGAAGTACTCACTCTTACCTCCCAAAGGAGGTCGTTACAATGTATATATAACAATCTAAGGAAACCGTAGGTTGTATTCTTGATACCATAGCTGTTCAAGATTCCTAAAGAGATAATCATGCGATGGAAGCCTTATTGTGTAACATGGAGAACAAGTTGGGCTTCAAACAATTCCACCAGATCCAACCCATACAGCCACTACTGCCCGATGCGGAAGCAACAACATTTGACTGCTGCCTTCAAGCTACTGCTACCGCTTCCATTCTCACTTCCAACATTTGCTTCGACCTTTTCATGCATCACCGTCTTCTCTTCTTTTCGGATTGAGTATGCAAGACATAACCCAACATATTCAAACTGTAGTTTATTAGTTGTGTATGGGTGAATCCAACCATAACAAGCACATCCAAATATCTTTAAATGAGTATAATCATGTGAGTTGTGAAATAAAGCTTCATATGGAGGTTTTTTTAAGAGACAATTGACATCCGATTGACTACATTAGTGGCTATGTGGAAAGCAAAGCCAAAATTTGGGGGTGAGGAATGAGTCAGCAGGAACGTCTTCAATTGGCAGGGAAGCTTATAAGTGAAGAGCAAATTTGGGCCACTTTGTAAACATAGTTGCAGTTAGTAATTACGGTAACTCTTTTCAATTTTTCACATATGGAGCCATTCTTGGTACTGCAACGTCGGTAATGAACTAAATAAACTGTGGATGCAGTTTTCAAAAGTGATAAGAAAATAATAGAAGTGCAGATTGCATTTGCGGCTTTGTATAAGCTATGGCCACAATTGTGACGTGGTAAAAAATTCAGACGTAAAATTATTTTGGTGAAGAGTGCCCTCTATGATTTATTTTGAAAATAGAGCTTATTTAGGGAAATTCTTCGAGTCCATAGAGCAACTCACTGCCGCATGGCGGATATTTCAAGATCTACGTGTTCGTACGAAAGGAATCTATGAGTATGAATAAAATTCTGCAGCACCAAATAATTTTTCTTCTTTTAAAAGAGAATTAGGTTAGTATGTTTTTCTTTTTCTTAATCAGGTATAAGATGCTTAATTTAAATACATGTATTATCCCTTCTTATCTCACAAATATTATAAAAATATTTTACGCCCTTTTAGAACATATAGAAAAATGGAATATGATAATATTTATGAAGATGGACATTTTCTATTATCCTATTCATTTGATTTGAATGAAATTTCAAATTAAGTTCTTAGTATGGTATTCGAGGAGAAATGTATAATGTATTTTTCTTTCCATCAGTGATATAATGAATTTTTCTTTCTGTCAGTGATATAAATTATGTTTCATTTAGTGAAGACTTAAATTTTATGTATAAACTTTCAATTCATAATTGAGGACGACAGATACGGATAAAATTGGAGCCATTAAATCTCAGCATGCATTTTGAACCATCTCAAGAACAGAGCGGTAATTTCACAGCAACTACATGCCTACAAGAGGAATATTGACCATTTTCAGGGCCATCAGGCTTCATGCCAGCAATTAAGTCTTACTTATAGCCTAATAAATATTAATTTCCAGCTAATTAAGCTTGTCTATCAAATTGCCTATCTTAAACAGGATTGGCAGCTAATTCTATTCCATCACCATGGGAATCTCCAGTTTAAACTTAAAAGATTGATATCTAGGTTTATGTTTTGGAACTAACTCCTAACCTATAAATAATCTCCCCCCTCAATAAGTCAATGGTAATCAATCTTTTGTCGCTAAAAACCTACTCTCCTTTCTGAGTTACAGACTTGAGCATCTGAGGGTCTATCACCGGGCACACTTTGTGCAGGTTCGACGGACGTTTTCAGCGGTCCAGATCTTGAACCAGACGTTCTCTAACATTCAAACTCAGATTAAAGATTTCAACCATCACAATTCAGATATGATCGACGATCTAGATTGTAAGTTTCCTCCATAAAAAAACTCATTATCTTATTGCTTCTACAGTGAAAAAATTAGCAATAGATTGTCACCGTTTGTGGGAAACTATAGATCTACCTCTTCAATTAGATCTCTCTGGCAAAAAAACAAATTCATGCCATGCCTCCAGCAAGAAAGACCATGGAAGTGGTTGATGCCCGACACCGGGAGGATCTTCCTCCTCCTCCGCCATTGTAGCCTCCTTATCCACCATCGCTGCCTCCTCTTAGTAGGGTTGCATTGGCAGACTCCCAACGTCGTTGCTCTAAGCCTCGCCCTGAGCCTCGTCCTGCCAAGAACTGTGGATCGGTTTGCACCTCGACCCCCTCCACGGTTCCTCCCGTGCAGCTAGACCTCCGCAATGTCATCAACTCCTGACAGTAAGGAACATGCCTCCAACATCGTTAGACGAAAGGAGCTCCCGAGGTGATGTTCCCCGCTCAGAACACCAAAGATCCAAAGAAGCCCTTCTCCTCGGCAACAAAAGTACTGACGTACCCCCTTGCCATGGGATCGAAGAAGCATAAGGAGCCCAACTCGAGTCAGTCGGTGACCTCACATGACCAACAGAGAAAAGGAAGTGCCCATGACTATGGCTGAGTTTCAGAAATTCAATAACCAAGCCCTTAAAGCCCTCCAAGGTGCTCCAAGAAGAGTCCCCCAAACAAGTGATTAATGCTCTAAAACTAAACTATAATAAGAGCCTCGGGGGTCAACTCGATCCGGGGATAGAGGGTAGGTTGTACTCCTTTGCCTTTGAAAGACGGAGAATCGTCTTGATTAGATTAGTCCAGAAGAGGGGCACTAAGGTGGAGGATATCTCCCAAACCGATCTCCTTTCACTAGGGCTATCCTCAAAGCCCCTATTTCAGAGAACTTCAAGCCTCCATTATTCAATTCATATAACAGTGAATCTGACCCAGCAAATCACATGAGAGCTTCAAGACTCTTATCATGATCCACCGAGCCTCTGGCATGCTCTTCTGTAGAACCTTCCCAGCTACCTTAAAGGGTCCACATGGGCGTGGTACTCCCGTTTCCCTTCAGGGTCTATTTCTTCATTTGGTCAACTTGAAATGCTCTACCTCACACACTTCGTTAGCAGTCGCAAGATGGAGAAGACGAGCACTTCCCTGCTTGAGTTGAAACAAAGGGCAGGGGAGTCACTCAAGTACTTCATAGACGCTTCACGGTTGTAACACGGCGGTAGCAGCTGCCGCCTTCCGCCACAATGCCTGTAATGACACCCTCAAAGCCTCTCTTTCTAAGAAACCTCTTGAGACTTTTTAAGCCTACTGCAAAGTGAGAAGTACATCCAAGCTGAGTAAAATCTTCAGCCTCAGGGCTAAAGTGAGCCCTTGTCTAGGAACAAACGAAGAAGTGCAAATGAGGAGGGGCCCAAAGTCCCAGAAGGACGAATCGGGCCAACGTCACCCTCCTCTGATCTCTTTCTTAGACAAGTTCATCCCGCTTAACACTAATGTATAAATGCTTTTCATGGAAACTGAGGGAGACAGGCTGCTTCACTCTGCTCATAAGATGAACCCAACATGAGAACAGATAAGCATCGATAGTGTCGGTTCTACATGGACCATGGCCGTACCATTGATGAGTGTTGACTCCTCAATATCAAAATAAAAGCTCTCATCCACTGTGGTCACCTCGTTAATACACTCAGAAGGGCAAGGTCGATCCTCCACTAGTTCAAGGAGCCAACAAGTGTGCAAAAAGAGATCTCAAGTCCCAAGAGTCAGAGCATATCGCCATCTTCCATTCCTTCCATGGAGGTTATATGGGAGGGGAGTCCAACTCCGCTCGAATGGCATTCATCCGAGAGTTCAAATCAGTGTACAACGTTCCCCCTGCCAAGAGCATGGGAATTCCAGTAACTTTATAGGACAAGGACCTTGAGGGCATCTGAAACTCTCACTATGACACACTAGTGATCAACCTCTCCATGGGAAATCTCGAAGTGCGCCACATCTTGGTGGACAACTAAAGCTCGGTGAACATCCTCTTCTTCAAATGCCTCCAGTTCTCTAGGGATCATCTAAAACCCACCGGGTGCACCTTCCACGTGTTCTCTGGGGTTCTGGTTTAGATCGAATGAATAGTTACCCTTGATGTGATAGTAGGAAGAGCCCCAACTACCTGGACCATGGCCAAGTATTTCATGGTCGTTGATGTAAAGGTGCCCTACAATGCTATCCTCGGCCGTCCTGGGCCGAGCAACTCTTCACACCATTGCTTCAATCTTCCGCATGAAGATATTATTCCCTGATGAGTATAACTCCTACATGCTTTTATTACTCTTTTTTATACATTAAAACGGTGAGTTCTCATTTATTTTGTTGAATTTCATCTCCTTTCAACTTATTTGTATTTATTGTTTAATTTTGAAGGAATGAGATGGATAAGTGAAAAATGTGGACGTTTTGGTAAAATCAAGGAAGAAAACAATGATAAAGATTTCAAATTTTAATATTTATTTTATATGAAGATTTCTGAAAAAATTGAGCACTCAAAATTGCATGTTTTTATTAATTGGCCCTTTGAAGAACAAATACAAAATATTATGGTCAACTAGGGGGTGGAATAAAATTCTATAATTGAAAAAAAATGAAAAATTGGCCGGATTCAGTGGTGAGTGAATAATGATAAGTAGTTAATTAGTTTTAGAACATTAATCTTAATCTTTTAAGTTTAATTAATTAACTAATTAGTTTATATAAAAACCTAGTAACTACTCCTAATTCTGTCACGTTCTGTCCCTATATAAAGAAGTGGCTGCGGAAACTTAGAGGGAGAGATTGGCGGCACGGACTCGAGGTCAGGGGGAGAGAGAAATGGGAGTTGGTGGTGGCTGGAAGCCAAAAAAGAAAAAGATAAAGGAAAGAAAAGACGGAGAGAATTGGGGGGCTGCACGAGATTCGAGGATAGAGAAAAGAAGAAGAATTGCGGCTCACAGGACCCGAGGAAGAAGAAAAGAAAAAAAAAGCACGGATTCTGCTGAGCAAAGTTCGGGACTTGGTTTTTTCGAGGTTCGATTTACGGCTTCAAGCAACAATGAGTTCTTTATTCTCTCTTCTAATTTTTATTATGCAATCTAAAAACATATTTGTTAGTTGCAAAATCATCATGAACTAAATTTATTTTTCTAGAGCTTCGATGTAGCCTAGTTTTGATAACACAATTTTAATTTCTTGATATTTTATTATTCTATTTTTCCATGGTTGTGTATTTAATTTTTGTTCTTAATGGTTACAATTGTTTGGACAACTATTATTTGATTAATTGAATCATGGGGAGACCGAAGGTAACTTGTGTTTTAGAATTATAGAACTAAACACCATTGATTGGACGAAATTAGAGATAATTTACTGTGATTAATGTGGTTGTAAAGAAATCCATAGAACTTAATGAATCTTCAATTCATTAATTGTGCATAGAGATATGACAAATTGTTAGTTGGAGATATGTTTAGTGTTGTTCGAGAGAAAATATTGAATTAGTAGGGGATTTTGGTCAACAACTTGAAAAAGTAGAATTTCTACATGGAATTATGAAATGTTTGGGATAAAATAGTTGAAATCAAAAGCCCTAGAACTAGTTTTGCTATTAACAAACCACAAAATTTTAGATTTCATTCTTTTTAGTTAGTTTAGTTTTTTCCTCTAGTTTAATTTAGTTTAGTTGCCATTTTTTAATCAAAATTTCGATTTTCCAAATAGTAGTCAATCTAGTAAATTTCGGTACTCAATAAAATAATTAGTCCTTGTGGGTTTGACACACTTTTCATTTAAACTATACTACTTGTTGCGATTTTGTACACTTGCAAAATTATTCCATCGAGTTTTTGGTGCCGTTGCCAGAGACTAATTATTCTTTTATTGATATTGATAATTTCTAGATTGTTACAAATTTGAATTTTTCTTGTTATTATTTTTATTTTTTAGATTTTAGATTTTCTACTATTTAATAGATATGTTTCAGGATATAGAAGTGTATCACCATGGCAAACGATGGTAATGGAGAAAAGAATAAGGCTTTGAGAGACTATGTTATGCCCTCGCTTAATGGAGCAACATTAAGCATAAAGAGGTCGGTTATATAAGCTAACAGTTTTGAGATTAAACTCGGGACCATTCAAATGATTCAACAGACTGTTCAATTTGGGGGACTATCGCACGAGAATCCTAATGTTCATATTGGAAACTTTCTAGAAATTTGCGATAGTTTCAAGCACAATGGAGTATCGGATGATGCAATCCGATTGAGACTCTTTCCTTTTTCACTAAGACATAAGGAGAAGGCTTGGCTAAATTATCTACCACTGGGTGTTATTACTACTTGGGAGGGACTTGCAAAAAATATTCTGGCTAAGTATTTTCCGCCGACGAAGACAGCAAAGTTAAGGAATGACATTACCACATTTACTCAATTTGAGATTGAATCCTTGTATAATGCGTGAAAGATGTATAAAGATTTATTGAGAAAGTGTCCTCATCATTAACTTCTGAAATGGCTGCAAGTCCAAATATTCTATAATGGTTTGGGAGTAACAAATCGGTGTATGGTAGATGCAGTAGCTGGAGGAGCTTTTATGATCAAAACTCAAGAAGTGGCCTATGAGGCTTTTAGAGGAGATGGCATCCAACAATTACCAATGGTCTTCGGAGAGAGCAATGCTAAGAAAAGCAGCTGAAGTTTTTGATCTTGATCCTATTACCACATTGGCTGCACAAATTGCTACTCTATTTAAACAACTAGATAATATGAATGTTAATGATATTCAAACTAATAATATTTGTGATCATTGTGCAGGAAATCACTCAAATATTGATTGCCAAGTGAAAATTCATTTGCTAAACCACTTTCCTGTCAAGCAAATTACGTGGCCAACTTCCCACAACAAAACAATCCTTACTCAGACATGTATAATCCAGGATGGAGAAACCACCCAAATTTTTCTTGGAACAACAACCATGGAGCAATTAGACTACCTCAAAATTTTTCACAACAAGAAAAGAAGTTGACACTTGAAGAGATGTTCATGCAATTCATGTAGAAGACATATTTGGCGATACAAAATAATATGACTTCAATTCACAACCTTGAGGCTCAGATTGGTCAGCTTTCAAATATTCTTATGGAAAGAACAGCAGGAACCTTACCTAGTAACACTGTAACCAATCCTAAAGACCATGTCAAAGCAATATCACTGCGATGTGGGAGAAAAATTGAGCAACCAAAAGCATAAACTACCGAACAAAATGTGGTTGAAAAGCAAGATGAGTTCGAGCCAATTTTGGAGGAACAAACACAGTAGGTGGCCAACCACCAAATTGAGAATTCTAAAAAGAACAAAGGAGCTTCAAACCATACGGTTTACACGGAGTTTAATTATGAAACTTATCCTAATTTACCTTATGATCCACTGATTCATTTTCCGCAAAGACTTAAAATGAATAATCTCGAAAATCAATTATCTAAAAGTTTAAGTATTTTAAAGAAATTTCATATTAATATTCATCTTATTGAAGCTTTAGAACAAAATCTAAATATGCTAAACTTTTGAAGGATATTTAATCAAACAAGAAGAAGTTGGAGGAGCATGAGATGGTGATGCTAACCGAAGAGAGTAGCGTAATTTTACAAAAAAAAAGTTGCCTCCTAAATATAAAGATCCAGGAAGTTTTACAATTCCTTGCACTATTGGAAATTCTTCAGTTCATAAAGCTTTGTGGAGCAAATATTAATCTTATGCATTTTTCTGTTTTCAGGAAACTTGGTATTGGAGAATTAAAGTGTAACCCCTGTTTTCATTAATACGTAATTTTCAAGTATTTTCTGTATTTTAAATCATTAGTATTTTGTAAGTATTTTCTCCTAATTGATTATATTATTATTCAAACTATTTTATGAGCTCAATATACAAATTATTCGATTGTTTAATATTTAGTTCAAAGTCCAATTGTTTAACTATGTTAAAAGCCCATTTTTGTATTTTAATTTTATTATTTGTTAATCTGAAATCCAATTGTTTATTCTAAAGCCCAAAATTGTATTTGAATTTGTTAAATTAATCTGAGCCGAAAACCCAACACCCTACATGTTTTATTTAAATATTTTGAGCCCCTTTTAAGCCCAAGCCCAAATCCAATAATCCAGAACCCATTACTCCTATTGTACAGATTTATTCTACACCTACCCGTATATAATTTCTCCACACCCCACTTTTCTGTCCTGTACTCCAATTCCCCACTCTTCTAATTCCGTACCTGCACACTCCCCCATACTCCTCGTAACTACCCCACCTTCTACCCCACTACTTTACCATCCATTATACTATGATATTACTCCTCTATTCCCGTTCTCACTAACTCCCATTCTCGCTCTCTCTCCCATGCTATCTCTCCCTCTCTGTTCTCAACCAAAGAACAGAGTAACCGAACCCTCTCGTCTTCTTCCTCCTCCCTCTCGACGATGTCACCACGGAAGAACCTGCCGAAGCTCGACCCTTATCAACCTTTGAGAACTCCTCACCGAAGTTCTGCTGCTCCATCGCACAGTTGCTCTCCACCATTGCTGTCGGAGTTCTCAAGCATCCCTCGAGCTCCGCAGATTCCACCAACCCTTCCGCCATTCCCCTCTGCTTGAAGCTCAGTCACCGTCGAGCCCATCGCTCACGATGACCACTCCGCACCTCTCCTCTCGTCCCCTCATCAACGCCGCTCGAAGTCTCGTCGTCTTCCCCGTTCGAGCTCGCCTCCGCCATCTTCCCTCCTGTCCAGTCATCGCCACTGTCTTCCTCACTCGAAACTGCTTCACACCGCTCGCCATTTTCCGAAGGCTCCGTCAGTGTAGCGACCCGAATTTCTAATATAATATCTTAGAAAATACGTGGCACAATTCTCAACATCAACTTCAATGTAATAATAAACACAGTCTAAAACACAGATAATTTTTATTTCAACTTTTATTACAACAATCTTTACAAACACAGCGGAATACAAACCATAAAATATCAAGTGAATCTAGACTAAGTGTCAAGTGTAGGAAAAACAGGAAAATACAACCATAAAACAAAGTCAAGAAAACACAAACTCTATATGCTGACTCTCTAATGCATACTTGTCGGATTCTATGCATTCCATAGTACATAGGTACTGGTGCAAGCCCTTAACGATCTCCACTTATAGGGATAACCCCTCGTAATGCAACTAATCCTACTACAGTGATGGGGAACAAGATCCAGAATACTCCACGAATAGGCACCACAGCCCTCGACGCGCAAGCATCATGTAAGATAGCTTAAAAATAACCAGAGAATCATCTCCCAAACCCGTGTACCCTACGAACAGGCTTGCAAGGCCCTCGACGTGCAGATACACCAGGTACATTCCGTGAATAGGTCTGTCGACCCTCGACACGCGAATGCATCCTCCATGCTCCGTGAATAGGCCTGCAGACCCTCGACACACGAACACACAAATGTCCTCTCGAGACAGAACAACAAACAGTCCTGGAACGCATCCGTTGGGCTAACAAAACCATGAGCCTATACTTACGTTTTTCAAGTTCCATCACATCCTCACTAGTGCCTCTCCTTAAGTAGATTATTATTAAAACACAAAATCTCCATCTCTAGAGTTAGTGTATCCTGCCGGATTTAAATACTCAACAACAACTAAACCAAGACCCCCCAGGTCTAACTCAACAAATCTCAACTGCCGATTCACAGAACTCCCACTCAACTCCAAGAGATCTCAACAAGACCAAAATTCACTAATCCATCATCAAAATGATCAAAGGGAAAAACCTCTCCAATCAACAAAACCCAAATCTTTATAAAATTCCAGAATCCAAATCCAACAATAAAATATCTTGAAAACATATGTTCTGTAGAGAGAATAATATTTAGAATAGTAAGTTATAGGTCCAAAAACATTTTAAGAATCAACCATTTAAAGAACACCTGGAAAACTCAAAAAAACATCAGTATCAGTCGACTGTAAAAAGGTCATCAGTCGACTGTCCAGAGCGAAGATCCAACATCTTTAGAAAAATAAATTCTAAGTAGTAACAGTCGACTGCTAATAGTCACCAGTCGACTGTCCAGAGTGAAAATCCAACACTTCGAGAAGATATCAAAACAGAGCAGAGACAGTCGACTGGAGAAATGGTTCAGTCGACAGTTCCGTACGAGATTTCAAGAAAAACAAGAAAAACACAGTAGCCAGGTAGCGGCGGTCGACTGTCGAAACATACCAGTCGACTGCCTCACCTACAGACTGCAGTTTACATTGTGCATATTTCAACCGATACGAAGATTTACCTAAAAAAAAGAAATCTATCAAAAGTATATTTCTGATATGATCAAATACAACTTATCGGATATACAAAGCTCCATAAAAACCAATAAAAAACCATTTGAATTGATAGAATAGCTTTTTGATGAACTTCTTTAAAATAAAAACAGGAACGTGTGCATGTATCAAAATTAGAGTTTTTAAGAATCAATCATACATCAAAATAACTTGTTTTACGTTCCAAACCTTATCAGTACCAAAATAAGTTGAGATATAGTAAAATCCTTCGAAAACACATAAAACTCAATTTCTTCTTAAACAACAAAAATACAATATTTATGAAAACGTTTGTGCATACTTGTGCACCAAAATAACTTCACAAATCCATAAGCTAAAATAACAAATATTCAGATTTAAAACTTAGTATTTGAGAATTCCAATTCGAACAGTATCTTTCACAAAATCACAAATCCCCGAATTTAATCAAAATGTATCAATCCCCAATTTTAGTCATCATAACTCAAATTATCAAAACACGGTCTTTTAAACTATTACTCATTCTCAAAATTTCTCAAACTTAATCTCAACCATTCTCAATAGTTGACTCATAAACAAATTTATCATCAACATGACCAAGTTGCATTCATCCAACTCGCCAATATTCCAAAAATCTCATCTTTAATTAATTTATGCATAACGTTCACCACATCCAATCAAATCAGTAATAATCCAAAAAAAATAGCCTACTCACAATTTATATTAGGTTCTCCAACTATCTAAAATAATCCACATGCAATTCTACTCACAATAACTACGGTTCTTCTCAAAGATCCAATTTTGCATCCATCTAACATACATATTCATACCAAACCCTAGCATGCTTTCTAATAGATGAAATTCGACATCCAAGATCAATCAAAACATCCATATCATTCGCATAAAATATACACAAATAAAAAACAAGCAAACAAGTCACTCACATACTTAAAACAAAACAACCAAACAATTATATCACTCACTTCAAATGAAGAAATCCAATCGAATAAGCAAAACCCTTCTTTGCGAAATCCAAGATCTTCTCTTTCAATCTCCAAGAAAAAAAAATAAAAACAATAAAATCTTTGTGTTGTGCAGCGGAAGACGGCTGCACTCCACCTTTTAAATAGCCGGAATTAGAAGAATTAGGGTTTTGAACATATTTGCAAAATAACCTTTAACAAATTATTACTTTACATATATAAACCTTTCTTTATAAAGTAGTTAAAATAAGTTAAATAAATTAAAACCAAATCAAATCCTTTTACTACTGAGTTTTCCAGCAATCCAGCATAGCCCAACAAATAAACAAAATTCGAATTTGCACTCAGGATGGCAATTTTGCACAAAAGTCCTTCTTTTTGTAATATTTGCAAATACATCATAAAATATTCGTAAAAATCCAGAAAATTCAGAAATAATATATAATAATACATATTATATTTTCCAATAAAAATATCTGACTTTTACTTTCCAGGAAAATATTTGCACAAGATCCAACATAAATTCCATATTTGCAAAAACACCATATTTGTTTAAATCTTTACCAAATCATCTCTAAATAAAATTTAAATATATTTTAATTTCAATGATGACCATGGAAAGCCCAAAAATCAGTAAAAATGAAATTTCATTATTTATTTGAGATCCAAACGGCTTATTTATATAAAAGCCCCTCTCTTTCGAGGTATTTATAAAAATAGTTTCTTTACTCAGAAAAATCCCAAAAATTTAGAATATACTCTATTATAAGTAGGAGAATTTATTAAAGATATAAAATTGGATATTTACACCAAAAATATTTGCACGTGTTTTGCACGTGTGAAAAGATAAATCTTTAGAAAAATATTTATTAAATCTCCAGAAAATCATTTTAATTCATTCATAAATCTTTAAAATTATATTTAAAAATACGGGGTACTACATCACTTCTTCCTTAGAAGAGTTCTGTCCTCAGAACTACTGCTAATGGGGTCTAAACAAACACACCAATAAGGAATGCAATATCTTATAAATGGAGACATAATTTATGAAATACATCACACAGGAGAATACATTCCAACAAAAGAAATACAAATAAACAGAAGAAACACTATCATGCAAAGAGTTCAGAAAAACAACCTTCCGCTGCGCAACTCTGATAACTTGCCATCGGAAGCCATGCTGCAACAACCTCTGAACTCCTGCATCCAACTCTGACCTCCCACAATCTGCTTCAACCTTCCAAGAATCAGTTGCCACTCCCTCGTTAGAAAGGACATGACCAAGGAAAACCACCACAACACAATTCACATTCACATCAATACCCTATAGCAAAACCTCAACCATACCCCAAACCAAACATCATGTTCTAACTCTATGTGATACTCACACTCTAATGTCCACACCTAGGTACTCACGCTCTAGTGTCCACACCTAGGTTGGTTTTCATACTATGTCTATTATCACTATTGAAGCATGCTCTGATAGTAATCTCTGTAGCGCCCCGAATTTCTAATATAATACTTTAGAAAATACGTAGCACAATTTCCAGCATCAACTTCAATGTAATATTAAACACAGTCTAAAACACAGATAATTTTTATTTCAACTTTTATTACAACAATCTTTACAAACACAGCGGAATACAAAACACCTTGAATTACAAACTTTCTTTTTACAACACTTCTTTTACAAAATTTACACAAAAGCTCTATTACATCAATTTATCTCAAGCATCCAAACCCTAAGCTCTAAGCAACAACAACCTGTAAAATATGAGGCTAGAGATGATCCCTAACCCCCAAAACTAAAGGGGTCAGCCATAAAGGTGTGAGTGACATAAGACAAAGAAACATAATTAAATCATAAAACACTGAGTCATCAACAACATGCATTATAAGCAAGAGTAAAGGAATGAGAAATAACAAATAAATAAAGCATGAAAATACATGAAAATATCAAGTGAATCTAGACTAAGTGTCAAGTGTAGGAAAAACAGGAAAATACAAGCATAAAACCAAGTCAAGAAAATACAAGCTCTATATGCTGACTCTCTAATGCATACTTGTCAGATTCTATGCATTCCATAGTACATAGGTCCGGTGCAAGCCCTTAACGATCTCCACTTATAGGGATAACCCCTCGTTATGCAACTAATCCTACTACAGTGATGGGGAACAAGATCCAGAATACTCCACGAATAGGCACCACAGCCCTCGATGCGCAAGCATCATGTAAAATAGCTCAAAAACAACAGGAGAATCATCTCCCAAACCTGTGTACCCCACGAATAGGCTTGCAAGGCCCTCGACGTATAGATACACTAGGTAAATTCCGTGAAGAGGTCTACCGATCCTCGACACGCGAATGCACCCTGCATGTTCCGTGAATAGGCCTGCAGACCCTCGACACGTGAACACACAAATGTCCTCTCGAGACAGAACAACAAATAGTCCAGGAATGCATCCGTTCGACTAACAAAACCATGAGCCTATACTTACGTTTTCCAAGTTCCATCACAACCCCACTAGTGCCTGTCCTTAAGTTGATTATTATTAAAACACAAAATCCCCATCTCTAGAGTTAGTTTATCCTGCCGGACTTAAATACTCAACAACAACTAAACCAAGACCCCCCAGGTCTAACTCAACAAATCTCAACTGCCGGTTCACAGGACTCCCACTCAACTCAAAGAGATCTCAACAAGACCAAAATTCACTAATCCATCATCAAAATGATCAAAGGGAAAAACCTCTCCAATCAACAAAACCCAAATCTTTATAAAATTCCAGAATCCAAATCCAACAATAAAATATCTTGAAAACATATGTTCTGTAGAGAGAATAATATTTAGAATAGTAAGTTATAGGTCCAAAAATATTTTAAGAATCAACCATTTAAAGAACACCTGGAAAACTCAAGAAAGCATCAGTATCAGTCGACTGTAAAAAGGTCATCAGTCGACTGTCCAGAGCGAAGATCCAACATCTTTAGGAAAATAAATTCAAAGTAGTAGCAGTCGTCTGCTAATAGTTACCAGTCGACTGTCCAGAGTGAAAATCCAACACTTCGAGAAAATATCAAAACAGAGCAGAGACAGTCGACTGTAGAAATGGATCAGTAAACTGTTTCGCACGAGATTTCAAGAAAAACAAGAAAAACACAGTAGCCAGGTAGCGGCGGTCGACTGTCGAAACATACCAGTCGACTGCCTCACCTACAGACTGCAGTTTGGATTGGGCATATTTCAACCGTTACGAAGATTTACCTTACAAAAATGAAATCTATCAAAAGTATATTTCTGATATGATCAAATACAACTTATCGGATATACAAAGCTCCATAAAAACCAATCAAAAACCATTTGAATTGATAGAATAGCTTTTTGATGAACTTCTTCAAAATAAAAATAGGAACGTGTGCATATATCAAAATTAGAGTTTTTAAGAATCAATCATACATCAAAATAACTTGTTTTACGTTCCAAACCTTATCAGTACCAAAATAAGTTGAGATATAGTAAAATCCTTCGAAAACACATAAAACTCAATTTCTTCTTAAACAACAAAAATACAATATTTATGAAAACGTTTGTGCATACTTGTGCACCAAAATAACTTCACAAATCCATAAGCTAAAATAACAAATATTCAAATTTAAAACTTAGTATTTGAGAAATCGAATTCGAACAGTATCTTTCACAAAATCACAAATCCCCAAATTTAATCAAAATGTATCAATCCCCAATTTTAGTCATCATAACTCAAATTCTCAAAACATGGTCTTTTAAACTATTACTCATTCTCAAAATTTCTCAAACTTAATCTCAAACATTCTCAATAGTTGACTCATAAACAAATTTATCATCAACATGGCCAAGTTGCATTCATCCAACTCGCCAATATTTCAAAAATCTCATCTTTAATTAATTTATGCATAACGTTCACCACATCCAATCAAATCAGTAATAATCCAAAAGAAATAGCCTACTCACAATTTATATTAGGTTCTCCAACAATCTAAAATAATCCACATGCAATTCTACACACAATAACTACGGTTCTTCTCAAAGATCCAATTTTGCATCCATCCAACATACATATTCATACCAAACCCTAGCATGCTTTCTAATAGATGAAATTCGACATCCAAGATCAATCAAAATATCCATATCATTCGCATACAACATACACGAATCAAAAGAAAACAAACAAGTCACTCACATACATAAAACAAAACAACAAAACATTTATATCACTCACCTTAAATGAAGAAATCCAATCGAATAAGCAAAACCTTTCTTTGCGAAATCTAAGATCTTCTCTTTCAATCTCCAAGAAAAAAAAATAAAAACAATAAAACCTTTGTGTTGTGCAGCGGAAGACGGCTGCACTCCACCTTTTAAATACCCGGAATTAGAAGAATTAAGGTTTTGAACATATTTGCAAAATAACCTTTAACAAATTATTACTTTACATATATAAACCTTTCTTTATAAAGTAGTCAAAATAAGTTAAATAAATTAAAACCAAATCAAATCCTTTTACTACTGAGTTTTCCAGCAATCCAGCATAGCCCAGCAAATAAAGAAAATTCGGATTTGTACTCAGGGTGGCAATTTTACACAAAAGTCCTTCTTTTTGTAATATTTGCAAATACATCATAAAATATTCGTAAAAATCCAGAAAATTCAGAAATAATATCTAATAATACAAATTATATTTTCCAATAAAAATATCTGACTTTTACTTTCCAGGAAAATACTTGCACAAGATCCAACATAAATTCCATATTTGCAAAAACACCATATTTGTTTAAATCTTTACCAAATCATCTCTAAATAAAATTTAAATATATTTTAATTTCAATGATGATCATGGAAAGCCCAAAAAATCAGTAAAAATGAAATTTCATTATTTATTTGAGATCCAAACGGCTTATTTATATAAAAGCCCCTCTCTTTCGAGGTATTTATAAAAATAGTTTCTTTACTCAGAAAAATCCCAAAAATTTAGAATATACTCTATTATAAGTAGGAAAATTTATTAAAGATATAAAATTGGATATTTATACCAAAAATATTTGCACGTGTGAAAAGATAAATCTTTAAAAAAATATTTATTAAATCTCCAGAAAATCATTTTAATTCATTTATAAATCTTTAAAATTATATTTAAAAATACGGGGTACTACAGTCTGCCGCTCCACCATCCCACATCGTCTTCCCCATTCGTCCACCCAGTCGAAGCTCCTCCTCGCCTCGACATCACCTCGCCCTCGTCGACTTGTCGCCGCCTCGCCACCATCACTGCAACATCCAGTCACACCCCACCGTCCCGAAGCTTTGCCACCTCCTCTGACATTCCCGCACGTCTCCTGCCGCCTTCGCAGCCCCCGAACCCAACTCAGAGGCCCTCTCCTCCAAGCTAAACCCATCACTGCATTCCCCCTGCATCGCCGCCCCGTTCTCCATCCTCGACTCCCCGAGCTTTCCAGCCCCTCGCCTTGCCACCGTTCCCCTCGCAGTCGACCTCTGCCGTCGCTCACCGAAGTCATTGTTTCGTTCTCCCGCTCTCTCTCTCTCTCTCTGTTGAATAAGGTGAAGAAGAAGAAGGGAATAAAATAGTGTGTTGTTGGTGTTGTTGGTGTTGCTGTTGTATTGGTATTTGGGGAATCTTTATTGTATTGGTGTTAGATGGATTGCTATTTGGAGTTGTTGTTGGTGAGATATTGTTTGGATTTTTGCTGACTTGGAGCTATTGAAGGGGTTGGATCACTTGATTGCTGTTTGAATTATTGGAATTGCTGACTTGGAGTGGCTGCCACATATCTTGCACGTGTTCTGATGCTCGGGATACTGACTCTTTATTATTGTCTTCAATTTCATTGTTGTTGACTAACAGGCAAGTATCTCTTATACAATTCGTTTGTTCTAGTACAAACTCTTTTGCAAAAATACTACAAGTATATCCTTTGACTCTATTCGTATTATACATAACCTATTGATCCTGTATTCATACAAGATCATGAATACTTTGTTGTCATATGTATTGCATGAACACGATACACATATTTATACTCTTATAATTATATATGATGTTGTGCATGAATCGCTTGTTACTAGGTTGCATGTTGTTATAATATTTTTTTTTTCTTGATTAAGTTTTTTACATGTCATTAGTCACATCCACATGTTCTATAGATCCTGAAATATATTTTCCTGCATTACATAAGTCTTGATACTCGATCCTGTCATGTTACTCTGCCATGTTACCCGTGCTTGTTGTTGCATGTAGTTATTGTTCATGTTTGATTGTAATAAAAAGATAATAAGCCGGGGTATAAAGGGAAAAGATTTAGTAGTGAGCAATATAGAAGAGCGTACTCGGACGGGGGCTCGTGGTTCCTCGATGCAAAATTGCAAGTTACAAGTTGCAAGTTTGCTAAATTACAGGTTTACATGTTTCGCGCAACAGGTTACACTACATGCTCCACATTGTATGTATCTTGATACAAGATATACTTGACATGTTTCACGCTATAGGTTACACTACATATTCCACATTGCACGTATCTCGAACAAGATACAATTTTTTCTGAGTACGTGACCTATAGAATCCACCACTAGTTTAAACGTTCACTTGATTGCGAGTAGAAACCATGTGCTATGGGACGCATGAAGTGCTACCTAGTTAGATTAATAAAAGACATGACATTAACACGTACACTTGCATGATCTGTTTACATGTTACATGGTTATGATGTCTTGTTTATTTGTTTACATGTTACTCGTTCATGTTGACACGTTTACTTGCTTACTCGTTCACATGTTACATGTTCCTATGGATTATTTAATTGTTTACATGCATGCTATTTGTTCCACGATGTGTTGTTCTTAATTCTGTTGCATGTTGTATTTCTATTATTATTTGATTCTTGATTCCTTGTTCTTTTCCTGCTTTTGTTTCATTTTATAATTGTCCCATTAGCTTGTACCACTTACGACCCGTGACTTGCATTAATAGGTACCTCTTTGTCTCTTTCTTTGTAATAATATACTTGCAGGCCCAGATGGAGAATTACCCGAAGGTGTTGCTGAGCAAAGATTCTAGTGTTGTTTATTTTCATGTTATTTTAATTCATGTTTTATTCATGTAATCTTTGTTGTAATCCGGGCATGTTTGACCCGTAACTATATTTCTTTTCCAGTTGTTGGTTATGTCCTATATTATGTCATGTACTATGTCATGTACTTTGTTATCCTAATGTGATTTTACATGCTTGCGTGGTTGATATTATTATCTTGTTGTTGAGTTAAATATACAGTATACAACTTATGAATGATGTATCCGCATCATTCGCTAGGCCTCAGTTATGTACCTGTATTCCCATATTCTGGGAAGCGGGACGTGACATAAAGCCTCTAAAGTTTCTTTGCAACTGGCGGACAGATCTATCAAGTACCAAAAAGGTATAATTGAAGATATTTTGGTAAAGGTAGATAAGTTCATATTTCCAGTTGATTTCATAGTGCTTGACATGGAGGGAGATGAGCAAATTTCATTGATTTTGGGGTGACTTTTTCTAGCTATGGGCAGAGCTTTGATTGATGTCCAACTAGAAAAACTTATTTTAAGAGTTGAGGATGATCAAGTAACGTTTGATGTCTTTAAATCCATGAAGTTTCCTGCCGAAGTTCACTCGTATTTTAAAGTTGGTGAAATTGATTTAATTGTGGGCAAGACACATGGATGAAGTTGAAAGTTATCAGTAGAAGTGTGTCTAACAAATTCAGCAACTCTTGAATCTGAGAAAAAAAATGTAGTTTTGGAATATGTTCGATATTTGGAAGCTTTTGCACCATCTATTCATCTTTCTTCTCAGTTGAAATTCAATGAGGCGGGGATATCAAAGGCACCATCTTCAGGAAAGAAACAACTCAAACTTGAGCTTAAACCACCGCCATTTGGTTTGAGGGATATACAAAGAAAATATATTCCACACATGAACAGAATTGTTAGAAAAGAGGTTTTTATGTTGTTATATCATGGCATCACATAACCATCTCAGCCACCACGTCCGGCTGAAGACTTAAAACTTAGCGGTTATCAGGAGGCAACCCATGTTTTCTTTTTCCTTTCTTCAGAATTGTTTTTCTTTTTATTTAGTTTATTTTAATTTTGGATTTTATTTTATATGATTGCATAAGTTTGGGGGTTTCCGGCGGAGTTATTTTCTAGACCTAGTTTGATAGCGGTATTTAGGTAGGATGGAGTCCAAATCTAGAAAAGTGTTTCAAATATCACTCAAAGGAAATTTTCTTAGCTTTCCAGCACAAAAAGAATCAGTGGATTTTAACATCTACAACTCTAGATATCAGCGAAACAATGAATATTACTCATTCAGAATTTTAGCATGAATCAGGGGAGCAATTCTGAACTTTTCTCATTTTTTTTCTTTTTCAGTTAGGCTTATCATTACACTTTTGTTAGGCTTAACATTACACTTTTGGGTTCTTTATTATTCGAAAGCATTTTAATTTTTTATATATTTAGGATAGGCAATATCTTATTAAGAAAGATTAAGCATATTTTTCTTTTTAAAGAATTATTGAAGTTTAAAATTCCTTACAAAATTATGAGAGTCATGTGTTTAAACATAAAAGATGAGTGTGGTGCTTTTCTTGTGATTATCCCTTTTGATCTAATCCTAAACAGGGTTTAAGTAATCAGAGTGATAATGATTAAATAATTGAATGAATAAAGTTTTATCTACTCCAATGTTTTTAGTTGCTTAGTAACTATGGGTATTCATCACCAACGTTTACTTTTACGGCAAACGACAATTTGAAATATATGTGTGACTTGTTGAGTAACCAGGTGAGTCTATCATAAATATGTGTAATCGCGTTAAAATGCAAGTGACAACTTAGAGACCAAAAAAAAAAACAAAAAATAAATTGTACTTTGCTACTCGGTTTGTAGTAGTGAGAAGGTATGATCACAGATGGAATTGATACATAATATAATTACAATAATTGCATGAAAAATATGATTGTGTTGTGAATTATGTAAAATTAATTACACTGGAAAAAGTAAGTATGCTTAGTTTTACTTTATTTTCTATTGTTTATGTATTAAGTTGAAGATTTGATGCTTGCATGATAAGTCCTTTGGGTGTGATGAGTTAAGCCTAATTATGATTACTATTCTTTAATTTATGGTTTTCCTTTTTTCTTAAGGACAAACAAAATCTTAAGTTTGGGGGTATTTGATGAGTATAATTTCTACATGCTTTTATTACACTTTTTTATACATTAAGATTGTGAGTTCTCATTTATTTTGTTGAATTTGATCTTCTTTCAACTTATTTTTATTTATTTGTATAATTTTGAAGGAATGAGATAGATAAGTGAAAAATATGGACGTTTTGGTAAAATCAAAGAAGAAAACAAGGATAAAGATTTCAAATATTAAAATTGATTTTATATGAAGATTTCTGAAATATTTAAGCACTCAAAATTGCATGTTTTTACTAATTTGTCCTTTGAAGAACAAATAAAAATATTATGGTCAACTAAGGGGTGGAACAAAAAAAATAAAAAATAAAGATTGGCCGGATTCAATGGTGAGTGAAGAATGATAAGTAGTTAATTAGTTTTAGAAGATTAATCTTAATCCTTAAAGTTTAATTAATTAACTAATTAATTTATATAAAACCCTACTAACTACTCCTAATTCTATTGCCTTTTGTCCCTATATAAAGAAGTGGTTGAGGAAGCTTAGCGGGAGAAATTGGCAGCACGGGACTCAAGGTCAGGGAGAGAGAAAGGAGAGTTGGTGGCGGCTGGGAGCGAAAAAAGGGAAAAAGAAAAGAAAAGATGGAGAGAATTGGGGGGCGGCACGAAATTCGAGGACAGAGAAAAGAAGGAGAATTAAGGCTCACGGGACCCAAGGAAGAATAAAAGAAAAGAAGAAGAAGAAGAGCACGAATTTTGACGAGTAGAGTTCGGGACTTGATTTTTTCGAGAATCAATTTACTGCTTCAAGCAACAACGAGTTCTTTCTTCTCTCTTCTAATTTTTATTATTCAAAATCATTATGAACTAAATTTATTTTTCTAGGACTTCGATGTAGCCTAGTTTTGAAAACACAATTCTAATTTCTTATTATTTATTATTTTATTTTACCATGGTTGTGTGTATTTTTTTTGTTTTTAATGCTTATAATTGTTTGTCCAACTATTATTTAATTTATTGAATCAAGGGAAGACCGAGAGGTAACTTGTGATTTAGAATTATAGATAAACACCATTGATTGAGGAAAATTATAGTTGATTTACCGTGATTGATGTGACTATAAAAAAATCCATAGAATTTAATGAATCTTCAATTAAGTAATTGTGCATACAGATATGACAAACTATTAGTTGGAGATATGTTTGGTGTTGTTCGAGAGAAAACATTGAATAAATAGAAAATTTTGGACTTGGAAAGTAAAATTTCTAGCTACATGAAATTATGAATTGTGTGGGATTAACTAGGTGAAATTAAAAGCCCTAGAAATTGTTTTGCTATTAACAAACCACAAAATTTCAGATTTCATTTTTTTTAGTTAGTTAGTTTTTTCTTTTAGTTTAATTTAGTTTATTATACTGACTTGGTGGGGTCCTCATTGAATATCCACATTGTCCATCATGTTTATCATGTAGTTAAGCCAACAGATGATGTGAATTCTTTAATGTAAATTATCAAAATCTAACATTTACTTTGATCGGAATCAATCGTCGTTAACCGCTCCGTAATCTTATTTTCTGACGATTGTAGATACTTGGATCTGATTTGGACGGCCAAGATCCCTCCAAGAAAGTTGGCCTCGACTAAAGACCCTTTGACGCTCAAGTCAGAACTCAGAAAAATAGTGGAGTTTCTTTGTGTGGTAGAATAATGATTACATAATTTTGAAAGTGGTGGGGTTATTTATGTGCCAGGAGTTAGTTACAAAATATTAGCTTAGAAGAGCATCTTTTGTGTTTAAACTGCTGACTGCCATGGTTAGGAGATAAGATTAGTGGATAACTCTGTTTTGAATTGAGGATTTAGTCAAGATTTTTTAATTAATGAGAACTCCTCTTATTGAGCTACAAATCACTCCTTGCATATAGGCATATTTTGAGCTGATGGGCATGAAAATGGCCCATGTTTGTCATACATACTTGTATTCCCTATGAAATTACTGTTTTACCTGTAGAAGCTTCGAGCTTCGTGCCTCAATCATGTGGCCTCAATTTGCTGTGAGTTTTACTCTCATCATAAGCCCCCCTCACTCCCGAAGGTTGAGTTTTTTCAGCATTACATGATTAGTTTGAATTGTTTCAAGTGATCTGGAATGCTTTTTAGCTTTCAGTGACAATTGGAGAGGCTAAAACCTCTTTTGGAACTTCTGGGAACAACAACAACTTTGTAGAACTTCCAAGAAAGAACTTCCAAGAAATTTTCCAAAATTTTCCAAAATTTTTCTGAATTTTCCCAATTTTTTTATATCATTTTTTCATAATTTTTAATTAACTTTCTGAATTTTATTATTAACTTTTTAAATTTTTAATTAATTATTGTAAAATTTTAATTATTACTTCAAAATATTTAATTAACTTATTCGAATTCATATTTTATATTTGAGAATTTATACTTAATTTTTCATAATTCTATTTATTTTTCAAAATTTTAATTAAATTATTTGAATTAAGAATTATTAAAAGGAGTTTTTGAGTTAATTTATGTGCTTGGACACATGGCGGGATCTGCAATGTTGGATTTGAGGAGCACTATTTTCAGGGAGATCCACGGGGGTAAGATTCACCCTAGGCTGCAACTTACCTAGTGTGAGCTTACTCAGTGCAAGCACTTACCAGTATGTAGTTCCAATGTGCTTTTTGAGGTGATCTGATGGCTGATAATCGATGTTTCATCATGTTGGTAGGTGCAACACTTACCTGTTGCGGAGCACAGACTAGGGTATTCGACACCGACGTAGCACTCCACATGGTGTTGAGCTGGCGTTAACAGGAAGTTTGGTTGTAGCTGACGTGGCACGACACGTGGTGCCACATGGCGGTGAGCTAGCATTGACTAGCCACCATGTGGTGCTAACTAGTCACTGGGTTGTTGTTAGCGTGGCACGACACGTGGCATTGACTGGCTGCTAGGTTGTTGCCGGGGTGGCACAACATGTGGAGTCGCATGGCACTAAGCTGGAACTGATTAGCCACTGTGTGGTGCGGACGTGGGGTTTACTGACCGTAGGGTTGTTGATGGCATGGCATGCAATGTGTCCCCCCCCCCCCCTTCCCCCCCTTTTGTTTTTTTTTTGGGGGCTTTTTTAGTCGGTTGGCTTCTCCTGATCGTTGGGGACCCAACCCCCAACGGTCGGGGAGCTAAACCGAAACCCTGCCTTGTATATATCCCTCACATCCCCGTCCTTCTCTTTCACTCCACTCTCACTTTCAATTCCTCTTATATCCTATACTTTAGAGTTTCTCTCTTTAATGATTCTGGTGATTTTTTTCTGGCGAAGTTTCGTCCTACCATAAGAGTCAAGTCGTTGGTAGTCAAATCTTTGCTAGTCAAGTCAAATAATTTATATTAATTTATAAGATGTCTAGTGTGTTGTTGGGTGATGACTCTTCTTCTTCGAACCAATCGGTTGAAGAAGTATCTACTCCTCGTGTTCTAAGAAGACAGAAGGAGAAGGGGGTAGCCGGGTCTTCTTCAGCAAAGTGGAGGATACTGTAGAAGAGGATAAGTGACTGGGAGAGTTTTGGAGATAACCTACTACTGTTCTTTCGGGGCTTACGAGCATCCGACAGTACCTTGAAGATTTTGGGGATCTTGTTGAGCACAGTCTTCGGTATGAAGAGCCGGAGTATCATGAGGTGACTGATGCTGACTATATTTTTTGAGCATCTCGAGCGAGGAGAATCTTCATCAGATTAGAGCCGCTTTCAAGATCCCTTCCCAGTTTAAGCTTCTTCTGCTTAGTTCGGGAGTCCGGGTATGCTCGGTGCTTCTTCATGAATACGACTTCTTTCCTTTTGATGCTTTCTAATTTTTCAGAGAAGTTTTGGATGGTACGTTGTTAGACCGATACAATTCAGGTCAAATGTATGAAGGCAGGTGAACGGCTTCATGTTGCATTATTTGGAGGCGGGAGTTGATTCGAGATTGAGCATTCTCAGAGCGCTCTTCAAGCTTCATCAAAAGAGAAAATTGGAGCACCAGTTCTATCTTATCCCCATGTGGGTGTGAAGTTGATTGAGGTTCCGAACTTGATCAGGTTATGGAAAGAGAAGTTCTTGATCGTTCGTTGCTTGGAGTCGTGGGGGAACCTGACTAAGTAACAAACCTTTGTTCTGAAGGGGGTGAGGGTAGAGCCGATACTGAATGAGATTGAGAAGAAGGTTTGTGAAGACCTTCTCAAGTGAAAGCTGCTGTAGTGGTGGTAGGTTACAAAAAGGTCCTATTCTAGATGGGTCTGAGCCCGATAGACCCTAGTACGACTTCAACTTTTATTTGCTTTCCTTAGTTTCAATACTTGGTATATTATTTCCTCTTGCTCTTATCTTTTCTCATATCTTCCCTCACTTACTTTTGGCAGAAGCAAAGGGTATGGATTTTGCGGTGATGATGGAGAAGCGTATTGGACTCAGCTCCAAAGCGTCTGATAGGAAAAAGAGGAAGCAGACGGTGACTAGGCCAGGGAGCATGAAGGCAACTAGGAGCTCCTCGACCTCCACCCCTGTAGTAGATCTAGGATCACCCCACGCATCCTCCAAGAGTCCTGCCCCCAAGGGTCTCACCATGCCATATGTACTTTGGAGAGAGCACTTTCCCCTGACAGCTACAATCGACACAATCCTCCCCGACAAGCTTAAGTCGGTCTACACCACGGACTTGACCACCAAGATACACTACGATTTTCTCGGGGACGAGAATAGCTATATGGAGGCTATTCGGCACCTCCCGACCCTAAAAGATAGGGCCAGGATGGTTACGGAGGGACCTGGCTTGTCAGTCATGAAGCTTGCCCTGGCTAACATGTTGGTGAGTATGGTAACTTCTTGCAATGCGTTCTTTCCTGTTTTGCATATTTCATCTAAGTTTTGAAACTCTTGTATATTTCTTGTAGATCACTTGCCACCTTAGAAACATGTTCAAATAGGTGGCGGAGGATGAGAGGCGTTGGGGATTGTTGATCGATGGGGCCAACTCGGAAAAGGCGAAGCCATGAAGGCCACGGAAGTGACAAAACTTTGGGGAGAGGCCATTGGCGAGCGGGTAGTTCAACTTGAGGCAGAGCTAAAGAGGAAGAAGGATGAGGTGATCAAGGAGAAGGAGGACGTGATCACTCGTGTTAGAGCCAAGGCAGAGGACCATAAATTTGCCAACATGAAGAAGTCGTACTGCAAGGCTATTCAGAATGTCATCGAGCGCGTCCCCCACTTCAGCGAGTAGGGGTACCACTTGGGTCTGCAGGAAGGAGAGGAACTAGTACTAGGGGACTTGGATGAGGAGGAGGATGAGGAGGATGAGGAGACAGTGTAGGGAGAGACAGTAGTCTTGGGGCCAAAGAGCCCTGAGGGAGATGTGGGAGCAAAGGGGAAGGAGATCGTCGGAATTTCCTCTGCCCCGACTCTGTTTCATGTGATGGATCCCTGACTTCTCCTCTTGTTCTAGTCTTTTTTTTATTGTTTTTGTATGTCCCTATTAGCGGATTGGTCACCGCTTGATGTATCTTCCCCTTTTGAATGAATGAAAACTCATCTTGTGTTCAACACTTATATTTTTCTTAGTTGATAATCATTTTTGATGTGTTTGGAACTCTTGAGTCTTCTTATCCGTGTGGCTATGTTTACTATCACCATAGTGACCCCCTGCTCTTTCCCATTGGCAAATCATCATATACAACTAGAAAATATTACCCGCCTCTGTACCAGGTTGCTCATGGTGAAGCTAAGGCATAGTCGTTTGCTGGATAAGTTGTTCAGGACGGAAGTGGAGCTTCCTCACCTGAAGATAATGCTGACCAAGAGGAATGTTGATGTCGAGCATCTTAGTGATAGACTGCACGAGATGCCTTTTCTCACAGCAGACGGATGTTTGGATGGTGGGGATGTCCCTCTCGTGGGGGCGACTGTCGAGAGGGACTTAGAGATTAAATCCCTTCATCGTCCTTTGCTTTCGACTACAGTTGAGAGGTATGTGTTGAAGAATGTAGTTCTTGAGAAGTGCTTGGAGGTTGCTCATCTGAAGGAGACTATCCCCGAACACTTGAGCAAAGCTCATCCGAACTGTTTGGCTCGCACCCGTACGGTCCGTGTAACACCTCGTTTTTTTAATTGCTGAAAATAAATATTTTAATATATTCCTGGTGTGAATTGGAATATTTTGTTTAGTTTATTTTAGTTTATTTTATTTTAATTCTATTTATATTTCAAAATATTGAATATTGTGTTAAATCGAGAAGATGGGGATATGAGTTCATTATATTCGTCTCAAAATAAGTTTTGTGATGGTATTTTGATTATATAATTTTTAGAAGATTATTTTGAGTATTTAAGTGTATTTTATTTAACTATTGTAGTAAAGTATTAAAGTATGTGAATATTATGAAGGTTAGGGGTTTAATATGTAAATAGCACTTATTAATAAAATTTTAATTTCACTATAACCCCTCCCTCATTTCTTTCCCGTCTCCTTCTGTTTTCGACCGACCAAGAACCGCAACCCAACACCCATTTCGGCCATGAAATCCCCCGCCTGAAACCCACTTTGTTTCTTCTCTATTTTCTAATTAATTCGAGGGGTAGGCTAAGGGAAGGGTGCTCTAGCTAGTTGTAGAGTCAATTTGGAGAAATGATTTAGTGGAGGTATAACTCTTTTAATTATTTATGTAATTTCTTATGCTTTTAATTTCTTTTGCTTAGAAATGAAGTATATGGTTGGTTGGAGGTCTATTTCGATGTTAGAGTCGGGAAATTAACAAATTATTGGAGATTTTGTAAATTGCTTATAAATTAGGGTTTTGGGTTTATAAAGAGGGAAGTAAATATATGAGAATTATCTCTTTCATGGTAGTAGAAATTTTAGTTGAACCATTAGAGTAATTTGGGGGTGATTTTAGTAATTGTATGGGGATAAAAATCCCGTAGGAATTTAAATATTATGTGCATCGCACGTGTGCATCCCAGGCGTTCAATAGACTGCCTGAGTGATATTACGATTAGTGTTATTAGTTCCTGTGACTGGTTTGGATGTTTTGAGCTCTAATTGCTTTGAAATTTGATAATAGGAGGTGTTAGCGACTTCGGATGCGGGATGGAGAAGTGGTGCTTCGAGTCTTCGCGGGGTATTAAGTGAGTATGATTTCTTATATTTTATGTATACGTTGTGTTATGTAAAAACTTTATATTATGAATTACTTAGTGTGATACGTTAAGTGTACCGTATATATACATAAAGTGAATTATTGGATGTAAGGAAATTATGTGTGTGTGTGTGTGTGTGTGTGTGTGTGTGTGTGTGTTGAAATTTATATATATGTGTGTGTGTGTGTGTGTGTTACGAGAGATGTATATATATATGTACAAATATATTGACAAAACTATATTTCTAAAGTTTTGTATTTTATTTGGTAAAGAGGATATAAGAAGATATCATGGGATATATATATATATATATATATATATATATATATATATAGCATTGACGATACTATACGGTTAAAGTTATGCTTATACATATGTGAAATAAATATAGTTTTATAACCTTGTGGTGAGAGTTTTGTATTTTATACATGAACTTAAAGACGGGTATATGTATGGAGTAGTGCAATCATCTGTATGATGTGGATGGCGTGTATGTGCTTATAAAATTACTAGAGTTATATATATATATATATATATATATATATATATATATATATTATAAAGGAAATATAATTATATATGAAAGTATAAAGGTGATATATATATACGAAGATATAAGGAAGCTTAAATGGTTAAATGATATGAGGTATTGTAATGAAATATATAATATGGTGCATTGATGTTATGAACCCATATGATGTAGCAATTTTATAAATTAAATTATATGGTGTATGCATATATAAAGTATGATGAGAGGATTAATAATATGGTGTAATAATTTGATATATTAAATAACCGGGTGTATGCATATGTGTGATACAATGAGAAGATAAATAATATGGTGGACCAAATATGGGTTAATAAGTTAAGATAAAAGATTATATGATATGTGATAATAATGTGAGATGATATTAATTCTCATGGTAAATGTCGAGATGTGGCAATTTCTTGAAATAAAAGATGAGATGTTGTGTGGTGATAAAATGAGAGACAAAGATGAAATGAAAATGATAAAAACAAATGTATTTTGTTGACCAGTACCTACAGAAATTTTGGTGGTTTGGGTTTGACCTCCTAATACCCAAGGACCAGCTTGGGGTAAGTGATTATTACCCAAACTAAGTTTGGGGTACGTGTTTTTATCACCCAAGCTATCGGCTTGAGGCCCGAGTATTCCCTCGATAACAGATGTCGCGAGGAAGTACCCAATTTATCTGGGGTTAGTGTTTTTCCCTCCTGGCTTCGGCTGGGAGGAAGTACCAAGTGTATCTGGGGTTAGTGTTTTTCCCTCCTGGCTTCTGCTGGGAATGTCACGCCCTACTTCCCAAAATGAATATGAAATACGAGTATATGACAAAGCCCAATGAATGATTTTCATCATTCATAAGCTGTAGAATCGACTCAGCATCATAACAAGAAATATA
Source organism: Hemerocallis citrina (assembly GCA_017893485.1). Lineage (NCBI taxonomy): Eukaryota > Viridiplantae > Streptophyta > Magnoliopsida > Asparagales > Asphodelaceae > Hemerocallis > Hemerocallis citrina. The sequence goes on along the minus strand of CM030367.1, from coordinate 72,155,240 downwards.
GCAAAATATACTCAACCACACATGCATGAATAATTTATTAATCAATAGAAAATAATTGAAACAAAATATAAATATCCCAAATAAATTCTAGATCTGGATCAAAAGTAAAAACTTCGGGACTACAAGCCCGTTACAAGTTTCAAATAGCAACAAAATTAAATAAACTCAAATACAAAATAATTTAAGCAAGTTTTCCCAAGCGAAGCCTAGAACGTTTGCTCACCAACTCCAGCAGGCAATTGATCTCCAAAACCTGTATTTTCATGCAAAGAAAAATAGAGAAACAAAGACAAACGCCCTTAATTCAAGTTACGAGCCACAAGTAGTACAAGCAAGGGGTATGAAAATAAGTGCAAGAAAATATGAAACAAGATTTGGAATCAGGAATATACAACATGATATGACAGGGATGCAACAAGTAGTGAAGTTCAAGAGATTAGCTAGCAAGTAAGACAACTCAAGTAATAGGATTGGGTAACAAATACTATTAGAGATGACTCTAGGAAGACTTGTAAACTAATTGAAAATTTTCCTTTGATGTATACTTTCGGACTTTTAATGAGATGTGTGGGGAAATGAAAAAAAATCTTCTAAGTGTTCAAGTATTGTCTCTTATCTCTTCTGAGTTGTGGTACTCTGTCTTAGTGTCACTGAATTGAAAGGGCAGCTCAGGTAGAGAGCTGGACCCTTGTGTCATTGTCTTGGCAAGTCGTTGGAGTAATGTTAAGGGCTAGATTCCATACTTGCTTACCCAGGCATTCAACGAGATGTGAGAGTCGTTTGGAACAACGAGTTGAGCTCTGAACCTACTTGTTTGGACGTTGCTAGAGAAGCTTCGAGCCATGAGTATGAACTCTGAGCAAGCTTTTTCTAAGAGTTAACGAGATGTATGAGCAATTCGAATGGCGAGTTGAGCTATGAACTTGCTTTCCTACAAGTTGCTAGAAACTCCGAGCTACGGTTATGGTCTCCAAAATTGTTGTATAAGAGTTAACTGGTTATGGGAGCAGGTTGAATGGTGAGTTAAGCTCTAAGCTTGCTATAGCAACTCCGAGCCATCGATTTGGACTCCGAACTTGTTGTACTAGTGATTAATGAGTTGTGGGAGTAGGTCAAATGACGAGTGGAGCTCTGAACTTGCTTGCTTGCAAGTTGCTAAAGCAAATCTGAGCCATGGGTATGGACTCCAAACTTATTGTATAATAGATTAATGACTTTTAGGAGCTCTGAACTTGCTTTCCTGCAAGTTACTGCAGTAACTCCAAGTCATGGGTAGGGGCTGTAGTGCTCCGAATTTCCATAATAGAAATAAGAGACACAAATCTAGAATCTTTACATCAATGTAACCCAAACACAATATAAAATACAGGAAACTTTAAAATTTTCTTTACAATGATCCATATTACAATGCACAGCGAAAATTTAAACACATTTAATACAACTCATTTCAACATTTAAACTCTAGTCTTCTCAAAGTCCAAGCTTTAACCCTTTCTCAAGCCACTTACTTGTAAATACTGCAAAACTATTAAAACTGTGGGTACGTCAATTGAATGCAAATTATACAATGCTGATAAAAGCAGCGACTCTCCAAAGGCTCACAACCACACACTTGATGCAGAAGTAAAAAGAATAATGAAAGAATCACTAATCAACAAATTAATACAGAAATCGAATGAATAAATGTGTGTCAGGAAAAATTGTGACAAAAGGAAGATTAGACTCCGCGAATTGACCCCAGCCCTGAAATACATCAGCCCGACTTTACAAGTGTAAACACGCAAGCATCCCGTAGGAGAATCACCACCCTGTCATACATTCAGAAAATAGACCTCACTCCCGGAACTCATCCTGCCAGACTGTACAACTGTATTGCGCGAACATACTGTATATTCCGCTGAAAGACCCCAGTCCCAGAACTCACCACCCTAGACTGTACAAGTGTACCACGCGAATATACAAAATCCGTCCCACTTTTAGACATTCCGCAAATAGACCCCAGTCCCGAAACTCATCGTGCCAGAATGTACAAGTGTACTGCGCGAACATACTCGGGAGACATAAAAATCACACAGTCACGGAATACATCCGCCCGACTGAAGAGATCCCATACTTATGTTGCCCAAGTTTCGCCACAACTCCCAGTCTAGTGTATGTCCTTGGGTTCAAACATAGGTAACCATCGCCACCTAGAACTAGTCACTCCCACCGGGCTTCATTCACCAAAACTAGGAACACTAGCCCCTCTGGCTAATTCCTACAATCAAAATAACAACTGCAGGTACCCTAGGGTTTCGCTCAGCCTCTAGTGTTCACAACACAATTCCTCATGCATACATCTAGGATTCTCACAATAACCCTAACTTTCAATCATGAACCTCCACTTGGTTCAACCATAAAAATAAATACTCTTTATTTACCCTTTTATGAAAACAACACTTTTTCCACAACACCACGGTTGTAAACCAAAACCTCAAACGAAATACTTCATTCCAAAAATCAAACATTCGCAAATCCACAAAATCTCTTCAACATTTCACGTTTCATTTAATAAACCATCGTTACTGTAAAAGGCTCTTTCTTTTATGGAATTAAAATCAAGTCCACTATAATCCCTTAAATTGAACTTTTAAATTCCGCTTTCCATATATATATAACCAACATCAAATTTCTGGAATTCATATCAATCCACTGAAAACAAGCCGCTTTATTTTCTGTGATTTCATCACTAAAATATGCAATTCTTTAGTTCAAAAATCTGAAACTTTACATCTTTAAAAACTAAAAATATCATCTAGAATTCAAAGTTTTCATCTTTTAAAACTGAAACATATACCTTAAAATTTTAAGTTTAACTTCATCTATAAACATAGATAACAACTGCATAAATTGTAATCTAATTACACAAAGTTTGAAGCTCTATTTTACCAAAATCTGAAAATTGGGTTTTCACAAAATTTGAAACTTACACATTTAAAACTTGATCTTAAAAATCAATTAATCTTCACACAATTGCTAAATTCATAAATACGCATACATATCCGTACTAGCACTAGGGTTCTCAAACACTAGCACACGTCGAAACCCATGCAACATCGACCAAAACAATGAGACCCGAGCTCCATGCTCCAAGACAAAACCCTCCAAAACCAACTCTGAGTCTGCACAGTGCTCGAGTTGGCACTGTGCAACCCCGGGGTACTGTGCTGCCTCCAAAATCGAGCCCCCCCATTAGCTATTATTCAACCCTAACCCTAGGGTTTAGCCACCGAACCCTAGGTCAAAACTTCATGCATATTTTCCATGATTATAGAACCTAATTTATGTATAAAAATTCTAGTATTCAACTAATCAAAGTTCCACATCAAAACAATAAATAACTCAAAGAGATTTCATCTTTTAATTACTCAAACCATGGTTCTTGAATCATACAACAAGATCTAAATATTTGCCATAGTATATAGGTTCATTAAATCTATTTTCAAAGATAGAAAATTGATCTTTCATGCATAATAACATTCATTACTCAAAAATAATTTATCTAAGATCATCATACACTCAAGATTCAATCATTATCTCATTTAACCAACAATTCTTTATCAAATACACACTTCTACGATTATCTCATAACAAACACCACAATCATGATAATATATAATCTTAGATTCATAAATCAAATCCTAGCATGATACTACAACATTCATGAGATAAAAAGCATAACACGAGAGGTAGAGAGATGCTCACCTCTTGAAGAATCTGAATAGAACACCTAGAAAGCACTTTAAACAAAAGCTTCCTATCCTTGCTCCAAAAATTCACCAAAAATAAGAGAAAAAGAATAGGAGGCCGAAACTTTCTACCCTCAATAAGTAGGCCGGAATTTGTTTAGGGTTTCATGGAATTTTACAAAGAAAACCCCCATGAAAATCCCTAATTGCAAAATCAATTTTTTAGGAAATGAAATCTTCTTATAATATATATATGACCCAATCAATTATTATTTGATTCTCCCTAAATCCCTTTCAATTTGGCCAGCCTTAAAATCTGAAAATTTAAAATTTAAAATTAAATTTTGGGCTCTTTTCATGGCCCAAAAACGATTTGTTAACATTCATTTTGTCAACACAATTTCAAAGTAGTTCTCTTTATTCAAAATAAATTCAAAAATAACAAATATTGTAATTTAATGAGAACAAAATAATTTTTGGCGTGAATTTTTTTGAATTTGCATTCCATAATATTTGCACGTGTTTTGCATGTGCATAACGATAATTTCAAAAAGTTGTCGAAATAGTCCAATAAATTAAATTAAAATAATTTAATAATTCAAAATAATACTTGTAAATTTCTCATGTGTTACATTACTCTCCTTAGAAGAGTTCTATCCTCGTAACTACTTCTAGCAGGGGAAAACAAAAAAAAGAAACACGGAACCTACACAAACAAATCCGGAAAGTCATTCCCCATCCGGTCCTCGGACTCCCACGTAGCTTACTCGAATAGCTGGTTCCTCCATTGTACCGAGCACATCAGTATGACTTTATTCTGTAGCACCTTCTCTCGATGATCCAAGATTTCACAGGTTGCTCTTTATAGCTCAAATTTAGCTGTAGACCTTCGGGTACTTCAGGTAACTGATAATTCTGATCTGGTAAGTACTTTCTCAACATAGACAAATGGAATATGTTGTGTACCTGTGCCAACTCTTCTGGTAATTCCAACTTATAAGCTGCTTTACCAATTTGCTTCACAATTCTGTAGGGTCCAATGTACCTTGGTGCCAATTTTCCTCCTTTCTCGAACCTAATGACTCCTTTTGTTGGTGATACATTCAGGAAAACGGTATTCCCAACCTCGAACTCCAAATCTTAGCATCGAATGTCTGCATAACTCTTCTGCCTGCTCTGAGCTTTGACTGACCTCTTCTGAATCAGCGCGATCTTCTCTGAAGTCTGTTGCACGATCTCTGGCCCAAACATCTACCTTTCCCCAACCTCATACCAACAGACAGATGTCCTGCACTTCGTCCTGTACAAAGCTTTATATGGTGCCATGCCATTACTCGCATGATAATTGTTGTTGTAGGTAAACTCCACTACTGCTAAATACTTCTCCCAGCTACCACCAAAGTATAACACCCCGCAAAATTGAGTTATGACAATTTTGCCCACGGGTGTTATGCACATGTATTTTGTACTGTTACGAGTAATATTCGTAACGTATTTTAATATAAATGTCCTAAGTATTTCTGCATTTCAATTATTTATACATTTTTCGTCTTCTCAAAATTTATTTTCATCATATTCTGAGCCAACTTAAACATTTATTTTAATCCTTGTATTTTTACGTTTATTGCACGTGCTTTTAATACACATGTCGATTAGGTATATTCTACCGTTACGTGTAATATTATAAAATTTTCTACGGGTTCAATTATTTATTTTATAACTTGTTCAAATTTGTTTCGTAAATAGTGTAACCCCTGTTCCCGTAAATGTGTATTTCCTAAGCATTTTCTGTATTTCAATTTTTATAAATTCATTAATGTCAAATTCTGTAACCCTTATTTCTGCAAATACGTATTTTATGAGTATTTTCTATATCTCGATATTTATAAATTCGTTATTTGTTAAATTCGTTTTGAATTTTATGTTAAAGCATTTTTTAAACAATAGTTATAATTATTTCAAATAAATTTTGTTTCCGTTCCTACTTGATCAACTATTTATATTTTAACTCAAATCAAAAATAATATTACTGCTTCGACTATAGCAACAAATGCCTATTTTGATATAATGTTATTATTCTGACAATAGCTATTGTCGTTGTTAGTAGTATTTATTGCTATTTTTGTTATTACTATTATTATATTTTTTTTATTACTATTATTGTCACTACTATTATTGATGGTATTTTTATTCGTACTGCTATTTTTAATATTAATTGTCATTATTAGTTATTATTATTTTTGATTATTGAAACAAATCCGTTCTTCTTTAATAATCATATTTTTAATTATTTCAAATAATTTATGTAATGTGATACAAATTTTATTTTTGTTATGAACCATATTTTACCAGATATCCTATTATTTTGTATTTGGGTTTATATTGATCAATTATATTCATATTCAATGTATTTTTATTTGTTGGGTCAAATACCCAATTACCCTATAACCCTACATCCTATTTTTTCCTATAAATACTCTAATCTTCTAATTAAACCCTAATTCTATTTCTAATTCCCTGACCCTAGCCCTCTACTTTGCAAACCCCCTTCCCCATTACTGTGCATCCCTGTCCCGCTCTCTTTCCTTCTCCGTTCCTTCAACCCAGCCGCTCCAAGCCCTTCGCTCCTTCCATTCTCTCCGATCCCTCTCCTTGTCATCCCCGTGCCGTCGCCATCTCCCCATAGCGCCTCTCATCCTATCGCCTCCATCGTCTAGAGCTCGAACCCATTACCCATCTCCTCACCGCCACTGTTTCTTCATCGCCCTCTCCCTCTCCGTTCACCCCCGCAACCACCGAAGATCCCCTTAGCCCCTCATCATCGTCGTCCAAGCCCCGGTCGCCCTCGCCGTTCTCTTCCTCTGTTTCCTCAAGAGGAACAGAGCATCCGCCGAGCCACCATTTCCCTGCCGCTGCCATCGCTCCTCGATCGCAGCGCTGCCACCAGTAGTCCCGAGTGCCTCGCCGTCCGTTGTCGCAGCGTCGCATTGCCAGTTGCTGCCTCCCTTCGTCGCTCTCTCTTTCTTCGCTGTGTTAGAGAAGACGGAGCATGAGTCGGTGGAATTGGTGTATGCTGTTTGTGTGTGTGGGATTTGGTTTGGTGTTGGGTGTTGTGAAGGAGATCCGCCGTTTGCTGTTGCCTTAGGATCCGATGTGGAGTTTGGTGCTGTTTGCTGTTCCGGGTGTGGCTGATCCGGTGTATTGGTGTTTTGCTATTTTGCTGTTTTGGGTACTGCACGTAGCTCGCACGTGTGATTGTGGTTTGTTACCCAGGATTCTTATTCCGCTATTCTTATTATTCGAATGAACCATCTAACAGGTAAGTCTCTTCTTGAACTAGTATTTTATTTTGTTCAAGATTCCTTTGATCTCTGCAAGTAGATCCCATCCTTTTCCTTATCATGCTATTATTGAAAATTCCGTTAAGTCTATTGAGGGTTTACACGAGCTAACCCGAGATATTCTTAACATCGTACTGCTTTCTTTGATCTAAAACCTAGTCCCTCTTGTACATTGCATATGCACATTTACATGAAAATAAGTAGATTCATATTGTAGACTTGTTTGATGTGTTGGACATGTTAGATTGATTTGATCTGATGAATTGATTACCATGCCTGTGAAATTGCATCTTAGAACTGGAATTATGCATGTTAAAAATCTAAGAATACTTTGATTATTAATTAACCTGAAATACATGATTGAATGATTTAATTGTTGCCTATTCATGTCAAAATATATTCTGGACTGCTAGTTATTTCCTTTTTAATCAGATTTTAGACCATGTTTCTATCATATTTCTGTCACGCCCCGCTTCCCAAAAAACACAGAATACGAGCACGTGACAAAGCCTAGCGAATGATTTTCATCATTCATGAGCTCTAGAATCGACTCAGCATCATAACAAGAATATAACAAAATATATATACAACCATGCATGCATGAATAATTTATTAAACAATAGAAACAATTGAAACAAAATAATAGTGTCCCAAATAATTCTCAAATCTAGATCAAATGTTAAAACTCGGGAACATAAGCCCGTTACAAGTTTTTAAGTTACAAGAAATATATAACTCAAAGAAAACGAATAATTTAAGCAAGTTCTTTCTCCATGCGAAGCCTAAAATGTCTGCTCACCAATCCCAACAGGCAATTCGTCTCCAAACTCTGTTTATAAATATAAAGGGAGAAAATAGAGAAAACAAGAGAACTGCCCTTAGTGCAAGTTAGGGTCACAAATAGTAAAAACAAGTACAAGAAATATGGAACAAGATTTGGAATCAAGAATATAACAGAGATACAACAAGTAGTGGGAATTCAAGAACTAGCTATCAAGAAAGATAACTCAAGTGACCAGGTTGGGTAACAAATACTAACAGTAGAATAAGTGGCAAGTGAACACGTAAGGGTATCCAACATCAAGTGACAAGTATCAAGTACAAGTGTCAAGTAACAAGTCTCAAGTCTAGTGTCAAGTTGTCAAGTACAAGTATCAAGTCTCATGTATCATGTAGTCAAGTATCAAGTCTTAAGTAAGGTATCAAGTGTGTACAAGTAATAAGTTATTCTTAAATCTAATGTTTAACTCTATCTAGGTAGCACTTCATGCATCCATACTTTTACTACATGGTTGCTACATACAAACAGTTTCGTTTAGTCCTAATGGTGGATTTTAAAGGGCGGTATACTCAGGCATCAAGTATCAAGTAAGCACGGTTCATGAATACGAAAATAAAATAACAAGTTCACAAAGCAAGTTCGTGAATACTAACAAGTTCAAGAACCACGCAGTGGGTTCATGAATACAACAAGTTCATGAGCCAAGTAATGGCTTCATGAATACATCAAGGTGCAAAAAGTTCATGAACCGAGTACTGGGAAACACGGGCCCCCTTCCGAGTACATTTACCTATATTGTCCACTACTATGGTCTTTCCCTTAATCCCTGACCTGTTATTTATTATTATCATCAAGAAAGTATGGAAGTGTGCAAAACAAGTCAAGTAAACATAATCAAGAAAATGGAATAAGTCTAGGCTAGGTAGGACACATGTTCGAGGGTCAAAACAAATTAAAGTATCAAGAACAACAAAAATCTCAAATCTAGATAGCATGACGTTGCTGCACAAAAACTGCGATTCCCGTTGCTACAAGATAGAAAATGTGGATCCTTTAGAAGCTTTATAAACTAGACTCCTGCCCGGTTCCAACGTATATAATTAAGATACATAAAAGTTGTGGTAACATGTGTCAAAACAGCAAACTATACAGCTTTTGTGTTCAGCCAGAATTTGTGAATTTGAGTTTATATATATGAAACGGGGTTGAAACATTATTAACTAATTCTGAAAAAATTAGAGAATGTTCTCTAGGGTGTCCAGTAATAGCATGCAAAATTTTAAGTCAATTACTTACTGGTAGCATAGTTAAAATAATTTGTAAACTAAAGAAGTGCAGCAGTTTTTGTGAATCTGCGACTACCGACACAGCAGCAGTAAAACTGCGATATCTCTTAAACCTTAACTTGAAATTGAAAAATTCTGGATGCTATTGACAACTAGACAATTAGGGCTACATTTCATGTTCAGATCTCTAGTTCAGATTTTGATTTTATAGGTGTCGAAATAGCAAGTAAAGACAAAAACAGCAGCAAGTGTGAATTTCTTTTATATATAAGTTGCATGATAAATGACCAATATGAGTCTAGATTAGCATGTGATACAAAATGGAGGTAGTGGGCATCAAATCAGCAAGTAACATCTATTTCTCAACTCAAAGGAATGCAAGGTCATCACATACATGATACAACACACATCTACAAGTCTAGGGTTTTCTGAGTTTCATGTGTTCAAGTGACTAGGGGATAAAATGAGTCCAAGTAGTTTGTATAATATATCAACGAAGGCTTGTGACTCTTATGATTATGGGTTCGATGATGAATAATTCAAGATCAACAATGATGAGACAAGGAGGAGTCACAACTACTATCTATTTGCAGTATTTTCAAATTAAATGCTTGTACTAGAACAAAAATTTGTACAAGAAGAATACTTGCCTTGGGGTGTAGACGATGAATCCGACGAAGAGTAACAGAAATGGATCCGATGACGAGCACGATCGGCACGGATCTTGATGAGGTGATCAAGATCAAGATTATCAACAGCTGAGAAGTGATCTAATGGTGATGGTGATGATAAGATCTGGATCTGATCTTGAGCTCGGATCTTGATGAGATCTGATGACTGGGATTCAAGAGCTCAAGAGATCAACGACTGAGATCTAATCCAATGATAAAGATGATCAGATCAGATCGGGAGAAGATCGGGCAGCCCACAATCAATGGCGATGATGGAGATCGGGCAGCCCACAATCAGTGGCGATGATGGACCTCTATCAAGACGGTCCGTTCTAGATCCTGGAGAGATGAGGAGGCGAGCTTAGAGAGGGCATCCGCTTGCGTGTTTTCCTCTCGGGGAACCTGCTGGAGTTGAACATCTTCGAATAGAGCTAGAAGCTCCCTCACCTTTGCCTAGTACCTGGCCATATGGACATCCCTCGCCTCGTATTCTCCGGACACCTGGTTGACTACTAATTGGGAGTCGCTGAAGACCCTTACGCGCTTGGTGCCTGCCTTGCGAGCCATGCAGAGCTCCGCTATGAGGGCCTCATACTCTGCCTCATTGTTTGATGCCAAAAAGTTTAGGTGGATGGAGTACTAGAGGACGAAAGCGTCGGGGCCAGTTAGGATGATGCCAGCCCCGCTCCCATTTACGCAGGAGGACCCATCCACATAAACGGTCCAGATGAAGGGGTCGGCAGACGACTTGCACGAGTTGGGGATGGTGTTCTCCACGATGAATTCGGCCAAAGCTTGGGCCTTTATTGCCGTTATGGGCTGGTAGCTGATGTCATGATGACTCAGCTCGATGGACCACTTCATGAGCCATCCGGAAGTCTCAGGCTTGTGGAGAACCTGTTTCAGTGGTTGGTCGGTAAGGGGACCACCGAGTGGGATTGGAAGTAGGGGCGGAGCTTTCGGGATGCCATGGGAGGGCGAGAGCCATCTTTTCCAGCTTCGGGTAATGGTGTTCGGCATCGCGGAGCACCTTGCTTACGAATAGATGGGCTTCTGCAACTTCTCCTCTTCCCTTACAAGGACCGCGATGAGTTTCTACTCCGAAGCCGCGAGATAGAGGTAGAGGACCTCCCCAGGTGCTGCCTTGCTCAGGAGTAAGGGGTTAGCCAAGTATTCTTTGAGCTTGTCGAAGGAATCCTGTTGCTGCCGACCCCACTCGAAGCCTTTATCCCCCCTGAGGGCCTTGAAGAAGGGGAGGCACTTCTCCCCGGACTTGGAGAGGAATCACCCTATTGCGGTGAGGTACCTCGTGAGCCTCTGTACTTCTTTGACGTTGGAGGGGGATCCATTTTAAGAATGGCTTGGATCTTTTTGGGGTTGGCCTCTATGCCCCTCTGGCTAACCATAAACCCCAGAAATTTGCCTGATGAGACACCGAATGCACACTTGTTCGGGTTTAGCATCATATTATGCCTCCTGAGCACCCCAAAGGCTTTTTAAAGGTCGATAGTGTGCTCCTACCCACGGGTGCTCTTGACCAACTTGTCGTCGATGTAGACCTCCATGTTTCGGCCAATCTGGTCTCGGAAGACCCTGTTCACAAGGTGCTGATAGGTAGCTCCCACATTTTTCAAGCTGAATGGCATAACATGGTAGCAATAGAGGCCTTGGTCTGTCACGAACAAGGTATTAGAGATGTCGGGAAGGAACATCCTGATTTGGTTGTACCCTGAGAAGGCATCCATAAAACTGAGGAGCTCGTGCCTGGAGGTCGCATCGATCAGGGCGTCGATGCTGGGAAGAGGAAAAGGATCCTTCGAGCATGCCTTATTGAGATCGGTAAAGTCAATGCATATTCTCCAGCTCCCTTGACCATCACCACATTGGAGAGCCATTCAGGGTAGTTTACCTCCTAGATAAAGCGGGCATTGAGGAGTTTCTCAACCTCCTCCTTGATCACCTGTTGCCTCTCGGGGGCGAACTTCCGCCTCTTCTATTGCAGCTTGACCCCAGGGATGACGCTCAGATGGTGCATTGAAAGCTCTTCTGAGATTCCGGGCATATCGGCTGTAGTCCAAGCGAAGAGGTTGTGATTCTCCCATATGCACCAAGAGATGTCTTTCTTAATGGAGGGAGAGAGAGCCTTGCTAACATGGAACATCTTAGTGGTGTCTTCTTCGGAGAAGGCAAATTCCTCCAATTCGTCCATGAGCTCGGAAATAGTTTGACCGCCTTCCTGAGGAAGTTCGAGAGCTTCCAAAGAGAAAACTGGACCCCCCATCGAGGTCATATAGCACTTCCGAGCAGCTTTTTCGCTTCCCCTCACTTCTCCCACTCCTGAGGGTGTAGGGAACTTCATCTTCATGTGGTAGGCTGAAAGGATGGCTTGAACGCGGCCAAACCTGGTCTACCCAGGATAACATTATAGGTGGCCTTAACGTCGACCACCATGAAGTCCATTGGCTCCGTGCGAGTTGCCAGGGCCTTTCCTACCGTTATGTCGAGGGTTATAACTCCCTTGACCGTAACTGGGACCCCAGTGAACCCGTGGAGAGTGTAGCCTACGGGCTTGAGCTGGTCCCTCGACAGCGGGAGGCCTTTGAAAGGCCTCCAAGAAAAGGATGTTGACGGAGTTGCCGTTGTCTACCAAGACCCGACAAACTTCGAAGTTTTCCATTCAGAGATTAATGACGAGGGCGTTGCAGTGGGGTGTGCGGATGCCCTCTAAGTCTCTATCGAAGAACGTCACCGGGACTCCGAGGCCTTTTGGGAGAAGATGGCTCTGCACGGAGTTAACCTCCCTTAAGAAAACTTTTCAGGAGGAGTTGGAATCTCCCCCCATTGGGCCTCCGTGTATTAGGTGCAAGATGCCCTCTACTTCGGCCTCCGGAGTCTCCGTGCGCTGCTCCGTTTGCCTATTGGACCCCTTGGCGGTGGAGGCGGATCGGCTCGGTCTCTTCTTACAAAGCGAGTGAGTTGCCCTCTCTAGATGAGGGCTTCAATCTCGTCTTTGAGGGCCCAACATTCGTCTGTGTCGTGCCCGTGGTCCCGATGGAAATGACACCACTTATTCCGGTCCCTCTTCTTTCCCGGAGTATTCATCTTTGGGGGAGGCGGTAGGAGGCCATCGTTCCCGACCTCTACGAGGATCGCGTTAAATGGAGTGAATTTCTCGAACCGAGGAGGATGACATTGCTGACCCCCATTATCTTTTTGGAGCTTCTTAGCTCCTTCTTCTTCTGCACCCTTCCGCTTCTTCGCGGAAGATGAGGCCTCAAAGGTGGGGCGATGGAGAGCTTCTTCCGCTCGGATGTACTTCTCACTCCGAAGTAGGAGCTCTGAGAAGTCCCGAGGGAGCTTCTTGGTGAGGGATGCCCTGAGGTCAGCATTGAGGACGTTGGACTAGAATGCGACCGTGGCCACCAAGGGTGCCAAAGAGGCGATGGACCTGGCCTTTGTAGTGAATCGCTTAACATAGTCCCTCAGTCGCTCGCCCTTCTTTTGGCTGAGGAATAGGAGGGAGGCACTCGTCTTCTCGGTGCGGTGACTGCTCACAAAATGTGTGAGGAAGAGCCCCTCGAATTGGTCGAAGGAGAAGATCGACGCAGGTGCAAGCCCAGAATACCACTCTCGTGCTGGCCCTTTAAGTGTGGCCGGGAAGGTCTTGCAAAGGAGGGCATCAGATGCATGATGGATCATCATTAGAGTTTTGAAACTCTCAATGTGATCCGCGGGGTCTGACTCCCCAGTGTAAATCTCGAAGTGTGGAGGCTTGAAGTTGTCGGGAACTAGAGCCTCTATGATGGTGCGGGAGAATGGGGGCATGCTTAGACAGAGGTCCCTCGCCCGTCGCTCTTCATCTCGGTCGAGCTGGCCGAGGCACCTCTCCATCTCGTGGAGACGGTGGTAGACCGAATCCTTCCTTCGGTCTTGCCCAGCTGAGCCCCGAGACTCATCTTCATGTCGAGGAGGGCTGGGGTTGTGCCGATGATGGCTCAGAGTAGGTGGTAGACTGACTGAGCAATGGGGGTGACTCGAAGTAGGGTGCGGACTTCGGGAGTGACGGTGGTGAACGGGAGAAGGGCGGCGATGGCTCGCAGATAGCTTAGGACTGCAAGAGCGGTGAGGATGGGGAGGAGCTAGTTGAGGGCTATGGGAGTGGTGAGGTCGGTGAGGAGCTAGCAAGGGCTGGGAGCCTGACGGCCATTGTTGGAGAAGTGTTGAGTGCCTGGAGGACTGCCTCCTGGAATTGCTAAAATTCTGCCCTCATGACGGGGGACTCCTGCTCTTGCTTGGTTAGAGGCGCAGGACGGCCCGCCGGGGAGCGGCTCCGTCTTGGGCGACGCTGCGGCGACTCCCACTGCCTCCGGGGAGAGTGGGACCTCCCTCTGTCGAATCGGCACGATGACCAGCGAGGGTTCGTATCGTGGGCCCGCCTCTCATCCAGATGGGTATAAAGGTCGGGTCCACGCTCAGTCTACCGATTATTAAGCACATCACGCAGATCCTTTGGAGTGGGAGGAGTATAGGAAGCCATAGAGTCTGTGTCGGCATTGTGGATGGAAACCCGAACCTGATGCACAGGTTGCTTGCGGCGACTTCGTTGAGAGGGTTCCCCCATGACGACCTGGGGTCCCAGAGGCTGCTGAATGGACTGCGGAGCCTAGGGATCGAGCTGCAGGGCCGATTGGTTGGGAGGAGGGAGATCCCCCTGCAAAGGAGGAGGATGAAAAGGGGTTGTTCTTTGATTAGAGTTTGCGGGCTTCCTCTTGGGAGGCATTGCTGGGAGTGGCTTTGGTGGAAGGAGGAAGGTTGGATTGCTTGTCGAGACATTTCCCACAGACGGCGCCATTCTGTTGCCTTTAGATTCTGGTGTGGGGACAATAGATGAGATTTGTAGGTTCGTAAGGAACTCGAACATGATGGTTCTCCCTTCTTCCTAGTTGATGACTTGACTCCTTGGGGCTCCCGCTGACCGGCACAAACGTTCGAAACACCGGGATGGATCCTGGCGACGAACCCTCTGACGCTCTTGTCAATACCAGAAAAAGTAAAGGGAAAGAGCTCAAGTGTGCAAAGAGTGATCACCTTTTACAGTAGGAGGTAGAGGGGTTTTTATAGTCTCCATAGGGATCTCCTTCAGGATAAAAGTGAATCCCTACTTCCCGGCATTGCAGGATAGGGGTGGTTATAACCACCTCCTCAAGATCAGGGCGAATCAGGATTTCCTCCAATCCTGTTGAGCTGGCCCCTAACGGGTTGAGACCCATTCCCAACTGATCAGCAGATCCGTTCATGGGCTAGCGGGTCCAAGAGGAGGGACCCAGTGCCCAATTCGAACCCGTCCATAAGTGAAATTACCATTTTGTCCCTGGGACTTTGCGATTCGTGCCCACTTTGAACGATTCCGATTTAACCCCATTTTTAGTCATATCTATTATTATTATTATTATTATTATTATTATTATTATTATTATTATTATTATTATTATTATTATTATTACTACTACTACTACTATTATTAGTTTTGATTGTTCATGATTTAATGTATGTATATATGTATATTATATAAAGCTTATTCTATTTAATTATCTCCCTATTGGATTTTAAAATTCAAAACCCTATAACCCAATCTCTTGTTGGATTCAACCCGCCTACCTGTTAACCCGAAACCCACCTTAACCCTATATATATACTGTGTAAACTCTAACCCAAGATCCTATTCAACCTTAGCTACACTGTTCATTCCCCCTACCCCCGACCTCCATTCTCCTTCTTCCTCTACTCCGAAACCCATAATCCTCGTCGCTAGTTAGCCATCACCATGAGCATCGCCCACCTGCTATCCTCGTCACCTCCACCTCTTCGCCTCCTTCGAGTCCCGAGTCCCAACCCTGAGCTCTGCCCTCACCCTCCGTCGAGCTACCCTCAACAGCGCCACCTCCAACTCCCGTCGCCTTCTCCGGTCTCTACAGTCGCTCACCCCTATACACAGCTTGCCATTACTGCTCTCCTAGCCCTTGACTGACACCAACCCCCATCATCAGCACCTTTCGATCGCACTATCGCATCTCCTGCCATTACTGCGACTCGACAAAACCTCACCATCCACCGCCTGTCCAAGACCAGCAACCACCCACCATCCGTCGGCTTCGCCAGTGCATCATCATCATCATCATGGAGTTCCTTAATCGCTTTGAATCTGGGCCACCTGATCCTACATCGTGATTTGGATCATAATCAGATCATCATCATCAGGCGCCCTGTGATCTGGACCGTCTGATCTCCTCTTGAACATCACGATCATGATGATCATCAAGCTTCCTTTGATCACAGCCGTTCGATCAATCGATCTTGATCATCATCATCTTCATCATCAGGGAAATCTGGGCCATTTGATCTTTCATCATGATCGTGATCATCATTAGATTTGAACTTGATCACCTTATCTAAACCGTCCGTTTGATCTGATCTTGATCATCACCTTGATCTTGGAATCTGGACCATCCGATCGACCTGATCATTTTGATCATCATCATCATCATCATCTTCTACAGCATCATATCAGATCTTGGCCGTCCGATTGATCTTGATCATTATCTCCATCATCATCAGCATCAGGATCTGATCAAACCTCAGCCATTGATCTTCCTTGATCTTGATTGCCATTAAGATCCTCGCCGATCCGATCCATCCGATCTCGATCGTCGATCAATGTCCTCATCCAATCAAGGCAAGTATCTTCTTGTACAATTCATTGTTCTAGTATAAGCTTTTATTTGAAAATACCGCAAGTAGGTTGTAGTTGTGACTCCCCTTTAGTTTATCATTTGACGATCTCATTTTACTTGTTGCCGCCCTTATCAATTTCATGATCATAAGAGTTACAATCTTTCGTTGATACACTCATTTCACAACTAGTATAATTATAATACATTTCATGCAAAAATATCCTTGTTTACTGCTGTCCTGTTTTTGGTCTGCTGTTTCGACCCTGATAACATCAGAATCTGGACTTCAGCCCTAAATATGAAATTTAGCCCCAGATGTCTAGTTTACTAACCTTTTGATGGAATTGAATGTCAAGTTATATTTTGTGAATTATCACTGTTTTAGTGTTGCTGTGTCTGAAATTGATGCGTCATTTTGTTTTACAAATTAAACTAACTATTCTACCTGTAAGATAATGACTTAAAATTTTGCATGTTGATGCTAGACACACTTCAGGACCTTCCCTAATTTTTTGGAATTAGTTAATGAAGTTTCAGACCTGTTTTATATTTACAAACACAATTTTACAAATTCTGGCTGAACACAAATTCTGTTTTATTTGCTCCTTTGACACCAATTTCTGCAATTTTCATGAATCATGTTTATATGCGCTAGATTCGGAAGAGAGTCGAGTTTCTAGAATTTCTGACAGATCTAGATTTTCATACCCTTGGTGGCGGAAATCTCAGTTTTGCTGCAGCAACATCATGCTGTCCAGAATTGGAATTCTTTTCGTTCTTGATAATTTTAATTTGTTTTGACCCTCGAATATGCTTCCCACCTAGCCTAAACTTGTTCCATGTTCTTGATCATACTTACTCACCCTGTTTCGCAGACCTTCATGCTTGTTTTGAAAATAATAATAAATAATAAGCCGGGGTTTAAGGGAAAGACCACAGTAGTGGACAATATAGCTAGATAAGTGTACTCAGAAGGGGGCCCATATTTCCCATTACTTGATGCCATGATTTCGTGATTACACGATTCATGCCTGTTATTAACTACTTGATTATATGATGCCAAGATTCGTGATTACATGATTCATGCCTGTACTAGTATATGACTATATGATGATATGATTTCATGATTACATGATTCATGCCTGTTCTTGATTACATAATGCCACGATTTCAGGATTACGTGATTCGTGCATGTTCTGGTTACATGATGCCTGAGTAAACAGTCCTATAAAATCCTCCACTAGGCCTAAATGTAATTTGTTTGTAAATAGCAACCATGTGATAAATAAATGGGATGCATGAAGTGCTAACTAGATAGAATTAAACAATAGACTTAAGAATAACTTGTTACTTGTACACACTTGACACCTTACTTGATACTTGTTATTTTATATTGATACAATTACATGCTCACTTGTTACTTGTTCCTGCTACTAGTATTTGTTACCCGATCCTGTTACTTGATTTGTCTTACTTGCTAGCTAGTCTCTTGAACTTCACTACTTGTTGCATCCCTATCATATCATGTTGTATACTCTTGATTCCAAATCTTATTTCATATTTTCTTGCACTTATTTTCATACCCCTTGCTTGTACTACTTGCGGCCCATAACTTGCACTAAGCACGTCTGTCTTTGTTTCTCTATTTTTCTTCTACATGGTATATATACAGGTTTTGGAGATCAATTTCCTGCTGGAGTTGGTGAGCAAACGTTGTAGGCTTCGCTAGGAAAAACCTGCTTTAGTTATTTTGTATTTGAGTTTATTTAATTTTTGTTGCTACTTGAAACTTGTACGGGTTTGTAGTCCCGAAGTTTTTTTTTTACTTTTGATCCAGATCTTGAATTTATTTGGGATATTTATATTTATTCCAAATATTTTCTGTTGGTTAATAAATTATTCATACATGCGTGGTTGAGTATATTTTGTAATATTTCTTGTTAAGATGCTGAGTCAATCCTAGAGCTTATGAATGTTGAAAATCATTCGGTGGACTTTGCCATGTACTCGTATTCCGTATTCCTTTTGGGAAGCAGGGCGTGAAAAATTGAAGTTTATTTTTCTCCTATTTTGACTCAAATATATTTTTACACGTGCGGTGCATGTGTTTTCTATGCATTATATTGTGGTATACATATATATAATTAATGAAATGTATTTTACATATTTTGTATTTCGAGTGGTATAGACATTTTTCGTTTTCTCGAATTCATCTTGTATATGAATATTATTTTGCACGTGATTTACACGTGTTTCTTTTTATGCACGTGCAAATTGTGCTATTTATTACAAAGTTGTGCAATAAAAATTTCACTAGGCTAATTATACTAATTTAATATGAGAATTTAATAAAAAGTTCATATATAAGAATTTAAAATGGAATAAATATAAAAGTGAAAATAAAATGAGAAAGTGTACAAAACACGTGCACACGTGCACACATACAATGTGCACTCTTTCAAAAATGGCTGCATATAGGAGAGAATGAGGGTAAGTGGGTGTGTGGGTGTGTGAGTGGGTTAGTGGGTGTTTTGTTGCTAAAACTACTCCCTAATTTCTCATATAAATACTCCCTATCCTAACCCCAAATAAACACAAAAATAAATCAAAAGAGAGACTCAAGAGAGGGAACTTGCTGTTTTTTTTCGCTTTCGGGGTTGGCATAGAGGCTTGCGGGTTGTGCTTATGGAGTCTCTTGGAGCTTTTGCTAAGGGGTTCAACTACTATGAGGTCTTTTTGAGGTGAGTGTTTCTCCCACTTTCTAAAATAATTTTATTAGTAGAATGCTAGATTGTAGAATATATACATGTGAATTGTTAGATACATGATAACATATATGGATTGAGTATTCATGTTTAATTTTTTTTTTTTGATTAACGGTGTGAAATTATGATATGATTGATTTGGGGGCATTTTCATAAGTTTCTGTTTTAAGTTTTAGTTGCACTTCAGAAATTTATATCTATGAAACTAGATAGAATGTAGAGCTAAAATATTTCTAGGAGCATCTCATATATGTCAAGAACATATCCTTAAAATTTCATAATATTTGGATGTCGTTTACTATTTTAATAAAATACAAACGTAGGACTGGTTGGCTTGTTGGCTAGTTGCTGAAAATTTATGTACATTACGGATTTGATCATTTCGGCATCTTTGATGCGGTACTTTTTGTCACGCCCCGCTTCCTAAAAAGAATACGGAATACAGATACGCAACAAAATCCCAGCGAATGATTTTCATCATCCATAAACTTTTCAGGAATCTTTACAACATATCACAGGAATAATCAGAGTCGGAAGCAAAGAAACAACCAGACATGCATAACTGAAACAAGATACTAACAGAAATTTACTTGAAACCAAAAATATATAAATCTCAAATAAATTAGAATCTGGACAAGTCAAATATCCTGGGTCACATTGCCCAAATACAAGATAATTATCCAAGTAATCAAGTACATTTTATTCACATATGCAATAATTAATAATAATAAAGCAGGAAATCTAGCACTAGTATCTCATATCTCCAATGCCATCGGGCAGCTAACCATCCTGATCTGCAATTTAGTAAATTGCAGGAGTAAGAAAAAGAAAACAAGTACCCTTAAATTATAAGTTACGGGCCACTTATAATGTAGGATACAAGTACATGGGATAGATAAATCTAAGTAACAAGCATAGCATGGTATAAGTGTGCCAATAGAAATGTAATATGTAATATGAATCAAGCAAACAAAATCGAGCAACATGGTATACAAACAGATACAGGTACAGGTAACATGTATCAAGTGTCAAGTGAAAAGGTAAACAGGTAAACATGTATCATGTATACAGGTAACAGGTATGCAAGTAATAGGTAAACAGGTAATAGGTATACAGGTATACAGGTAACAGGTACAGGTACAGGTAATCATGTAACAGGTATCAGGTTATGTCAATTCTTGTGTTATTCCTATTTAGGTAGCACTTCATTCGCCCCAAAAACATAACACATGATTACTACAACAAACAGTTTCTCTTTAGATTTCGTAGTGGAGTCTATAGGGCAGTGTACTCAAGGATCAGGATAATAGGTAACAGGAGTAGGTAGAACCTAGTGGCTCTCTTCCGAGTACACCTTCCTATAGGGAAGTATGCAGTTAGGTACAAGAAACAGGCATAATCTAGTGATTATATTCCGAGTACATCTTACTATAGGGAAGCATGCAGTCAGGTACAGGTAACAGGATCGTTAATCATGTAATCATGAACACGTAACAGACAGGACACAGGTCCTCTTCTCAGTACACGTTTCTATATTTTTCACTACTATATCTTTCCCTTAATCCCGGCTTGGTCATTTATTACTATAATCAGGCATGCATGTATGTATCGCTAAACAAATCAAGGATAACAGGGTATAAAAATATATCAGGTTTAGGGTGCAAGATAAACAAGTATACTACAAGATAACACATAACAGGGTAAAACAACTAGTTTTCTAATTCAAGACAGCAAGCCAGTGTTGTACTAAAACAGTGATTCCGGATACTTCAAACATGAAAACCTGGATCCTTCAGAAAATCTAAAAAGTAGACTTCTCGCCGAATCCATCAAGTATATATAAGTCATATAGTGTTTCACAAAATCATAACTCAAAACTGGATCTAAACCAGAAAATACGTTCAGCCAGAAATCAGTAAATTGTATTCAAGTACAGGAAAACAATAGGAAATCATCTTAATAAATTCCAGAAAAAATCTGGGGTAATCCCCTATAGGTCTAGCATCGAAATATAAAGTTTCATAATTTTCCAGAAAGATTAGTTTAGTCAACCAAAATCAGAAAACATCAAGAAATGGTAGTTTGGCAAATCTGAAGTTCCCAACACTATTGTACGAAAACAGTAATATCTCTCAAACCGTAAAACCAAATCCAGATCCGTCAAAGGCAAATTAAAATAGACAAAATAATGTAACTTTCATATTTCACAAATATTTTTCATAAAGTAAAAGGAAATAGGGTAAAAATACAAATCTTTACAGAACAACGAGCAAAATACAACAAGTATAGCTTTCATAAACAAGCATGAAACGGCGTATAAACTCATCAATAAAATCCACCAAAATCCTGGGTAATCCCTACATAGATATATAAATACTGACCAATGTTTCATATTAAAATAATATGTGTAGCACAAGTATCAAAATAATTTAGTCATCAACTCATCAAGAAACGAAATCTGGAATTTATATACACCTCTGTAGTAAAACAGTCATATCTCACACATACAAAAACGAAATCGAGCAAGGTCAAAGGCGTTGGAAAACAGATGATTTTCTCTAAAATTCATGTTTTTTTACTGAAATTAAGATTCTAACCTTAATATGGTCTAAATTATTGATCAAGACAGATTATCGGCAAAATACAGAATTTCCTCAAAAACCAAAATCAACATAATTCAAACGAAACTTGACCGAAACAC
The DNA here is from genome assembly GCA_017893485.1 of Hemerocallis citrina. Classification (NCBI taxonomy): domain Eukaryota; kingdom Viridiplantae; phylum Streptophyta; class Magnoliopsida; order Asparagales; family Asphodelaceae; genus Hemerocallis; species Hemerocallis citrina. Next base: position 72,133,236 of record CM030367.1, on the reverse strand, counting down.
AACCAAACATGAAATTGAGCCTACCAAGTGTCCAAACAACATGAAATAGGGTAATTAACATATCCAAAACAAGTCTAACACATGGATCTCAACAAATGCCCAAATTCTCACAAATATCTCATACATGATCAAAATCGAGAACGGTCAAATCCTAAGTTGTTCCTGTCAATTTTGTGTCGTGAATCAACTATGGTTAAATAAAACTATAGAGACAAAACCCATCAAGAATAACACATACACGAGTTGTCTCTAGAACCCAACTACATTATAGGTGGTATTTAGAACTTGTATCATACAAAGGAATTTGAGTACAAGTAACTTGCCTGAAAGATGACAAAACTGACGAAGCAAAAGAAGGAACGGATCCCGGGGCACTAACACAAACACAACGAACGGATCACGAACCAAACTCACGAACACACGATCACAAACAAGATCACGAACATAATCGGACGGCTGAGATCGAAGATCAAGTTCAAGATGATCGGATCAGATCGGACGGTCAGATTTTCCTGATGGTGCAGATAATGATGAAGATCAAGATCAATCGATCGAACAACTGCGATCAAAGTAAGTTGATGATCATCATGATCGTGACGATCAAGAAGAGATCGATTGGCTAGGATCTAATCGGATGATCAAGAGGAGATCGACGGCCCACATCCAATCAAGCATGATGATCAAGATCCGACAGACTGCCAAAATCAAAACCAAGGGAACATGATCATGATGATTAAGATGATCGACGATCGGACGGCCAAGATCAAAACAATCAAGATCAAGATCACAATCCAATAGACGACCCACAATCAAAGATGATCCAACATGATCAAACAGCATGGCACACAAGACACACTGGGAATCACAACAGGTGTCACTGAAGGCGACATGGCAAAGCTCAGGGTGTGCTGGTGCACAGGGCAATGCCGGCGTCGAGAGGACAAGCCCGAGGGGGGACTGGCATGCTGCGAAGGTTGAAGATGGCAGGGGCACAGGCCAGCACAGAGGGAAGGTTGTGACTACAGCTGGTGGGGCTAATGGCGGACGGCGATGCCAGCTTGGGCATCGCGGTGCCGGTAGGGAAGTTGCTGCAGCGTCTGGAGGCGATTGGAGGTGCTGGCTAACGGAGAAAGAGAGGTAGGGTGTGCCGCTGGCGGTTGTTGTCGCGGCACTGTAGGAGGGACCAGGGGGAGGGATAACAGAAGCAGCAGGTGGGTGCAGGCATCACGAGGGTGCAGTCGTCAGTGGGTCACGATTGGCCTTGCTGTAGTGCGGTGCTGCTGATGGTCAGCGCAGCGATGAGGAGGGCAGGGTGGAGAGGAGGAGCATAGGTTGGACGGGAGATCGGGAGGAGGTGATGAAGAAGATGAATATGCGGCATGGGGGGGTTTAGAAGGCGGCTGGAGTTGTTTTGGAAGATGAACAGTCCAAGATATGGGTTCAATATATATAGGGGGTAAAAAGATATATATTATGGTTAAAAGTCGGCTGAAGCAAAATGGGTATATCCAGGTTGCTGGTAGGATTAGGGATGGTGATAACGGGTAGGGTTAGGTAGTTGGAATGGGTTTCAGGTTGGGTAAGTAATTAGGTAGAAGATAACAGGGATGGGCAGTAGGGTTAGTTTGGGCTAAACAGGTTCTAGGTGTTAATGGGTAGGGTTTGAAATGGATATTGGGTTTGGGTTTAAGGAATGGGTTTTGGGTATTATAACGGGTCTGGGTAATTTAGTGGGTTTTAAAATAGATTAGAGTTTTATGAAATCCAATATAAAAAAATAAATTAACCAATAAAAATATTGTTTACAATAAAAATGTAATTTGCATTACAAAATATAATTTATTTAAAATAGATACAAATACAACTAGCACATATAAATGGATTTCCAATAAACAGCCAAAATTAATAACAATAATAATAATAATAACAGTAATAATAATAATAAGAGTAATAAATAAAAAAATAAGAATTGTATTACAATGTAAAATTCACAGAAAATATTTACAAATAAATTATTGATCGAAAATTTAGATTTTAAATTGAAGTGTCAAGAATACATCTTGACAAAGAATTTTGAAAACGATAAAAATAAATTACGAAAATTTTAAATACAGAAAATATAAAAAAATACATTTTTAGAAAAACAGGGGTTACAAATCCTACCCACCTTACAACAAAAATTCTTCCTCGAAATTTTCTTAGGCGGTACATAGGACAAGGCAAAACAAACTAAGGAAGGGGTTAACAAAACAGAGAGTAAAATGGAAAGGAACAAGGCAGAGGCAACACCAGAAAAAGGAAGGAAAATGAATAACAAGAATGTCAAATGGAATGCAAAAAAGAAGCAAACGGTATCAAAAGGAGAGAAACAACAAAAGATAACAAAGCAAGAGATGAAGAAATAGATAGAGCTGGAATCGAAGAAAGGATGGACAAGGAAAAGAAGAACCAAGGAACGAGTCAATGGATGAGAACAAATGCACGAGATAGGAAAAAGCAAACAATCCAAGGAAGGAGAAGCAACAATAGGATCCTGGGACCTGTGGGTTATGGGCCCACATGCTTCCACTGCGACACTCTGATGGTGACGTTCCAAGCTGCAGACGTATCGTTGTAGACCACGTGACACCAAGCGACGATCCGAGTAGGAAGAAAAGAATGGCACACCATAATAAAATTGGGCTTTAGAGGAGGGCTTTAATTTAAATAATTAGGTCAAAACTAATGGACGTTAACAAAAATAATATTAATAATACATAAATCAACACATATTAATAATAAAATAATAATAACAATAATAATCGTCATAATCATACTGGTAAAAAAATAATAATAATATTAACAATACTGGCAAGGATAATAATGCAAGACAGAATATAATTTGGGGTTCATTATTTTTTTGAAAATAATTCAATATAAACAACAAAAATAAAATAGTAAAAAAAATACAATAATAATAATAGCAATAGTAGTAACAATAATAGTAATAAAGACATTAATAGGGTTTGCATATAAAGAAATCGTTTGAAATAATAATAAATACAATTAATAAAAAGAATGGATTTTAGCATGAGATACAAAATATTTTTGAATAGAATGAATTTAAGAAAATGAAAAATTTTATAAAGAACCCAAACTCAGATAATACACAGAAAATACGGATTTGGGAAAATAGGGGTTACTATAGTAGAAATTCTTTGATGTGGGTTCGCCTCATTTATATCCATCTGTAGACTTGCCTTCTCGACATCAAGTTGCAGGTTTGGCTCCACGACATTAGGTTGCAGGTTACCATCTGGATATTCGGTTGCACATTTTGCCTCCTCGATATTTAGTTGCAATTTGCCTCCATTGACGTTTAGTTGCATGTTTGCCATCTCGACATCCAGTTGCAACAAAACGATGAATGAGATGATGCCATCTTCCACATGTACTTAGATATTGATTGCTCAATTTAAATACGAAGTTACTTTTTGAAATTTTTGATATTAAAATACACAATTATTCGAAATAACAAAATTTTCGTTTTAGAAAATAATTTTATAGAGGATCCAAAATATAACAAATAATAATCGAAATACACAAAATATTCAGAATATATATATATATATATATATATATATATATATATAAAGAAAATATAGGCAGGAGGAGATCGAATGAATTTTATACTCAATAAAGAGTCAACAAAGGAGGACGACTACAAGGGACGAAAGAAAATAAGAAATCAAAGAATTGAATATGAAGGAAGAGGAACGAGGGGGCACAAGCAGAATTTGAAGAGAATATGGCAGGGAAGGAATAACTAGCATGATACTCAAAATGAATCAACAAACGAAGATGAATGCAAGACAAGGAAAGCAATGAATGACACACGAGCTGAAATAAGAGGGAATCAATAAGGCAAACAGAAATAAGAGATTGCTCGCACCGGAATCAAAGAGAACATGAGTAGGGGAAAACCAATAAGGAAAACACCTAAGATAGAATCAAAAGCAAGGAAAAAGAATTGATGATCAAGGATATGGAAAACACAATGCAGAAAGACAATATGAAGAATAATGCAAGATAAATAAAAGAATCAAAGGAATATGGGTATGGAAAGAACGAAACTATACCTAATAAGGAATCAACAAATGAGAATGGCTGAAAAAGAGACGGAAGAAACAAGGAATCATGGAAATCGAATAAGAAGGGATCAAATTAATGGAATAAGACTAGTATCCAGATCAATGTTGATCATCTATTCATTTATGCATGCATGGTTGGTGAAATGGTGTGCCGATCCCAGTTCAAGCCAAGCTTGTCTAATATATTAGGCAACTAATACATTATCCAAACCTGGTGCTCTGATACCACTAAAAACCTTGTCACGCCTCGCTTCCCAAAAAGAATATGGAATACGGATACGCAACAAAATCCCAGCGAATGAATTTCATCACTCATAAGCTGTTCAGGAATCTTTACAACATATCACAAGAATAATCAGTCGAAAGCAAAGAAACAACCAGGCATGCATAAGTGAAACAAGATACCAACAGAAATTTACTTGAAACCAAAAATAAATAAATCTCAAATAAATCAGAATCTGGACAAGTCAAATATCCTGGGTCACATCGCCCAAATACAAGATAATTATCCAAGTAATCAAGTACATTTTATTCAAATAAGCAACAATTAATAATAATAAAGCAGGAAATCCAGCATTAGTATCTCATATCTCCAATGCCATCGGGCAGCTAACCATCCTGATCTGCAATTTAGTAAATTGCAGGAGAAAGAAAAAGAAAATAAGTATCCTTAAATTGTAAGTTACGGGCCATTTATAATGTAGGATACAAGTACATGGGATAGATAAATCTAAGTAACAAGCATAGCATGGTATAAGTGTGCCAACAGAAATGTAATATGGAACAAGAATCATGCAAACAGAATCGAGCAACATGGTATACAAATAGGTACAGGTAACATGTATCAAGTGTCATGTGAATAGGTAAACAGGTAAACATATATCATGTACACAGGTAACAGGTATGCAGGTAACAGGTCAACAGGTAATCAGGTATACAGGTATACAGGTAACAGGTACAAGTACAGGTAACCATGTAACATGTATCAAGTTATGTCAAGTCTTGTGTTATTCCTATCTAGGTAGTACTTCATCCACCCCAAAAACATAACACATGGTTGCTACAACAAATAGTTTCTCTTTAGATTTCATAGTGGAGTCCATAAGGCAGTGTACTCAAGGATCAGGATAATAGGGAACAGGAATAGGTAGAACCTAGTGGCTCTCTTCCGAGTACCCCTTCCTATAGGGAAGTATGCAGTAAGGTATAGGAAACAGGCATAACCTAGTGGTTATATTCCGAGTACATCTTCCTATAGGGAAACATGCAATCAGGTACAGGTAACAGAATCATGAATCATGTAGTCATGAACACGTAACAGGCAGGCAGGACACAGGTCCTCTTCTCAGTACACGTTTCTATATTTTCCACTACTAGATCTTTCCCTTAACCTCGGCTTGGTCATTTATTATTAAAATCAAGCATGCATGTATGTGTCGCAAAACAAAGCAAGGATAACAGGGTATAAACATGTATCAGGTTCAGGGTGAAAGATAAACAAGTATACGTACAAGATAACACATAACAGGGTAAAACAACTAGTTTTCTAATTCAAGACAGCAAGCCAGTGTTGTACTAAAACAGTGATTCCCGCTACTTCAAACATGCAAACTTGGATCCGTCAGAAAATCTGAAAAGTAGACTTCTGTCTGAATCCATCAAGTATATATAAGTCATATAGTGTTTCACAAAATCATAACTCAAAACTGGATCTAAACCAGAAAATACGTTCAGCCATAAATCAGTAAATTGTATTCAAGTACAGGAAAACAGCAAGAAATCATCATAATAAATTCCAGGAAAAATATGGGATATTCCCCTATATGTCTAGCATCAAAATACAAAGTTTTATAATTTTCCAGAAAGATAGTTAATTCAACCAAAATCAGAAAACATCAAGAAACGGTAGTATGGCAAATCTGAAGTTCCCAACACTGCTGTACGAAAATAGTAATATCTCGCAAACTGTGAAACGAAATCCAGATCCGTCAAAGGGAGATTAAAATAGACAAAATAATCTAACTTTCATATTCACAAATATTTTTCATACAGTAAAAGGAAATAGGGTAAAAATACAAATCTTTACAAACAGCGAACAAAATATAGCAAGTATAGCTTTCATAAACAAGCATGAAACGGCGTATAAGCTCATCAATAAAATCCACCAAAAATCCTGGGTAATCCCTAGATAGATATAGAAATTCTGACTAAAGTTTCAGATCAAAATAATATGTGTAGCACAAATATCAAAATAATTTAGTCATCAACTCATCAAGAAACGGAATCTGAAATTTATCTACACCTCTGTAGTAAAACAGTCATATCTCACACATACGAAAACGAAATTGAACAAGGTCAGAGGGGTTGAAAAGAAACCGAATTTCTCTACAATTCATGTTTTTTACTGAAATTAAGATTCTGAACTTAATATGGCCTAAATTACTGATCAAGACAGATTATCTGCAAAATACAGAATTTCCTCAAAAACCAAAAGCAACATAATTCAAAAGAAACTTGACCCAATCATAACCAAACATGAAATCAAGCCTACCAAGTGTCCAAACAATATGAAATAGGGTAATTAACATATCCAAAATATGTCTAACACATGGATCCTCAACAAACGCCCAAATTCTCACAAATATCTCATACATGATCAAAATCAAGAACGGTCAAATCCTAAGTTGTTCATGTCAAATTTGTGACGTGAGTCAACTATGGTTAAATAACACTATAGAGACAAAACCCATCAAGAATAACACAAACATGAGTTGTCTCTAGAACCCAACTATATTATAGGTGGTATTTAGGACTTGTATCATACAAAGAAATTTGAGTACAAGTTACTTGCCTGAAAGACGACAAAACTGACGAAGCAAAAGCAAGAATAACGGGAACGGATCCTGGGGCATGAACACAAAAATAACGAACGGATCACGAACCAAACTCACGAACACACGATCACGAACAAGATCACGAACTGTCACGTCCCGCTTCCCAAAAATACGGAATACGAGCACGTAACAAAAGCCCAGCGAATGATTTTCATCATCCATAAGCTGTTCAGGAATTCTTTACAACATATCACAATATAATCTGAGTCGAAAGCTAAAAATGTCAACCACATGCACATACGAACCAAATACCAAGAAGAATACTTGAAATGAAATATATTAATTTCAAATAGTCATGATCTGAAATACACAAATAATCCTGTGTCACATCGCCCAAATACAAGAATAAATACAAGTCTCAAAATATAATATTGTTTAAGCAACTATAAGAAATAATAATAGCAAAATTTTAGCATCAAGTACATCATGTCACCAATCCCGTCTGGAACCTGTCCTCCAAAATCTGCAATTCAACGAATGCAGGAAAGAGAAAAAGAGAAAACTCAAGTACCCGTCAATTGCAAGTCACAGATCACAAATAATGTAGGATACAAGCACATGGAGAAACTAACTAACAACACGGTATACTAACAGGTACAGGTATCATGTGTCAAGTTAAGTAAACAGGTAAACAGGTGAACATGAATCAATTATCAGGTAATCAAGTAACAAGTTATCAGGTAACAGGATAGTCAGGTAACAGGTATACCGGTAACAGATAATCATGTATCAGGTAAACAGGTATCAGGTATCATGTAACAGGTGTCATGCTAAATCAAGTCTAATCTTGTTAATTTACTATCTAGGTAGCACTTCATGCCGCCCACACCACTTGGTTGCTACAACAAAGCAATTTTGTTTTTGATTTCATAGTAGACCATTAAGAACAGTGTACTTAGGTACAGGAAATAGGAAATAGGTTCATGAATCAAAATAGGTACACAAATCATCCGATTCATGTATCAACGGGTTCATGAATCAACAGGTACACTACCAACAGGTACGTGCATCAATAAGTAACAGGTACACGACCAACAGGTACGTGCATCAACAGGTAACAGGTACATGAACCAAAGGTCCATGGAGCAACAGGTAACAGGTACATGAACCAACATGTTCATACAGCAACAGGCTCATGTATCAACATGAATCAAAATGGGAAATATGGGCCCCCTTCCGAGTATACGTTTTTGAACTATCCACTATTAGATCTTTCCCATAAACCCCGGTATGGTTACTTTTATTATTGTTATCCAACGGACATGAATGTGTGAGAAATAGTGTCAAATAAACATGGTATGATCAGGTTTAGGTTCAGGAAAATAAATATACAAGCATGGATGATATACATTCACATAAACGAGCAAAATAGTGTATGTTCATAATCAGGACAGCATGACCAATCAGTACTAAAACCAAAATTCTGGTCTCTACAGAAATGCAAACCTAGATCCGTCGAAGAATCAAAAACCTAGACATCCACACGATTCTAACACATATAAATAAGTCACATACTAGTTCACAACATCTCAACTCAAAACTGATTTGAATACAGAATTTAGGTTCAGCCAGAAAACAGGGGAACAACTTCAAAGGCATGAAAACAGCATGAAAACACATCGAATAATTCCACGAAAAATCTGGGGTATTCCCCTATAGGTATAGACTCAAAATAACAAGTTTCATAATATTCCAGTAAGTATAGATCAGCCATAAAAAATAAGAAGCAACACGAAAACATAATTTGACGACTCTGGAATTCTCAACATTGCTGTACGAAAACTAAGATATCTCGCAAGCAGTGAATCGAAATCCAATTCCGCCAAAGGGACATGAAAATAGATAGATTTTACTAACTTTCATATTTCACAAAGAATTTTCATACAGTATAACGAATCATAATGAAAATAGAATTTTTTACTGCAAAGTAAGCAAAATACAGCATGAGAGAATTTTAGAAAAGAGCATGAAACACCACATAAAACTTATCTTTAAAATTCATCAAAAATCTGGATAGTCCCTAACATCATAAGAAAACACTGACCAAAATATTAGATCAAGATATTATGTATAGAATAGTTCTTGAAAATAGTTTGTTAACAAAATTAACCCAAAACAGAATCTGGAATTGATCGACACGTCTGTACCAAAATATTCATAACTCAGTCATACAAAATCCAAATCAAGCAAAATCAGTGGGGTTTGAAAATAAACAAAATTACCTAGAATTCATTTTTTATTTTGGAATTAAGATTTTTCTGACTGTAGCATGGACGAAAATAGAAATCAAAACAGAACAAGCAGCAAATACAGATTTCACACCTCTAATCAAGAACATCATAACTTTCACAATATTGATCCAAACACATCCAAACTTGAAATATAACTTACCAAACATCTAAACATCATGATTTATGGTTACTAACATGTCCACACCTATTATTTTCACATGGGCATTCAATCAAATACAATTCATGCAAATAATCACATACATGCATCAAAAATCAAGTTTTGGGTAAATCCTAGGTCATTATCCTATCAAGTTTGGTGTCATAAGTCATCTATGGCCAATTTATCACAATAGAGACAAAATCTATCAAGGAAAATACAAATTTTGGTTGTCTCTAGACCCAACTACACTAGATGTGAACTTTTTGACTTGTATCAACCTAATGAACTGTAGTACAAGTTACTTGCCTTGTTATGCAGTGAAATACGATGCAAATAGTCCTAGGATTAAAACCCACGAGCCAATCCTCTCCGAACGTGAATCCAAGCAAACCCACGAACAAAGACGCCCACGAACAACTCCTTGATGCAACGAACCAAAGTGGAGGAAACCCGCTTCAAGACTCCACAAAAGAGAAGAGGTTTGTGATGTTTTTGAGGTTGATGGTGGTGTTTATGGTAGCCGACCAACAAGGGAGGAGATGTAGGGTTTGTATGTATGGTGTTGTATATGGTGGAGTAGGGTTGTGATGGCCGGATTGCAAGGAGGGAGGGGGCTCGGTTGGAGGAGTGCAGGCTGGATGTGGGGGAATGGATGGGAGCAGCCGGGATCACAAATTCAAGGGAGGTCGGGTGTAATTTAGGAGAGGGAGAGAGAGAATAGGATTAGCGTTAGAGTTTATTAGGATTAGGGTATTATATATGGGGTTTAAAGTGGCTAATGGGTTGTGGGTTTGGGTATGAAGTAATAGGTATACAAATGGGTATTGGGTATTGGGTAGATTTCAAATAGGGATACAATTTATAATGAATTCTGTGGCTCCTAAAAATCTCATTAGGGGGTCAAAAATCATAGTTTTGGGAAAACACCACCAAAATTTCCATCACATCACCACAGAAAAATATAATGAAGATAATGGGGCCAAAAATGAAGAAAAAATTCCAAAATGGCGAAAACGAACCAAAACGACGAACAAACAACACAAGGAGCTCAAAAAGAAATAAAAAGAATATATATTGAAAACAAATTCAATATATGGTTCCAAAAAATATAAGAGAGATGAAATACACAAAAATAAAAAATACACTCCAAAATACATAAATTAGAAAACAGGGGTTACAATCCTACCCACCTTACAACAAAATTTCGTTCTTAAAATTTGCTTAGGCGGTACATAGGACAAGGCAAAAGCAAACTGGGGAAAGGTAACAAAACAGAGGCTAAAGGGAAAGGAACAAAACAGTGGCAAAACCAAAAATAGAAGGAAGTGGAAGAAGATGGACAAGCAGGATGTCAAATGGAATGCAAGAAAGAGAATAAATAGTATCAAAAAGAAAGAATCATCACAAGATAACCAAGCAATAAGGGAGTCGGCAGAAATGAAATCAAAAAGAGAAAAGACAAGGAAGAATTGAATCCAATAATAAGTCAATGGATGAGAACAATGCAAAAGATAGGGGAAACCAAACAATGCAAGGAAGGAGAAGCAACAATATGATCCTGGGACCTGTGGGTTATGAGCCCACAACGCTTCCGCTCCGCCACTCTGATCGGGAAAAACTACCAATAGCATCAAGCGATGCCGATGGACGGACCAAGCAGAAAATAGCAAAAGAATGGATGGCACCAACATCAAGGAATATGGGTATGAAAGAAATGAATTCATACCCAACAAGAAATCAATCAACGAGATGAACTAAAAGAGGGTGAAGAATCAAGTAATCAAGGAATTGAATAAGAAGGGATAAAGTGAATGGAATAAGACTATATCCAGATCAATGTTGATAGTAATTCATTTATGCAAGCATGGTTGGTGAAATGTTGCGCAGATTCCAGTTCGAGCCAAGCTTGTCTAATATAACAGTCAAACTAATACATTAGCCAAACCTGGGCTCTGATACCACTAAAAATCCTGTCACGTCTCGCTTCCCAAAAATACAAAATACGAGCACGTAACAAAAGCCCAGTGAATGATTTTCATCATCCATAAGCTGTTCAGGAATTCTTTACAATATATCACAATATAATTAGAGTCGAAAGTCAGAAAGTCAACCACATGCACATATTAACCAAATACCAACAAGAATACTTGAAATGAAATATATTAATCTCAAATAGTCATGATCTGAAATACACAAATAATCCTGGGTTACATCGCCCAAATATAAGAATAAATACAAGTCTCAAAATACAATATTGTTTAAGCAACTATAAGAAATAATAGCAAAATTTCAGCATCTAGTACATCATGTCACCAATCCCATCTGGAACCTGTCCTCCAAATCTGCAATTCAACGAATGCAGAAAAGAGAAAAAGAAAAAACATAAGTACCCGTCAATTGCAAGTCGCGGGTCACAAATAATGTAGGATACAAGCACATGGGGAAACTAACTAACAACAAGGTATACTAATAGGTACAGGTATCATGTGTCAAGTGTCAAGTAAACAGATGAACATGAATCAATTATCAGGTAATCAGGTAACAAGTAATCAGGTAACAGGATAATCAGGTAACAGGTATACATGTAACAGATAATCATGTATCAGGTAAACAGGTATCAGGTATCATGTAACAGGTGTCATGCTAAGTCAAGTCTAATATTGTTAATTTACTATCTAGGTAGTACTTCATGCTGCCCACACAACATGGTTGCTACAACAAAGCAATTTCGTTTTAGATTTCATAGTGGACCATAGAGGGCAGTGTACTCAGGTACAGGAAACAGGAAACAGGATCATGAATCAAAACAGGTACACGAATCATCCGATTCATGCATCAACGGGTTCATGAATCAATCGGTACACGACCAACAGGTACGTGCATCAACAAGTAACAGGTACACAACCAACACGTACGTGCATCAATAGGTAACAGGTACATGAACCAACAGGTTCATGCAGCAACAGGCTAATGAATCAATATGAATCAAAATGGAAAATACAGGCCCCCTTCCGAATACACGTTTCTGAACTATCCACTATTAGATCTTTCTCATAAACTTCGGCTTGGTTACTTTTATTATTGTTATCCAACGGACATGAATGTGTGCGAAATAGTATCAAACAAACATGGTATGATCAGGTTTAGGTTCAGAAAATAAATATACAAGCATGGATGATATACATTCACATAAACGAGCAAAACAGTGTATGTTCATAATCAGGACAGCATGACCAATCAGTACTAAAACCAAAATTCTGGTCTCTACAGAAATGCAAACCTAGATCCGTCGAAGGATCTGAAAACTAGACATCCACACGATTTCAACGCATATAAATAAGCCACATACTAGTTCACAACATCTCAACTCAAAACTAATTTGAATACAGAATTTAGGTTCAGCCAGAAAACAGGAGAACAACTTCAGAGGCATGAAAACAGCATGAAAACATATCGAATAATTCCACGAAAAATCTGGGGTATTCCCCTATAGGTATAGAATCAAAATAACAAGTTTCATAATATTCCAGTAAGTATAGATCAGCCATAAAAAATAAGTAACACGAAAACATAGTTTGACGAATCTGGAATTCTAAACACTGCTTTACGAAAACTAAGATATCTCGCAAACAGTGAATCGAAATCTAATTCCGCGAAAGGGACATGAAAATAGATAAATTTTACTAACTTTCATATTTCACAAAGAATTTTCATCCAGTATAACGAATCATAGTGAAAATAGAATTCTTTACTGCACAGTAAGCAAAATACAGCATGAGAGAATTTTAGAAAAGAGCATGAAACACCACATAAAACTTATCTTTAAAATTCATCAAAAATCTGGATAGTCCCTAACATCATAAGAAAACATTGACCAAAATATTAGATCAAGATATTATGTATAGAACAGTTCTTGAAAATAGTTTGTTAACAAAATTAACCCAAAACAGAATCTGAAATTGATCGACACGTCTGTACCAAAACATTCATAACTCAGTCATACGAAATCCAAATCAAGCAAAACCAGTGGGGTTTGAAAATAAACAAAATTACCTAGAATTCATTTTTTATTTTGGAATTAAGATTTTTCTGACCGTAGCATGGACGACAATAGAAATCAAACCAGAACACCCAGTAAATACAGATTTCACACCTCGAATCAAGAACATCATAACTTTAAGAATATTGATCCAAACACATCCAAACTTGAAATAAAACCTACCAAACATCTAAAAATCATGATTTAGGGTTACTAACATGTCCACACCTATTATTTCACATAGGTATTCATCCAAACACAATTTCACAGCATTACTCACATATAAGACTAAAATTCAAGATTTGGTCAAATCCTAGGTTATCACCTATCAAGATTGGTGTCATAAGTCATTTATGGCCAAATTATGACAATAGAGATAAAACCTATAAAGAAAAAACACAATCTTTGGTTGTCTATAGAGCCAACTATATTATAGGTGAACTTTTTGACTTGTATCAAACAAATAAATTTAAGTACAAGTTACTTGCTTGGATGAAGACGACGAATCCAACCAAAACAAGAGAATAACAGGAATGGATTCCTGGACACGAACCAACGAACGGATCAAATACGAACCACGATCATGAATCCAAAGAACAAATAATCCACGAACACGATCGGACGGCTGAGATCATGAGATCATGGCGATCAGATCAGATCGGACGACTCTGATCGAAGATCAAGATCGAGATGTGATCAGTATCTTGATGATGAGGTCGATGATCGAGTCAGATCGACGATCGGACGGCCACCAAACAAAGCGATCAAAGAACCCCAAGATGATGATAGTGCGATCCGATGGTCCATAATCAAGAGATCAAGATGATGGATGAGATCACGATCCAATCGAAAGGCTCCAAACAAAGAGATCAAAACCCATGATGATGATGATCATGATGCGATCAACGGCTCACAACAAAACATGATCAAACAAACCAACAACGAACGGGAACACGAATGGAACCATGAATACACCAATACCAGCAAGCATAGAAACACGTGCAAACCACACGCGTGCTACACGAGAACAAGCGAGGAAGCACGGCAGCGAAGCGTGCCCTTGTTGGCTGCCGTGGGGCCGCGGACAGGGGAGAGCTGCGATCGGGAGAACACAGGCCAGGGCTGCAGGCGGTGGTTGTGCTGTGCGGGGACAGCGCCGAGGGAGTCGACAGCGGGGTCTGGCTGTACTGCGGGCGCATCGCAGAGGAGGTGCCACAGGTAGCTGCAGCGTACAGGGAGTGAGGCGGAGACGGGGCAGGGCGGAGGATGCGGAAGAGACTAGGTCGGCTGCGCGATGGCGGCGCAGGCGAGGCGGAGAGCGGACGGGAGAATGGGAGAGAGGGAAACGAAGGTCGAGGCTTGGGGGGTGCAGCGTTGACTGCGGGAGAGGAGGAGGTGCGGGTTGCGGCCGCGAGGCTGTGGTCTGGCGCCTGCAGTCGCGCGGCTATCGTTGCGCGATCGGGAGGAGATGGAGGGAGACGATGGAGGATGAATAAGGAGGAAGGGGCGGCTGGGGTTTAGCATGGGGTAGACGAGGAGTCGGCTGATAGGCGATAGGAAGATGAAAGGGGTTAATATATATGGTAGAGAAGTTTAGGGTTAGGCTGTATGGGTTTCGGGTGGGTTTTGCTAATGGGTTTGGGTCTGATAGGGTATGGGTTTAGTTGGGTTTGGTTTAAAAGGAGTTTAATGGGTTTTAAAATGGGTTTTAGATTTATTTAAATGGGTATTAGGATTTAAATAAAAATAGGATTTTAAAATCCAACGGGAAAATAAAATAATCAATAACAATAAAATAATATTTATAACAAAATTTAGTTTTCTTTTCAATATAGAATTTATTTAAAACAACTACAAATACAATTTGTGCATAGAAGTAGATTTTTAATAAACATTCAAAAACAACAATAATAACAAAATATGAATTGTATTACACTATAAAAATTATAGAAAATATTTGTAGATAAAATTATTGATCGAAAACAGATTTTAATAGGAAGTCTAATAATACAATTTGATAAAATAAATTTGAAAATATAAAAAAATATATTTTTGGGAAAACAGGGATTACATCCAACTTCGAGAAAACAGCAGCCCCACTCAGATGATCAAACAAATCATCAATTCTATGCAACGGGTACCGATTCTTCACAATAACTCTGTTCAATTCTCGATAATCCATGCACAGTCGACGACTACCATCTTTCTTATCAACGAAAAGGACCGGAGCACCCCATGGCGAAACACTAGGTCTGATGAAACCTAAATCAAGCAACTGCTGAATCTGCACATTAAGCTCTGCTAGCTCAACCGGTGCCATCCTGTAGGGACTCTTCGATATCGGCTCTATTCTAGGCTGAACATCAATACCGAATTCCACTTCCCTATTGGGGGTAAGCCAGGCAACTCATCCGGAAAAACATCCAAGAAATCCCGAACTACTAGAGGCGCAGACTCACAGCCTGAATGCAACTCCATCGCACAAACCTCCTGATCAACTGCAGCTCGACCAAGAGAAGAATCCCCGACATGGAACTCAAACTCTGTGTGATCTGGAATCCAGAACACAACCTTCTTGGCACGGCAATCAATAATAGCATGGGTTTCACCCAACCAATCCATACCCAGAATAATGTCGAACCTCGAATTCCCAATTACAATCAGATTGGCTTTGAACTCTGCGTCCCCAATAACAACGGGACATTGCCTGCACTCCTGGGAACAAATGACAACTCTACCACATGTCACAATATTCCAAGCCTTTGACATGTTGCTACACTCCAACTGATGGCGAGCGACAAATCGAGAGGAGACAAAAGAATGGGTTGCCCTAGAATCAAACAGAACAAAAGCAGGATAAGAGCAAACCAGCACAACACCTAAGCCAGAAAAGAAAAAAAGACAAAGAAGAGAAGGGTTGAACAGGGGTGAGGGAAAACAAAAATAGAATGCAACAGAAAGAAATAAAGCAAGGGAAATGGACCAAAAAAATAGAAACAAACAATAATAAAACAACAAAACAAAATATACCTGCAACCACACCCACAGCTGACTCAGCATCTGCAGTAGTCAGGATGAAAGCCTGACCTCTCATCGGAATAGCGGTACTCTGACCGACAATCTGGTACGCTGCGGGAGAAGCGGTGGTCTAGCTGGACCACAAGCTGCGGCAACTGGCTGAACAGGACCCCTGGCTAGAGGAGCCAACCGCGGGCAATCCCACACCGAATGATCAGCAACACTACAACTAAAGCAGCGACGATTGGCCCGTCGGCAATCCTTGTGCTCATGCCCTGGGATACGGCAAAAGTCACAGAAACCAACTCTCGGAGGACCCGCAGAAGAGTAAGGAGCTGCCCTGACTGGAGGGGATGGAACAGGTCTCGGAATAGGTCCACCAAAAGACCTAGCAATTGAATGCAGAACATTCCGCTGAGAGGGAGTCGAACCACCACGAGCCTACTTCTGGGCCCTAGCTGCCTCAAGAGCCTCAGCATAGGTACGCAAGCGCAGAGAGACAAGCTGCACCTTTATGTCTCGCTCAAGCCCCAAGATGAACCTACGAGTCCTATCCTCTTCGTTCACCACAAGAACGGCTGCGAAGCAGCTAAGTCTCGTAAACTCGGCTGAGTACTCGTCCACATACCTGGAGCCCTGTTTCAGAAAGTCTTATGTTACAACATTGCATGCACAATATGCAACAAAATTTCATTACTCGAAATAATGACCAACCTGTTTCAGGGCTAAGAACTGCTGCTCCATCTCAACCCTGGTGCTGCTAGGAAAGAACTTCTCCAAGAAACTCCTAGTGAAAGTGGCCCAAGTGATCGGTCTTTCAAGCCTTTCGGACTTAGACCTCCACTAGATATGAGCCAAGTCTACAAACTAGATGGTAACCACATCCACACGATCTGCATCTACAACTCTAGCTACCAAAAGCAGGTTCTCTGTCCGAATCAACCACTGTTCAGCCTCCAAAGGCGTCTCAGTACCTGAAAACCTGTTCGGATGCAGCCTCACAAAGTCTGTGACCGTTCCCGGACGGGGTGGAAGAATATCCTGCCTAGGCGCAACAGGCGGAGTAGCTTGAGCGGCTTCTAAAGCAACCATTACCAAGTCACTATGGTTCTGCTACTGATTAATCAAGCGCTCAAGCACTGCAGTGACCGCCTCAATCGAGTCACCCTGCGACTAAGAAGTAGAACCTCTATGAGACATAGTATGCACGAAACCAAAAATAGTTAGCATTCAGATCATTGTTGATAATACTTGATTCATTCTATGCATGCATGGTTGGTGAATGTTGCGCAGATTTCTAGTTCGAGCCAAGCTTGTCTAATATATTAGTCAACTAATACATTAGCCAAACCTGGTGCTCTGATACCACTAAAAACCCTATCACGCCTCACTTTCCAAAAAGAATACGGAATACGGATATGTAACAAAAGCCCAGCGAATGATTTTCATCATCCATAAGCTGTTCAAGAAATCTTAACAACATGCACAAGAAATATACAGAGTCGGAAGCGATTTATCAACCATATGCACATAATGAGTCAAATACCAGCAAAAAATACTTGAAACCAAATACATAAATCTTAAATAGTCATGATCTAAATAAAACACAAGTCTTGGGTCACATCGCCCAAATACAAGAATAAATCCAAGTCTCAAATACAAGAATAATCCAAGTCTCACGAATACAATTTTTTTTCAAGCACGATACAAGAAATAATAATAATAAAAAGCAGCACTAATACTTTAAGTCTCTGATACCATCTGGAACCTGTTCTCCGAAATCTGCAATTCATCGAATGCAGGAAAGAGGAAAAGAGAAAACACAAGTACCCGTCAATTGCAAGTCACGGGTCACTTATAATGTAGGATACAAGCACATAGGAAAACTAATTAGCACATGGTATAAATGTGATGTCAAGGTAAACAACTAGCATGGTAAAAGTGATCAAGTGTACATAGCATAAGTCAAGTGTCAAGTAAACAAGTAGCGCATAAACATGCATCAAGTGTCAAGTGTCATATTATCATGTATCAAGTTTCAAGTTTCATGTAAACAAGTCTCATGTATCATGTAGTCTAGTATCAAGCAAGCATGTATCATGTTCACGTATCATGTTCAAGTAGCATGTTCAAGTCTTGTAGTGAATTACTATCTAGGTAGCACTTCATATAGCCCACCTTACATGGTTGCTACAACACAACAGATTCACTTTAGATTTCATAGTGGACCAAAGGGTAGTATACACGGGGACAAGCAAGTAATTGAGCTCCAAGCTCATGTATCATGTATCACGTGTCAAGTAGTGCAAGTGGCAAGTATCGTGTCTTGCATTCAAGTATCAAGTATCATGTCAAGTATCACGTAGGATCAGTGGATCCCCTTTCGAGTACACATTCCTGAACTATCCACTATTAGATCTGTCCCTTAAACTCCGACTTGGTTAATTTTATTATTAATGTCTAACAAGCATGTATACGTGAAAAATATATCAAGAATAACATGGCATGATCATGTGACAAGTGCAAGTAGCAAGATAGACATGTACGAGTGCAAGATATCTCATAAACGAATAAAATATACACATCTCAAGTTCAGGACAGCAAAACCATGCTGTAGTAAAACAGTGATTCCAAGAGTTACAGACAAGAAAATGAAAATAGACTTCCATACGAATCCAGCGAGTATAATTAAGTCACATACTAGTTCACAACAACACAGCTCAAAACTGATTTGAATACAGAATTTAGGTTTAGCCAGAAATCACGAAAACAACTTCAAGAACAGGAAAACAGCATGAAAACACATTAAATAAAACCACGAAAAATCTGGGGTATTCCCCTATATGTCCAGAATCTAAATATAGAGTTTCAGAATTTTTCAGTAAAAATAGATAAGTCATCAAAAATACGAAAGTATCAAGAAAACATAGTTTAGCAAATCTGGAAATCCCAACACTGCTGTACAAAAATTAAGATATCTCGCAACCAGTGAAACGAAATCCAATTCCGTCAAAGGGATATGAAAATAGATAGAATTTACTAACTTTAACATTTCACAAACAATTTTCATACAGTGAAAGGAATCATGGTGAAAATAGGGTTCTTTATAGAACAGCGAGCAAAATACAGCATGTATGGATTTTATAAACGAGCAAAAAAACACCACATAAAACTTATCAATAAAATTCATCAAAATTCTGGGTAATTCCTAACTTAATAAAGAAACACTGACAAAAATATTGGATCAAAATAATATGTATAACATAGTTTTTGAAAATAGTTTGTTAACAAAATCAATGAAAAACAGAATCTGGAAAAGATCGGCACGTCTGTACTAAAACAGTCATAACTCAGACATACGAAATCCAAATCAAGCAAAGTAAGTGGGGTTTGAAAATAGACAAAATTATCTAAAACTCATATTTTATTCCGAAATCAATATACTGGTTGTAACATAGACGAAAATAGCAAACAAAACAAAATATCCAGAAAATACAGATTTCACCCTCAAGCACAAAAACAACATAGATTCAAGAATATTGCTCCATACACATCCAAACTTGAAATACAACCTACCAAGTGTATAAACATCATGATTTAGGGTTATTAATATGTCCACGCCTATTATTTCACATGGGTATCAACCAAAACATGAATTTGCACAAAAGTAACACATACACGACCCATGTTCAAGAACGGGCGAATCCTAGGTTATTTCATGTCAAGAATTGTGTCGTGAGTCTGCTATGGCCAAAATATCACAATATAGACAAAACCCATCAAGAAAAACACAATCAAAGGTTGTCTCTAGACCCAACCACACTATAGGTGAACTTTGGTACTTGCATCAAACAAATAAATTGGAGTACAAGTTACTTGCCTTATTTTGGGGATGAAGAACGATGCAAACACACCTATAAGCAAAACCCACGAACGAAATCCGCTACAAGCACAAATTCAAGCAACTACGAACAAAATCCACACGAACGATCCTCCTTGAAGCAACGATCAAAGTGGCAAGCACCCACTTTGAGAACACAACGAAGAGACGAGTATGGGGTTAAAAAGTTGAAAACTTGATGATGGTGGTGTTGGTCTTGGTGGTCGGCAAGCAAGAAGAGTTCGGGCTTGGGTGTGTGGATGGCCGAAGGTGAGGTATAGGCCGGGACTAGGGGAGCTTGGCCTGGAGATGTCGGCCTGGAGTAGGGGCCGGCTGATGGTGGAAGGGGGGCCCGGGTTAGGGTGTAGCCGGCAAGAAGAGAGGGAGAGAGTTAGGGTTTTAGGAGGGGAATTAGGGTTTGTGATTAGGAGGGTATATATATAGGTTTTAAATGTGGGTTAATGGGTTGTGGGTATTAGCATGTAGTAATAGGTATACAAATGGGTAATGGATATTGGGTCAAATACAAATAGGAATACAAATTAGAGTGAATTCTATGGCTCTTGAAAAATCTTATTAGGGGTCAAGAATCATAGGAAAGGAAAAACACCACCAAACTCCACCACGACATCAAGAAAAAAATAAAAATAAAGATATCGAGACAAAAAATGAGGAAATGATCAAAATAAATGAAAAACGATCAAAAGAGACAAAAAATCAAACACAAGGAGCTCAAAATGAAATAAAGCGAATATATATTGAAATCAAATCCAATATACGGTTCAGAAAAAATTCAAGAGAGAGAAATACACCAAAAATGTAAAATACAGTAAAAAATACATAAAATGAAAAAACAGGGGTTACAATCCTACCCACCTACAAGAAAATTTCGTTCTTGAAATTCAAAAGAAGATACATAGGGTAACGCCAAGCAAGACAAAACAACTAAAAGAAAAGCAAAAACTACTACTCAAACAAATGAGGAAACTTCTGCTGAATTTCCTTTTCCAACTCCCAAGTCGAATCACCAGGCAATATTATTTTATGTTTGAACTTAAGGATAGACATTAGAGGGAGATGTGATGAAGTATGGAAAAACATGAGTATGAGGGCCTCATATGATTCGTGGTGGGAGATTATCTCAAGAATTATCGGGGTGTGAGGCATGATGTCTAAATCTCTCGTGGTATGGGATTTATCTTCAGAATTATCGACATCGAGGTGATGCTCATGAGATATTTGTGTGATGAGGTACCATATGACTCGCGGAGTGGGCTTCGTCTCCAGAATTATCGAGGTGTGAGGTATGATGTCCAAAAATCACTCATGGTGAGAGAACAATTTTCTAGAATTATCGGGGTTATGGCTCGTGGTGTGGGTTTCGTCTCCAAAATTATCGAGGTTATGGCTCGCGATGGGAGAACGATTCTCAAGAATTATCGAGGCGGTACTAGATACTCACAGGATATGTAAACTGTACATTAGTCGCCGTAGTAGGATTTCATAACAAGGGGTTAAATCCTATAATGAGGAATATGATAAGGGCTTGCCCTCTGACCTATGTAGTATGGGATACATGGAATCCGAATAAGTATGCATTAGTGTCATCATAGTGTAATTTCTGCAATATGATGATGGTTCGAGACTATGGATGGATAAAACAAATAGGGTCAAGATCTAACAAGAAATCTTCCTGAGAACAAATCTAAAAACAAAAGCGAGACTACAGGCGGTATTTTGTACTTGTATACAAACAAAAGATTATACAAGTTACTTGCCTTAAGGTAGCCGACGAATCTGATGAAAATATGAGAATAATGGGAATGGATTCCGGGCAACTAACACGACACAAACGATCACGAACACAACACTTGCGGAAGGCAGGGAATGGCGAAGCTTGGCGTCGAGAGCAAGGGCGTCGGGAGCATGGGCGTCGGCCGAGAGGGCACGTTGTAGTGGGGAGTGCTACTGTCATCGGAAAAGGAGAAGGGGAGGTCACAGGACCATTGGCGTCGTGGGGTTTGCTGCTAGCTTCGGAAGGAGAAGGGGAGAGGAACGCGGGGGGGGGGGGTGGCATCGTGGGGTGCAAGGCGGCGCGACAGGGGGTTGCGAGGGTGCCGGCGATGGGGTCACAATAGGCAGAGGGAAGTCGATGGTTGGGGTGCACACGGGAAGAGAGGGAGAGAGAGAGATAGGTAGATTAGGGTTTAGGAGATAAAAAATGTAGATAGCAGTATAACAAATTTTGTTGGGATTTTAATTGGATTTTTGGCAAGTAAGATTTTGAGGAATCAAGAGAAGATAGGGGAAAACATGATCTGCTTGTTAGGCAAACATGGGGAACGTGAAGAAATATCTGGTAAGACTGGGTAAAAGAAGATGGTATTGGGTAGCGGGTAGGATCCAGTATGACGGATAGAAGGGTTCAAATATGGTAGACTTGGGACTCCTCAGCGAAGCGGTCACAATATCCATCGTGATGTGCTCCCACTTCCACTCCGAAATGGGAAGCGGTTGAAGAAGTCCGGCAGTTCTCTGATGCTCTGCCTTCACCTGCTAGCAGATCAAACACTGAGATTCAAAACTAGCCACGACCCTCTTCATACCGTGCCACCAAAAGTAAAGCTTCAAGTCTCGGTACATCTTAGTACCTCCGGGATTAATATAGTACGACGACTGATGGGCTTCCTTAAGCAACCTCTGATGAACTTCCCTTCGGGACACACAACCTGGACCCAAAACGAAGCGATCCATCATCATGAACAACAATATCCATTCTGGAACCGGCCTCAACCTCTGCTCTGAATCCCTGCAACTTCTCATCACCAGCTTGATCCTCTTTAATCTGCTCAATAAGAGATGACTGAAGCTGAAGCATCATGCAACCCTGATCAGAACTCACATCCAACTCCAACCTCCGCATCTGCTCCACCAGCTCCCTCTGCTGAGTCAGGAACCTGGTTGCTAGTCTCCTGCTCAAAGCATTTGGTACCAAGTTGATCTTGCCATGATGATACTGCAGATTGATGTCATAGTCGGCCATCAGCTCCAACCAATGCCTCTGCCTCATGTTCAATTCCTTCTGGGTGAAGACATACTTGAGACTTTTGTGGTCAGTAAAGATTTCCA
The DNA here is from genome assembly GCA_017893485.1 of Hemerocallis citrina. Lineage (NCBI taxonomy): Eukaryota > Viridiplantae > Streptophyta > Magnoliopsida > Asparagales > Asphodelaceae > Hemerocallis > Hemerocallis citrina. The sequence goes on along the minus strand of CM030367.1, from coordinate 72,109,755 downwards.
CTCGGTCTCCAAGTAAATAGTGTCTCCACAGCTTCAAAGCAAAGATCACTACCGCCAACTCCAAATCATGAGTCGGATAGTTCCTCTCATGCGTCCTCAACTGCCTCGATGCATAAGCAACCACTCGGCCCTTCTGCATCAATGCTGCACCAAGCTTGCCAGAAGCGTTACAGTGAACCATAAATCTGCCTGAACAATCCGGAATAGTCAACACTAGTGCTGATGTCAACCTGCTCTTTAATTATGCAAAAGCTTCGTTGCAAGCCTCACCCCAAATGAACTTCTTCTCCTTCCTTGTCAGCTTAGTCAACGGCCCAGCTATCTTCGAAAGTCTTGAATGAATTTCCGATAATATCCAGCTAGACCAAGGGAACTTCTTACTTCTGAAACTGACTTGGGGAATGGACAATTTCTCACTGCAGCAACCTTGGACGCATCAACTGAGTTTCCCTCACCCGAGATAATGTGCCCCAAGAAGGTAACCCGGTCAAGCCAAAACTCATACTTGCTGAGTTTCCCATAGAGCTGATTCTCCCTCAAAGTCTGTAGAACCAACCTTAGATGCTCAGCATGCTCCTCTTGGTTCCAAGAATATACCAGAATATCATCTATGAAGACCACCACAAATCTATCAAGGGGAAAAGACCATGTTCATCAGACTCATGAATACAGCTGGTCCGTTTGTAACTCTGAAAGGCATCACTAGGAACTTATAATGCCCATACCTGGTCCTGAACGTGGTCTTCAGCACATCAGATGCTTTCACCTTGACCCGATGATACCTTGAGAAAAGATCCAACTTCGAAAAGAATGACGCTCCTCCCAACTGATCAAACAAGTCATCGATCCTAGGCAGCGGATATCGGTTCTTGACAGTAACACTATTCAGTTCCTGATAATCGATGCACAGTCGACGGATACTGTCCTTCTTGCTGACAAAAAGAACTAGAGCTCCCCATGGTGAAATACTGGGTCAGATGAACCCCAAATCTAGAAAACCTTGAATATGCACCTTCAGCTCTGTTGGCTCAACCGGTGCCATCCTGTTGGTACTCTTCGATATCGATGCCGTACCTGGTTGAACCTCAATACCGAATTCCACATCCCTGTCAGGGAGTATCCTAGGCAACTCCTCTGGAAACACATCAAAAATCCCCGCGCTACTAGAGGTGCGGCCTCACAGCCTATGTGCAACTCCATCGCATAAGTCTCCTGATCAATTGCAGCCTTAGCTCGGTCAAGGGGCATCTTCCTGGCATGGAACTCAAACTCTGCGCGATGTGGGATTCATAATACATCTTTCTTGGTTCGGAAATTTATGACAGCATGGGACTCACCCAACCAATTCATACCGAGAATGACATCGAATCCAGAATTCCCAATTACGATCAGGTCAGCCTTGAAATCCGCACCACCAATAACCACGGAACTCTGCTTGCATTCCCCAGAACAGAAGAAAACACTGCCACCTATGACAATGTTCCAAGCCTCTGGCATGATGCTACACTCCAACTGATGTCGATCCATAAAGCGGAAAAAGACGAAGGAATGGGTCGCCCCGGAATCAAAGAGAACCTGAGCAGGAAAAGCACAAACTAGGATAATAGCTATGATAGAGTCAAAAAGCAAGGAAAAAGAAATGACGATTAAGGAATGAGGAAGAACAATGCAGAGCAGATAATATGAATGAACAGAGCAAACCAATGAAAGAAACAAGGGAAATTACAAAACATTGAAATGCAAAGATATCGACAACGACTCCTTCTGCCATTTTAGCTTCTGCAGTTGTCAGGTTGTAAGCCGCACCTCTCTTGGGAGCCGCGATCCTCTAACCGACGATCTAGCGCTGAGGGGGAAGCGATGGCCTGATCGGACCATGAGCTGGCGCTTCCTGCTGAACTGGACCCCCGGGTTGGAAGAGTCATCTTCCTATACGGGCAAACCTGCACCGAATGGTCACCAGTGCCACATCCAAAAACGGTGGTTGGCTCGCCTGCAATCCTTATTCACATGCCCCAATATCTGGCAGAAGTCACAGAAACCATCACCCCGTGGGACAACAGGTGGATAGAGAGCCATCCTAACAGGATGGGCCAGGACTGACCTCTGAATCAGCCCACCAGAAGGCCTAATGCAACAGCAGCAGGGTGATGAACTGTTCGCTGAGGAGGAGCCAACCTGTTGCGAGCCTGCTCATGAGCTCGAGCTTCCTCAAGAGCCTCAGCATAAGTACTAAGGTGAAGGGACACGAATGCATCTGAATATCTCGCTCAAGACCTAATAGGAATCTCCGAGCCCGATCCTCTTTGTTCGCCACTAAAGCGGCTGCGAAGCGGATAAGCCTGATGAATTCTACCGCGTACTCATCCACTGACCTAGAATCCTGTTTCAAGAGAGTCTCATGTTACAACATTATATGAACAATATGTAACAAAGTTCCAAAAATAGAACAATGACCAACCTATTTCATGGCAAGGAACTACTGCTCCATCTCAACTCGGGTGCTGCTGGGAAGAACTTTTCCAAGAAGCTCATGGTAAACGTGGTCCAAGCAACAGGCCATGCGAGCCTTTCGGACTCAGTCCTCCATCATATGTGTGCAAGGTCCACCAACTGGATGCACACTACATCCACACGATCAGCATCAGCAACTCTTGCCGGCAACAGCAACTGCTCCGTCCTGATCAACCACTATTCGGCCTCAAGCGGTGTCTCAGTGCTGGAAAATTTGTCAGGGTGCAGCCTCATGAAGTCTGCAACTATACCTGGACGAGGCGAAAGAGCTGCCTACGTAGGCACAGCATGAGTCGAGTTCCGAGCAACCTCCAATGCGGCCATCACAAGATCACTGTGATTCAGCTGCATGTGGATCAGCTGCTCCAGCACATTCGTAACCACCTCTAATCCAGGTTGTTTCTCCTGTGTATGGAAAGTGGAACCTCTGCGAGCCATGGCCTACAAAAATAAAAAACAATTAGCATCCAGATCAAGTTGATTATAATTTATTCATGTTAAAGCATGGTCTGTATACAGTTGAGTCAATCCTTGATCGAGCCAAACTTGTCTAACATATTAGTCAAACTAATACATTAGCCAAACCTGGGCTCTGATACGACTAAAAATCATGTCACGCCCCACTTCCCAAAAGAAATACGAAATACGGATACGCCACACAAGTCCAGCGAATGGCTTTCACCATTCATAAGATGTAAGGATCTTTACAACATGCACAGGAATAAACAAGAGATATACAGGGAATAATCAACCACGCATGAACAAATAAATTTACATAACTAACAGGATTACTCAAATAATCAGGTCTGGAAACAAGTCACAAATCTGGGATAAAATGCCTAATACAAAAACTATGTAGCAATTACAATTTATTCAAAAACAACAGAAAAATAAATTGTAGTAAGAAACTTCATTTAGCTTAGAATACTTGGTCGCTTACTCCCTCGGGCAGCTGGTCACCAAAGTCTGCCAGTTTAAAAAATTGCAGGAAGTGGAAAGAGAAACAAAATGCCCGTCAATGCAAGTTACGGGCCGTTTGTAGTGCATGCAAAAAGTATAGAAAATGGATAAACAAGTATGGAGTAACAGCAAGAAAGAAGTACTGAATAAGCATGGAATAGACGTGATAGCAAAATAGAGTATCTAACTCCTAATCAAGAAATAGAATTAAGTAACATGATGAGATAACAGGGTGCATGCAACATGTGACAGGTAACAGGTATCATGCAAGTAAGTAAACATTTAATAGGTATCAGGTAGCATGTACAGGTAATAGGAATATGCAGGTGATCATGTTGTTTTCAAGTCTTGTATTTATTTCTATCTAGGTAGCACTTCTTGCGTCCTAAATTTTACCACATGGTTGCTACTTACATGCAAAAAATGTTTAGATCTAGTGGTGGATTTTTATAGGGCCGTGTACTCAGATGTCATGTAACAAGTAGCAGGTAACAGGTAACAGGTTCATGAATCAGGTAGCAACATAACAGGTTCATGAATCCAAGCATAAAGTACAATAGGTTCATGAATCAACATAAAGTATAACAAGTTCATGAATCAAATATAAAGTGGGAACACGGCCCCCTTCTGAGTACACATACCCATATTGTCAACTACTAAGGTCTTTCCCTTAACCCCGGCTTGGTTACTTATTATTATTATCAAAGCAGGTATATACGTGCACAAAACAGGGCAAGAATGGCATGGCAAGAACAAGAGACAGGTTCAGGTCGGACAGAACATGCACGGGTGACAAATAACTCATAAAAGGCTAGGACACGAGACTGTCAATTCTGCCACAGGAAGGCAAACCTGGATTTGTCAGAAAATCTAGAAAATCTGTAGCGCCCCGAATTTCTAATATAAAACTTAGAAAATACGTGGCACTTTCCCAGCGATCCACTTCAATGTAACAATATACATAGACCAAAAACTCAAATCATTTTATTCCAAATCTTTATTACAATAATCTTTAACATTGCAGCAGAAATACAAACACTTTAAATTACAACAATTCCTTTTACAAAACTCTTCTTACAACAATTTACACAAGGCTCTATTATAATACTCATAATCTCTATAGCTAACCCAAGCATCCAAGCCTCCAATTCTAAGCAACCTGCAACATGTGAGGCTAGAGTTGAACCCTAACCCCCAAAACTACGGGGTCAGCCATAAATGGTGTGAGTGATATAAACAACAAACATAAATAACAAATAAACATAAATTCTCAACCAACATGTACTGAACAAAAATACAATAGCTGAACATGTAATCTGAAACAAGAACGATAGGCCAGTACATGAGTGAAGCCGAGTCAAGAAACAATACCAACGATCAAGTATCAATCAATCAATCTCTCTCAAAATATGTACAGCTTAACTGTACGGTACAGTCGACTGTATAGTGAACCAGTCGACTGATCTGAGCCAACAGAAATCCTCACATCTCAGTATATGCCCAATTATCAATAAGTCCCAATGCCACAATGTATGTCCAACAATCGATCACCAATGATGCCATAGATCGGATACCCATATATCCATCTACAAAACTAAAGATAATATAGATCGAATACGAACCCGGTATGCCAAGACACCGACGAACATATTCATCTACAAACAAACTAAGAAGGTATAGATCGAATACGAACCCGGTATGCCAAGACACCGACGAACATATCCATCTACAAACAAACTAAGAAGGTATAGATCGAATACGAACCCGGTATGCCAAGACACCGACGAATATATTCATCTACAAACAAACTAAAGACTGAAAGAACACTTAAGATTATGAAAACTCATCAGAACCAGTCGACTTATGTGACAGTAAGTCGACTGCCCCGAGAACCAATATCCAAGATTTTACCAAGTGCAGTAAGTCGACTCAAGAGACCCATCAGTCGACTTACCCTAAACAATTACCGATAATTTCTCAAGAACAATCCAAGTGCTAACAGTATAAGATGACTTAACAAAACTTTACTCAGCATACCAGTCGACTGATTATAGTGCCAGTCGGCTGTCCCGAACGATTACACGAGACTGAAAATATAATAATAGGGTCGTACCAGTCGACTGAGTCATAGACCAGTCGACTGTCGGCCTGCAATTCTCACAAATTAGGTCTGAAATCAAATAATAAATTCTGGTGTCCATCTCAATACCAAATCTCTTCCTCAACTCAAATCTAATCCGATTCGTAATCATAAGATCCAGAGATTCATCCATCCAATTTCTTATTTTCATAATCGTAATCAAATCTTAACATGTTTCAAGTAATCAAGAATAGTCAATCGAGATCTACTAATCTATCATGGATTTCACATGTATATTTCGAATAACTACCATGGCATCGATTTCATACAAGATACGAAAACATCAAACAAAACAGCATGCAATCATACACATAAACAAAACAAGTCTATATCACTAACCTTTAGAATCGAGAAGAATCCACAAAAGCCTTCCTTTGCTAGATCCAAACTCCTTCTCCAAATCGCCAAGAAAATAATATAATGAAATCTGAGTTATGCTGCGAATGACGGCTGCGACTCTACTTATATAGGCCGGGAATTAGGTTTTAGGGTTTCCAAATACATTTGCAAAATAATCCATTCAAAATACAATTATATATATATATATATATATATCTATCTACTCTTGGAAACTCATCCAAAATTCATTAAAATTAGGATTTAATAGAAAATATACTTCTAAATCTTAACCAATACTGTTTAAAACGTCCAGATTGCCAATTTTGCATTTTAGCCCTTAAAAATGTCAATTTTGCAAATAAGTCCTTCTTTTCTCAAAAATTGCAAATAGGCACAATTAATTTCAGAAAAATCTGGAAAAATACTACATAATTCCAAAATAATAAATAATGATTTTTCATAAAGAAATATAAATTTTCCAAACTTCTCAAGAGTCATTTGCACGTGTTTTGCACGTGTACCAAAGATAAATCTTTTAGAAAATATCAATTAAATCCTCAAAATTCAGTTAAATTCATTTTCAAATAATTAAAATAATATTTGAAAATACGGGGTTCTACATAGATTCCTGACCAAATCCAGCACATATACACAAGTTATATAATAACTACAAAAACAGGGTTCAAAACAGCATTTTATACAGAATTCATGTTTAGTCAGAAATCACAGAGTTGTATTCATAAGCATGAAAATGACATAAGAACTTACTGATTAAATATAAAAAAAATCTGAAATATTCCCTAGTGTGTCTAGTATCAGCAAATAAAATTTCATAATATTCCAATTCAGATAGCATAGTCAAATAAATTCGAAAAATAGAAAGATACAGCAAGTTTATGAATCTGAACCTTTAGACACAGCAGTACTAAAACAGCGATAGATCACAAAGTATAACTTGAAAACCAAATCTGTCAAAACGGTTTTAAAAAAGATACAGCAGGCTACATTTCATGTTCACATAGTTTTAATCAACAGCGACTGGAATCAGATTGAAAATATGGTTCTTTACTGAACAACATGCAGTTTGGAAATATATTGGTTTCTTCACAAGAATGGAATAGTTTATAAAAGTTATTAAACAAATCTACAAAAATTAGGAGTTAATCCCAGTCATGTCTAGTCATACCCAGAAAAATATTAGATCCAAATCTTACTTTTAACATCAGTTTTAAATAAATAACTATACCGCAACCTCATAAAACAGAATTAGAAAATTCCAACACAATTGTAGTAAAACGGCAATAACTCACACCTCACAAATCAAAACTGAGATTTGTCGAAAGTTTTGAAAAATAGACAATGGGGTCTACAAATCATATTCACAAAATAGTTTAATTTACTGACCTTAGCATGGTCTAAAATACTGAACAAAAACTGGACAGCAGCAAAACAAAAATCTCTTCCCATGCATTAAATCAAACAGCTCATATGCAATAAATCTAAATTAGAATAAACTGCATAACATGGTATAATAGATGTTAAAAATGACATGGTATGGGTATTTAAAAAGTCTACTACAAGATACTACAACTAACACATCAAGCATGCAACAAGTATACAACATATCATACAATAACGAAGCAACATGCATACATGCATCAAGAGTCTAGTTAGATCTAGATTATTTTTATGTCGTGTGTGTGACAACTATGATGATGGATCGAGACTACGGATGGATCAAATAAATAGGGTCAAGATCTAACAAGAGATCTTCATGAGAACAAATCTAAAAATAAAAGTGAGACTACATGCGGTATTTTGTACTTGTATACAAACAAAAGATTACACAAGTTACTTGCCTTAGGGTAGCCGAAGAATCCGATGAAAAGATGAGAATAACGTGAATGGATCTCGAGCAACGAATACGAAACAAACGATCACGAACGATCACGAACACAACGATCACGAATACAACACTTGCGAAAGGTGGGGAATGGCGAAGCTCGGCGTCGAGAGCAAGGGCATCGGGAGCAAGGGCGTTGGCCGAGAGGGCGCGTCGTCGTTGGGGGTGCTTCTGTCGTCGCAAGAGGAGAAGAGGAGGTCATAGGGCCGCTGCCGTCGTGGGGTTTGCTTCTGGCTTCGGAAGGAGAAGGGGAGGAGATCAAGGGGGCTGGCATCGTGGGTGCAGGGCGGCACAACAGGGGGTCGCGAGGGCGCCGGCGATAGGGTTGCGGCAAGCGGAAGGAAGCCGACGCTCGGGGTGCACACGGGGTGAGAGGGAGAGAGAGAGAGATAGGTAGATTAGGGTTTAGAAGATAAAAATTGTAGATAGCAATATAAAAAAATTTGATGAAATTTTAATGGGACGTTTGGCAAGTAGGATTTTGAGGAATCAAGAGAATATAGGGGAGAAATATGATCTGCTTGTTAGGCAGATGCGGGGAACATGAAGAAATATCTGGGGAAGACTAGGTAAAATAAAAGGGTATTGGGTAGCGGGTAGGATCCAGTAGGACGGATATAAGGGTTCAAATAGGGTAGACTGGGTAAAAACCAGATCCAATAAAGCAGAAAAAAAATGAATAAGAAATTAGGCCATGAAATGGAAAAGATAAGAATCAATAAATCATTCAGAGATAAATAATTGGCAGACAAATCGAATCACAAAGATCAAATCACAGACGACAACAATAGATGAATATATATTGAGAAAGAAGAACAAATACACGGTTCAAAAAAATAAAAGAATACAATCAGATAGACTACACTGGAAAGAAAAAAAAATACAGTAATAAATACAAGAACCGGGATACAAGAGTTACAATCTGCTGCTGCTAATTTATGTGAGAGCAAACAGATGATGTGAATTCTTTAATGGAAATTAATAAAAAAAAACTAATATTTACTTTGATCGAAATTAATCATCGTTAATCGCTCCTTAATCTGATATTTCTGACAATCGTGGATGCTTGGATCTGATTTGGACCACCAAGATTGCTCCAAGAAAGCTGCAAAAAGTCTAAACACCAGGGTTGTCCTTGGTGAAAGACCCTCCGACTCTCAAGTTAGAACTCAGAAAAATAGTGGAGTTTTTTTGTGGTAAAACAACAATTACCTAATTTTGAAAGAGGGGTGTGTGTGTGTGTGTGTGGGGGGGGGGGGGGGGGGGGGGGGTGTTATTTATATGTCAGAGTTAGTTACAAAAGATTAGTTTAAAAAAGCATATTTTGTATTTTAACTGCTGATTTTCTCATGGTTAGGAGATAAGATTACTTGATAAATCTCTTTTAGATTGAGGATTTGGTCAAGAATTTTTAATTAGGCTGCATATCACTCCTTGGTTGTAGGCTTGTTTTGAGCTGACGACTTGTATTCACTGTAAATTATTGTTTTGCACCTAGGAGCTTCGAGATTCGTGCATCAATTGTGTGGGCCCGGTTTGCTGTGACTTTTAGCCTCATTACATTTCAATGCATGTATATATAGATAAAATAAAGTGGTCGAAAAATAAACGATTTCAACAGTATTACAAATCTATCCACAAATTGGACTACATGATGCATGCGTAACGACCTCTAAACCACTTCAATTTTTTTACACATACATACTTTTCTATGATAAACATGATGGATGGTGTGGATCTTCCATAATGGCCCATCAATTGAGCATAATCATTTGGTATGAGGTGAATTTCTTCGTACAAATATGAAGCTCACATTTCTCATTAAATAATCATTCGCTAATCTAAAAAATTATTGATTTAACCTAATAACTTAGTAATTTAATGTGTTTTTTCCATATTAACATATCAAATCTTTGCTATTTCTATATGCACACCCGAATTCTTCATATTTCCATATTCTTACCTCAAAAACTTTAAGAGATTCTAAATTCATTAATACTTGTTTTTCCATTAGTTGCGAGGAATATACTTCGAATATTCTTCTTATTGAGTACAAACCCAAATAATAATATATTTTAATTCTTAAACTACTCGCAACCAACTTCTTCATAAAAAAACCCTTCTCTTCTCTTCTTTCATCTTCTTCAATTTCTTCATTAATGTCTCGTATATCGACAACAAAATATAGCCCAAATCATCACCTAATACAATAAAAACAACGAAAAAAAACTCATCATCACAATCTCCACTTCAATGTTTGTTCTCTCCCCGTTTTACTAAATACCATAACCTAATTTCTAGCTCTCAAATTATCATGACCACAAAAAAATGAAGAAACTAAAAATTTATGATTTTTGTTTTGAAAAATTTGAAAGAATTGAAGTTTGACGATTACATGAATATATTTTTGCAAGAGATTTGAAAGAAATCGACAAGGACTGCTTGAATTTTCTTTGGTTTGATGAAGATGGGTAAGTAACTGACTATCCACTCTCGATCACTCACAATCAACATTCCTTTAAATTTGCGTTTATCTGTGAGGTGGGAATTTTTAGTATCAATAAACGTTCCCTTCTCTCTCCCACAAATGCTCTACACTCTAGCTTTCTTGCCTGGCCTTTATCCCCTAACCCAGATCAAGTATAACAAGAATGACGATACCCCAATCTGCCTTCAATATTAAGTCTGTCTCTCATTTGAAGAAGGAAGCTCTCCTTTAAACTTACAGATAGTAAGTAAATTGAACCTCCTTTTTGTTTCTTTTGTGCCTAATTCCTGTGATACAAGTTTTACGATGGTAGGTTTATTGATAGAGAACTTGGGTAATACGTAGACATCATGATTCTTTATATGTTGTGCTTATCCAGTTCGATGAATTTGCTCAAATGAATTTTGAAATTTATTTGTTTGAAGATTGATTTCTATATCAGATGGCAACGAAATTATCCATAACTGAATTTGAATTGAAACAGTTAAAAACTTGTTTATTTTAGTGATACATTATTCCCTATAACTTGCATTATCATCCTGCTGTTAGGCACATAAATTCTATTAGTTTGTTGTTTTTGGTCCGAGTAGGATCAGTTTATATATATATATATATATGTATGTATGTATATATGTATATATATATATATATGTATGTATATATATATATATATATATAGGGAGCCCTTCGGTTGAGAACTAATTTTGGTGAGAACTCCGTGAGAACTCATGAAGTAGACCTCCCATGAAAAATCCGAACCGACCATCTCGTTCTGCATGCCTTAGATGGCATAACATAAAGAATTCAAATAATTTGAAGTTCGTTTGCTCATCTTGCGATGATGTAAATCATGGAAAAACGAACTTCAAATTATTTGAATTCTTTATGTTATGCTATCTAAGGCATGTAGAACGAGATGGTCGGTTCGGATTTTTCATGGGGGGTCTACTTCGTGAGTTCTCACGGAGTTCTCACCAAATTAGTTCTCAACCGAAGGGCCACCTATATATATATATGAATGACTACTCGCACCCAAAGTTAGTAATAATACCATATACACATCTAATGTGACAGTAATACCCCAATGACACCCAAAGTTTTGAAAATTGGACATATAGGCACTCGCCGTTCAATTCCGTTAAGTTAATAATAGATATAGCATGAATTTTCTTTTTTACCATTGCCTCTTTAATTATCTATGTTATCTATGTTATCTTCTTTTCCTCTCTTTGGAAAAGAAGCAAAGCGAGGGACAGATGTAGGGGCGTTGGAGGGGGGCCAGCAGCAGGGGCGTTGGAGGGGGCCAGCGGTGCGTGATGCGGCAGGCAGTAGGTGGTGGCGCACTGTAACGCCCCTGCCCCTAGCTCAGACAATTTATACAATTTAGAAGACAAATTAGATACTATGTAGTACAACTGACCACCACAGACTGCCTCTTAAAAGGTGGTTAACCGGATTGGTGACTCTTGATCATAGACTATTATATTTATATATTATTATATTCTTAATTTTAACCGATATGGGATTAAATCCCATACCTTCTCTCTGTTTTTCCATTTTGTGTACAGCCGAAATCCATCCAAAGGTGGGCCTCATCAACCAATGCCACGTCAACATGGCATTTTTCCAAAGTCAACAGCACAAGTGCTGTTTAATTCACGGTGGGCCCCTCCCTATTTACAATTCCATTTTTTTAATAAGTTACCAAACTGCCATTACACTATATATATTATATACTATTATAGTTATTTTTTAACACAGGGTGTTACAAACACCTCCCCCCTTCAGAAATCAGCGTCTTCGCTGAGCACGGGCAGACACAATCTAGTGCAAGATCTACTTTCTAGCAGTTGTGGAGCATCTTCTCTTATATCAGCCCGATTATTCATGATTCCGGAATCCACCGCCCGATCAATCATAATCCCCGATTTAATTGAGCTGGCCTCCTATCCATCCGACTAATTATGCTCTCGGAATCCACCGCCCGATCAATAACAGTCCTGGATTTAATTGAGGGTTCACCACACCTGGAATCCACCGCCCGACTGGGTCTATAGTACCGAAATCCTCCGCCCGACTATATACACATGGTCCACACCCCGTTGTCGAAAGTCAGCTCTGATAACATTTGTAACGCCCCTGCCCCTAGTTCAGACAATTTATACAATTTAGAAGACAAATTAGATACTATGTAGTACAACTGCCTACCACAGGCTGCCTCTCAAAAGGTGGTTAACCGGATTGGTGACTCTTGATCATATGCTATTATATTTATATATTATTTTATTCTTGATTTTAACCGATATGGGATCAAATCCCATACCTTCTCTCTGTTTTTCCCTTTTGTGTACAGCCGAAATCCTTCCAAAGGTGGGCCCCATCAACCAATGCCACTTCAACATGGCATTTTCCCAAAGTCAACAGCACAAGTGCTGTTTAATTCAAGGTGGGCCCATCCCCATTTACAATTCCACTTTTTTAATAAATTACCAAAGTGCCTTCACACTATATATATTATATACTATTATAGTTATTTTTTAACACAGGGTGTTACATGCACAAGCAGCAGATGCATCAAAAGGTGGAGAATCTCTCATCTTTGCATTTGATGAACTTGTCTCTTAGTCTTTATGAGTTATTTGTAGATTAATTTGGGTTTTAATTGTACAACTACTCTTAATTGTTGTTTATTCTTGATGGTTGTAGTATCTTTCTTTCAATTTAGGATTGAATTTGGGATTGTTATTAGGGTTGAGTTAGGATTCCGATTTGTTGCAATAAGGAATTTGGGATTGTAATTCCGATTCCGAGTTAGGAATTTGAGATTTGTTGCAGGGATTCTGAATTTGGAATTTGGAATTTGGAATTTGGAATTTGGAATTTGGAATTTGGGATTTGGAATTTGGGCTTGGAATTTTGGATTGAAAAGTAAAATATAGATTGAACACATTATACTAGCTTCGTACTTCATACATTACATGTAGATTGAACATACATCCAATGCATATATTACTAAAGTTAATTGCTATTGCAAACTGATTTTTGACACTTCCAGTAGACTTGAGTAAATTTTGCAATTAATTTAGTATACAAGTAAATGTTGAGTTTCTTCTCAACGGTTAGGAATGACTACTGACTCTGCCTCTTTTTGATGCATAAGTAGCAGTTATCCTCCCTGTATACACTTTCATTCACCACCATTAGAAAGAGGTAGCAATTCTCTGGTTCGGGGGTTGGAGAAGTAGCGGGTGTAACAGTATATTCAAAGTACTTAACAGCTTTTTGACACGCACTCCTTATATTCATGCTATTTGTTGTATGACTGTGAGGTGTGCATGCCAAAAAGTTGAAAAGTATCATGAATACATTGTGACACCCACTACTACTCCATCCTCCGAAGTCAGAGAACTTCTGCACTCGGTCTCAAGGTGGTGGATGGATGTGTATGAAGGGAGGAGAAGAGCTACTTATACATTCAAATAAAATCAAAAAAAGAAAAGAAAAGAGGCAGAGTAGTACTCTTCCCTACCCATTGAGGGAAACACGGCAGGTACTTGTATGCTAACATGGACATGCATTTGTCTCCCTCCTTAAACTCATATTTCAACATCTTTCTTTTCTTCTTTCTTTCTTTTTCTTCATCTTCTTTCTTCTTTCTTTTCTTCATTTCATCTTCTTTCTTATTTCTTTTCTTTTCTTCATCTTCTGTTTTTCTTTTTTTCATCTTCTTTCTTATTTCTTTTCTTCATCTTCTTTCTATTTTTTTATAGTACCATGTTCAATAGAAACATGATGACCAACACACTACTTGAATTAGGTATATATAGCATTTCCAAGGCTATATAATGAAAAAGCTACCAAAAGATGAATAAATTATTTATTGATGAATAAATTGTTCATTGATGCATCTAGTCCAAAAACAACAAAGCCTACCATTGATACACAAATCTAAAAGTTAAAAATATTGATACACTTCTCAAAAATCAGAAACAACATCAGCAAAAATCAGAAGCAGCAGCAGCAGCAGCAATAATTAGAAGCAGCAACAGCAGCAGTAGCAATAATTAAAAGCAGCTACAACAGTAAAATCAGAAACAACAGCAAAGATCAAAAGCAGCAGCAACAACAGCAAAATCAGAAGAAGCAGCAGCAAAAATCACAAGTAGCAGGAATAGCAATAATCAAAAGCAGCAAAAATTTGTATATTTTACTTGTGTATCTATGATCAGATATGTATATATGAACTTGTAAAATTATGGTGTATGTAGAGATACATGAACTTATCAAATATCTCTAAAAATTGATACACTTCTCAAAAATTAGAAGCAGCATCAGTAAAAATCAGAAGTAACAGCAGCAGCAATAATAAAAAGCGGTAAGGATAGCAAAATCAGAAACAACAGCCAAAGATCAAAAGCAGCAGCAACAGAAAATCAGAACAGCAGCAGTAAAAATCAGAAGCAGCAGCAGCAGCAATATTCAGAAGCAGCAAAAACTTGTACATTTTACTTGTGTATCTATGATTAGATATGTATATATAAACTTATAAAATTCTGGCCTATGTATGATCAGATATGTATATATAAACTTGTAAAATTTATGCATTACTTGTACGATTAAATGAATGTTCCCTTTTTTTTTCTTTTCAATGATGTTCCTCACAAATAAATGAATGTTCTCTTTATTATATTGCTTCAAGGATGTGAATGCTTCAACTATCTTTAGAAGCATTCCAAAATCTTTACAGCAAAGTATGGTCAATATATTTTGTTCAATAAGCTTAATTATTATTCAATAAATACTGTATGAAAGAGATGACAAAATAATATGATTGAAGAAAGAACTGGCAAATATTGATACAATTCTAAATCTTGTTCTTTTATTACATTGCAAAAAACTATTACATTCTAAAGAACTTGCAAATACTATATTAATAAACGAAAAATTAAATGAACAAAAATCAACTTACATTCCATTTTTTTTCCTTATTTTGCTTCTTCAAGACAAGCAAACTGCTAATTCTTCAATACAAGCAAGCTGCTACTTCTTGAGGTTCAGCTGCTTCAATATACTAGCTTTAGTTGCTACTGCTGCTTCTTCTTTTTCTTCTTCTATCAACCACAAAAAAACAGATTTTCTTCTTCTTCTGCCAACCACACAAAAAACAGAAGTTTAGCAGTAATATTCTTGTATCTGTATGTACATGGTACTAAACAATACATTAAACGATTACTAGCAGACTCAGAACACAGTTGTCAGCATGGACAGATCAAAATTTTCAATTACAGTAGTATCAGTTCATCAATATATAAAAAATGGTGTCACTAGGGTTGCATTGTAATGTCATGCCAACTAGTTCAGCAACAACAACAAAAATTAGATGCAACAACAACAAAATCAGAAGCAACCAAGTATAAAAAGCTGCATTAAAAGCATGAACAACAGCCTATGCATAAGCAGCAGCAGCAAAAGCCTAAGCAAAATCAAAAGCATCAGTTCAAATGCCTACTAAGAATCCAAGATAATTTCCAACCCATATTATTTTCGATGAATATTTTAGGATTTCCATCCACAATCAAGAAAAAGCAACTGAGTATCATATAAAAAAACAAACAATACTATTTTGTGTGACTCATCATTGCCTACAGAGAATCCAAAATAATTTGCAAGGAATTAAACAATATTGTATGATAAAGTTGCAACTGAGAATCAAACACTTCCCTCTAGTATCATATTGTCAAATGGCATATGCTATTTCAAAAACCCAACTCCAACCCTCAAACTTTAGTGGGAATTCGACATTGGATATAGGTGGGCATTCGACATCGGTCCTCACAAAATGAGGCAGAGATTAAGGATGTGCGGGGCGTCGAAGATGAGAGATGAGAGATATAGAGTACTTAGGGTTTCGAATTAGGATTTTGAAATTTTAAGATATGATAGTTAAGGTTTAGAAAGGGGCGGAAGAGATAACCAGGAAGAAGAAGCGAAGATGAAGAGAGTGAGAGCATTTTGGTCTTTTCACATGCTTCTTAAGGGGTATGAACCCGCTAAGTGGTATATACCATGAATATTTCACTAACTTAACTGATAAATGAACGGTTGGTGCCTATCGGTCAAATTGTCAAAACTTTGGATGTCATTGGGGTATTACCGTAACTTTAGGTGTGTACAGGGTATTATTACTAACTTTGGGGGCCAATAGGTCATTCACCCTATATATACTAGTAGTTTACACATGCGATGCATGTCTTAATAAATATAGTTTTTTTAAAAGTAAAAATTCAGACGTAACCTGGATTTGATCTAAAACCTCATTTACAATAGTTATGCACGTGCATTGCACGGGTTGGTAGATGGACAAATTATACTAAGGCCTTCTCCCATTATAGTATATATATATACATATATATATATATATATATATATATATATATATATATATATATATATATATATATATATATATATATATAACTCGTTCATTAGTCTTTTATATTCATTTTTTTCAGGGAACTGGTGAAATATAGTCACCATGTTTCATTAATAAAAAATTAACAAAACAAACCAAAAGTACTGGATCAAATATACAACAATACGATACAGAAAATAAAACATAGAACCTCCATTTATACATGGGAGGGTGGGATAATAGACACAGACATAAGCAACAAGACCGGTACAAACAACAAGCAGTCCTTCCAACAAAATCCATGATAACATACTCATTCTCCTGAAAGTGGTTCAAGTGATATCTCCGTAGAGGATAAGCCAATCTGGACCCCTTCATGGGCCCCAAAGATTACCCCAAAACCGTACAGGACCCATTAAATCTTAACTTCAATTTTATATTCAATTTTAACTTCTTATAAACCTAATGAGAGGATAATGAGATGATATTTTCCTATGCTTTTCTATGACTTCTCTGATTTTTTTGTATGTAACAAACTTGTGGTTTTAAAATCTCTAAATTATTAATCAAGTGAGTGCAAGATGAACAATTTTCATTGATATAATATTTAGCAAACCACCTAATTTCTTTTTAAGAGGAAAATGTTTTCCAATCACTGAAGGGACAAGAAAAAGGTCTTCGTCATGTTAGGGAATGCGATATAGAATAATAGAATGCGACTGTAATAACTCAAACAACAAATACAAGAATATGCAAGAAAATGAAGAGAATGATAGAGAACACAAGGATTAACGTGGTTCGGCAGTAGCCTACTTCCATGGGGCAGCAGAAAACTATTGATGTTCACTCTATGCAATTGCAGATACAACAAGAGTAAACAACTTCAAGTATAACACACTTGAAGGAATCACACTCTCAGACTATGCTACCACACTCACACTCTCAACTTGGAGTAAAATACAAATTTCTCTCTATATGCAATTAACTAACTCTCCACATCCTTTTTTACTCAAAGGTGTAAGTGTGTAGAACCCTATAATAATGATCCACTAACACACCACATAACACATGCATCTTGAGTCTTGCATATACATAAATTTTCTCATCTTGAGCCTTATACACTTGCCATGGGAAGTGTGGAGACTCATAAATTTTATGGGAGAACATACAATTCTCAAATGGTCTAGAATATTCAATAATCTCCCCCTTCTAGACCATGAAACCATGACTACTCAATGGAAGTCCATCCCAGCAGCTTTAATGCAAAAGTCCAACTTCTGTTTAGGAACAACTTTTTCAACGTATCCGAGGAATTCTTATTGGTGTGAATCTTCCGTAAATGAAACATTTTCTTTAGCACTACATCTTTGATCCAATGATATCTACGATCAATATGCTTAGTGCATGAGTGATTCATTGAATTCTTGCACGAGTCAATCGCACTTTAACTATCACAATGCACCACATAATGTTGTTGCTTCACACCCAATTCTTCAATGAACCATCTCAACCATATCATCTCTTTATCAGCTTCATTTGCAACAACATACTCACCTTCAATGGTGAATAAGGCAACACACTTCTATAATTTTGATTGCCAAGACACAGCCCCCCCCCCCCCCTGTAAATGTAAATAGGTAATCTCCTGCCATGTCTACGTCTGTAAACCCTTCTAAGATGGGTTTACTACTACTAAACTATAAACACAACTTCGAGATGCCTCTCAAGAACTGAGAATCCACTCGACAACTTCCCAATGCTCTTTACCTGGATTTGAGATGTATCTTCTCATAACACCAACAGCGTGCACGATATCTGATCGCGTGCACACCATCGCATACATGAGACCATCAACAGTTGATGCATAAGGAATTACTGCCATTTTTTCCTTCTCTGCTGGTGTACTTACAAGCTTGGCTTAAAATGATTACCCAGAGGTGTACTTACAGGCTTGGCTTTTTCATGTTGAATCTTTCCAGCATGCGTTCAACATACCTCTCTTGTTACAACTACAAATTCTTGTTCTTCCTGTCACGAGTAATCTCCATGCCCAAAATCTACTTTGCAGGTCCTAAGTCCTTCATGTCAAAGCATTGGGATAACTCTACTTTTAACTTACGAATTACAGTAACATCTTGACCCACAATCAACATATCATCAACATAGAGCAATAACATGGTGCAATCATCTTCAGGAAACTGTTGAATGTAGACGCATGGATTAGCATCTGTTCGCTTGTAGCCATGACTTACCACAAACGAGTCAAACTTCTTGTACCACTACCTTGGTGCCTGCTTCAATTTGTACAAATTATTCTTCAATTTGCATACCATATGCTAATTTCCTTTGAATTTAAAGCCTTCCAGTTGCTCCATGTAAATTTCTTCATCCAAATCACCATGAAGGAATGCCGTTTTCACATCCATTTGCTCCACCGAATGATCCATGCTTGCTGCCATGCCCAAGATAACTCTAATGGAAGTCATCTTGACAACTGGAGAGGAAATCTCAGCAAAATCAACTCCTTCCTTCTGACTAAATCCTTTGACGACCCAATGATCTTTGAACTTTGTCAATTGCTGATTTTCATCTCTGTTCAGCTTGTACACCCACTTATTATTAAGTGTTTTTCTAACATTAGGAAGCTCCACCAACTCATAGGTGTCATTCTTCAGCAAAGACTGCATTTCTGATTTCATGGATATCATCCATTTGTCACTGTCTTTGTGTGTAATTGCTTCCTCAAACATCTCAGATTCTCCATCACTGGTCTACAAGACATACTTTACATAAAGGTCATCTCTATCACAGGTCATCAAAATGTAATCTAATGAAGGATACTTGGTAGTTGGCTTTGGTTCCCGATTACTTCTTCAGACTTGCAGTTGCACATTTTCACCATGCAATTGCATATTCTCGTCATGCAATTGAGCATTGTCCACCCGCTCCCCCTAATTTGGCTCCCCCTGATCAAGCTCCTCATCTGATTCAGGTTCTGGATTCAATTCAGCATCTATTACTTCAGTCGCATCAGGTGCAACTGCATCTCTACCATCGTGAACACCTTCATCATCCTGGTGTGATGTTGCACTCTCATAAGTCTGATTGTCAGTTGCAATGCCTCCTGCTCTTACCTCTTTAACAAGATCTGCAACTGTTAGATCTTCATGGAACACCATGTCTCTGCTTCTAATGAAATTTTTTGCCTTTGGATCCCTCAACCGGTAGCCAAACTCTTCATCGCCATATCCTAGTAAGATACATGGCCTTGCGTTGTAATCCAGCTTCAATCGTTGCTCTTTAAGTATGTGTCCAAACGCTTTACACCTACTCTCAAGTGAGAATAAGAGACACTTCTACTGGTCCACACTCCCTCTGGAGTTTCATAGTTCAAAGGAATACATGGTGATCTATTAATGAGGTAACATGCAGTCTTCACTACTTCACCCCAAAATCGTTTGGATAAATTAGCTGTCTTTGATATGCATCTGACTTACTCTATAATGGTTCGGTTCATCTGTTCAGCTATGCCATTATGCTATGGAGTGCCAGGGACGGCCCTCTCTTGCCTTATGCCATGCTTTGAACAATAGTTCCTGAACTCCTTCAAAGTGTATTTTCCTCCATTATCAGTGTGAAAGCATTTGAGACTTCTGCCAGTCTCCCTCTCCACTATGGCAAGGAATTGCACAAAGGTCTGGAATACTTGGTCTTTTGTTTTCAACATATACACTCAAACCTTTCGTGAAGAATCATCAATAAAAGTAACAAAATAGTTATTATGGCCTAATGATTCAACTTCCCTGGGGCCACATACATCCGAATGCACTAGATCTAAAATATTTTCCTTTCTTGTGAAGGATTTAGCAAAACTAACCTTTTGTTGCTTACCAAATAAACAATACTTGCAAGAGTTTCATGAGGTATCTTTTGCAAATGGTATTAGCGACTTCTTTGCCAACACCTACAATCCCTTCTTACTCATGTGGCCAAGGTGCCTATGCCACAATCTAGGGGAAGTATTTTCAATTGCATTCAACTCACTACTCTTAAAAATCTTCCCATAAGTCTTGTAGAGCGTGCAACACATCTTTCCTCTGGCAACTACAAGAGATGCCTTGGTAAGCTTCCACTTACCACCACCATGATGATGACGAAATCCTGGTTTGTCAAGCACACCAGTTGACATCAAATTGATACGTAAACCAGGAACATGTCTCACATCTTTCAACTGTAGTTGATAGCCCACATCCGTTTGCAAACAAATATCTCCAATCCTAGCAATATTGGAGTAACCATCGTTGCCCATCTTCACTCTACCGAAGTCGACAGCTTAGTAAGTTGTGAAGAATTCCAAATATGAAGTAGCATGGAATGAGTTGCGCAATGGAAGCGTAGTGGGCCCATAACCCACAGGCCATGTTCGGAGCCTATCTCTGATACCACTGTTAGGGAATGTGATGAAGACATCAAATTTGTTTTATTTTTATTTTGAGATTTAGCCATATGTAGTTTATTTAAGAGATTTATTTGAGAATTGTTTTTAGATTTGAGAGATTTGTTTTAGATCTGTTTGAGATTTGTTTTGGATTTCTTTTGAGCTTAAATATAGCTCTTGAGAATGATGAGAAAATATGCTATTCTTGATTAAAAAAATTAGTGTGTTGAGTTTTTTCTCTTCATCCCTCTTTTTGTGTGAGACAATTCAGAGAATTATTAGGGTTTGTGAGAAATCCTAATAAAATTTTAGGGTTTGTGAGAAGCTCTAAATTATACCCTAAATCCCCAAATCAATTCAACCCAAAACCATAATCCCCAAATTCAACTCAAAGTCAAACCCTAACCCCATCTCCTTCTTCTTCTCCATTACATCCATACCCAACCCTAGCTCTTCTCTCTTCCATCCCGATGGCCACACTTGCCACCGACCTTCGACGCTGACGTCTCCCTCCCCTGCTGTAACATCTGTTTTTTTTCATTCCTCAATTATTTGATTTAAATTATTTTTAAATCTATTTCTGAGTATATTTATCCCTATTAATTGATTTTATTAGTATTAGAATGATTAAATTGATATTTTGGGGTAAACGGGAAAAATTGAAAATATAGGAGTTTTGAGATGAGTTTTCTCGGAGAAGACGAATCCGATTTGACCCGAAAATTTTTTGGGGCGTTTGTGCATTATAAGGGGTCAGTAAAATACTAGAATTTTTAGTTTGTGACTTTTGGGTGTAAACTTCTCAAAATCGAGCTGAAATAACCTATTTTGGGTCATTTTCTTAAGTATTTGGGCCTAAAGCCCATAACCCAAAACCCAAACCTTATTAAAAACCCAAAAAATTGCAAAAATGCCATTTTCCCTATTCTTTCTCCCCCTCCTCTCCTCTGGCCAACCGAAACTGAAACCCCCCCTTTGGAAAATCAATTAGGGTTTTGAATAACCCATCCAATCTCCACCTCCAAGCTTTAATCTTTTGGGGTTTCTAGGAGAACTTTAAGTGCTCTTCCACGTGGTGGTATTGGTTTTTCCAGAGGATTCCAATAAGGTATAAGAAAGTGTGTGTTAGGTTATTAAATTGTATGCTTTTCATTTCTTTTACTAGAAATTGATGTAGGGAGATGTAGAGAGCATATAGAACATATTAGGAGTTAGAAATTATGCATATCATGGTGAAAATGGGGAGTGGTGATTTTGGCATAAACTCGGATTTTAGGGTTTATGAAATCAGGTAGGAAACTCGATCCTAATAATTGTAGAAAATGCATGTGAGGGTGTAGAATATTATGAAAGTATTAATATGAATTTCGGATAATTTTTATAGGCTTAAGCTCAATTAAATTGAGTGAAATTGACTATAGGTGAAAAGTGCACTCCGGGTGTTCGGTGAAATGCCCGAGCGAGATTTAGGAGAGAATTTGTTAGATTCGGAGGTGTCATTGAGTTTTATTACTATTATTTAACCCTAATTTCAGAAATTAGGAGAATTAGATGAAAGCAAGTAGATATTTGGGGATTTCCCTTAAAAGGTTCCTCCGATCGATGAGTAAGTTTTGTATTGGGACCCGACTTCGAAATCTATCGATGTAGCTCACCTATATGTCATTTGTGACGTGTGGGTGAAGACGGATTCAAATTTGGAGGTCCGTAGGTCGAGTTTTGAGTTTTATGCTAATCGGTCCTATAATTTTCCAATTAGGTGGAAAAAGTTGAACTTCGATTGGCTACCAGGAGGACGTGGGACATCGTTTTCTTGATCCGTCAGGTGAGTATATTGTATTTATAAATATTTTATATTGTAGCCAAATTTCGTGGCTTTTTGATATATTTTGGAGAAGTTATGCCAGAAATCGATTTTCAATGAAAATACGGATTTTTAAGGGTCCGAAATGGGTTTTTGAGATATTTGGTGAAATTAGCTATTTTAAGTATATAAAACCTATATTATGGGTTAATGTGATGTGTTGAAGTATAAAAACTAAATATATTGAATTGTTTATGCATGTTTTTATCCCGTGCATATTTCGTGCATGTTTTTGGGTATATAGGCCGATATAGGTAATTTGGTATATGCAGAGCCTTGTGTATGGGCTAGCATGCTATGGATGGATGTTATAAGATGTAATTAGACGAAATTAGTAATTGTGATCATGTTTTGGAAACCTGTGTATTTATAGTGCATGTTTTGGGACATATAGGCCCTTATAGGTGATTTTACTTACATGGAACATGGTGTATGAGCTAGTATGCTATAATTGGATATTATGAGATTTAATTAGAGGAAATAAGTGATTTTGGCCCCTTTTTCTTGGAAACCCGCATGTGTGGTGTATGTTTGTGATATATATATATCATGATATTGACTCGTGATGTGATAATTGATGAAATTAGTAAGTGGGTTTATGTTTGCATTATAATTATGTTCGAAGTGAATTAAAGAGCAATAGTATGATATTATAATGTGATGAAGTATACATTTTGATACTTTTACGATATGGAATAACCTAATGTAGTTCTCTTATTAATGTTATAACTTGGCGTATGCCTATATATGATACAATAAGGTAATGAATAACTTGGTATTCTTAATGTGGGATGTTATGGAAAAATAAATATTTTGGTGCATTAATATTATGCAATAATATGATATGATGGTTTTATATGTTGAATGACAGGTTGTATGCATAATGTGGTATAATGATACGATGATTAATATCGTGAGCAATGGATATGCATCAAATGGTAAGATAAAAGATAAGATGGTACGTGCTAATTAAATGTGTTATTAATTCACGTGGTTAAAGTCAAAGACATGACTGGTTCGTGAATCAAAAGTGAAATGCTTGTGTGATAAAGTAAGCTGAAAAGATGAAATGATTAATGCTAATAACAGAAGGTTTTGTTGACCAGTACCTACAGCAATCCTGGGGGGTTGGGCTAGACCTCCTAATACCCAAACTATGTTTGGGGTAAGTGGTTCTTTCGCTAGTTCGGCTAGGAGGAAGACGTAGCCTTGGACGAGTAAGACTCTGTGTGAGCATCGGACCGCGTGTTTACTGGGCTGTCGGCTTTCAGTATGTTGGGATACTGTGGCTCACTGGTCGACAAACTAATAAAATAACTAAGTGTAAATAATAATGTGAGAGTAAAGAAAGTGGAAAGTGAATTGTGAATGTGAAAGAAAGTGGTTGTGGATGAAATGCAGTATGTGGTTAATTTAAAATGAAAAGAGTAAAAGTGACATGTGTTAATATGAATAGTATGAAGTAGTTGTATTATGAAAGTGATTATTAAAGTAAAATACGGTATGATATGAGTTGTTACACCTTGGAATTATGTCGGGGAACTATCTGCCCGCTAATTCTGTGGAAATGGTGGGAACTAGCTGCCTTGACATAATTCGCAGGGTGAGTTGGCATGATATTGATAATGGTTAATGGAAATAAAGTATTAAGTAAAGTGAAGATGAAAAGTAATTGAAGTAATTAATGACCAAGCTATCGGCTTGAGATGTGATGTGATATTACCCAGACTATGTGTTTGGGGTGTGGTGATTAATACCCAAGCTATCGGCTTTGGGGTGTGATATGTGATTGCCCAAACTATGTTTGGGATATGGAGTAGAAATTGATGAGAATGAAAGTGAAATTAATGGTAACTTGAGATACAAGTGAAGATGAAAGTAAGTTAATTATTAATTAGATTGAGTAATAACTAAATGATATAACAGGATGAGAATGAGTTATAAAACATGCTTTTGATGCGATAAGAATGAGTATTCAATAAGTGATATGTTAATGATGTGATGAAATGTGAGTAATTGCAATGGGCAATGAGATATTATATTTGTGTCATTAGGCATGAATGAATGTGATATTATGAGAATAGATGCATATGTTTATGATGTGATACTTGATATAATACAATAAAATAAATACCTGTATTATGAGAGTGGTTATGAAAATGGTTATTAAAGAAAGTATGTTGTGATATGAGTTTGTGTATCTTGGAAGTGTGTCGAGAAACTACTCGCCCACTATTTCTATGGAAATGGTGGGAACTACCTGCCTTGGCACCACTTCCAGGATGAGTAAGTGAGTTGTTGATATAATGCAAGTAAATGAAGTGCATGGCTAAATAAAAATGGAGAAATATGTAGTAGCATCCTGTGGTTATATATTTATAAATGAAGAATTGGTGATGTGACGATAATTGTGGAAGATGAATTCAAATTGATAAGTAATGGATTGTATGTGAATCAGTATTATGTAAATCTAAAATAAGGATATATATGAGGTTAGTGTGAAGCATATAGTGAAATGTGTGAGGTTATGGATAATTATATAGTTGGGTACAGATTTGAAGAGTATTTTGATATAACATCGTATTGGTGATGTTTTTATGTTCAGATTTCAGGTTGCATCTTCTTATCTTGATGTTTGTAAGTTTAATTTATTTTCCTTATACAATTTGATGATTTATTAGATTAATAATTATACTCACACCAGAAATGGCTAACCCCTATTGTTTTCTGGGGGTTAGGGGGTCTTTCCTTGAGGGTGAACAACCCTAACTCTCCTGCAGGTTGCTAGCAGCATGGTGAGGTAGTATAGAGCTAAATTTTGTACATTGTTGGATCTGATCTATTATCTATGTACTTAGTATATGTAGAAAGGTGAATAGCTGATGTATTATTTTGTATTATGGTAAAAATATATAGACATAGTGCTGTGATGAGGTAAGAAAGCCCGTACCCACCTCGTTGTGGAGTATTGGGTTCTGTGGTTGGCTTTTTAAAAAGGTTTTTCTAAATCTTTACAAAAATCTTATATATTTTCAAAGGAATTTATGGTTTTTATTTAATATTTGATATTCTGTTATGAGTTTGGCCCCCAGAGCATGATATTTATATTGCTTGTATGATTCTGCTCATTTTGGCCTGGGGAGCCCATGATTATATTGCCTGTGTTGTGAGCTACGGAATTTAGAGCAGAATTCCGTAAGTTTTTGTGCTTCGAGGCAGAAATTTTATGGGAAACTCTGCCAAAATTTTATTTGAACTATACCTATCTTAGTTTATGTTTAAAGTGATAGAGAAATTGATAGAATTGAATTTAGAGGTTTAGTTTTTTTTTAAAAAAAAATGGGGTGTTACACCTGCGCCTCGCAACACTACATCCCCGCCCTCTCAATCCAAACTCCATCGCCCTCTCCCCATCGACCTCCTCCTTCCCCACACATACCACCATTGCCCTGTCAACTGCCACTATTAACTGCCATCGACGGCCCCGACTGCTCCTCTCTCCCCTTACCCTCGTCAATCAACCACCCCGAAGCCCCACTTCCCCCACCGTCACCACTTTCCCCCGAAGACCCCCTTTCTCCTGGCTGTCGTCGACCACAGCCATCCTGATGCCCCCCCCCGGTCCCCTTTACTACTCCTCCTTCACATCCCGATGCAGCCCCTTGCGGCCTCCATCGACGGCCACCTGCACACCCACCGCCACCAACTGCCTATCGTCGGTCTCCTTCTTCCTAGCACACAGTAACAATTGGATCAAGTCAGATCTGATTCTTTTCGATTGGATAGCTTTAGTGTTTGGTGTTTGGGACAAGGTATTGGATCTTTATGTGGAAATCAGAACATGTGGCAACACATTCTTCAACCCGGTAACTTTTTTCCACTTCTCAAATATTTGTGATAATGCTTTATCATTTTTATATTATTGTTAGATTTTTCTGTCGCCCATAGATATTGAGAGTGTGTTCTACTTGCATATTAGTGTACGAATCTTTATTGAATATCTTACATGCTAAGAACGGTTAAGTATTATTGTTGATTGATAGGATTGAATCTTTAATTGGGCTTGTTAAACTATTTCATATCTTGAAAATCCATCAAACCAATTAATAGTTATAATTTCTAACTTAATTTGCATTACGTGTTGGTAAACTTACTCTTTTAATTTTCTTGGAAATTCTCCATTTTGGGTTAAGTTTAGATCATTTTTGTATCAGAGTGACGGTTCTTAAAACCCTAGTTATTGCATTCATTTAAGATCGTTTTAGATTTTTTTTTCTTTTGCTTTTTTTTAGATCATTTCAGATTTAAGACCCCCAAAAAAAAAATACTTAGTGCATTTAGGATATGTTTTCCCAAATTTCAACAAATACACATTACCACGACCCTTAGTTCCCCACCGTTGGTAAATGCGTCTTCACAGCACCATCAGAAATCCCGAAGAGTCTTTCTTGTCCCTCCCAAATCATCCAATTAGGAACCCTAGACTTTCGCGAGGCCCTCCCCAAACTGAGATGAACTACTCTGATATTTCCGCTACCCTAGCTGTCATTCAAGAAACTCTTGCCAATATCAGTCTGATGCTTGATCAAGTGGAATGAATCATAATGTTTCCCTTGAGCTTCATCGTTAAATCCCTCAAAAGAATGAACGTGGCGGACGACGTCAAGATCGTGGCCCTGGTGAACAATACAAAAAGAACATTAAGGCTGACATTCCCTACTTTGAAGGCCGTATGGAACCCCAAGCTTATCTTGATTCCATCCGTGCCATGGACCACTACTTCGTGTGGTTTGACATGAGCGAAGCCCTGAAGGTCAAATTTGCCACAATGAAATTGATTGGGAAAGCTCAACAACCCTGGACCAATCTTGAACACGCCCGCAAAGGCTGAGGCCTGGCACTAGCATTGGTAAAATTATTCGAAACCCGAACCCAACCCAGACCCGGCATTGGACCGGAACCGACCCGCCCTATCTGGGTCTAGGTCCGGGTCCTAAAATGGGACCCGTTGTACTTTCGGGTCCGGATCCGGGTTCGGGTCCGCTCAAAAGAGACCCGACCCGGACCCGGACCCATTTAAAAAAACTCCAAAAATTAACATAAAAATAAATATTCTATCCCCATCCCTCCCCTCATTCCTTCTCAATTCTAAATCTTCCTCTTCCAAACTCAAAACTCATGCCTTTTTCTTCTCTCCTCTATTCTAAATCATCCACTCGCCGCCTCCGCTCGCCGCTCACACTCCCGCTCCCACCCGAACAGGTAGGAATATTTTAATAGGACCCGGACCCAGAACCGGACCGGTCCTTACGGGTCCTGTTTCGAGTCCAATTTTTGGACCCGTAGGGGACCGGGTCCGGGTCCGGGTAATGAAGAACCTGACCCGATCCGACCCGATACCAATACTACCTGGCACCCATAGCTACTTGGGAGGCCATAAAAGAGAAGCTCACTGAAAGATATGTGCCCTTATCTTTCCACACCCGAATGCTTAATTCGTGGAATCAACTCTATTAGGGAAGCAAATTCACCCAAGCGTATGTAGATAAGTTCAATGACTTTCTCATTCGGTGCAATACTTTAGGCAAAGAGTGCGAAGAATAAACCCTCTCTAAGTTCAGGGCTGGACAACGAGCAGATCCTAGAAACGAGCTAATTTATAGAAATGTGGACTCATTGGCAGCAACTTATGCCCTTGTCCTTGATATGGATTCCTTTAAAGCAAGTTCCCATTACAAGTTTTCATTACAAGTCCAGCGATTCGATGGCTCATTCAGCTAGAATGACCTTTCCTGATCCCTCTAGACCTTCCTCAGTACCCCAACTAGTCTTACCCAAGCAAGCCTACTTCAAATCCCTATTCACTTAGAAATGACAATACGGGTAAGAACACTAAAAGAGACTATTCTAAAATTGATCATCTCAGTCGGTGCTATAAATACAAAGGATACAACCATGTTGTTGGTAACTGTTCCAGCCCAAGTATGATCAATATAGTATAGGGTAACGTTGTCATCGCTGATGAGCCCGACAATGAGTCTACCTATGAACCCCATGTAAGTGATAATTTTGATGAAAAAGAGGATGACCAACCTCTCAACTGTATTTGGTCGATCCAATCACCTCCATTGAATATACCTGAGTCACTCATTTCTTCCCAAGTCACTTGGCAACCTATAGATTTATCCATGCGTTAGAACATCCTCGAGTCACAGAGTCTGCATCCACATTTACATCCCGCATCCATGATTTGCATAGAGAAATTTCCAAGGAAATAAATAAGAATAATTTTAACTACAAGTTAATAGCAGATAATAGAAGGAAATTTAAAACTTTTGATATAGGTGACGAAGTGATGGTTCGGATTCGTTCGGAACGGTTTTTAGTTGGATCCGTTAAGAAATTGAACATACGTGTTGCATGCCCATTTAAAATTCTGCACAAAATCAATGATAATGCCTATGTCGTTGACCTTCCTGAAAGTTTCGGCATAAGTAAAACTTTCAATATTGAGGATCTAGTACTCTATGAAGGCCCAAAATTTAACCTTGGAAATTTTCTTATAGATGAGCCTATCCTGCAGCCTAATGGTGAGATTTTCACATTTACCCCTCTACCTGATACTATTTACCCACCGACAGAAAAATTGGATAATATTTTAGATGATCAGATAATGTCTACTAGATATGGTGGTATTCATAGGTATTTGGTGAGGTGGAAGAATAAGCCGAAGTCGGATGACACTTGGAGTGATCGTGAGGAGCTCCCAAGCTTGGATCCAGATCTTTTGGAGCACTATGACAGGATCACTGGTTTTGATGAGACTGGATCGATCCCTCTCCCACCCGGAGAGAATGATGAGGACATCAATCTGTTTTATTTTTATTTTGAGATTTAGCTATATGTAGTTTATTTGAGATATTTGTTTTAGATTTGAGAGATTTATTTTAGATTTGTTTGAGATTTGTTTTTGCTTTGTTTTAAGCCTATATATAGGCCTTAAGAATAACGAGAAAATATGCTATTCTTGATTAAAAAAAAATATTGTGTTGAGTTATTGCTCTTCATCCATCTTTTTGTGTGAGATAATTAAGAGAGTTATTAGGGTTTGTGAGAAACCATAATAAAAATTTAGGGTTTGTGAAAAGCTCTAAACTATACCCTAAATTCCCAAATCAATTCAACCCAAAACCTTAATCCCCAAAATCGAACTCAAAGTCAAACCCTAACCCCTTCTCCTTCTTCTTCTCCACTACATCCATACCCAACCCTAGCTCTTCTTTCTCCCATCCCGACGGCCACACCTGCACTAACCTTTGATGCCGATGTTGCCCTCCCCTGTGCCTCGCGACACTACATCCTCGCCTTCTCCATCCAAACTCAATTGCCCTCTCTCGGTCGACCTCCTCCTTCCCTGCACACACCACCACTGCCCCATCAACTACCACTGATGGCCCCGACTGCTCCTCTCTCCCCTTACCCTCGTCAATCAACCACCCCGAAGCCCCACTTCCCACACCGTCACCGCTTCCCCCCGAGACCCCTTTTCTCCTGGCCATCATCGACCACAGCCATCCTGATGCCCCCACCCCCCCACCCCTTCTCGCTCCTCCTCCTTCACATCCCAGTGCAGCCCCTTGCGGCCTCCATCGATGGCCGCTTGCACACCCACTGCCACTAACTGCCTATCATCGGTCTCCTCCTTCCAAGCGCACAATAACGAGTGGATCAAGTCGGATCTGATTCTTTTTTATTGGATAGCTTTGGTGTTTGGTGTTTGGTGTTTGGAACAAGGTATTAGATCTTTGTGTGGAAAGCAGAATACGTAGCAACACGTTCTTCGACCCGATAACTTCTTTCAACTTTTTAAATATTTGTGATACTGCTTTATCATCTCTATAATATTATTTGATTTATCTGTCGTCCACAAATATTGAGAGTGTGTGTTTTACTTGCATATTAGTGTACGAATCATTATTTAATACCTTACATTCTAAGAACGATTAAGTAGTATT
Organism: Hemerocallis citrina; assembly: GCA_017893485.1. Classification (NCBI taxonomy): domain Eukaryota; kingdom Viridiplantae; phylum Streptophyta; class Magnoliopsida; order Asparagales; family Asphodelaceae; genus Hemerocallis; species Hemerocallis citrina. Next base: position 72,078,682 of record CM030367.1, on the reverse strand, counting down.
GTTGAATGATAGGATTGAATCTTTAATTGGGCTTGTTAAACTATTTCATATCTTGAAAATCCATCAAACCAATTAATAGTTATAATTTCTAACTTAAGCTGCATTACGTGTTGGTAAACTTAATCTTTTAGTATTCTTGAAAATTCTCTATTTAGGGTTAAGTTTATATTAAAATGTGTTATAAAATAATAGAATAATAGAATAATAGAATGCGATTGCAATAACTCAAACAACAAACACAAGAATATGCAAGGAAATAAAGAGAGAGAGAGAGAGAGAGAGAGAGAGAGAGAGAGAGAGAGAGAGAGAGAGAACACAAGGATTAACGTGGTTCGACAATAACCTATGTCCACAGGGCAGCAAACAACTATTTATGTTCACTATATGCAATTGTAGATGCACCAAGAGTAAACCAACTTCATGTACAACACACTTGAAGGAATCACACTCTCAGACTATGCTACCTCACTCACACTCTCAGCTTGGAGTGAAGTACAAATTTCTCTATATATGCAAATGATTAACTCTCCACAACCTTTTATACTCCAAGGTGGAAGTGTGTAGAACCCTATAATAATGATCCACTAACACACCACCCAACATATGCATCTTGATTCTTGCACATACATAAAATTTCTCATTCTTGAACCTTGCACACTTGCTATGGGCACTTGCTATGGGAAGTGTGGAGACTCATAAATTTTATGGGAGAACTTGCAATTCTCAAATGGTCTAGAATATTCAACATGTCGATATCTTCTTTATACAAGAATCCAAGGACATGGATTTCATGGTGGAAAAGATGTGAATCTGACCGGATGGTTTTTGGAACAACAAAAGAAGATGTATGAGATGATGCATGCACCAAGTAATTTAATATGAAGATTGCTTCTCACAATTAAATATGAGGCTCAGTTTTGGCAAGGGAATATGTATAGCTTTTGATTGTCTGTCATCTTTCATTGGGTTTACATGTTTTTGTCTTCACAGTCAACTCTTCTTTCGTCACTCCGTGTTTTGTGGAAATGACCTTTGTTCATTGCACGGATGACTTGCAGAGGCCTACCCCTAAAAATGTAAGTCTGGATTGGGTTTATAATCTATTTGTTCTTTAATGCATACTAAACGATGTAGGTGTACTATCCTGCATATAAATCAAAACACAGTAAATGCTCTTATAAGAGACGGAAAGATGTTATATGTTATATGTTGATGCCAGATTCATGTTATATGTTGATGCCAGATGTCTCTGACTTTGGTGGTGGGTGTATCTTGTGTAAGAGATGTTGGATGTATATGTATATTCTCAATATAATAGGATAATATTGTGTATATTATCTATGAGGCAACACGGGTTTACACGTGTTATGTATTAATTATTGGAACGGGTTGAGTGGGCTAAACGCCCAGTACCCTAAACCCAGTCTAATCTCTATATAAGCTGGTCTAGAGGTAGTGCTCTGTGATATTCCAATACTGATAAGCAGGGTATAATATCTTAAGCGGCTAGAGATTAACCCTAACCCTAATTTTCCCAAATCAGTATTAACAATCTTAAGATATTATACAAGAAAAATATACTGAGATTGAGAAGGAGAGAGGGTTCATCGGAATCTCACCCCGGCGCCACCCGTCGTGGTCGACGTCGCCGCTCCAGTCGACGCACGTCGTCGCACGTCGACGCACGCCGTCACTCGCAGCCGAAGGTCATCGATCAGGTGCGCCATCAGATCTGATCTCTCCATCGTCGATCGAGCGAAGCAGTCAACTCGTCGTCGCCGTCTTTTCCCTTTGATCTGATCCAGGCCGCCATCGCCCGTCGACGCCCCTGCTCCGTCGTCAGTCGACGCGCGCAGTCGGGTTTCCTCCCTGGCTTCGATTTGCTGTGTGTTGGGTTAGCCTCTTGCTGTGTGTTGGGTTAGCCTCTTGCTGTGTGTTTGGGTGCAGACCCGAACCCGAAGCTTCAACCCGATCCGCTTGGTTTGATTTGCTGTTGGCTTTAGTTGGCTTGGTTGCTGCCGCCCCCTGACGCCGGGGTCGCGTCAGTCGTTGCCGGAGGTCGCCGAACCCAGCCGTCGATGCTGCCTCTTCCTCCACTTTCTTCTCCATTGTTCTTCTTGTAAGATAGAAGGAGAAGAAGTAAACAACTCAGATCCAATTTTTTAATTGGACATTTTTGGTGTTTGGTGTTTGGACTGTTGGAGCAGATCCATTTTCAGATCCAGTCAAAAGGAATCAGACCTGGATAGATCTAAATTAAAGATAAGTTATTCACCAAATTTAAACTGTTATTTAATTATTTGTTTGAATTTTGTTGCTAAGTGCTAAAGTTCAAAACCGTATTAAGTATTGTTTAATTAAATACAAATCTGAATAACTGCTTTGGCTACGTGCTATGGATCAAATATTCATTTTGATAAATTATAGTTTTGACTATAAAGTTTGGATCTCCAAATTAAATTGTTGCTAGAATTAAACAGTGTCAATAATTTGTTTAATTGGCTAATCTTTAACAATTTGATGAATGTAGGAACTTCAAAGTTACCTACAAATTGTGTGTTGGAGACGATGGATATGCATTACGGTTGAATAAGTCTGCACTACGCAGGCTTCTCCATCGAATTTGGAAAACACTTCTAACTTGAAGTGTCGGTATGATCTACTCTAACTTTCTTAGTATTTTTCATGTGATGAATGTGTTAACGTTCTGTGCGTTTGATCATATGATTGAGAGTTTTAGATCATAGTTATTCTCGCTTTGGAAAACTAGCATGTTTAGGGTTGTTAAGTATTTTATCATACTATGTGTATAGATATTTTGACAAATCCATTGTTTGCAGTTTGTGTGAGATTATATATTTGTTTCTCTAATAATTAAAATTTTTGTATAAGATCTATGACAAATGTCTGTAACTTAGATAGGAGCATCCTGTAATGCAGAATATGACTCCATTATTTACGTTTTGTTCTTTATCGTTCATTGTACTGTGTGTGCAAAATTGAATTATAAAATATGGGTCATTATCTCGCTTAGTGTTTCGAAGATGATGAAGAACGAATAAAGAAAATATAGCTTAATTTGTTTGAGCACGGGGACATTGTTAGAATCACTAGAAAAAGCAAACAATTTTTGTGATAGAGTAATCTTGTATTAGCTCTTATAAGGTGCATACATTGTCAATCGCATGTATAAGTTGAGTTTAACAAATGAAACAATTAAAAATAATAGTTCTAATTATGTTCTTGAACCTAGAATAATTGGCTAGAATTTGAGAAATATATATTCAATTGTCTGCGAAGAAATGTGATCTAATTATCAAAACTGTGGGGAAACGGAGTTAAAAAGCTATTGAGTCAAAAGCTTTAACATCCAAGTTGTTTTGAAATTTAAACTCACTGTGAACTATATATTAATTTGTTTGTTCTTGTTAAAACTCATAACTCTGCTAAAGGACACTTCATTAAATATGACAAATATAAAAGTTGTGTTCAGATTATGATTACTAGAAAATCATTTAGTATGGTCTCTAGGAGCACTCAACTTCTTGAGTCAATACATTCTGATATTTGTGATCTCAGTAGCTTTGTGACTATATGAGACGATTGTTGGTCAGAAGTATTTAATCACCTATGTAGATGATTATTGAATATTTGTCATACATATATGGAGGCTGTAACACTCGTTATTATGATAAATTAAAATCTAGTTAAATGCTAAAAATCAAGGGTTCAGTGTTGATGGAGGTGGTGAATATGTTTAACAACTTTAGAGAAGTTTGCATTGAGCATAATCTCTACTGCACTCTACTTACAACAATCAAACAGTATTGATAAAAGTTAGAATCAAACTCTTAGTGAAATGTTGAATTCTATATTATTGACTGTTGTTTGATGTTGTATTGTTAATCATATCTCTAAATGTGTTACTACACTCTAAATTGAATACACCTTGTAGATCAAGGCATGAAAACACAAATAGTTTTGTTAAAGTGAGATTTTGTGTTGTGATACTTATGTTAGAATACATAACCCTAGAAGGCCTAAAGTAGGACCTACAACAGATATTTGTGTGTTTAGAAAGTGCAGAATGTAGTTCGGTGGACAGATGTTGGATCTATCTAATTTGTATTAGAAGAATCTAGACTTGCAGAGTTCTTTGAGGATGTGTTCATCAAAGATAATGTATGAAATAATTTAGTCATACATACATGCTCAATGATTCACAGTTGGAATCAAGAACTAGTCTTACTGACACTTAAAAACCTGAATGACAAATAAGCTAAGAAGAGTTTTAGTAGACAGTGAGATGATTATGTGTCATACAATAATACTTCAATTTAGTTGATCTGCCGAAAGAGGATAAAACTATATTAAGTAAGTGGGGTTTTGTAGAAGAAACTTAATTTTGATTGTTCAGTAGCAATCTTAATGCTTTTTAGTAGCTAACAGATTGACTGAAAAATGGGGTAGATTTATTTGATGTCTACTCACATGTTTGTCATATTGCTACAATAAGTATTCTTCTTACCCTTACATCTATTGAAAATTTTGTCATTCATAAAAGATATTTAAAAGTTTTGTACTTGATATTTTGTACTGAACAGTTTTGTACTAGAAAGTTTTGGACTAATATGTTTAGTGAACAAGATTTACAATTTAGTAAAATCATTGTATGCTTTGAAACATGTAATATAGCTATCGTATAAATAATTTGACAAATTTCTCAAAGAGCCTAGTATATGAATTAAGTAATTCAGATCAGTGCCTTTAACTTTGTGGTGTGTCAAATATAATGGCTATTATTTACTTGGTTTTATTGACATGCTTGTTGATTGGAAGTGACATCTCTATTCTAAATGGAGTTAAAATTGTGCTATCCAAATAAATTTAGCATCTAAGTGGTGTGGACACCATCTTATGTATAAGGGTGAGTTTTGGTTGGCAAGGGATAATCCTTAGTCAAACTCGATAAATCAATAATGTGTTTCAAAAGTGGGGATATAGTGATCGAAAGTGTGTTTTGAAACACCTTATGATTATGATACAAAGGTTGACACCTTATGATGGTACAACTATGAGACAGGTAGATCATTCTAAAAGAATTGAAAGTCTCGTGTATACAAAGATCTGCACTAGAATAGACATAGCCTTTGAGATAGGTATGATCTGCAGATTTACTAATAATCCCATACACATTTGAGTGCCCTTAAGAGGCTAATGAGATACCTGAGTGGTACTCAAGAGTTTGCTTTGTGCTACTCAAAGTTTAGTGAAAGTCGACAACTAGTGGATATGTGTTCACACTAGGAGAAGGCGAGAAGCAGAAAAATTATGGAGATTAATAGGCAAACAAGTGTTGCGTTCTCATCCAAGAAATCAGACCTCTATGTGTTATCCTCTGCAGGGGAAGAGGCTGAGTGGATTGAATAACTTATTGCTAATCATCCATGTGAGAAATTTAATGTAAATTCTCAATTCTGTTATGCGACTATCAAGCTATAATGCACTGTAGCTCATAACTCACTCTATAATAGTAAGAGGAGTATATTAAGGCTGAAAGAAGCCTAGTTGAACTTTCTCATTGATAAAGTGCAATTGTGACAAGTATGGCCAATGCTCTTGCTAAGAGACTTGAAAGTGATCTAATTATCAAAACTATGGGGGAAATGGAGTTAAAAGTTATCGAGTCAAAAACTTTAACATCCAAGTTGTTTTGAAATTTAGAATCCAATTGGAGCCATAGAGAAGTTCAAACTGAAGCATCAATTTTAGGCAGTTGACATGCTTTAGATAATTTGAAAAGTTCTATGTAAATTCTGTTAATATATAATTTCATTCCAATTTTGATGATGCTATATATTTTCATAATTTACTTAGAATCATCTCATTATTCCAAAAGAAAGTATGAAAACTTGTCGATGTGTTTCCGATGTTTAGAATGGTTGTTATATCATTCCAATTCTGATGATATAACTCTTTTATGGATTCATGTTTCATTCCAATTTTGATGATTCAGAATTAACCATAATTGATTTGACTATTCTATCATTTCAATATGAAACATAGTATAGTTCTTGTGTAGAAACTATAATAGTTCTTCTTCTTTATTTTGTTAAAGAAACTTGATTGTGATGCTTGCGTTACATTTTGCTAAGCTACCGTTGAATTGTACTAAGTTCTTTAGTAGAACCAGATACTTTATGAAATTTGCAAGAATTCTTAGAGATATGTCTCTTGATATTCTTGTTTTCAATAAGCTAGCAAAGATGGAGGAGTTGAATCTGTCAATATAGATTTCAAAATAATGATTTGCTCAAAATGGAGGAGTAAACATAAAGCAGTTTGCAAGGATATAGTTTGGGTTTATTTCTCTGAGGAATAACTTTGTCACTTGCTTGATAAAACTTCTGTTGAGTTTAAGACTCTTGTATTCATGAGCTTAAAACTCATATTTTATTCTTGAAGTTTATTTGCTTTGGTTGATTTTGAAACTATGACAGGTTTCTCTAGTTGGTTTAGTTTTTGTGAACTATTCATGTATGGTTTTAGAACTATTTGATTATTTTGGCTTAGTCGTATTTGAACTATTCAAGTTATAATTGATTTAGTCTATGATCCATGGTTTTATGATTCAATAATGTTTGAATTTTTGTGATCCAATATTATAACATTGCTTAGCCTAATATATTGAGAATATAGGAGGAGATTGTTGGATGTATATGTATATTCTCAATATAATAGGATAATATTGTGTATATTATTCTATGGGGCAACACGGGTTTACACGTGCTATGTATTAATTATTGGAACGGGTTGAGTGGGCTAAAAGCCCAGTACCCTAAACCCAGTCTAATCTCTATATAAGCTGGTCTAGAGGTAGTGCTCTGTGATATTCCAATACTGATAAGCAGGGTATAATATCTTAAGCGGCTAGAGATTAACTCTAACCCTAATTTTCCCAAATCAGTATTAACAAGAGACGGAAAGACCTGATCTAAGCAAGATTAATGTATATTCAGTTAGTTTACTCAAAATTATGAAGGTTTCCAAGGCTTCTTGTCTTGTCAATTTGGATAATTTTGGAGGACAAGTGCAGGAGTTTGGAGTTGGTGGGTGGAAGCAATTGGGCGATTGAACGAATGTGGCACAAGAATTTGGTGAGCATACTAGGTTGTTTTGTTGAGAGATAAAGTAATGATTTACAATAGTTCACCCATTTTCGTAAATATTAGATGTCTTTTATAATTGTAATTAATGTCCCCTGGATTCATAAAGCATGGTTTTTTTTTTTTTTTTTTTTTTTTTTGGGAATTCCTAAGCTCCATAACTATTAAACAAGAGCGCAAAAAGTGTCCTCCCAGAACCCAAAAACTATAAATCCATGTACCATTTAGAGATTGGGAAAGCAAAGTGGACATAAAGCACAGTAGCATAAGGTCTTGACTCTTGACCTGTTTTAGTACAAGCCACCACACATAATACACAGAAGTAACCTATGAAGAAATGGTAGTAGTAAGAGAAATAAAAAGAAAAGGTTAAAATAATAGATAGCTAATATCTGAATCTTCCAAGAGAGAGCAGCAGGAAAGTGTCAATTTAAGTCAAATAGTGCCAATGAGAGAAGTTGTAGTGAGCCGCCAAAAACAGTCAGCTATCAAGTCATTTGTGTTTGCATCCCCTGTTTCTGTAAAATTTGAAGATCACTTAGTGAATATATGTAAATTGGTAGAATACAATTGTAATTGTAGATAGTGGTGGGGTTGATCGGTAAGAACAAGGTTTGCTTAAATCCGCGATGTAATTTGCCTCTCCAGAGCAATAATCAAAGTCTAGTATGGTAACAAGTTTAGAAAGTTGACAATGGAGTCCACAATAGATATTCTAGTGAGAGTTGAAAAAGTAATTAGAGAATCTCCCCCATATGTGATGTTGATGTAGGCTATATATGAGTAATGTTTAGGACGTCCCATTGGAGGGATAGAAGCTTAGTGTTATTAGAGGTAGTTTTAGAATTTGAGCCCCACAGGATTTTCCAGAGAAATCTCTCCCCGCAAGCCATATCTGTCCGTGTCTGTTGCTCAGTCGTAGTTAATCTTAATAGAAATTCAAGGGAGGGAACCAAACAACTCAATTGGGAGAAGGTAGAGGGGATCTAATTTTTGAACAATCCTTGTTATTAAGTCTCATCTGTTCTTGGATAAGGGATTTAGTCATAATCCATTGACCCATAGTTATAAAAACAGAAACTTCAAGGTTACTAAAGCAGCTCTCATTTCTAATTCGCCAAATGGTGCAGAAGATTCATGCTCTGAGGATATGTGAATTTGTCTGTATGTTTGTAAATCAAACGATTGAAGCAGTTGAAAGCTAATCACTGCATGCTGAATCAGAAGATCGGCAAGATGAGAATACTTGAACCCAAATTCAAGTTAAGGGCGATCCAATATGTTTGGTTGTAGAAGCTGAAAGATAAGTCACCTTTGTGGACTTTGAATTCTGTTGTTCCTGAGATAAAGAAATTCTAAGAAGACCGAGATCAAGGGTAGAGGCATGATGATAGTTAGATATTATAGTCCCAGATTAGATATTGGGTTAATTTTGTATTTGGTTCACTCCTATATATAGAATATATTGTACTCAGTTATTTCTCAATTCAATATTCAGTATTGTTTTCATCTCTCTGATTTATCTTAACAATGTATCAAAGCCAATTAGTCAAATTTCCTTCTCTTAAATTTCTCCATCCAAAATCCTCAAACAGCAAAAAAAAAAAAAAAAAAAAAAAGGGAGGCTGCAGCAGCCATCATCATCGTCGTCTTCAACAACAAGATCTCATCTCATCGAAATCTTGTTGAAATCCAATCTTCAAAATCCACGTCCTTCACAAACCCACTTGTAGCAATCCACTTCCTTCACATCCAATCTTCAAAGGAGGCAACCCAATGCCTTCACAAACCCAACAAACCCACTGCAGCAATCCAACAACAAGATCTCCTCGTCGAAATCCTCTACTTCAAACCCACTGCAGCAACCCACTGCCTTCACAAACCCACTTCCTTCACAAATCCACTACCTTCACAAATCCACTGCCTTCACAAATCCTCGTCGAAATCCTCTCCTCCGAACCCACTACTGCAACCCAAATCCACCCCGACCATCTCCTCTGAACCCACTGCCGTCACAAACCCCAGACGCCTCTCTCCTCTCCCACCTCAAACCCTAACCCTACTTCTCCTTTTCTCTTCTAAACCCATTACCCTTCTAAACCCATATATTTCTCTTCTAACCCCCAACCAACCAGAAACCCATTTTCAGTGTTTTCAAAAAAATCAAAAAAATAAAAAAAAATCAAAAAAAAAAAATCAAAAAAAATAAAAATAAAAATTTACAGGTACTACTACTACTACTTGATGGAATCTCAATCACTTCCACATATTTTCGCCTCCACCGACTTCCCTGTTGCAACCGCCTCCCGTTCCTCCTCCAGATTCAAATAGCAGTAGCGCCACCTTCAGTCTGCCTCTGGCCTCCTACCTTCTCCCAACATCATTCCTCACCCTACCCCACCTTTACTTCCGCCACCGGTAGCTCCTCCCTGCTCCCTACCCCGATCCAGACACTAGCAGCATCTCCCTCCACATTGTACTCTCAATCATAGCAGCGCTAGTCTTATTTCTCCTCGCAGTGCTTCTTCCCTCACATCCTCGGCCATGCCCGTCACTCCAGCCTTGCCATCTCCTGCTGATTGGGCTAATCTTCAGCAATGCCTCACTCAGCTGGAACTACAGCTCATGGGTCAGTCTATCAATGCTGGCTCTTCCGCTCCTGCATTTTCTGCCACTTCCGGTATGAATTGGTTCTGGATTTTAGATTCTGGTGCATCACATCACCTCACTAGTAATCAGACACTGTTCACCACCTGCACTGCACTTCCCTCTCATTTTCCATCTCTACACACAGCTGATGGGTCACCACTTCTCGTTACACACTCAGGGGCAATTAGCTCTCCCACTCTTACATTACCATATGTTCTTTATGCTCCTCATTTATCCATAAACCTTATTTCTATTAGTGCGTTATGCGATAGTGGTCTTGTCGTTACTTTTGACTCTTTCGGTTGTTCTATTACTGATTCATGCACCGGTGAGGAGTTTGGACGTGCTAGTCATCAGAATCGTCTATATCATCTAGATTTTCTACGTGCACATCACTCTCCTTCTAGTTTTGTTAGTATTGTTTTCTCTGATGCTGATCTGTGGCACAGACATTTAGGTCATATTAGTGCGTCTCGACTCCAGACTTTAGCCCGTAGTGGTGTCCTTGGTTCCCGTACTTTTAAATATTTATCTGATTGTTAGGGTTGTCATTTGGACAAACATATCGCACTCTCCTTTAGTCATAAAAGCACTTCTCAAACCACTCATCCTTTTCAACTTGTTCATTCCGACATATGGGGACCCTCTCCCGTTCCTTCGTGGAAAGGCTATCTCTATTATGTTGCCTTCATTGATGACTTCACTAGACATACATGGATTTTTCTTATGCGTCAGCGATCTAAGATACCTAATATTTACCGGTTCTTTACGACTATGATTCTCACTCAGTTCGGTGTGCGCATTAAGAATTTCCGATCAGACGGTGCTCGTGAGTACACTTCCACCACTATGAGATCAATCCTTCAGTCTCACAATACCCTTTTTCAGCAATCATGCCCTTACACTCATGAGCAGAATGGGATAGCTAAACACAAGCATCGTCACATTCTTGAGACGGCTCGCGCTCTTTTACTCTCCTCTTCCGTTCCTCGCTCTTTCTGTGCTGAAGCTGTTATGACATCTGTTAGTCTCATTAACATTACTCCCTCATCTGCCCTAGCTAGTATGACGCCTTGTGAGGATCTTTGTCACTCACCTCCCGACTACAGTATGCTCCGTATCTTTGGGTGCACCTGTTACGTTCTTCTCCCTCCTACTGAGCGAACGAAGCTCTCTGCTCGTGCTACTAAGTGCGTTCACCTAGGTTTCAGTCCCGAACACAAAGGTTATCGTTGTTTTGATCCATCGGCAGGTCGTGTCCACATTTCTTGACATGTATTCTTTGTGGAAGACTCCCCTTACTACCTCACTCCCCCCGAGGATATTAAATTTCTCGATTCCCCAATTGTTGCTAACTCACCGACTTCATCTTTCCACATATCTTTTGATCCCACTCCTCTGGCTACATTCACATCTCCTGCAGTCCTTACACCTATTGTTCCCCCTACTGAAACACCACCTGCATCCCCACAGTTGCCAGCACCCACCCCACCCACTTCCCCACCGACACATGCACCCACTCCACCGTCCTCACCCCCACACCCTGTCAGTCCACCACCACTTCGTCAGTCTGCACGTTCCACTTCTGGTATTCCTTCGGCACATTGTACACCTGATGTCACTGGTTCTTCTAACAAATTTGGTTTTGCCACCCTAGCTTCCTACTCACCACAGTTTCATGCATATCTCACTGTTATACACTCTACACGTGAGCTCAGAACCTATAAGGACGCAATTCAATATCCCGAGTGGAGGAAAGCTATTGCAGAGGAATTCAGTGTATTTGCTCAGACTGGCACTTGGGATGTTGTTCCTCTGTCAAAGGGCGTTCAGCCTATTAGTTGCAAGTGGATCTTCAAGGTCAAATATCAACCTGATAGATCTATTGCGAGACACATGACTCGTCTAGTAGCCCGAGGATTTACTCAGGAGCATGACATTGATTATGATGAGACATTTACTTCCGTTGCACAGATGACTACTGTTCGCACTCTTCTTGCTATTGCAGCCATCCGTCAGTAGCCGTTATACCAGCTGGACGTGAAGAATACTTTTCTTCATGGTACCTTATCTGAGGTTGTATATATGGATCCTCCTCCTGGTCTCCCTACTCCTCCTCGTCATGTTTGCCAGCTGCATTAGGATATATATGGTTTGAAGTAGGCCCTTCGAGCCTGGTTTGAGTGTTTTCACCTTGTCATCACCAAGGCTGGTTTTAGTCAGAGTTCTTAAGACCATTCTATGTTTATGCGGTCATCACCGCAGGGGAGGGTACTTCTGCTACTTTATGTTGATGATATGATCATTACAGAGGATGACTCTGCAGGCATTACATCCACCCAGAAATACCTTCACCAATAATTCTATATGAGAGACCTTGGCAGACTACGTTATTTTTTGGGTCTAGAGATCGCTCATGGATCTCGGGAGATACTCATCTCTCAACAGAAATACACATCAAATATTATCTCCACTGCATGCCTTTGTGACAGTCGATCAGCCGATACACCCTTAGAGCTTCATGTGAAGCTTCGTCCCACTGATGGTGAGCTCCTTCCTGATCCCACTAGATATAGACAGATTATCGGACAGCTTGTCTACTTATGCATGACCAGACCGAATATTGCTCATGCAGTTAGTGTTGTCAGTCAGTTTGTTTCTGCTCCTACATCAATTCACTACGGTGCTCTTCTTCGGATTCTCAGATATCTTCGGGCCACTATTACTCGCTCATTATTCATGTCTGCTACATCCAATCTAGAGTTGAGAGCATATTCTGATTCAGATTGGATATGTGATCCTACTACTAGATGGTCTACCACCGATTTCTGTCTATTTCTTGGTGATTCGCTGATCTCATAGCGAAATAAGAAACAGAAAGTTGTTGCATGTTCTTTGACCGAAGCTGAGTACAGAGCAATAACAGCAACTACTAGAGAGATTGTTCATGTTCTTTGACTTTTATCAAGTATGGGTGTCACTCTTTCAGGACCTACTCCTCTTCATTGTGATAACCGGAGTGCACTACACATTGCAAGCAACCCAGTCTTACATTAGCAAACGAAGCATATAGAGATTGATTGTCATTATGTTTGTGAGCGCTTTGAAGTATGGACCATTTCTCTTCATTCTATTACCTCATCACATCAGACGGTAGTCTTTTTCACCAAATCTCATACTGTTCATAGATTTCGATATTTAGTAGGCAAACTCAAATTGTTTGACCCACCATGAGTTTGAGAGAGGGTGTTAGATATTATAGTCCCACATTGTGTGTTGGGCTAATTTTGTATTTGGTTCACTCCTAAATATAGGAGATACTGTACTCAGTTATTTCTCAATTCAATATTCGGTATTATTTTCATCTCTCTGATTTATCTTAACAATAGTGATGGTGGTAAAAGTGAACCAGAAAGATCAAGTGGTAATAGTGATGGTGGTAAAATTTTAGGGCAGAGTGTGAATTTCAGGCTGAACTAAAAGGAATGATGAAGAGAAGAGGCAAGTCATTAGATAGCTTTCTTTGTCAGTTGACTTGCTCAAAGGAGAGACTGCATGAGGAAATTCATCAAACAATAACGCTGTTGAGTTCAGAAAGTTCAAAGCACTCTTTTCTCGGAAACTGTTTGCTGGAACCCGAGATATACAAAAATTCCAACAACTTTTTACGACTTCCTAAAATTGCAAGCTTTTATAAGTGACAAAAACGAGCGTTGGGAGATGTGGACCAATACATAAAATCTAAAGGTGAATGACCAATTGGCACCCAAAGTTAGCAATAATACTCTATACACACCTGAAGTTACAGTAATACCCCAAAGACACCCAAAGTTTTGAAAATTGGACCTATAGGCATCCGCCGTTCAATGCCGTTAAGTTATGATGTGTCTAATTTATATATAAATATTTGTACTCATTTACCCATAAAAATTGCTTGTTTTCGTTTATCTTGTTTATAATTTATCTTATTTCCATAGATTTCAGTTAATTAATTATTTTTGAAGGAATAAGATTTTTGATGCAATAAGTGAAGATTTTTGGTAAAAATTAACAAACAAAACAAACATAATGATTTATTTATTTTTATTGATATGTTGAATTTAAATTTTACAATTTGGCCATGAGAAAAATAAAATATAAATTTTAATTTGCCAATTGAGCTGAAAGTGCAATAAACAACTTTAAATAGGGTTTAAACGAACTAATATGATTTTTAGTTTGTTTAATTAATTTTAAACTGATTAATTTTATTTTTATTTTTATTTTTAAATCATCATTTCTGATTTTATTTTGTGTGCGCAGCACGTGTTTGAAGAAAAAGAAAGAGAAGAAAAAGGAGCATGAAATAAAGGTCAAATTAAAGAAGGAAGGAAATAAATAAAGATATGGGGTTTTTCTGCAAAAGTGAACCCTAATTCCTACATCTCCTACTCTTATAAATACAACAACAGATTGAAGAAAGAGGTAGCGCTGAACGAAGGGAGAGAGCGACGGCTGATCGCTAATCATTAATTTAAAAAAATAATAATTAAAAAAGAAATAAAAAAGAAAAAAGAGCTTGAGCGCTTTGTTCTGTTCTCCAAGACAGAGGTCGAAATGAAAAACAGAAAAGGAGAAGACGTGGGGTTGTGGCGGTGCGAGTTCCCAAGATCAGAAAGAGACAAAGGAGGAGAGAAGAACACCAGGCGTGACGTCAGCGGGCACAGGATGTTGACATGGCGTCCTACTATTTGTGCGTGCGACAACAGACGACAGAAAGGGACAGCTCGCTGACGTGGGCTGCTGACGAGGAGGGCACACGTGTTTCCGAGACAGAACGGAATTCAAAGACAGAGAGGAGAGAGGACTGTTCGGTTTGCAATTTCTCTTAAAAAGAAGTCTCTTTTGTATCTCTTTTCTTTCTCTATTTTTCTATAATGCAATCCAAGACTGTGTTTGTTAGTTGCAAATTTATTATGAACTAAATATTATTTTTTCTAGTGCTTCGATGTAATCTAGTTTTGAGAACACAATTTTAATTCCATATTATTTTTCTATTTTTCCATGGTTGTGTGTTTGATTTTTTTTTTAATGCGTACAATCGGTGGACAGACATTTGTATGATCTATTAAATCATGAAGAGACCGAACTAGTAATTTGTGATTAATAAAAATTAAACACCATTGATTGAGCGAAATTAAAGATGATTTACCGTGATTGATGTGACCGTTAAGAAATCCACAGAACTTAATGAGTCTTCAATCAAATAAATTTGTGCATGAACTATGACAAACTATCAGTTGGAGATATTTTTGGTGTTGTTCGAGAGAATGCATTGAATAATTTGGGGATTTTGGTCTACCACTTGGAAAAATAATCTTTTTATTCATATGGAATTATAAATTGTGTGGGATGAACTATGTGAAATCAAAAGCCCTAGAATTTATTTTGCAATTAATAAATAACAAATTTTCAGACTTCGCACCTCTTAATTAATTTAGTTAGATTTTTTAATTAATTTAATTTAGTTGCTTTCTTTATTTAACTTTGATTTTCCAAATAGTAGTTCATCTAGTAATATCGGTACTCAATAAAATAATTATTCCATGTGGGTTCGACACTCTTTTCACTTAACTATACTACTTGTTGCGATTTTGTACACTTGCAAATATTCACATCAAGTTTTTGGCGTCGTTGCCGGGGACTAGTTATTCTTTTATTGATATTGAAAATTGCTAGATTATTACTAGTTTGGAATTTTTTTATTTAAATTTTTTAATATTATTTTACCTCTTTATTTTCTTTTGACTTTCTTTTACTTTTATTTATTTTTCTTAGTTTATTTTTTTAGTTTTTCTATTTTTTTTTTAATTCTTATATCTCAGGACATACAAGTACATATCATGGCGAACTATAAGAACAAGGGTTTGAAAGACTACGCTATGCCCTCAATTCATGAAGCAACATCAAGCATAAAGAGGTCGGTTATTGAAGCTAACGATTTTGAGATAAAACCGGCCATTATTCAAATGATTCAACAGACTGTTCAATTTTGGGGACTACCGCACGAGGATCCTTATGTTCACATTGCAAACTTTCTAGAAATTTGTGACACTTTCAAGCACAACGGAGTATCAGATGAAGCAATCAGATTGAGACTCTTTCCTTTTTCACTACGAGATAAGGCGAAGGCATGGCTACATTATCTACCACCCGGTAGTATTATTACTTGGGAGGGACTTGCACAAAAATTTCTGGCCAAGTATTTTCTGCCGGCAAAGACAGCAAAACTAAGAAATGATATTACCACATTCATTCAATTTGAGACTGAGTCTTTGTATGATGCCTGGGAAAGGTATAAAGAGTTATTGAGAAAGTGTTATCATCATGAACTACCGAAATGGCTGTAAATTCAAATATTCTATAATGGTTTGGAAGTTACAAATCGATTTATGGTTGACGCAGCAGCTGGAGGTGCACTAATAAGCAAAACTTACGAAGTAGCCTATGAGCTTTTAGAGGAGATGACATCTAATCATTATCAGTGGTCTTCAGAAAGTATAATGCCAAGAAAAGTGGCGGGAGTTTTTGAACTTGATCCTATTTCTACTTTAAATGCAAAAAATGATATTTTATCTAAACAAGTAGGAAATATGAATTTTAATTCAATTCAATCTAATATGATTTGTGTTCTTTGTGCAGGAAATCACTCACGTATAGATTGCCAAGTGGGAACCCTTTTTCTCAATCAAATTTCAATCAAGAAAATTACGTGTCCAATTTTCAATATCAAAACAATATTTATTCGAGCACGTATCATCGAGAATGGAGAAACACCCCCAATTTTTCATGGAACAACAATCAAGGAGCAATTAGACCACCTTAAAATTTTCCACAGCAAGAAAAGAAGCCGACACTTGAAGATATGTTTATGCAATACATGCAGAAGACAAATTTGGCAATACAAAATAATACGGCTTCAATTCACAAACTTGAGTTGCAAATTGGTCAGCTTTCAAATATTCTTAATGAAAGAACAACAGGAACCTTAACCAGTAACACAGTGACTAATCCCGAGGAGCATGTCAAAGCAATAACACATAGAAGCGAGAGAACAGTTAAGCGGCCATAAGAAGAAACTGCCGAACAAAATGTGGTTGAAAAGGAAGAACAGTACGAACCAATTGTAGAGGAACAAATGCAGCATGAGAAAGTAACTTTTGATGTTTTTAATTCCAAAAAGTCTCCTCCTGAAGAACAGACGTGTATTCAAGTAAGTAAAACTGATTTAATTGTGGGCGAGAAACATAAGGCCAAAGTAGAAAAGTTACCAACCGAAGTATGTCCAATAAATTCAGTAAGTCTTGAATCTGAAAAAGAAAAAATTTCAGAATGTGTTATGTATTTGGATGCTGCACCATCTATACATTCATTTTTTCAGCAAAAATTCAAGGAGGTGGGGAAATCAAAGACATCATCATCATGGAAGAAACGACTCAAACTAGAGCTTGAACCTGATCCACACCTGAAGAGGAGAATTAAAAAAGATGTTTTGATGTTGTTGGGTCTTGGCGTTACATAACCATCTCACCTCCATGTCTGGCTGAAGACTTAAAATTTAGCTCTTTTTGGGAGGCAACCCATGTTTTCTTTTACCGTATTTAGATTTTATTTTTCTTTTAGTTTATTTTAAATTTAAATTTTTGATTTTATATTTTAGGATTGCATGAGTTTGGAAAGCCACTAGGCGGAGCTGTTTTATACACCTACATTGATGACTGTTTTTTAGCAGTATGGAGTCAGAATCTGGAAAAGTGCTTTAAAAAGAAATTGTAGAAAATTGTTTTAACTTTCCAGAAAAAAAAAATCATCCCATTTAGACACCTACAGCTCCAGATATCGCAAAAACACTGAACGTCATTCGTGTAGAATTTTTAAGACGAATCAGAGGAAAAATTCTGAATTTTTTACATTCTTTTTTTGTTTTTCTTTTTTCCTTTCCCATCGAGTACAATGTGATATTCAAGTTTGGGGGGAAGGTTTACAAATTTATTATTTATTTTATTTATTTTTTAAAAGAAAAACAAAACAAAAGGGATTGCAATTTGGCTCACCATTACACTTTTGAGTTCTTTATTGTGCTAAAGCATTGAAATTTTTTTTTGGATTGACAATTGCTTATGAAGCAAGATTAAGCAAACTTATTTACTTTTGAATTATTGAATTTCAAAATTCTTTACAAAGTTGTAAGAGTTGTGCAATTATACATAAAAGAAAAATGTGATGCTTTTTCTTGTGATTATCCCTTTTGATCTAGTCCTAAACAGAGTTTAAGTAAATAGAGTGATAATGAGTAAATAAATAAAATACTTAAAGTCAATTTACTACAATGTTTTGAGTTTCTTATTAACTAGGGGTATTCATCACATATGTTTACTTTTACGTCAAATGGCAACTTGAAATATGAGTATGCAAAACACTTTAAGTTTGTGAATTGTTGAGTAACATGGTGAATTCATCACAAATGTTTGCATTCGCGTCAAAAGGCAAGTGACAACTTAGAGAAGAGACTAAAAAAAACTCTAGTTTACTACTCGGTTTTGTAGTAGTGAGAAGGGATAATCACAGATGGAGTTGTTACATACTATAATTCTATTAATTGCATGACAAATATGATTGGGTTTGGAATTATGAATAAATAATTACACTGGAAAGTAAGTATGCTTGATTTTACTTTATTTGCAATTGTTTATATTTTTAATTGAAATTTTGATGCTTGCATGATGAGACCTCTTGGTGTGATAAGTTAAGCTGTTATTAATCCTTTATTGATGTTTAACTTTTTACTCGAGGACAAGCAAAATCTTAAGTTTGGAGGAATTTGATGTGTCTAATTTATATATAAATATTTGTACTCATTTACCCCAAAAATTGCTTGTTTTCATTTATCTTGTTTACAATTTATCTTATTTCCATAGATTTCAGTTAATTAATTATTTTTGAGGGAATAAGATTTTTGATGCAAAAAGTGAAGATTTTTGGTAAAAATCAACAAACAAAACAAACATAATGATTTATTTATTTTTATTGATTTGTTGAATTTAAATTTTACAATTTGGCCAAGAGAAAAATAAAATATAAATTTAATTTTCCAATTGAGCTGAAAGTGTAATAAATTTTTTTTAAAAGGGTTTAAACGAACTAATATAATTTTTAATTAGTTTAATTAATTTTAAAATAATTAGTTCTATTTTTATTTTTATTTTTAAATCCTAATTTCTGATTTTATTTTGTGTGTGCAGCACGTGTTTGAAGAAAAAGAAAGAGAAGAAAAAGGAGCAATAAATAAAGATCAAATTAAAGAAGGAAGGAAATAAATAAAGATATGGGGTTTTTTTTTGCAAAAGTGAACCCTAATTCCTACGTCTCCTACTCTTATAAATACAACAGCAGATTGAAGAAAGAGGTAGTGCTGAACGAAGGGAGAGAGCAACGGCTGATCCCTAATCATTAATTAAAAAAATAATAATAAAAAAAGAAATTGTAACCCCTGTTTTCATTAATACGTATTTTTTTAAAAGTATTTTTCCGTATTTAAATCCTCAGTATCTTATAACTATTTGTTCCTAATTAATTTTATTATTTAAACTATTTTTAGAGCACAATTGTTTATTATAAATCTAAGTTCGTATTTTGATTTTATTGTTGGTTAATATGAAACCCAATTGTTTGTTCTATGCCCAAACTCGTGTTTGATTTTATTAAATTAATCTGAGCCCAAAATTTAGCCCAATACCCTAATTATTTTATTTAATATTTTGAGCCCAAACCCACTAACCCAAAAGCCATATTGTACAGATTTACTTTTCCACACCCACCCGTATACAAATTTTTCCACTTTTCTCCGCTCTTCCCAATCCCCGTATCCCCACAATCCCCACTATCTCTAATTACCCCCTAATTAATAAAAACCCCACTCTCCTCTCTCCCCGTTATCATCTCTCCCCTCCCCTGATTGCCAAAACCAAAAAAAAAAAAAGAACAATCCCACACCATTCCCTTCGTCTTCTTCACTTCTCGCTTTCATTGACAGCATCGTCAACCGGTGTCGCCGCCCCGTTCTCCATCCTTGACTTCTCCGTCGACGCACCATCCCGGAGACCACTATCATCTCCTTCCTCCTCCCGCTCGACCCCATCTTCCTCGCTTCTCCACGACGCAACAGATAACCCAACGCCATCTTCCTCCAGAGTCCCCACTCTCCCTCAGATCGCTGCTCTCCATTTTCGAACTCAAGCCCCGAATCTCCTCGTAGTCGAAGCCTCCGCCTGCCGTCGCTTCCCGACCTCAGCCTCGTTGAGTCGCCATTGCCGAAGCTCCGCTACTCCTCATCCTCGACTTCGTCCCTACCAACAGTCGTCCCCTCGTCATCACCTAAAATTCCCGAGCTTCCCTCTCCCTCGTCGCCGCTCGATTTCCCTGAGCACCACCGTCTTCATCGTCGCCCAGAAGCCTGAGCAGCCGTCACCACTTTCCTCTGTTTTTGAAACGAAACAGAGCCTCGCCGTTATCGAAGCCCCATCGTTGCGTCGCTTCCTGACCAACGTTGCCTGAGTCGCCGCTGCACGTAGCCGCCGCCTCAGTCGCCACCAGCCGTAGCATCGTCGCGCCGTTCCTCCTCGCGTCGTTCTCACTCTTCGATCGAAGGAAGAATACGAACAGCGATTTGTTGAATCCGCTGTTTTGTGTTTGGCGCACACCGATCCATTCCGCTGTCCCCTATTTTGAGCCGATCTGGTGTGTAGAAGAAATCCCATTGGATTGATTCGGTGTCCCGTGTTCTGGCCGCAGCAAATCCAGTTGCCGTCCCGTGTTCTGGCCGATCTGGTGTGGAGTGGAATTTACTGTTTGGTATTTTAGCGCGCATTTTGCACGTGTTCTTGGGATTGCTCCCTGGAATTCTGATCCCATTATTCCTTATTAATTTATTGAATCGTCTACAAGAAAAAGGCAAGTCCACTTGAACTCCGTTATTTATTCTAGTTCAAGATTTTTGATCTCTAAGTAATTAGTTCCATTTCAATTATTCTAATTTACATTGTGTCCTGTTGTGCAATCCAGCTATCTAAATAAATAGATAAACTAGACACAAATTAAAACCTCGCAAGTGTACGAATCGTTTATAGAAGCGTAGTGACAAGCAAGGGTCGATCCCACAGAGATTGTAGAAATTAACTTACTAACTAATAAAACAGAAATAAGAATCTTAAAGTATTGTTCTAAAAGAAATGACAAGATTAAAAATAGATCAAGTAGTTCTGAATCACAAATATCTATTAAGTAGTTGGGCTTTGATTTCCACCTATAGTCAATAATGCTAAGTCACCTTCTACACTACTCTAATCACTTATGTTTGTTCCTTTAAGGGCATGGTATCTACTCCTTAAAGTTAATGTTTCCCTATGCCAAGAATTAGGCTTGGTATCTACTCTAGTTCGTTTCTTTCCTTAAGTATTTAGCATGGTATCTACTAAGTTGCACTTAAAGAAAACATAAGAACAATGGAAACCAAGAACCCTTAAAGATTCTAGATCCTTCAAATTGATTAAACCAAGAACCCCTAAAGATTCCTGTGTTACAAGTTATGAGCACGAGATACGGGTCGTCTCTATGCTCATATAACAGGTTCGGATTTATAATACGCAAACTTGATAATCTCAGGTTCTGCATGGCAGTCGACTTGCTGTCACTCTCAGTCGACTGCACTTAGAACTTCTGAACAAGATTGATTCATATAAATTTATACCAATACAATCAGGTTTAATCAATAAGTGATAGAGTCGCGTTTAGAATAATATAAGCATTACATGACTATGGTTTCAATCTACCCAACTATGAAATTAGTTCCACATAATAAGACTTTTATTGACTAACAGTTTCGAATACATGATTAAAAAAAAAACTGGAAAGGGAAGAAATAAACTGATGATGTTCGGCCCGAGAAGTCGACTTGCTGTCACTCAGTCGACTGGATCGTTCCTTTCAGTGTACTTGATCTCCTTCTTTCTTCGATGCTGATAGAATAATGCCTGTTGGTTGACGATTGATGATTCAGAGATTAAGTGATACTCTCAACTCCTTATTCCAGCCTTTTTATAATTTCTTTTGCCCACATCTGCAGATTTCAATTCTATCTCTTTACACATCAGATATAGATCTGAGTCGATCTTCTCACTTGCCAATCCTGGTTCTCTATCTGAATTAATGAAGAGTTGTTATTCACAGACAACCTGGGTTTGGATAACTTAATCTTGCTTCGGATTTGGATGAGGATGATTCTTCAACTATTCTTATCTTCTAACTCTGCTGAATACCAGTCGACTGGTTTTGTAATCAGTCGACTGTGCCGAGACATCTGTAGATTCATCATTCATCAGTCAAGTCGACTGTCTTTGAAGTAAGTCGACTGTACTGAGCAGCTTCAACCTCTCTGTCCAGTCGCCTGTTTGAAGAACCAGTCGACTTATGCTCTGTAGTTTCTGTGTATCATCCTCAAAATCCTGAATTTGCTTCGTTTTGCTGTTTTTAGGCTGTTTCCTATGGAAAAGAGAAAATAAGAATAAAATACCGAATATAGAGCATTTAAATGTCCAATTGCAGTAAGATTACTGCTCCTAAATGTGAATATTATTGGGTTCATCAAATACCCCCAAACTTAGCTTTTGCTTGTCCTCAAGCAAAATTAAACTACAAGCATCTCTTGAACATCTTGACCCTTCCAACATTTACCTCAGAGAACTTGCTACTGTTAGTGTCAAGATTAGAACAAGCATTAAGATAGGTCTAAACAAGTTTTAAATTCAAATGTTAATCACTTATTCACACGAATACTCAACTTGAATATCGAATAGTAGTGTGGCCAATGCCTAAGCAACATAATCATGATTAAGGTTAGCAAGCTCAACTATATTTCAACTCCAAATTCTTACCATGGCATACACTCACAAAAAAAAATATAGCTCTCATTGATATGGGACATTCAAGTTAGATCTCGTGACAATTTATCATTACTTGGATGAAACCATATGCTTGATCTTGCTACTACATCTTCACACCATTGATTTGCATGTTACTTGGATCAAAAGGTCTTTTATAGGTTGTAATGGGGCCATGGGTGAGGGTTTAAACAATTGAAGGGAAAAGGAATACAAAATTCTAAAGGATTAGTAGAGCAACTTGCATTGTTCTAAGAGATTTCTTTTTTTTTTTCCACATCCTCCAAATTTTTAAGGCCATATATAACAGCCCTATACTTTATTTCTACCAACACCTTTTCCCTCATCCATAACTCAGCAATTTACAACTTTTCATTTTTTTTTTCTTAGGACAAATCCTCCAACTTTATATTTTCATCCCCTTCATCTTGACATACCACATCTCTTTTTCAATTCTTGCTCTACTAACTCAATAGATATAGGTAAGGTAACCTATTCATCTAGGCTTGGTTAAGGATGATGTGTCTTACAAAAAGAAAGCTTTTATAGGCTTCAAAGGGGTAACTAGTGAATAATTGATGTTGGGTAGGCTATTTGTCTTTGGTGATTAGGTGCCTTAATCATTTCCAGGTTTTTATGCAAAAACCAAAAATAAGTTTCGAAAAGTAGCAAAAACAAGTTCTAGATCATCTCAAGAATGCAGTCAACTGAGATCTTCAAGTGTATGACTCTCTCAAAAGAAATAAATAAGGCTCAAAAACTCACAATTTGTGTAGTAAAGTTTACTCACAGTTGAACTTGCTATTCTCTTTCACAATTCGTTAAATTGACATAGCCAAATGAATGAAAGTTTCAAGTATGATCCATATGATAAGTTATTAACATTTTTAAAGATAAAGACCACACTTAATACTTGTTCTCCACTCTCTACCTATAGTAACTGAGCTCATTTCTCATCATTGTTATTAGAAAAGACTCAACATCAAGAGACTCCAAATGTGAATAACTACCCCCAAACTTAGATGGAACATTGTCCTCAATGTTTGAAATAAAAATTTAAAATAGGCATATGTTACCATCTAATTTGAAGGAAAGAAACTAAAAATAAAAGATGAATAAAGAAATAAAAAGAAATAAAGAGAAAGTGTAAGTACTCCCCTGAAAATTGGGTTGCCTCCCAATAAGCGCTGTGTTTCTTGTCTTCAGCTAGACTTGATGAGTTCATGCAATGTATTGGATGGTTTGAAGATTCACATCTTCCTCTTGCGACTCAAAACTCATCTCAATATAAGGTTTCGCCCTATGCCCGTTCACCCTGAATGTTTGATTTTTCTCTTTGCTATGAACCTCCAATGCTCCATGTGGAAAGACTTTTGTAACAATGTACGGGCCATACCATCGTGACATAAGCTTGCCTGGAAAGAGTCTTAATCTTGAGTTGTATATCAATACCTTCTGTCCTTCATAAAACTCCTTCCTTGCTAGCTGTTTATCATGGTATATCTTGGTCCTCTCTTTGTACAGCTTTGCATTTTCATATGCATCGTGCCTCATTTCTTCAAGCTCATTTAGTTGCAATCTTCTTTTGTCACCTGCTTGTTTCATATCAAAATTGAACTTTTTAATGGCCCAATAAGCTTTGTGTTCCAACTCCATTGGAAGATGACAGGCTTTTCCAAAAACCAGACGGTATGGTGACATGCCAGTGGGTATCTTGTATGCGGTTCTGTAGGCCCATAATGCATCATTCAAGCGTAGCAAACAATCCCTTTTACTTGTATTTACTGTCTTTTCCAGAATGCTCTTGATCTCTCTGTTGCTAATCTTCACTTGCCCACTGGTTTGAGGATGATATGGAGTACCCACTCTATGTGTAATTCTATATTTCTTCATCAAGGAAGCAAATGGAAAACTATTGAAGTGGCTACCTCCATCACTAATTATTGCTCGTGGTGTACCGAACCTGGTGAAGATGTTTTCCTGTAAAAACTTGACAACAACTTTGTGATCATTAGTTTTTGAGGGGACAGCCTCGACCCATTTAGACACGTAATCCACACCCACAAGAATATATAAATAACCAAATGAGTTAGGAAAGGGACCCATGAATTCGATTCCCCAAACATCAAAAAGCTCGATTACTTGGATGTTTTGCAGTGGCATTTGATTTCTAGAAGAGATGTTGCCTGTCCTTTGGCATTTATCACAAGTCCTGCAAAAATAAAAAGCATCTTTGAATACATTAGGCCAATAAAAACCAGATTGTAATACCTTAAGTGCTGTTCTTTTTGGTCCAAAGTGTTCTCCACATGCATATTTGTGGCAATGTAGAATACTCATTTGTTCTTCTTCCGCCACACATCTTCTTATAATTTGATCAGGACAGAATTTGAACAAATAAGGATCATCCCAATAATAGTGCTTGCACATGGCCACCAATCTCTTTCTTTCTTGACTTGTCATACCTGGAGGGAAAACATGAGCAGTGAGATAATTTACAATATCTGCAAACCATGGAAGTTGTATATTTATTTCAAATAAATGTTCATATGGGAAGTTTTCAATCAGTGGGGGCACAATTCTTTCTTCATCATGCAGTAATCTGGACAAGTGATCTGCCACAACATTGTCACTTCCTTTCTTGTCTCTAATCTCAAGGTCGAATTCTTGAAGCAACAGCACCCATCTGATCAACCTAGGCTTAGCATCCTTTTTAGCAAACAAATATCTCAAAGCAGCATGGTCAGTGAAAACAATGACTTTAGATCCAATCAAATATGATCTAAACTTCTCTACAGCAAAAATGACAGCTAACATTTCTTTTTCAGTAGTGGAATAATTAAGCTGTGCATCATTTAAAGTTCGAGAAGCATAATAAATAGCATGGGGTACCTTATTTATTCTTTGACCTAAAACAGCTCCCAAAGCATAATCACTTGCATCACACATAAGCTCGAAAGGATGGTTCGAATCTGGTGCCATGATGATTGGTGCCGAAATGAGAAGTTTTTTAATGTAATGAAAGCATTTGTGCACTCTTTTTTCCATGCAAACTCAACATCCTTAGCTAACAATCCACAAAAGGGTCTAGAGATTTTGGAGAAATCTTTTATAAATCTTCTATAGAACCCTGCATGTCCAAGAAAACTCCTTACACCCTTGACTGTAGTAGGAGGGGGTAGCTTTGATATGATGTCAATTTTTGCCTTATCCACCTCTATGCCCCTTTTTGACACCACATATCCCAAGACAATACCTTGTTGTACCATAAAATTGCACTTTTTCCAATTCAGCACTAAATTGCATTCTTCACATCTCTTAAGTACAAGCTACAAATGGTTAAGGCATTCATCAAAACAAGATCCAAAAACACTGAAATCATCCATAAATACCTCGATAAATCTTTTCACCATGTCAGAAAATATACTCATCATGCATCTCTAAAATGTAGCTGGTGCGTTGCACAATCCAAAAGGCATCCTCCTGTATGCAAAAGTACCAAAAGGACATGTAAAAGTGGTTTTTTCTTGATCTTCTGGAGTAATAGCAATTTGATTATAGCCACTATAACCATCTAAAAAACAATAATGACTATATCCTGCTAATCTTTCTAACATTTGATCAATAAAAGGAAGAGAAAGTGATCTTTCTTGGTTTCGTTATTCAGCTTCCTGTAGTCAATGCATACCCTCCATCTTGTGGTCATTCTTGTAGGGATAAGTTCATTCTCTTCATTCTTCACCACTGTGACTCCACTTTTCTTAGGCACTACATGTATAGGACTCACTCATTTGCTATCTGAGATAGGGTAGATGATGCCAACAATTAGCAGCTTCAGGACCTCTGTTCTTACCACTTCCTTCATGTGTGGATTAAGCCTTCTCTGTGCTTACCTGCTAGGTTTTGCATTGTCTTCAAGAAGTATTTTATGCATGCATTTGGATGGACTTATTTCCTTGATGTCTGCAATGGTCCATCCTATTGCACCCTTGTGTTCTCGCAGTACCCTCAGCAGCTTATCTTCTTCTTGCGCACTCAAGTTTGCAGCAACTATCACAGGTAGCATCTGGTTTTCACCCAAATATGCATACTTCAAGTGTTCAGGCAGTGGCTTAAGCTCCATGTCTGGTGTCCTGGTAACAGAAGAAACAAAAGTGTTATCAGACATAAGATTTTCAAATGCAGGTGCAAGCTTACCTGAATATGATTTTGGAGTTTCGAGGTAATGTACTGTCTCTGCAATCCTCCATTCATCGTATTCCTGTTCAACATGAGACAATGTTAGAGATTGTGTAATTGCAGCTTGTAGTGGTTCAATGCTATGTACCTGAAATGTTTGATCGACAATCTCCTGTACCACATCAATATTATAACATTCATGATCATCATGTGGTAATTTTAGTGCATCAAACATTTTAAATTCAACCTTTTCTCCATTTATTTTCATACTTATAGTACCCTTTTTAACACAAATTTTTATATCAGCCGTACTCATAAAGGGCCTACCTAGAATGATCGGTAAAGAAGATGGCATTGAAGAGTTCTCCATATCCAACACAACAAAATCTGTAGGCAAAATGAAGTCGTTTACCTGAACTAGGACATCTTCCAAAATACCTCTAGGTCTCCTGATGCTGCGATCAGCCAACTGCAAAGTGATGGATATTGGTTTGAGTTCCCCCAATCCTAGCTTTTCGTAAACAGAGTATGGAAGAAGATTTATGCTTGCCCCCAAGTCTAGCAGTGCCTTTTCAAAGAAGTGCTCACCAACCCTGCAAGGAATGGTAAAACTACCTGGGTCCTTCAATTTATGAGGTAATTTCCTTAACAATACGGCGCTCACTTCCTCTGTCAAAGCCACATCCTCCCTAACCTGAAATGTTCTCTTGTGAGTACAGCATTCTTTCAAAAATTTGGCATAAGAAGGAATTTGTTTAATAGCATCAAGTAGAGGAATATTAATTTCTACATTTCTGAGAGTTTCAAAGATATCAAATAAATGTTGTTCTTTCTTTTGCTTGACTAACCTTTGAGGGAATGGTGGCAATACTGTCCCTCCTTTTTCACTTACCTTGTTGGAACCCAAAGCTTTTGATGGTTGTGTATCTGATTCGTCTGCGTGTGTTCCAACCTTGCTGTCAATTATCTTACCACTTCTTAAGGTTGTCACTGATTTGAGCTGTTCTTGGCCTCTAGGGTTTGGTATAGTTTGTGATGGGAGTTCTCCTGCCTTTCTTTCATTCAACTCCTTCGCAATTTGACCGATTTGGGTTTCCAATTTCTGAATTGCCTGCCCTTGTTGGTTGCTTGTTTGATGTTGCTGTTGGAGCAACTGAAGAACGGTGGATTCAAAATCCAACTTCTTCTGTTCTTGAATTGGCCAATCAAACCCACTTCCCATCTGGAAGTTCCGTGCATGTCCTTGCGAAGATTGAGTGCCTTGATTGTTTTGATTGTTGCTCCATGAGAAATTTGGATGGTTCCTCCACCCTGGGTTGTATGTGTTCGAGAAGGGGTTGTTCTTTGGTGGAAACACTCCTTGTCCTACATAGTTTGCATGCTCCTGATCTGTGAAAGAAGACATGGGACACGTATCAGTCGTATGATCAAAATGAGAACAAATTGCACAAATTTCTTTTGTTTGGTTTTTTACACTGCCCATTGTCGTCATTGCATTAACAAGTATATCAATTTTTTTGTTCATGTTTACCATTTCTAATTATATGTTATTATTACTAGAAATTTCGTAAACTCCCTGTTTTTTCGAAATGCCTCTTCCCCTTGTTGAGAATTGTTGTGAGTTCTCGCTGAGTTCTTCAAATAGTTCAATGGCCTCCTCACCACTTTTCCTCATCAAGATTCCGTTGCAAGTTGAATCCACAATTGCCTTGTTAGTATCATTTAAACCCTCATAAAATGCTTGTACCTGATCATCTTTAGGCATGTTGTGCGTAGGACACTTGAGAAGCTTGTTCTTGAAATCCTTCCACGCTTCGAAGAATAAATCTCCATCTTTTTGTTGGAAGAGTTGAATCTCCCTTTTTAGTTGTTTGGTTTTCTGGGCTGGAAAGAATTCTTTCAAGAACTTTGTTGCCAATTGCTCCCATGATTGAATTGATCTTGGTTCCAAAGAATTATACCACAATTTAGCATTAAGTTTTAAAGAGAATGGAAACAAGATTAACCTGATTTGTTCAGGGGTAAGCCCTTGGACGTTTTGTGTTCTGCAAAGATCAAAGAAATCTTGCAAATGGAGGTGAGGCTCTTCGTCTGGTTTGCCACTAAAGTGGGGAACCATGCTAAGTAATTGAGGAGATAGATGCATATTCCCTGTGACGTTAGGTTGATAAGCAATCCAGGAAGGTTGCTCAATATTCTTAGGCGTGAATTTGTCCTGCATTGGTACTCGATTTGGTACTTCTTCACCCATTGTTGCTTGTGAATTGGGTCTCTGCGATGTCGACCTGTTCCTTGCAACAGTCGACTGGTATGTTGCAGACAGCCGACCTAGTCTGTGCAGAGTGCATTCTGTTTCTTCGTCAATAGGTAGTAGCTCGGGATGAAGTGATCGTCTCCCGTGCATTCACCAAAATTCTGTAACCTAAAAGAAAAATATTTATTAATAAAAGAAAAGAAAATGAAAAAGATTTTACTGATTTGTAAGTTAAAATACTAAACAATCTCCGGCAACGGCGCCAAAAACTTGTTGTGCAATCCAGCTATCTAAATAAATAGATAAACTAGACACAAATTAAAACCTTTCAAGTGTACGAATCGTTTATAGAAGCGTAGTGACAAGCAAGGGTCGATCCCACAGAGATTGTAGAAATTAACTTACTAACTAATAAAACAAAAATAAGAATCTTAAAGTGTTGTTCTAAAATAAATGACAAGATTAAAACTAGATCAAGTAGTTCTGAATCACAAATATCTATTAAGTAGTTGGGCTTTGATTTCCACCTATAGTCAATAATGCTAAGTCACCTTCTACACTACTCTAATCACTCATGTTTGTTCCTTTAAGGGCATGGTATCTACTCCTTAAAGTTAATGTTTCCCTATGCCAAGAATTAGGCATGGTATCTACTCTAATTCGTTTCTTTCCTTAAGTATTTAGCATGGTATCTACTAAGTTGCACTTAAAGAAAACATAAGAACAATGGAAACGAACAAACACTCGAAGTTCTAGAAATTGGTATCAGATCTAGATCCTTCAAGTTGATTAAACCAAGAACCCCTAAAGATTCCTGTGTTACAAGTTATGAGCACGAGATACGGGTCGTCTCTATGCTCATATAACAGGTTCGGATTTATAATACGCAAACTTGATAATCTCAGGTTCTGCATGGCAGTCGACTTGCTGTCACTCTCAGTCGACTGCACTTAGAACTTCTGAACAAGATTGATTCATATAAATTTATACCAATACAATCAGGTTTAATCAATAAGTGATAGAGTCGCGTTTAGAAGAATATAAGCATAACATGACTACAGTTTCAATCTACCCAACTATGAAATTAGTTCCACATAATAAGACTTTTATTGACTAACAGTTTCGAATACATGATTAAAATAAAAACTAGAAAGAGAAGAAATAAACTGATGATGTTCGGCCCGAGAAGTCGACTTGCTGTCACTCAGTCGACTGGATCGTTCCTTTCAGTGTACTTGATCTCCTTCTTTCTTCGATGCTGATAGAATAATGCCTGTTGGTTGACGATTGATGATTCAGAGATTAAGTGATACTCTCAACTCCTTATTCCAGCATTTTTATAATTTCTTTTGCCCACATCTGCAGATTTCAATTCTATCTCTTTACACATCGGATATAGATCTGAGTCGATCTTCTCACTTGCCAATCCTGGTTCTCTATCTTGATTAATGAAGAGTTGTTATTCGCAGACAACCTGGGTTTGGATAACTTAATCTTGCTTCGGATTTGGATGAGGATGATTCTTCAACTGTTCTTATCTTCTAACTCTGCTGAATACCAGTCGACTGGTTTTGTAATCAGTCGACTGTGCCGAGACATCTGTAGATTCATCATTCATCAGTCAAGTCGACTGTCTTTGGAGTAAGTCGACTGTACTGAACAGCTTCAACCTCTCTGTCCGGTCGCCTGTTTGAAGAACCAGTCGACTTATGCTCTGTAGTTTCTGTGTATCATCCTCAAAATTCTAAATCTGCTTCGTTTTGCTATTTTTAGGCTATTTCCTATGGAAAAGAGAAAATAAGAGTAAATTACCACATATAGAGTATTTAAATGTCCAATTGCAGTAAGATTACTGCTCCTAAATGTGAATATTATTGGGTTCATCATGTCCCTTTTATTGGGAGTATCGAGGATTTACACGAGCTAACCTGACGTACTCTTGACATCGTATTATTATCCATTGACTCAAACCCAAACTTATATATACACTTGACATGAATAAATTGACTAGAAATTGCATATAAGGAAAATGAATGGTGATTGAATGCATTGATTGATTGAAATATCATGACTTGAACAATGACATCGTGAATTGACTCGTACATTGCAAAATCGATTCAAATTGCTGTATAATAGTGTAATGCATTTCATGATACTATAGTAACATGTTAATTACCCACTTGATGAATATATATACGTGATTGCTTTTATAATTCCTGCTGCCTTGTCTGTCTTGTACTGAGGTTTCGACCCAGTTATAATTGGAATCAGTCAAAATAATATAAACAGAATTGTTGTTTCAGATTTACTATTTCATACTATTATTGTGCAATGCATCATGTTGCTGCATTATCATCATTCCCTTGACATTCTTATACACACTTGCATAGACATGAATGATTTAATAAAATACTAAACAAGCCGGGGTTTCTAAGGGTTGACTTAGTAGTGGATTGTCTCAGAAAATGTACTCGGTAAGGCGTATCGTGATATCGTATTGACATGGAAGGAGAAGTAATGATTGTGAATGATTGATTGTAAATTGTTAATGGTAAATGATTGTTATTGACACCGAGTACACGCTCTGTAGATCCCACCACGAAGTCTAAAACGAACACTTTTGTGCGTGCACCGAACCTGTGGTATGGGACACTGTAGTACGTGCACTAGATAGGATAAACAACTTGATAATAGACATAATTTGACACGTATATACTTGATTATGACCATTGTTATTAGTACCATTATTGTCTTTGCAATTTGATCTTGATTCATACTCCTTTATGTACCCTGTTCCCTTACTCTCTGCTTTTCACTACTTGCTGTCCGTACTTGCTCTAAGAACAAATTATTTTTCTTTTTAGATGAACAAGTACAGGTGTACAAGGAGAATTTCCAGAAGGCATTGATGAGCAGTTCTTCTACTATTGAAGCCGGAGCCTCTCGAGCTATTTAGTAAGTTCTCATATTCCAGATTTGGTTATTGAATTTCATTCTCGTTTATGTGATCATGTTTCCTGCGTGGTTGTGATTAATTTTTCTTATATTGTTGAGTTAAGACTGGTACAACTTATGGATGATATGAGTTAGCGTACTTATATCATTCGCTGGGTCTCAGTTACGTGCCGGTGTTCCCGTATTCCGGAAAGCGGGGCGTGACAGGTTTTTAGTGGTATCAGAGCCGTGTTAGGCTCTAACTATGTTGGAGTTAAGCTGGTTTGGCTAATGTGTTAGTCATGTTTGATTGGCTAATACGTTAGTCAAGTTTGCTCTAGCCGGTCTAATTCAATAATATGCACACCACGCTAATCACATGAACATGAATAACCAACATGTAATCTGGATGCCCCTCTCATTTGATTCCTCTTTTGATCCCTTCATATTCAGTTCATTCATTGTTTCGTCCCTTCCATTCATTCACATTCGTTGATCCCTTTCTAGGTATAATTTTATTCTTTTGTGCCCTTATTCCTTTGATTATGGAGTTGTCCATTCTTTTCTTCCTGCTTGGTTCGTCGATCGACATCGGTGGATCTTCAAGGACATGTTAAAGGATCATTTAATTCCTACGATACTATATATATTTTATGATATATTTATTGTGTAAATTTGCTACACTGGATATTTATTTTCTTATTCACATTTGCATGGTGCTTATGCATGTATTTCATTCCGTGCTCTCTCCACTTTTATAAATCATTTTCACTACTATTATTTGTGCTATAGTGTTTGATATTTATAAGCTATACATCTATTTTGATATTCCATTGTGTGACCTTCAACTCCATTTCTTACTTTTCTACTATTTTTATATCACGAATTTCAAAATATACATCATACTTAAATTGAATGTCCCATATCCCTGTGCCTATGGAAGGTTACATTTTCCATTTCACCATCTTGGTGCAACCTAATGTCAAGATGGAAAAAATGCAACTCGATGTCAATGGAGGCAAATTGTAACTGGATATCGGGGAGGTAAAATGTACAACCGAATATCCTGACGGCAATCTGCAACCTAATGTCGTGAAGGCAAACATGCAACTTGATATTAAAGAGGCAAGATTTTCTACATATTTGCTAACTGATATTTCAAGACTTTTTACTTATATAATGAAAACTCATGGTAAAGAAATATTTTCTTTATGACATTTTGTTTATACAATTACACTTTATGTTTCATGCAATTTGAACTAGTATAGTTGATTTTACCCTATTTTGTGTTTACAAATTCTTTACAATTGATATGGCTAAAAATGGGGTTAAATCGGAACCGTCCAAGTTGAGTACGAATCTTGAGACGTGAGGGTAAAATGGCGATTCCGCCTACAAGAGGATCCGAAATAGGTGTTGGGTCTTCTCCCCAAGAACCCAGTAACCCACGAACGGACCCACCAATAAGAGGGTGCGGGTTTTAACCCGCTACACACCTCACCCAACAAGATAAAATCAGGATCCCTGACCAATCTTGATCAACAGTCCTGATGAACGTCAATCTTTTTGCTGGGATTTGGGGATTAAATTCCTTATCTGATTACCGGAATATACCTTATCAGATTACATTCCTAATCTGTTTACGAGGAGATTATTCTATATCAGGTCACGCGGATTACATCCCTAAATTGTTCTCTAAGACGCCTATAAATACCCCCCATCCATCTCCATTAAGAGGTAATCAATCCTTCACCAGTTTTTGTGCTCATTCATAGTCTTCCTAGATTACTGACTTGAGCGTCGGAGGGTGCGTCGCCAGGAACAACCCTGGTGTCTCGCACTTTTTGCAGGTGCACGGCGGGAGCGACGATCGACGCCCCAAGGAACAGGTATACAGGTTACTATTCAGTTTCCCTAAGAATCCACAAGTTCTATCTGTGTGCCCCCACACCAAATTTAGCGGCAACAGATTGGCGCCGTCTGTGGGAAACTAACGAATAGAAATCTCTCCTCTTCCCCGAGAACAGCTCTTCTCCAGCCATGCCGCCTCGCAAAGTCAGGTCAAGAGGGTCTAATCGAGTGCCCAACCCTGACCAGCAAGAAGTCCTTCCTGATCCCGCTCAGCAACAAGGGCAACTCCCTCCTACCGTGGAAGAGCCGCTCCAGCGGAACCCTCCACCTCCTGATCCAAAGGGCCCTAACCCTCAGAAACAGCCTCTTCACCAAGAGAACCTCTCCATCCACAATGCCTCCAGTGCCTCCATGGCCTCCCATCATCCCCGAGCCTCTAGTCGCCACAATGCCCCTCCCAAACGCCCGGAAGATGACGACCTCCGTCGTCATCTGGATGAAAAGCGGGCTCGGGGGGAAGCCTCCCGCCAGCAAGAGCGATCCCCCCGTCGCCGAGAGCACAGGAGGTCCCCCATCCGAAGAGGGAGAAAGGACTCCCCCGATTATTACCGAAGAAGGCACTCTCCCGCAGGTCGGCAGCAGCCTAGGAACAATGAGGCACCCATCACCCGTGCCGAGTTCCAGCAGTTCCAAGCAATGGTACAATAGGCCCTCAACCTCCGTCAAAACCCCAATGAGCCGAGGGCCCCATCCCCTCCTCCAGTCCGAAGCCCTCGCCAACGGTCCCCCTCTCCTCGTCCTGCGCCAACCAACTCCCGGCGTACCCCGAGTCCTCGTCGTTCCCGAAGTTACCGTCGCCGCAGCCCCCGCTCCCCCTCATACGAAGACGAGTCCCGTGGCCCGGCGGGTTACCGTCGGAGGGATGACATCATGGACCGCCGTCTTAACGAGGTAGAAAAGCTCCTGGGTCAGATAAACTGAGAAGAGGAACTCAGGGGGAGGACCCTGCGTCCTAGCCGGCCCCCATTCTCCCGAACCATAGTGGATGCCCCTGTGCCGTTCGGCTTCAAACCTCCCCAATT
This sequence comes from Hemerocallis citrina, assembly GCA_017893485.1. Lineage (NCBI taxonomy): Eukaryota > Viridiplantae > Streptophyta > Magnoliopsida > Asparagales > Asphodelaceae > Hemerocallis > Hemerocallis citrina. The sequence goes on along the minus strand of CM030367.1, from coordinate 72,043,593 downwards.
CGAGAATTACACCGGGGAGACCGATCCAGTTGATCACATCGAAAGCTTTAAGACTTTGATGCTCCTCCACCAAGCTTCCGATGCCCTCCTCTGCAAAACATTCCCCGCGACACTCAAAGGCCCGGCTCGAGAATGGTACTCTCGTCTTGCCCCGGCGTCGATATTCTCCTTCGAGCAGTTCGAAACCCTCTTCATCACCCACTTTGTCAGCAACCGAAGGACCGAGAAAACCAGCATCTCACTATTGCACCTCCGTCAGCAAAAGGGGGAAAAACTGAGAGACTACGTGAAGAGGTTCACAGCTGAAGCTAGAACCATCGCCTCCCTCGACCAATCGGTTGCTACCGCGGCATTCCAATCCAACATTCTCAATTCCAACCTCCGCTCCTCCCTCGCCAAGAAACCCCCACATGACTTTTCCGACCTTCTCCTTCGCACCGAAAAGTACATTCGGGCCGAAGAGGCCGAGCAACAACCCAACTGGGAGGTGCCCGCCTCCGGGCTTAAAAGGAAGGGGACGGAGGAAGAAGGAGCCAAGAAGCTCCAGAAGGATAATGCCGGCCAGCGCCGACCTCCCCCTAGATTTGAGAAGTTCACTCCCCTCAACGCTAACCTCTCAGCCATCTTCATGGAGGTCGAAAAAGACGGGGTCTTGCCTCCGGCTCCCAAAATGAATACCCCCGCCAAAAGAAGAGATAAAGAGAAATGGTGCCGCTATCACCGGGACCATGGGCATGACACCAACGACTGCCGTGCTCTGAGGAACGAGATCGAAGCCCTTATCCAGAGGGGACAACTAACGAAGTTTGTAAGAAAGGACCGAGCCGAGCTCCCTCCCCCGCTTCGGGGGGCTAACAAGCGTCCAGAAAGAGAAGAGACGCCAGACTTCGAGGAAGAGCGAGTCCTCCACCTCATCCATGGGGGTCCGATGGGAGGCTCCTCGAACTCCTCTCGGAAAGCGTTTATCAGAGAGGTCAATTCAGTCCGAACCACGCCTCCTCCCAAAGGCCTCGGAGTGCCAGTCACCTTCTCCGACGAAGATCTCGAGGGAGTTCGTATCCCACATTGTGACGCCCTCATCATCAGCCTCCACATGGCAAATTTCAAAGTGGAGAGGATCTTAGTTGACAACGGCAGCTCCGTCAACATCCTATTCCTCTCCGCTTTTAAAGGCCTAAAGCTCTCCAGAGACAGACTCAAGCCCGCCGGTTACACTCTCCATGGGTTCACGGGGGTTCCGGTAACTATAGAAGGGGTGATCACCCTCGATGTAACTGCCGGCCAAACCCCTACCACCAGGACAGAGCCGATGGACTTCATGGTGGTGGATGTCCCCGCTGCCTACAACGTCATTTTGGGCAGGCCCGGCCTCGCAGCTCTGGAAGCAGTTCCCTCGGCATACCATCTGAAGATGAAGTTTCCCACCCGATCCGGGGTCGGGGAAGTAAGGGGAAATCAGGAGCAGGCCCGGAAATGCTACATGACCTCAACCCTTGGGCCTGTCCTCTCCTTAGAGACCCTGGAGATTCCCCAAGATTCCACAAGACCGACCTCCGAGCCAGCGGACGAACTGGAGGAGGTGCTCTTCTCTGAACAAGAGCCGACCCGCAAGTTCTTCGTAAGCAAGACCCTCCCATCCGCCCTATACTCAGATATTGTGAAATGCATCTGAGCCAATCAAGACCTCTTCGCATGGTCCGCAGCTGACATGCCCGGTATCTCCGAAGAACTCCTAGTCCATCGCCTGAGTGTTGATCCGGGGTCCAAACCGGTTCAGCAGAAGAGGCGCAAGTTCGCCCCCGAGCGTCAGCTCGCTATCAAAGAGGAGGTAGATAAGCTGTTGAAAGCCCAATTCATACAGGAGGTAAACTACCCGGAGTGGTTGTCTAACGTAGTAATGGTGAAGAAGTCCAATGGGACGTGGAGAATTTGTATTGATTTCACCGACCTCAACAAGGCTTGCCCCAAAGATCCCTTCCCTCTGCCGAGCATCGACACTCTGATTGACGCAACCTCGGGGCACGAGCTCCTCAGCTTTATGGATGCCTTCTCGGGTTACAATCAGATAAGGATGTTCCCTCCAGACATCCCAAAGACATCGTTTGTTACCGACCAGGGCCTTTACTGCTACAGGGTCATGCCATTCGGTCTCAAGAACGCCGGAGCAACATACCAACGCCTAGTCAACAAGGTCTTCCAAGCCCAGATCGGCCGAAACATGGAAGTGTACGTCGATGATATGCTTGTAAAGAGCATCCGAGGTGTTGATCATGTGGCCGACCTTCAGGAAGCCTTCGACGTCCTAAGAAAACACAGTATGAGACTCAACCCGAACAAGTGTGCGTTCGGCGTCTCATCATGAAAGTTCCTCGGCTTCATGGTTAGCCAACGAGGAATTGAAGCAAATCCGGAGAAGATCAAGGCCATATTAGATATGGTCCCTCCCAGAAATGTCAAAGAGGTTCAGAGGTTGACTGGTCGCCTAGCCGCCATAGGGCGCTTTCTGTCAAAGTCCGGGGAGAAGTGCCTCCCGTTCTTCAAAGCCCTCAGGGGGGCTAAAGGATTTGAGTGGGGGCAGCAGCAACAAGACTCCTTCGACCAGCTTAAGGCCTACCTCGTCAATCCACCTCTCCTTAGCAAGCCAATACCCAGCGAGCCACTCTACCTCTACCTGGCAGCTTCCGAACAAACACTTAGTGCGGTCCTAGTCAGAGAGGAAGAAAGGGCTCAGAAGCCCATTTACTACGTCAGCAAGGTGCTCCGGGATGCCGAACTCCGGTACCCGAAAATTGAGAAAGTGGCGTACGCCCTAGTAATGGCCGCGAGGAAACTTAGACCCTACTTTCAGTCCCATTCGGTGGTCGTCCTTACCGACCAGCCGCTGAAACAGATTCTCCACAAACCCGAGACTTCCGGCCGCCTCATGAAGTGGTCGATCGAGCTGAGCCAGCACGATATAGCTTATCAGCCTCGGACTGCAATCAAGGCACAGGCGCTGGCCGAATTCATAGTTGAGACTACAATCCCCGAGTCTAGCCAAGCGGCAAAGGGACCCCCCGTCTGGTCGGTCTACGTTGACGGATCCTCTTGTAGCGAGGGAAGCGGCGCAGGAGTCATCCTGGCAGGACCGGATGACTTCATCCTCCAATACTCCCTCCGGATAAATTTCAAAGCCTCGAACAACGAGGCCGAATACGAAGCACTGATAGCCGGGCTTCGAATGGCCCGAAATGCTGGGGCACGACGGCTACAGGTCTTCAGCGACTCCCAGTTGATTGTCAACCAGGTCCTCGGCGAGTATGAAGCCCGCGACGATAGAATGGCTAAATACTTGTCCAAAGTAAGGAGCCTCATGGCGCTGTTCGACGAGGCTCTCATCCAAAGGATCCCTCGAGAAGAAAATGCTCAGGCCGACGCCTTATCCAAGTTAGCCTCCTCTTCCCTTCAAGGTTTGGAACAGACCGTTTTAATAGAAGTCCTCCTGAAGCCGAGCATAGAGGACGAAGCGCCAGACTCCGCTGAGACATTTTCCATCCTCCTCGAAGATAATTGGATGAAGCCCATTGTTGAATTCTTAAAGGACGGACTCCTCCCTGAAGACCCAAGGGAAGCACGAAGTATCAGGACCCGAGCCGAGCATTTCACTTTGGTCGAAGGCATCTTATATAAACGCTCCTTCACCCAGGTGGATGGTCGGCCTTACTTAAGGTGCCTGTCCCCAGCCAGGCTGACTACGCCCTGCAGAAACTCCACGAGGGCATCGGCGGAGCTCATTCTGGGTCCAGGGCTCTAGCGCGCAAAGTGTTGAACTATGGATATTACTGGCCCACTCTCCTACGGGATGCGGAACGACACGTTCGGCAGTGCAGCTCCTGTCAAAAGTATGCAGACATCCGATGCCTTCCGCAAGCACCGCTAACCTCCCTATCAAGTCCGATCCCCTTTGCTATGTGGGGAATGGATTTACTGGGGCCGTTTCCCCCAGCTCCCGGACAGCTGAAGTTCCTAGTCGTGGCAGTCGACTACTTCTCTAAATGGATAGAAGCTGAGCCCCTGGCTACAATCACCGAGCATAGAGTAGTTCAATTCTTCTGGAAAAACGTGATTTGCCGCTTTGGTGTCCCCCGAGTCATAGTCACAGATAACGGGACACAGTTTACTGGAACCGCCTTCCGAGCCTTGTGTGAAGACCTCTCCATACAACACCGATTCTCCTCCGTCTCCCATCCCCAGTCGAATGGCCAGGCTGAGAATGCCAACCGATAGATTCTTGCAGGAATCAAGAAGAGGTTAGACAAGTGTTCCAAGGGGCTATGGGTCGATCAGCTGCCGAACGTACTCTGGAATCACCGCACCACCAAGCGGACCCCAACAGGCGAGAGCCCATTTAATCTCACCTATGGGGCCGAAGCCATCATCCCCCTAGAAGTCGGGATACCCTCTCCTCGCCTAATCGCTTATGAAGAAGAGCAGAATACTAGAGAGCTCAGAACAAGCCTAGATCTGATAGACAAAATCTGAGAGAGAGCTGCCATACGCCAGCAAGCTTACCGAAGAAGGATCGAGCTAGCATACAACAAAAGAGTCCGCCCAACGGACCTCAAAGAAGGGGATTTAGTCCTTCGGAAGTTGGCCATCTCGTTCCCCAGGCAGAAAAGCAAGCTGGCCCCGAACTGGGAGGGACCGTACAAGATCTCGAAAGTAATCTGCCCTGGTACGTACAAGCTAGAAGATCTCGAAGGCAGAGAAATTCCCAGGACGTGGAACGCCGACCATCTTTTGAAATACCAAGAGAAGGCAACTACGTCTCTTCAAGTAACTCGAGATGTCGAACCGTTCCCTTCCTTTTACTAGTAGTGGTTTGTCCTTTTGTTTTTTTTATTGTAATAACGGCTAGCAACTTTAGAAGCAGCCGATCATTAGATATTAATAAATGAAGTTTCTTCATGTTTTCACTACTAGTACATCCCTCTGCTTGTAACCCCTTAATATCACAATGGTTCCGGAGTCCAACACTTAGCTCGATTCTACTTCGCGAGCTCGCTCCTAAGCGAGCTAGAAGTAGCTCGCCATTCGAAAATGCTCCCACAGCCGTTGAATGGTTCGGAGTCCAACACTTGGTTCGACCCTACTCCGCAAGCTCGCTCCTAAGCGAGCTAGGGGTAGTTCGCCATTCGAAATTGCTCCCACACCCCTTAAACTGACAATGGTTCCGGAGTCCAACACTTGGCTCGATTCTACTTCGCGAGCTCGCTCCTAAGCGAGCTAGAAGTAGCTCGCCATTCGAAAATGCTCCCACAGCCGTTGAATGGTTCGGAGTCTAACACTTGGTTCGACCCTACTCCGCAAGCTCGCTCCTAAGCGAGCTAGGGGTAGTTCGCCATTCGAAATTGCTCCCACACCCCTTAAACTGACAATGGTTCCGGAGTCCAACACTTGGCTCGATTCTACTTCGCGAGCTCGCTCCTAAGCGAGCTAGAAGTAGCTCGCCATTCGAAAATGCTCCCACAGCCGTTGAATGGTTCGGAGTCCAACACTTGGTTCGACTCTACTCCGCAAGCTCGCCCCTAAGTGAGCTAGGGGTAGTTCGCCATTCGAAATTGCTCCCACACCCCTTAATATCACAATGGTTCCGGAGTCCAACACTTGGCTCGATTCTACTTCGCGAGCTCGCTCCTAAGCGAGCTAGAAGTAGCTCGCCATTCGAAAATGCTCCCACAGCCGTTGAATGGTTCGGAGTCCAACACTTGGTTCGACCCTACTCCGCAAGCTCGCTCCTAAGCGAGCTAGGGGTAGTTCGCCATTCGAAATTGCTCCCACACCCCTTAAACTGACAATGGTTCCGGAGTCCAACACTTGGCTCGATTCTACTTCGCGAGCTCGCTCCTAAGCGAGCTAGAAGTAGCTCGCCATTCGAAAATGCTCCCACAGCCGTTGAATGGTTCGGAGTCCAACACTTGGTTCGACTCTACTCCGCAAGCTCGCCCCTAAGCAAGCTAGGGGTAGTTCGCCATTCGAAATTGCTCCCACCGCCGTTAAATGATTCGGAGTCCAACACTTGGTTCGACTCTACTCTCCAAGCTCGCTCCTAGTAAACCAAGGACCTCGAAGTCGAACACTTGGCTCGACTCTACTTTGCGAATTCGCTCCTAAGCGAGCTAGAAGTAGCTCGCCATTCGAAGTCCGAAGCTTTAGAAGTTACGGCACGGCAGACAACAATCATGAGAACAAGACACACAAGTTCGGCAATAATGCCTTTATTAATGAAACAAATGTGGTACAAAGGCAAACACAGCAGGAGCTCAACTCATCAGAGAAGAATTACAATGCCGACTTATTACACTTAGCGAAAAACAAAAAATAAGCAAAAAACTCGCAGAATCGACCACTTCAGCGCTTCTTCGGAGCTGGAGCGTTCCGCTTCAAGGACACTCGAGGATGACGACGCTTGTCCCCGGAGCGCGACCCCAAGCCGGCAAACTGGGACGTATCCTCGGCACCGCTCCTGGTAGCTACACCGACGGACGCCCCGCTCGAGGAGATTGCCACCGAGCTCTGCGCGTCCCTCGGGCTTGGTTGGCCGATCCGCTGACGGGTCGCCATCTCATAGAAGGTAATGCCCCGCTCACTCTCAGCGCGAGTGCACGATGTGCTTCGAACGTTGATCGGCCCTGAATGTGGCTTCAGACGGGCCACTTCCGCCTCCAACTCCGAGATCCTGTCCCGCAACGAGTCGTCTTTGACGTCGACTTCGAAACGTGGAGGTATCGCGGAGTTTGGCACTCCAGATCGGCTAGCAACGAGGCGCCGAAGGTGGGTGACCTCGATGCTTTTATCCACCGTCGCTCTCTTTAGCGCTTCGACTTCGGCAGTCAACTCGACTCGTTCGGTCATCAACTTGGCCACCTCGGCCGTCAGCCCCTCGCCCTCACTCCGGAGCTTCGCCTCTACGGACTGCAGATGCTGTATCTCAGAAAGCAACTCGTCCTTCTCCGCTGTTATTTTGGACAAGTTATGACGAATGCACTGAACTCGAATCTCATTACTGAAATCAGTTGGCGAATGTTCACCTTCGGGTATGAGCTCGGCGATTCTGCTTTCCAAACGACGAATCTCGATGTCTCGCCGTCCAAGGACGAGCTGGAGATGCCTCCTCTCGCTTTCAGCTCGGCGCAATCCGAGCTCGACCTTGTAAAGTTTCTCTCTACACCGAGCCAGACACAGCCTTGTCGCCCCTAGGCCGGCCTCGGCTGGAACTTCCTCGTCCGGGCGAGCAAGCTCGACGTCTTGGGCAATCACCATAAGCTGCAAAGAGATCAGAATAATCAGCACAAACGCTGAACATGGCCGAAGCGCCACACTTGGAAAAATTTTCATCTCTAGAAACAAAAGGGGACAGCTCGGCAAAAGAAAGTGCGTAACACAAAAACTTCCGAACATCGACACTTGCAGAAATTTCCCTTTCATTAAACGTCAAAAAAAGCGGTGGCCAGTCCGCTATTAGGCATTACAAAGTTCGAAAGGAAAAACAAAAAAAAAAACAAAATCAAAAACAACAAAACAAAAGGCGGATTCAGTGCCCGACCTCTTTCCCCGGGCGTCGAGGCGGAGTAGGCGTCGACTTCGCCGAAGGAGACGCCGCAGCCAACGGAGTGGTCGTGGTGCTCGGGACCTCGCCAGTAACCCCGGCATCGGCATCAGCGTCGCCCTCCTCCTCCTCCTCTTCCCCTTCGGACTCGGGGTCGAAGCCCTCGACGTGTCCGGGGAAGAGTCGCCATCCCGAGAAGTCCACCCCGGGGTAGGCTTCTCGCACCCGGTCGAGGGCAGTGGCGAAGGCCTTCGCCATGTTCTGCGCGAGGTACCCCTGGGCCTTCTTCAAGGTGGCGTCCTCCGCCTCCTTCACGGCCGCCGCCTGCTTCGCCTCGGCCTCGACCAACTGGTTGGCCGACCCCTCCTTCTCCCGACGCAGCTCGTCCTCCAGCCTCTTCACTTCGGCCTCGAGGTGCTGGATCCTCACAGACCGACCTTCGTGCTCAACTCGGAGCTTGTCGAGCTGGTTCGACATCCGAGCCTTCTCGTTCCGAGCCTGGTCGGACTCCTGCTTCAGCTCCTTCTCGAGGGCAGTCAGCCTCTCGGTGAGGTGACCGAAATGGACGACGATCTACAGAGGAAAGAAGAAGAACTCAGAGAGATAGAAAAATTTTGTGATTCAAAGGGATGAAACGAACGAAGGGAACTCGAAACTTACTGATACCGCCAAACGAGCGATCTCGATCACGTCGTCGCCTTCCCTCCCCGCGTCCATGGCGGCGCGGTCCTTCGGGGTGGCAAGATGCTTGACGGCCTGCATGCTCGCCAACGAGTTCCCGAGGAACCCATCGTGCCTCCGGACTTGCCAGTCTGGAATGTGGATCCGCTTGTGCTCCTCCGTCAGGAGCTCCTCGCCTGCTACGGTCAGTGGCGGGGTCGGCATGGCGAGCGCGGCGGCAATGGGGAAATCCCCCACAGGTGCAGGAGCCGAAGGCCCCGCCACGGTGACGACCGGGTCGTCAGCAACCTCCACCACCTGGTCGGGGGCCGCAATCCTCGGTACCTTCGAGGTCGAGGGCAGCTTCGACGCAACCCTCTTGCGCTTCTTCGGCGCCTTACTGGCAAGCCCCGCCCTGAGCGCCAACACCGCCTCGTAGTCCATGGATTCTGCATCAAAAGCAAAAAATGATTAGCACAAAAAAAAAAAAAAACAACAAGTACGGAAAAAAGAACTTGGCGAGAGCCGCGTACTAGGATCTACGCGGCAGAGCCCTCCCCTGAAGAGAACGTCCTCCGTCAAATCCTTCCAATCATACTTCGGCCGGTCAAGAAGGGTCCGGACCGCCTCTTCCTCTTCTACTGAAAGCTTCGGCAGCGTCGTCGCCCTCTTGGGCACGCCTTCTGCCCAATTAGTGGGGATCGGCCATGCTTCTCGACTCCGCACGACGACCCACTTCTCTCGCCAGTGCTTTATAGAGTCGGGGCAGACGACGAGCCTGCCGCCGTGCCTCGGAGTCAGATAATACCGATACTCCGACTTGTTCCCTTGGTGGAGCCGGTATATCGTCCGAAGCACGTTCAGCTGCGGCTCGATCCCCGCGGCCTGGCAGTGGAGAACGAAGCCATTAATCACTCGCCACGCGTTCGGCATGAGCTGAATGGGGCAGACCCCGTACCAGCTCACCACGGTAACAGCGAACGCGTGGAGAGGCAGCCGAGCACCGGCGATAAAGGCATCGACCGGCCAGCAACACATGGTCACTGGCAGCGGCGAATTAGCCCTAACCCCGGGGCCCGGCAGCATGATTTCGTACTCCTCCGGGATGAAAAAAGAGTCCCGGATCGCCGCTAGTTCCTCCTCGCGCAGGATCGACGCCGCGTCATCCACCTCCGTCGTCTCCCTCACCTCGTTCTCCTCGAAGGACCTCTCCCTCCCATGGATGATTCGCTCGGCCTGGTCCTTCGGGAGCTCCCTGACCCTGTGCAGCCCCGTCAACGGACCTAGCTGCTGTCCGAACTCCCCCATCCTCTTCGGATCCTCGACGATGGAATCCTTGCCGAACACCTTCCCCTTGGTCGGATTCGGGGTCGAGGCCTCGACGCCTTCAAGGGAGGGCTCGGACCAAGAGACTTCATCTGAGACAGAAGCTACAGACATAATTTATAAATTACCTTAAAAAGAGGGAGCTGCCGAGAAACTTCGCCTGAGTCAAACACCGGTACCGGAAAAATCGCCTGAGACACAAGAGAACGCCTGAGCAAACGAGAGGAGAAATGAGAAATGAGAGGGGGGGGAGGATTTATAGAAGAGGGGCACACCCCACGAGGCTAATGGGCCCGTACGACCGGCCCATCTAAACCAAGCGGCGGAGCGATCCCAATCGTCACCTCGACAACTGCAACGAATCATGACTTGAATTTAATGCGCATCCCATCTGATAGAACCCCAGAGGTCACTGCAATTAATGAACGTCCCACCTGTCAGGATTGTCAGAGTTGTCAGAGTTGTCAGAGGTGTCAAGGATTCAAATGGCGCACAGAGAAGACAAACCCCCCAAAAAACGACAAGTCTGGGAGCTCGGCACCCGCTGCCAAGCGTTCGTGACACCGACCCTGTTATGGGGGAAAAGTCAGGTTCGGCACTCACTGCCGAGCGTTCATGACACCGACCCTGTTATGGGGGAAAAGTCAGGTTCGGCACCCACTGCCGAGCGTTCGTGACACCGACCCTGTTATGGGGGAAAAGTCAGGTTCGGCACCCACTGCCGAGCGTTCGTGACACCGACCCTGTTATGGGGGAAAAGTCAGGTTCGGCACTCACTGCCAAGCGTTCGTGACACTGACCCTGTTATGGGGAAAAAGTCAGGTTCGGCACCCACTGCCGAGCATTCGTGACACCGACCCTGTTATGGGGAAAAAGTCAGGTTCGGCACCCACTGCCGAGCGTTCGTGACACCGACCCTGTTATGGGGAAAAAGTCAGGTTCGGCACCCATTGCCGAGCGTTCGTGACACCGACCCTGTTATGGGGAAAAAGTCAGGTTCGGCACCCACTGCCGAGCGTTCGTGACACCGACCCTGTTATGGAGAAAAAGTCAGGTTCGGCACCCACTGCCGAGCGTTCGTGACACCGACCCTGTTATGGGGAAAAAGTCAGGTTCGGCACCCACTGCCGAGCGTTCGTGACACCGACCCTGTTATGGGGAAAAAGTCAGGTTCGGCACCCACTGCCGAGCGTTCGTGACACCGACCCTGTTATGGGAAAAAGTCAGGTTCGGCACCCACTGCCGAGCGTTCGTGACACCGACCCTGTTATGGGGAAAAAGTCAGGTTCGGCACCCACTGCCGAGCGTTCGTGACACCGACCCTGTTATGGGGAAAAAGTCAGGTTCGGCACTCACTGCCGAGCGTTCGTGACACCGACCTCGTTACGGGGTAAGAAACGAGTTCGGCAGATTGCCTTCCCGCTCCCAGCGCTCGCAGCTATGCCGAACTCGCCTTCCTCCCCAGAAAAGCTTGCCGAACCACATATGGACCTCGGCCTCCTAGTCGCCGAGCCCTGGGAAGAGTCTAAGGCACGATGCAAACGTGTTAGGCCCCCGAACGACAAATTAACGCTTCGCCAGGGTCGAAAGGATATCCTTGCAAAAATGCCACACGACCGTCAGAACCCATGAGCAGCTCGGAGCTCGATCCACTTGGCAAGTCACCTCGCTGCCCCCTCCAGACTCACAACTCTCCACTTGAACTCCGATATAACTCCGCTAGCCATCAAACAATCAAACTACTCCTTAAAGGCTGATCAAGCTCAGCCTTTAGGAGTGGGGGGCTCGTGATATGGCTAAAAATGGGGTTAAATCGGAACCGTCCAAGTTGAGTACGAATCTTGAGACGTGAGGGTAAAATGGCAATTCCGCCTACAAGAGGATCCGAAATAGGTGTTGGGTCTTCTCCCCAAGAACCCAGTAACCCACGAACGGACCCACCAATAAGAGGGTGCGGGTTTTAACCCGCTACGCACCTCACCCAACAAGATAAAATCAGGATCCCTGACCAATCTTGATCAACGGTCCTGATGAACGTCAATCTTTTCGCTGGGATTTGGGGATTAAATTCCTTATCTGATTACCGGAATATACCTTATCAGATTACATTCCTAATCTGTTTACGAGGAGATTATTCTATATCAGGTCACGCGGATTACATCCCTAAATTGTTCTCTAAGACGCCTATAAATACCCCCCATCCATCTCCATTAAGAGGTAATCAATCCTTCACCAGTTTTTGTGCTCATTCATAGTCTTCCTAGATTACTGACTTGAGCGTCGGAGGGTGCGTCGCCGGGAACAACCCCGGTGTCTCGCACTTTTTGCAGGTGCACGGCGGGAGCGACGATCGACGCCCCAAGGAACAGGTATACAGGTTACTATTCAGTTTCCCTAAGAATCCACAAGTTCTATCTGTGTGCCCCCACACCAAATTTAGCGGCAACAACAATTATGTTAAGATTGAGTACCGCAATTATGGTTTACGTTTTCGTTATTTTGTGAATTACTATTTATTGTCACCGTTTTCTAAATTCTTTAGCATTTTAGATTTCTCACTTACTTGTTTCCGCATCCTAATTAATGATTTGACGCTTACTTTTGTAATATTTAATGAACTCCTTTTTAAATCTTCTTGCATATATATATATTTGGTCTATTTTGCACGTTACCCTTTAATGTGTTTTTCGAGTATTGATTATAATATCAACATTCACTAATTATTATGTCTTTTACCTTCAATATTGTTATCCATATTTTCTTTACTCAGCTAAATTTATTCGTATTTCTAATTTTCTATGTATTTTGACTGGTTGTTTTCCCAAAACTATTCTTTTTATATAACCTTTAAATTTGTGTTCCTTTGTTGTTTGTATGATTATCAACATTTTTATATTTTGGTTTGAATTCTTATTGAATAGTCTCCTATTTTTCTTACGATTAATATTATTTCAATTTCACTTTCTATTTATAATTGATCGACTATATATATCCATGTTTGATTTATTTATAGACTTGATAAACCAAATTCTTATTTTGTTTTATAATGTTATTATTGCCATGGTTTTGTTATTATCATTGGTATCATTATTATTATTGATATTACCATTACTATTATTATTGTTATTTTCATTATTTTGTTATTGTTATTAATATTGAATTACCTTCATACAATACAATGTTGAACTCAAACTATATTGTGTCTTACCTTCTTGTTCTTATCAGTTTTGTTAATATTTTATTATTATTATTATTATTATTATTATTATTATTATTATTATTATTATTATTATTATTATTATTATTAGTATTGTTACTATTATTACTGCATTATTTTCATGAATGTTTTGAATCCAAATTTGTCATGTATATCAATATTGTTAACATTTATTTTATTGTTATTATTCCTACCAGTATGAACATGATGATTTTTATTACTGTCATTATTATTGCTATTACTATTTTAATATTGTTGTTATTATTATTTTATTATTATTATTGATATTCTTGTTTCATTATTAATATGTGTCGCTATTATTATTGTTATTATTACTTTATTATTGTTATTACTATTCTATTGTTATTAATATTATTTTTTGTATTATTAATATTTGTTGTTATTATTATATTTGTTAAAGCCCATTAGTTTTGATCTACATATCTTTTAAATATTTAAATTGAAGTCAAACTTTATATTGTGTTGCATTATTTGATTATATCTATCTTGAGCCCATACTGTCCTTGATCTTGGTGTCACATTCTTGTCTTCCCGCTCGGTTAGTCGATTGGTGTCATGTGGCCTACAACGACATGTATGTTGTTGGGACATCACCATCAGAGTAGCGCAGCGGAAGCGTGGCGGGCTCATAACCCGCAGGTCCTAGGAATCTCTTATTGTCCCTTCTTCTTTGCATCATTCCGATCTTGTTCGTCTTTTCACTCGTCATCTTTGGTCAATTTATTATTCGACATCGATCTTATCTATGTCCTTTTCTTATTCTGGTGCTTCCGTCACTGGAGTTCTAATTTTCATGTTATTTCTAAAAGTTGCTTCTGTTTTATCCTGTTGCCTGGCAGAATGAATTTCGAGGACGAAATTCTTCTTGAAAGGTGGGTAGGATTTGTAACCCCTGTTTTCATTAATACGTATTTTTTTAAAGTATTTTTTCGTATTTAAATCCTCAGTATCTTATAACTATTTGTTCCTAATTGATTTTATTATTTAAACTATTTTTAGAGCCTAATTGTTTATCATAAACCTAAGTTTGTATTTTGATTTTATTATTGGTTAATATGAAACCCAATTGTTTGTTCTATGCCCAAACTCGCGTTTGATTTTATTAAATTAATCTGAGCCCAAAATTTAGCCCAATATCCTAATTGTTTTATTTAATATTTTGAGCCCAAACCCACTAACCCAAAACCCATATTGTACAGATTTACTTTGCCACACCCACCCGTATACAAAATTTTCCACTTTTCTCTGCTCTTCCCAATCCCCATATCCCCACAATCCCCACTACCTCTTACTACCCCCTAATTAATAAAAACCCCACTCTCCTCTCTCACCGTTATCATCTCTCCCCTCCCCAGATTGCCAAAACAAAAAAAAAGAACAATCCCACACCATTCCTTTCGTCTTCTTCACTTCTCGCTCTCATTGACAGCCTCATCAACCGGTGTCGCCGCCCCGTTCTCCATCCTCGACTTCTCCGTCGACGCACCATCCCGGAGACCGCTGTCATCTCCTTCCTCCTCCCGCTCGACCCCAGCTTCCTCGCTTCTCCACGATGCAATAGAGAACCCATCGCCATCTTCCTCCAGAGTCTCCGCTCTCCCTCAGATCGCTGCTCTCCATTGCCGAACTCAAGCCCCGAATCTCCTCGTAGTCGAAGCCTCCGCCTGCCGTCGCTTCCCGACCTCAGCCTCGTTGAGTCGCCATTGCCAAAGCTCTGCTACTCCTCATCCTCGACTTCGTCCCTGCCAACAGTCGTCCCCTCGTCATCACCTTAAATTCCCGAGCTTCCCTCTCCCTCGTCGCCACTCGATTTCCCTGAGCGCCACCGCCTTCGTCGTCGCCCAGAAGCCTGAGCAGCCGTCACCACTTTCCTCTATTTTTGAAACGAAACAGAGCCTCGTCGTTGTCGAAGCCCTGTCGTTGCGTCGCTTCCCGACCAACGCCGCCTGAGTCGCCGCCGCACGTAGCCGCCGCCTCAGTCGCCACCAGCCGTAGCATCGTCGCGCCGTTCCTCCTCGCATCGTTCTCTCTCTTTGATCGAAGGAAGAAGACGAACAGCGATTCGTTGAATCCGCTGTTCTGTGTTTGGCGCACACCGATCCATTCTGCTATCCCCTATTTTGAGCCGATCTGGTGTGTAGAAGGAATCCCATTGGATTGATTCGGTGTCCCGTGTTCTGGCCGTAGCAAATCCAGTTGCCGTCCCGTGTTCTGGCCGATCCGGTGTGGAGTCGAATTTACTGTTTGGTATTTTAGCGCGTATTTTGCACGTGTTCTTGGGATTGCTCTCCGGGATTCTGATCCCGTTATTCCCTATTAATTTATTGAATCGTCTACAAGAAAAAGGCAAGTCCACTTGAACTTCGTTATTTATTCTAGTTCAAAATTTTTGGTCTCTAAGCAAGTAGTTCCATTTCAATTATTTTAATTTGCATTGTGTCCCTTTCGTTGGCAGTATCGAGGGTTTACATGAGCCAACCTGATGTACTCTTGACATCATATTATTATCCATTGACTCAAACCCAAACCTATATATACACTTGACATGAATAAATTGACTAGAAATTGCATATAAGGAAAATGAATGGTGATTGAATGCATTTATTGATTGAAATATCGTGACTTGAACAATGACATCGTGAATTGACTTGTACATTGCAAAATCCATTCAAATTGCTGTATAATAGTGTAAAGCATTTCATGATACTATAGTAACATGTTAATTACCCACTTGATGAATATATATACGTGATAGCTTTTATAATTCCTGCTGCTTTGTCTGTCTTGTACTAAAGTTTTGACCCAGTTATAATTGGAATCAGTCAAAATCATATATACAGAATTGTTGTTTCAGATTTACTATTTCATGTTATTATTGTGCAATGCATCATGTTGCTGTATTATCATCATTCCCTTGACATTCTTATACACACTTGCATAGACATGAATGACTTAATAAAATACTAAACAAGCTTGGGTTTCTAAGGATTGACTTAGTAGTGGATAGTCTCAGAAAATGTACTCGGTAAGGCCTATCGTGATATCGTATTGACATGGAAGGAGAAGTAATGATTGTGAATGATTGATTGGAAAATTAAAAATTGATTGATTGTAAATTGTTAATGGTAAATGATTGTTATTGACACCGAGTACACGCTCTGTAGATCCCACCACGAAGTCTAAAACGAACACTGTTGTGTGTGCACCGAACCTGTGGTATGGGACGTAGAAGTACGTGCATTAGATAGGATAAACAACTTAGTAATAGACATAATTTGACACGTATATACTTGATTATGACCATTGTTATTAGTACCATTATTGTCTTTGCAATTTGATCTTGATTCATACTCCTTCATGTACCCTGTTTCCTTACTCTCTGCTTTTCACTACTTGCTGTCCGTACTTGCTCTAAGGACAAATTATTTCTCTTTTTAGATGAACAAGTACAGGTGTACAAGGAGAATTTTCAGAAGGTATTGACGAGCATTTCTTCTACGATTGAAGCAAGAGCCTCTCGAGCTATTTGTAACAGTATACTGAAAAGCAATGCTTTGAGTATAAGTGGGAGATTGTTAGGGTTATATACTGAAAGCATCACTTTTGTATTAACTTTATTTCCTTATTTTTTTGAATGAGAATCATATGGGCATATGTTTGCATATTGTGTTTATTATAATATTAATGCAAGTATCTGATATTCTATAAGGTTGATAATATGGTGTGAGGTGGATACCAATTGATGGAATTGCGATGAATCCCAGGAACACGGATTGGTGTGCGTATCGATTATAAAAGTTTAACAGATTTAATACATGATCTAACCCTTTATAGCGGAATCTAGGGTTCACGAATTATACCTACGATGAGAAGAAGACGATAGTTTCTAGCAACCTTGAGCCGTCTGCGACCCCAAGATCTTCTGCACGTATTCCTTCCTCGGGTTGGACGTCGTGTGGGCGACGGTCTACCAACCTTTCTTCTCCTTAGCTGACCTCTCTTTCTCTCCTTACGTGAATCACGAATTTAGAGAAAACATCTTATCTCTGATGATCATGACGGCCAGAGAATAGAGGATATATATAAGGCTACGGCAGGGACCATGAGGAGAAATTAGGGTTAGGTCTCCTAACGAATCTGGGTATCCCGTGTTCAGCCCGAACACACAACCCAGGCCCATTAACAATAGCTCGGTCCACTAATAAGCTATTATTGCACTACCTTCCTAATCCCAAATTATATTTATGGGCTCCTTTTATTATATGCTCGTTGAGCTCCCCATGTTAAGATATCGAATGTCTGTCTATCAAATTAAGTTATTGACAACTATATTGATCAACATCTTTTATCCTTAAGTAGTACCACTCAACTTTATTTGTCATGTCGGATGTAATCCACCTGCGGGGTTTACATAACAATCCTTATGAGCTCCTTAAGGGGACATCATCAACCCGACGTATCGGGATATGGATTCCTTTTACAATCAACAGCCCATCATACATACGATGCTATTACCCAATTCATAGAGGTTGTTGATCCATAATGAATCTCACTCTTTTATGAGTCAAAGTAATACACACTGCATATACATGTCTGTTATTATATCTGGATTAAGAGCATAAGCATCCATAATAACAGAGGTATTTGTTCTCTTTTGTAGTCAGTACAAAGAGAACAACCTCAAGTGGTCCTGTTCAATACACACAAAGTGTACTAGTGTAAACCTATAGTCAAGATAGACTAATACCAGATTACACTACAACCTTTCCAATTGATTATCCAAGTCCGTCTAGGTTGTGAACTATTTATATATTCCATAGGAAACTGATAATATGATCTTCTGTGTGTCACCTCACACCATATTATCAACCTTATAGAATATCAGATACATGCATTAATATTATAATAAACACAATATGCAAACATATGTCCATATGATTCTCATTCAAAAAAATAAGGAAATAAAGTTAATACAAAAGTGATGCTTTCAGTATATAACCCTAACACTATTTAGTAAGTTCTCATATTCCAGATTTGGTTATTGAATTTCATTCTCATTTATATGATCATGTTTCTTGCGTGGTTGTGATTAATTTTTCTTATATTATTGAGTTAAGACTGGTATAGCTTATGTATGATATGAGTTGGCGTACTTATATCATTCGCTGGGCCTCAGTTACGTGCCGGTGTCCCCGTATTTTGGGAAGGGGCATGAAAGAAATAAAAGAGAAAACAGAGCTTGAGCGCTCTGTTATGTTCTCCAAGACAGAGCTCGAAACGAAAAAGAGAAAAAGAGAAGACGTAGGGTTGTGGCGGTGCGAGTTCCCAAGATCAGAAAGAGACAAAGGAGGAGAGAAGAACACCAAGCATGACGTCAGTGGGCACAGGATGCTGACGTGGCGTCCTACTGTTTGCACGTGTGACTCCAGACGACAGAAAGGGATAGCTCGCTGACGTGGGCTGCTGACGAGGCGGGCGCAAGTGTTTCCGAGACAGAACAAAATTCAAAGACAGATATGAGAGAGGACTGTTCGGTTTGCAATTTCTCTTAAAAAGCAGTCTCTTTTGTATCTCTTTTCTTTCTCTATTTTTCTATAATGCAATCCAAGACTATGTTTGTTAGTTGCAAATTTATTATGAACTAAATATTATTTTTTTTAGGGCTTCGATGTAACCTAGTTTTGAGAACACAATTTTAATTCCATATTATTTTTCTATTTTTCCATGGTTGTGTGTTTGATTTTTATTTTTAATGCGTACAATTGGTGGACAGACGTTTGTATGATCTCTTAAACCATGAAGAGACCGAACTGGTAATTTGTGATTAATAAAAATTAAACACCATTGATTGAGCAAAATTAGAGATGATTTACCGCGATTGATGTGACCGTTAAGAAATCCGCATAACTTAATGAGTCTTCAATTAATTAAATTTGTGCATGAACTATGATAAACTGTTAGTTGGAAATATTTTTGGTGTTGTTCGAGAGAAAGCATTGAATAATTTTGGGATTTTGGTAAACAACTTAGGAAAATAATCTTTTTATTCATATGGAATTATAAATTGTGTGGGATGAACTTGGTGAAATCAAAAGCCCTGGAATTTATTTTGCAATTAATAAATAACAAATTTTCAGATTTTGCACCTCGTAATTAATTTAGTTAGATTTTTAAATTAATTTAATTTAGTTGCTTTCTTAATTTAATTTTGATTTTCCAAATAGTAGTTCATCTAGTAATATCGGTACTCAATAAAATAATTAGTCCCTCTGGGTTCGACACTCTTTTCACTTAACTATACTACTTGTTACGATTTTGTACATTTGCAAATATTCACATCAAGTTATTAATAAATATAACGTGAATTTACGTTTTTACCCTTACCTCCTTATTTGTCTATGTTATCTCTACTGTATTCTTCTCCTCTCTTTCGAAATCAGATGAAGCATGTAGCAGGGGCACGCAGCGTTGGACGGGGCTAGCGGCGCGTGACGTGGCAGGCAGTGGCAGCGCGACAGGTGGTAGGTGGTGGCGCACAAGCAGCAGATGCATCAAAAGGTGGGGAATCTCTCATCTTTGCATTTGATGAACTTGTCTCTTAGTCTTTATGGATTATTTGCATATTAATTTGGGTTTTAATTGTAGAAATACTCTTAATGTAACACCCTAGAATCTATTTATGTAGAGTTTGTGATTTTACGTGTTTTGCACGTATAATTTTATATGTATAATTTCTTTTATAAAAGTATTTCTTGTTCTCTTTATTTTCGAAAAAGACTATTTCAAAAGCCTAATTAAATCCTAGACATATTTGTCTCTTTTAGCCCATTCTTATTTAATTAATTAATTTAATTAGGAGAGCCCATGGTTAATTGGCCCATTAGTGAGCCCATTTAACTTAATTTCTCTTTTTATTAATCTAACTTGTAGTGTAAACAAGTTTAGTGAACAATTAATTTTATTCACATGAACAACTTTTAAAGGAGGCATACTAGTTGGAACGTGCATGAACTAGAGTGTGCATTGCACACTTTTGTACCTAGGTCGGATGAGATTGGGAGAGTGGGAGAGATGGGAGTGGTGGAGAGTTGGTTGCTTCATCATGGGTAGTTTCTATAACTCCCTAGTTCATTTAGATCCTTGATCCCTAACCATTTGATCTCATCCTAGCCCTCCATTCAACCTCAAAATATGTATAAATACCCCTCCCTACATTCTTCATTCTGATACTTAAAATTTTGAAAATAAAAGAATAGAAAGAAAGAAAGAGAGGCAATTTAGTGAGACAAAAGATTGAGTAGTTTGTGAGATTAAAAGATTGAGTGCTACTGTGTGTTTCTCCAACTCAAGAAGGGGAGGCCAGAC
The DNA here is from genome assembly GCA_017893485.1 of Hemerocallis citrina. Classification (NCBI taxonomy): domain Eukaryota; kingdom Viridiplantae; phylum Streptophyta; class Magnoliopsida; order Asparagales; family Asphodelaceae; genus Hemerocallis; species Hemerocallis citrina. The sequence goes on along the minus strand of CM030367.1, from coordinate 72,023,416 downwards.
TACACCAATGAACAAGAAGGGGAGGCTCAGGTTCTATCTAGCACACGGAGGAGGTGGCTTTTGGTGGCTCGATCTAGGAGGAGAAGGCTTCACTTGTTCGTTGTAGGAGATCCCTAGGAGTTTTTTTTTGGTTTTCTCTTCATTAAAGGTGGGTGATTTTCTTAAACTTCTAATTAGGTATCATGCTAGGGTGTGGTTGATAAAATTGAGAAGAAACTTTAGTTAATTTAGCCATATGTTGTGAAGATGAGACAAAATTGCAATGGTTGATTGTATGTAAAAAAAATGTAAATTAGTTGCAAATTGTGAATGTTAGTTTAGAATTGACCATGATACCATGCTTTAATTGATTGATTGTGCTAACTAGGGAGACATGATTGAATGTTTAGTTGGTCGAAATGATAACCATGCATAAAGGGGATTGCTGCTAATTCACTTGTTAATAATAGGAAAAAGGGATGATTGTTACTAAAATATTTGGTTAACAGTAATAAAAATAATGAAAGAGATCCATGAGAAGTTTGAATCTAAACTTATAAAAGAAACAACATTTGTATGTACATTTTCGAAATGGTAGAAAAAATTGTATTCAGAGAGGAAAATTACACTTTTTATGTCAAAGATTAAGTTGTAAGTTACTGATATATTAGAAATGCATAAAAGTTTTATTCTGTAAATTTTGAATCAAAGTGGGAATTTGAAAATAGTTATTATTATAAAAATTCGAATAAACCGAAACTTGTAATGTATTCGTTTATGGATTGTGTTCTTTATTTGGGTAATGTACGCATTTGAAAGATAAATGAAATATGATCTTGATTTTGGAGAAAAAGAAATAATAGTACGGAAATTAAATAGAATTATCGAGACTTATTTGTTTGAATGAGAATGTTATAAATTGAAATTGAACTTTTGTATGAAGCTGAATTATAGAAAAGCGATGAAAATTTATTTGAACAATGAAAAAGACTATATGAGTATGAAAACTCGATTTTTGTGATTATGAATCGAAGTTGAGAACTAGAGTGTAGTTAAGCCTCATACCGGCATTGAAAGTGAGATTGTTGAAATGTGATTTGAAATGAAAAGACCAAGATTTGGGTTATGTTATATAAATGGTTAAGACCGGTATAGTGGAAGGGCTAACTCTAGTGAATTGATTTTGTTCATGATTCAAATAACTAAGGACTAGACACATAGTGAAGATGTGATGAAAATAAGAGAAAAACACGAGTATGAGGGCCTAAGAGCTACGGTGTGAGAATATTCATAGGCTATCGACACGATGCGTCGTGTCAGGACGTGGATATATCTCCAAGAGTCCGTACCGTAGGCGATGCTTGTGGGGTGTTTGATGACTGGGGGTGGTGTCATGTCCCATGACGGAGACTGAATGTTCCATAGGTTTTTCACGATGCGTCGTGACATGACGTGGGATTCCCCTCCAGGCTATCTTGACATGACCTCATAACTCATAGAACATCTAGGATGGTTATCGTAGTTACAGTAGTAGTTTAAGTCATGACGAGGGATTGAACCCTACAAGATGAAGAACGGTTAAGGGCTTACCCTCAGACCTATATAGTATGGGATGCATAGAATCTGAACAAGTGTGCATTAGTATCATGTAACATACATAACTGCATTAAGGACTAAGTGCACCACACAACACGACATCAATAGGATAGTCTCTTGTAGTTTTGTTTGTGATCAAGTGTGTGGTTTGTTTAAGTATTTGAAAATCGTTATACTGTTCGGCATAGAGAAGATAGTCGTATATAATATTTCGCTGGTTGTAAGCAACTGACGTGCCCACAGTTTCTATGCAGGATAAAGTGATTAACAAGACTAGAGTTTGCATGCTGCTTAAAGAATGATTCAAGTGTTGTACGTTTCTATTCATGTAATTTGTTGTAAACTGTTTTCGCTGTAAATATGTAATGTAAATGTAAACTTTGATGTAACAAAAGTTTTTTATTCCTTGTAAAATTGTACGAAGAGAAGTGTAAAGATCCTGTGGAACTCCGGATTCAGTCTATTTTGGAATTCGGGGTGTTACAGAGTGGTATCAGAGCCACGCTTCCAAGTAGTACAAATTTATAAGGAACAACACCCTAGAAGTTGACATTAGAGCATGTGTTGAGTCTAGAAATTTAAATGTAAGTCACTTACATTTGTGTTGCTCTAAGATTTATGCTTCTTCTTATCCTTTCTCTAAGATGGCGGACCGCTTCGACCCAGCTGGAGATGACGACTGGCACATAGTTAAGGAGGATTACTACCCTGAACAAGCTGATTCAGACGAAGAAGATCCTGAAGAATTTGAAGAGGAATGGCCTGAGTCCCGAGAGATCACTTCACCTTCGGATTCATCTGATGATTCCTCCGACGAGGAAGAACCAGTTCCGAGTAGTCTCATTGTGTCTCTCCAGAGGCAGGTAGAGACTCAGAGGAAGTGAGCGGAGCTGCTGCAGGCACAGTGTGCAAAGTGCAAGGAGAGCATTGCAACTCTCAGTCATCGTGTTTGGGAACTCGAGAAGAGAAAAAACATGTACAATGTACTGAAGGAAGAAGTGGCAGAACTACTGGAAGAGCTTCGAGAAGCCAAGAGGAACCGTAGGAACTAGACTGTTGTATCTTCTTACTGCTTTCATTTGATGTCAGAAATATTTTAAATTCGAATGTATAAAGTTTGGAATTTAATGAAATGAAAAGTTGATTTAAATTCATGTTTTCTACATTGAATTTAATCGATCATTGCATCAGAATATGGCCGGAAGAAAAGCTATAAACGGAGAAGGTCTGGATTTGGAAACGGAGCTAGCAAGGGTCTATCAGACACTCAATGCCGTTGCCATGAATCAGAACCAAGGGAGAGTGCCTGTGAATCCAATACCCGAAGCAATCAAACTCGTGGAATCATTCAAGCGGATGAAACCACCCGTATTTAAGGGGAAGTTAGACCCTAACACGGCAGACAACTGGATCTAACAGGTAGAGACTATCTTCGAAGTCTTGGAGACTCCGGAGGGCAGCAAGGTGAAGTTGGCTGCGCTGTAGTTCGAGAAGGATGCGGCTGTGTGGTGGCAGTCAATGAAGTGGATGATGGAAGATATTGTTCTTGGCTGGGAGGAATTCTTGGAGGAGTTCCACAGTCATTATTTTTCATCAGACGTCCAGTAGAAGAAGGCCATTGAATTTCTGGCGCTGCAGCAGGGCGGCATATCGGTAGGGAGTATGAGACAAGGTTTACTCAGCTCTCGAGGTATGCTCACGAATTGGTGATGGACGAGGCGAAGAAGGCTCGAAAGTTCGAGCATGGTTTGAGGTCAAGTCCGAGATCCAGGATGATACCCCTCAGTATCAGAAGGTTTGACAAGTTGGTCAAATAAGCTGCAGCCGCTGGGGCAGATATGGAGTAGTTCCAAGCTGTTTAGAATCATAGGAACAACTGGAATGTTGGGAAGAGGTCCGCAGTTTCTGGCAATTTCAGGGGATAGCCGCCGGCTGAGAGATTCAAACCAACGGGAGTGAATGCTGTCAACATAACTGGGAGATCCGGAAATAATTGGGTGAGACCTCCTGTGGTGACTTACTTCAACTGTGGTGAGACGGGACATTACAAGTCTCAATGCCCCAAGCCGCAGAATGTCACCTGTAATAGAAAAACGCAGCAAGTTGGGAAGAAGCCGTACCAGTAGGGGCGAGTATTTGCCTTGACTGAAGCTGAAGCTGATGAGGTGGATCACGTCATCACTGGTACGAGGGAGGATGTTTAGGAGTGTTTTCTGTAGTTTCTCTTTTTCCCGCTTTTTATAGTGAACTGTTATGTAATGAGTGTGTGTTATGTAACAGGAGAACTTATTTTGAATGGAAAGAAAGTTGTTGTTTTTTTCGATACTGAATCCTCTCACACTTTTGTATCACCTAAGTTTGCTAATGTTTTGGGAGTCGAACCGAAAGTCTTTCCAGGCAAGGTCTTGGCGGTAGCTACTCCATCAGGGGAGACTTTAACCACTGATCGGTACTATGTAGACTGCGAGACCGATATTGGGGACAGAATTTTCGGGATTGATCTGATCGAGCTCAATGTCTTGGGAGTCGATCTTACCATTGGCATTGATTGGATGTCGGTGTACAGTGCAAGCATCGAGTGCAAGACCAAGGAAGTAACAGTGAAGGCTCTAGGTGGTCCTGAAGTCACTTTCCAAGAGAAGAAGAGATGTTCAGTTTGGTTGCAGCTATCAGCAAGAGGGATGTTCCGATAGAGGTGCAGCAAATTCCTGTGGTTCGTTATCACCCGACTGTGTTCTTGGAGGATTTTCCTGGGTTACCCCCGCATCGTGATGTGGAGTTCAGCATCACTATTCAGTCAAGGAGTGCACCCATTTTCAAGGTACCGTATAGGATGGCGCCTGTGGAGCAGGATGAGATCAAACGGCAGATTGAAGAACTATTGGAGAAAGGCTTTATTCAACCGAGTGTGTAACCCTGGGGAGCACCGGTATTGTTGGTTAAGAAGAAGGATGGTTGATGAGGATGTGTATCGATTACCGAAAGCCGAATAATGTCACTGTTCAGAATAAGTATCCTATTCCCCAAATTGACGACCAGTTCGATTGTCTACAAGGAGCAACCATCTTCTCCAAAATAGATCTTCGATCAGGATATCATCAAGTTCGAGTGAAGATGAAGATGTGCATAAGACTGCGTTCAGAACTCAACACGGGCATTACGAATTCTTAGTTATACCGTTTGGAGTGACGAATACACCTGCAATTTTCATGAATATGATGAACAGAGTTCTGAGGCCATTTATTGATTCTTTCATCGTGGTGTTTATTGACGATATTCTTATGTACTCCAAGTCGGAGGAGGAGCACACGGAGCATCTGGAAGCAGTTTTGAAGAAGCTCCAGGAGCATAAGTTGTATGCCAAGTTCTCCAAGTGCAATTTCTGGAAATCTAAAGTGGCATTCCTAGGTCACATCTATTCTAAGAAGGGAATGGCAACTGATCCGCAGAAGATAGAGGCGGTGAAGGATTGGGCAAGCCCTACTACAGTAAAAGAAATCAGGAGTTTCCTTGGGCTAACTGGATACTACAGGAGGTTCATTCAGGGCTATGCTCAGATAGCCCGCCACTCACTGGTCTGACCAAGAAGAATGTGAACTTCAAGTGGACTAAACAGTGCGAGGCAAGATTTCAGGAGTTTAAAGAGAGGCTGACTACTGCTCCCATTTTGGCTTTGCCTAGAGTAGGTGTTGAGTATGATGTCTACAGCGATGCTTCACATCTTGGGCTCGGTTGTGTCTTAATGCAAGAAGGGAAAGTGATCGCTTATGGTTCTAGGAAACTAAAACCGCATGAGAAGAATTATCTGATTCATGATCTGGAGTTGGCTACGATTATCTTTGCCTTAAAGCAATGGAGACTTTATGTGTATGGTGAGAAGCTGAACATGTACACGGACCAAAAGAGCTTAAAGTACATCTATTAGCAGAAGGACATAAATCTGAGGCAACAGAGATGGCTGGAAATACTTGAGGACATTCTTCCTGAGATTAAGTACCATCCTGAGAAGGCTAATGTTGTTGCTGATGCACTTAGCCGCAAGAGCAGTCTAGATAGTTTGATTACAACTTAGAGGCAGCTTGCAGAGGAGTTGGATCGGACTGGTATTGAAGTTGTTCTGCAAGGCTTGGGATCATCTTTAGCTCAGTTGAGGCTTCAACCAACACTGAATGAAAGGATTATCGCAAGTTAGAAGGACGATGCAGAGATTTAGAAGATGAAGGAGCAGGTTGGTGCTCGCAGGTTGTCCGAGTTTCAGATTAGGGATGAAGTGATGAGGTTTGGAGAGAGGCTGTGTGTTCCGGATCAAGCAGAATTGCAGGAGAGCATTCTTCAAGAGGCACATGCTACCCTTTTGTCTGTACATCCTGGGAGTACCAAGATGTATAGGGACATTAAGCAACATTTATGGTGGTCAGGTTTGAAGCGGGAAATGGCTGAGTTCATGGCAAGGTGTGAGATCTATCAGCATGTCAAAACCGAGAATCAGAAACCCGGAGGTCTATTACAACAGTTACCTATTTCGGAATGGAAGTGGGATAACATCAGTATGGATTACATCACGGGTTTGCCCAAGAGTTCAAAGGGCAATGATGCGATTTGGGTCATAGTCGATCGACTAACCAAGTCCGCTCACTTCTTGGCAATGAAACTTACTTCGTCGATGGCAAATTGGCCGAGCTGTATGTTGGGGAGATCGTCAGGCTTCATAGTGTTCCATTAAGCATTGTGTCTGATCGAGATGCGCGGTTTACTTTGCATTTCTGGAGGAGTCTTCAGACAGCTCTGGTTACCAAGATGGATTTCAGCACTGCTTTTCATCTGCAGACCGATGGGCAGACCAAGAGAGTCAATCGTATTCTTGAGGATATGCTTCGGTGTTGTGTACTAGACTTTGGAGGTAGTTGGCAAAGGCATCTAGCTCTGGTGGAGTTTTCCTACAACAACAGTTTTCGGACTAGTATTGGGATGGCGCCGTACGAACCTCTATATGGCAGGAAGTGCAGAATACCTATTTGTTTGTTTGAAGTTGGGGAGTGGCAGATATTTGGGCCTGAGATTGTGCAGTAAACCTCTGAAAAGATCGATCTAATCAGGAAGAGGTTGGTGGATGCTCAGAGTAGGCAGAAGAGCTATGCAGAAAACCGGAGGAGGGACCTTGAGTTTGAGGTTGGTGACTTTGTCTTTCTGAAAGTTTCACCTAGCAAGGGTGTGATTCGCTTTGGCAGAGGTGGAAAGTTAGCCCCGAGGTTCATAGGCCCGTACAAGATATTGAAGCGGATTGGGAAAACTGCTTACCGGTTGGAGTTGCCGGAAGAGTTATCTCAGGTGCACAATGTCTTCCATGTGTCTATGCTGAGAGGGTACATTCCAAATTCGAGTCACCATTTGCCCAAAGTACCGGAGGGTTTGCAGTTGGATCTGAGTTACATTGAGCTTTCGGTTGAGATTGTCGATCGTCGAGAGAAATTCTTGAGGAACAAGACGATACCGATGGTCAAAGTAGTCTGGAGAAACTTGTTGGTTGAAGAGGCTACTTGGGAGAGGATGATGAAAGATCATCCTGAGCACTTTGTGTCATTTGTATCTTCTTTTCTTTCCTTTTCTTATCTCTTTGTTGTATTCGTGTTTTTCTCACTTTTTAAGTGTAGTTCCGGGGACGAAACTATTCTAAGGAGGGAGTGTTGTAACACCCTAAAATCTATTTATGTAGAGTTTGTGGTTTTACGTGTTTTGCACGTATAATTTCATATGTATAATTTCTTTTATAAAAATATTTCTTGTTCTCTTTATTTTTCAGAAAGACTATTTTAAAAGCCTAACTAAATCCTAGGCCTATTTGTCTCTTTTAGCCCATTCTTATTTAATTAATTAATTTAATTAGGTGTGCCCATAGTTAATTGGCCCATTAGTGAGCCCATTTAACTTAATTTCTCTTTTTATTAATCTAACTTGTAGAAGTTTAGTGAACAATAAATTTTATTCACAATAACAACTTTTAAAGGAGGGGTACTAGTTAGCATGAGCATGCACTAGAGTGTGCATTGCACACTTTTGTACCTAGGCCGGATGGGATTGGGAGAGAGGGAGAGATGGAAGTGGTGGAGAGTTGGTTGCTTCATCATGGGTAGTTTCTATAACTCCCTAGTTCATCTAGACCCTTGCTCCCTAACCATTTGATCTCATCCTAGCCCTCCATTCACCCTCAAAATATGTATAAACACCCCTCCCTACACTCTTCATTCTCACATTTAAAATTTTGAAATAAAAAGAATAGAATGAAAGAAAGAAAGGCAATTTAGTGAGACAAAAGATTGAGTACTTTGTGAGATTAAAAGATTGAGTGCTAGTGTATGTTTCTTCAACACAAGGAGGGGAGGCCGGACTACACCAACGAACAAGAAGGGGAAGCTCGCGTTCTAACTAGCACAAGGAGGAGGTGGCTTTTGATGGCTCGATCTAGGAGGAGAAGGCTTCACTTGTTCGTTGTAGGAGATCCCTAGGAGTTTTGTTTGGTTTTCTCTCCATTAAAGGTGGGTGATTTTCTTAAACTTCTAATTAGATATCATGCTAGAGTGTGGTTGATAAAATTGAGAAGAAATTTTAGTTAATTTAGCCATATGTTGTGAAAATGAGACAAAATTGCAATGGTTGATTGTATGTGAAAAAATGTAATTAGTTGCAAATTGTGATTGTTAGTTTAGAATTGACCATGATACCATGATTTAATTGATTGATTGTGCTAACTAAGGAGACATGATTGAATGTTTAGTTGTTCGAAATGATAACCATGTATAAAGGGGATTTTTGCTAATTCACTTGTTAATAATATGAAAAAGGGATGATTGTTACTGAAATGTTTCGTTAATAGTAATAAAAATAATAAAAGAGATCCATGAGAAGTTTGAATGTAAACTTATAAAAGAAACAACCTTTGTAGGTACATTTTCGAAATTGTAGACAAAATTGTATTCAAAGAGGAAAATTACACTTTTTTGTCAAAAATAAAGTTTTAAGTTACTGATATATTATAAATGCATAAAGGTTTTATTCATAAAATTTTGAATGAAAGTGGAGAAGAAACGAATTTGAAAATAGTTATTTTTATAAAAATTCGAATAAACCGAAACTCGAATCAAACCCCTAAAAACCCAACTCATATCGGATTAGCCACTTGGACTATTTGGTTAGAGGGTGCGTTTGGAAGCGCTTACTGTAGCGTGGGTCTGGTCTTGGTCTCGGGTTCGAAACTGAATAGGAGGCTTTTGTTTTATATTTTTCGAGAAAAATCCGAATTCTGGGTATGGGTTCATATGAGTTTGAGCCCTCTGTTTTGATGTGGTTGTGCCCTATCCTTTCTTGTTAGCGTGTGCGCCACAGTGCGCTGCACTGTAGCATTGGGCTTGGCTTTGGTCGCTCGTTCGATTCCTGAACTCAGCATTTTAAAACCCCTTTTTCGGTTTTAATGTTTTTTTTTTTGTGATTTTTTACTTTTAAAATTCGGGAAAAAATATTATAATTATTATAAAAATATATGGACTTCATGAAAAATATTTGCACATTATTTTGACTTAAATTAAAGAGTGTGAGAAGTAAAAATTGAGTAGAACTCTATATAATTGATGTTTGCATAAGTATAAAAAGGGATTTTTATTCATGAGGAGTTATACCAAAATTATAAAAGATAATCTTGTATAAAAAGAACTTATAATGTATTCGTTTATGGATTGTGTTCTTTATTTGGGTAATGTACGCATTTGAAAGATAAATGAAATATGATCTTGATTTTGGAGAAAAAGAAATAATAGTATGGAAATTAAATAGAATTATTGAGGCTTATTTGTTTGAATGAGAATGTTATAAATTGAAATCGAACTTATGTATGAAGCTGAATTATAGAAAAGAGATGGAAATTTATTTGCACTATGAAAAAGACTATATGAGTATGAAAACTCGATTTTTGTGATTATGAATCGAAGTTGAGAACTAGAGTGTAGCTAAGCCTCATACCGGCATTGAAAAAGAGATTGTTGAAATGAGATTTGAAACGATAAGACCAAGATTTGGGTCATGTTATATAAATGGTTAAGACCGGTATAGTGAAAGGGCTAACTCTAGATAATTGATTTTGTTCATGATTCAAATAACAAAGGACTAGACATAAAGTGAATATGTGATGAAAATAAGAGAAAAACACGAGTATGCGGGCCTCGGAGCTACGGTGTGAGAATATTCACAGACTGTCTACACGATGCGTTGTGTCATGACATGAATATGTCTCCAGGAGTCCATACTACAGGCAATGCTTGTGGGGTGTTTGGTGACTGCGGGTGGTGTCATGTCCCATGACAGGGGCTGAATTGTCCATAGGTTCTTCACGATGCATCGTGACATGACGTGGGATTCCTCTCCAGGCTGTCTGGATATGAGCTCGTAACTCATAGAACATTTAGGATACTTATCGTAGTTACAGTAGTAGTTTAAGTCATGACGAGAGATTGAAACCTACAAGATGAAGAACGGTTAAGGGCTTGCCCTCAGACCTATGCAGTATGGGATGCATAGAATTTGAACAAGTGCGCATTAGTATCATGTAACATACATAACTGCATTAAGGACTAAGTGCACCGCACAACACGACAACAATAGGATAGTTCCTTGTAGTTTTTTTTGTGATCAAGTGTGTGGTTTGTTTAAGTATTTTAAAATCGTTATACTATTCGGCATAGAGAGGATAGCCGTGTATAATATTTTGTCGGTTGTAAGCAACTAACGTGCCAACAGTTTCTATGCAGGATAAAGTGATTAACAGGACTGAAGTTTGCATGCTACTTAAAGAATGATTCAAGTATTGTACATTTCTATTCATGTAATTCGTTGTAAATTGTTTCGGCTGTAAATATATATTGTAAATGTAAACTCTAATGTAACAAAAGTTTTTAAGTCCTTGTAAAATTATACGAAGAGAAGTGTAAAGATCCTGTGGAATTCCGGATTCAGTCTGTTTTGGAATTTGGGGTGTTACACTTAATTGTTGATTATTCTTGATGGTTGTAGTATCTTTCCTTCAATTTAGGATTGAATTTGGGATTGTTATTAGGGTTGAGTTATGATTCCAATTTGTTGCAAATAGAAATTTGAGATTGTATTTCTGATTCCTAATTAGGAATTTGTGATTTTTTAGAGGGGTTCCGAGTTAGGAATTTGGAATTTGGGCAATTAACTTTGGTATTTGAATTTGGGATTGAAATTGAAATATAGATTGAATAAATTATACTAGCTTTGTACTTGATCCATTAGAAACTGACAAATACATGTAAATTGAACATACATACAATGCATACATAACTAAAGTTAATTTCTATTACAAACACATTTTTGACACTTCCAGTAGACTTGAGTAAGTTTTGCAATTAATTAAGTATTCAAGTACATGATGGGTTTCTTCTTAACGGGTAGGAAGGACTACTGATTCTACCTCTTTTTGAATGCATAAGTAGCAGGTATCTCCCCTGCATACACTTTTGTTCACCACCATTACACAGAGGCAGCAATTCTCTGGTTCGGGGATGGAGAAGTAGTGGGTATAACAGTATATTCAAAGTACTTAACAACTTCTTGACACGCCCTCTTCATATTCATGCTATTTGTTGCATGATTGTGAGGTGTGCATGCCAAGAAGTTGAAAAGTAACATGAATACATTGTGCCACCCACTACTACTCCGTCCTCCAAAACCAGAGAATTACTGCACTCTATGTAATGGGGGTGAATGAATGTGTATGAAGGGAGGAGAATAGCTACTTCTACATTCTAACAAAAATTCCCAAAAAAAGAACTTAAAAAGAAAAGAGGCAGAGTCAGTACTCTTTCCTACCCATTGAGGGAAACCCAGCATGTACTTGTATACTAACATAGACCTGCATCGGTCTCCCTCATTTTCTTTCTTCTTTTTTTCTTCATCTTCATCTGCTTTCTAATTTCTTTTTTTTTTCTTCATATTCTCCCGAAAACATGATGAAGAATGATAAGGAAGACACTCTTTGAATTTGGTATTTATAGCAGCAAGGAGACACTCATTGAATTGAATTAGGTATATTCTCCTAAAAACTCAAATTTCAGCTTCTTTTTCTTTCCTTTCTTCATCTTTTTTTCTTTTCTTTTTTACTATCATGTTCAATAGAAACATGATGAAGAAAACACCCATTGAATTGGGTATTTATAGCAGCAAGGAGACTAGACAATGAAGAAGACACTCCTTGATGTATAATGCATCTTTCCCATCAACAACAGCACTTACCATTGACACACAAATCTAAAAGTCAAAAGCAATGATACACTTCTCAAAATTCAGATACAACATCAGCAAAAAAAAAACAGCAGCAGCAACAATAATCAAAAGCAACAAAAGCATCAATATCAAATATAAGAAGCAGTAGCAGTAACAGCTAAATCAGATGAAGCAGTAGCAATAAATACAAGCAGCGGCAGCAGCACTTATCAGAAGCAGCAGTAGCAACAGCCAATTCAGATGATGCAGCAGCGCAATAAACACAAGTAGCGGCAGCAGCAATTAAGAAACTGTGCAGCAGTAAGAGCTAAATACGAAAAAGCTACAACAATAAACACAAGCAGCAACAGCATCAATTATCAGAAGTAGCAACAACAGCAAAATATCAGCATCAGCAGCAAAAATCAGAAGGACCAACAGCAAAAATAGAGCACTAGCAACAAAAATCAGAAGCATCACTTCAAATGTCTATGTATGATCAGTTGAAATGAGTATTTTTTACTACTGTCATAAGCTCAGTTACGTATAACTCATAAGCATTCCAAATATGTATATAAACTTCAAACATCTATATTTTACTAGTGTAATTATGTTGAAATATGTATAACTCATAAGCATTCCAAAATATTGTCCTTGTGTATAACTCATATATATGAGCAAATGTGTATATTTTACTTGTGTCTATATAAACTCACATATGTATATACGAAACTGTGAAATGATGGTGTATGTATGATCGGATATGTATAACTGATGTACTCGTGAAATTTCTGTTCATCAAAAGCAGCAACAGTCATATTTGTATAACTTATAAGCATTCCAAACTCAGATGTGAAACTAAGAAGCATTTTGTTCATTTTGAATCTTGTATAACTCATTAGCAACAATATAATATGATTGAACAAATAATTGACTAAACTTGATACAATTCTAAATCTTGTTCATTTATTGATGTGCAAAAAACTATTACAAACTGAAGAACTTGCAAAAATCTATTAATAAACCAAAATTAAATGAATAAAAATCAAATTACATTCCAAATAATTTTTGTCTTATTCTACTTCTTCAATACAGCCAAATTGCTAATTATTCAGTAAAGGCAAGTTGTTACTTCTTCAGATTCAGCTATTTCAATATACTAGCTTCTACTGCTACCGCTGCTTCTTCTTTTTCTTCTATCAACCACAAAAAAAAACATGCTTTTCTTCTTATTTTGCCAACCACGACAAAAAAGAGGAGTTTAGCAGCAATTTTCATGAATCTGTACGTACATGATACTGAATAGTAAATTAAACAATTACTAGCAGGCTTAGAACACAATTGTCAGCACGGAAAAATCAACTTTGCCAACTACAGTAGTATTTAAGAAATGGTTTCCCTAGGGCTGCATTCTAATGCTATGCCAAATAGTTCAGCAACAACAACAAAAATCAAAAGCAACAACAACAAAATCAGAAGCAACCAAGCATAAAAAGTTGCACCAAAAGCATGAGCAGCAGCCTATGCATAAGCTACAACAGTAAAAGCCTAAGATGAATCAAAAGCATCAGTTCACCCATGCCTACAAATAATCCAAGATAATTTCCAAACTGGGATTAAAATCTATGAATATTATATGATTACCATCCACAAACAAGAACAAGCAACTAAGTATCATATAAAAATTGGTTTCTCTAGGGCAGCATTCTAATGCCATGCCAACTAGTTCAGCAGCAACAGCAAAAATCAAAAGCAGTAACAACAAAAATCTTCATCTTCCAAGAGTAGCAGCCTATGCATAAGCAGCAGCAGCAAAAGCCTAAAAAAAATCAAAAGCATCAATTCACTCATGCCTACAAAGAATCCAAGATAATTCCCAACTCGTATTATTTTCTATTAATATTGTATGATTTTCATCCACAATCACGAACAAACAACTAAGTATCATATCAAAAAACAAACAATACTATTTTGTGTGACTCATCATTGTCTATTGAGAATCCAAAATTTTTTTGCAAGTAATTAAACAATATTGTATGATAAAATTGCAACTAAGAATCAATCACTTCCCTTTGATATCATAATGTCAAATGGCATACGCTATTTCAAAAACCCAACTCCAACCCTCAAATTCATATGGGAATTCGACATTGGATGTAGGTGGGTAATCGACATCGGTGCTCACAAAAATAAGGCAAAGATTGAGGATGTACGGAGCATCGAAGATTAGAAATGACAGATATACAGTACTTAGGGTTTCGAATTGGGATTTCGAAATTTTAAGATTAGGTGATTAGGGTTTACAAAGGGAAGAAAGTAATAACCAGAAAGAAGAAGAGATGGAGAGAGCAGGGGCATTTTCGTCTTTTCACATTCTTCTTAACGGGTATGAACCCGTTAAGAGGTATATACCACGAATATTCTACTAACTTAACTGATAATTGAACGGCGGGTACCTATAGGTCCAATTTTCAAAACTTTGGGTGTCATTGGGATATTACTGTAACTTGAGATGTGTATAGGGTATTATTACCAACTTTGGGTGTTAATTAGTCATTCACCCAAAATCTAATTGTTTGTGATATTTCCTTTACATTTTGGCACTACTATATGTAGAAAGGTTTTTAGCCTATTAGAGCATCCACAGTGGTTTCTTATATTTGGCAAATTGCCATTTTATAGCAAATAAATCGCTGCAGTGGTTTTCTATTTTGCCATTTTTTAGCAAACATGCTATATTCGTTTCTCATATATGAGAAACAGAATAGCGATTCTCAAAATTTGAAAGACGGTACAACATATACCGTCCGGTATATGTTATACCGTTCCATTTATTTATTTTTTTTTAAAAAGTGGGTCGGACGGTATAACATATACCGTCCGGTATATGTTATACCGTCTCATTTTTATTTTTATTTTTACTTTTTAATTTTTTTTCCAATCCAACGGTCAGATTTTGTGTAAAAAAAAATAATAAAATAAAATGGTGGGACGGTATAACATATACCGGCCGGTATATGTTATACCGGCTGACCAATCCACAGTAGTTATTATAGTTTAATAGGTTTAGTGGTAGGTTAGGTGTAGTTAAATAGGTTTAGTTAGTTTTTAATTAGGTTTAGTTATTATTATATTATTTAATTTATTTAATTAATATAGTTTAATAGTTAATAAGTAATTAACTTTTTTAAATTTATTTTTAAACGATGAGACGGTATAACATATACCGTCGCTCGCTTATTTCAAATGAGACGGGAAATGTTCTACCGTCCTGCGCAATATTTTCTAAAAAATGAGAAACATATAGCAAACGACTACTGCAACAAACATCGCTATTTGTTACTATTGTAGCTGCCATTTTTTAACATACAAGAAACACGACTGTGGATGCTCTTATCTCCTTTAGATGCCAGAAGTTATTTAACCTGCAAAACCATAGCGACATGACATCTATAAAAATGGCTATTTATTTGCATACACTATTCAATAAGATATTTACCACCTATTATTCTTGGAGATTTTGTATTTCTTAATTTTCATTATGTTAAAATTTCTTACCGCAGCATTTTAAATATTTTATTTTGCACCAATATTTTTTCAACTTGTATATTGTACCCTCTTTCTGTTGCCAGATCATGTGGTGTACACATATGGAACAAGTATATCAAATCACTTGGTCTAATTTTTGGAATGCATCTTCTTGCAAGGTGGTGTACACATATGGAACAAGTATATCAAATCACTTGGTCTAATTTTTGGAATGCATCTTCTTGCAAGAAAGCACAATCCGGTAACAGTTATAACCTGTCCTTGTTCAGTTATGGTGCTTTTGTAAGTTGTCCTATGTTAAGGAGGATAAACTTTTGTCTATGTGATGCTAGATAAGGATTTCAAGGCTCAAAAACTGCCCACACATCCACTAATTGGACTGACTTTTGTTTGTGTTTATGATAATTGACAGTTTGACACTGTAATTTCTTTGTTGGAAAGCAACATTCCTTTCGTCAGAAAACCACCTTGCAATTTGTACACATTTTTTATTATTTCCAAATTATTGATTAATTTTCCTAGTCATTTTGAAGATGCCAATGGGAAGCTAAACATCAATGTTGGAAACTTTTGGTATATTTAGCTTTCTTCTTCTATATGTTGTTCCGTTGACCTTGCAATAGATAAAATCATTATAGAGAGGAATGATGATGACTATCGGAATTAGTTATACTTTTATTTTGTATTGAATTGCTTGCTTTGGCCAATGCATGATTTCTTGATGATTAAACGTTGTGATTTATGGATATGAATTTACTGCCTGGTATCGGCTTGATGGAAATGAATCTTACTAGTCTTTTTGAGCTTGTGTACTCTTATCTCTAATAATATAATATAATAATAATAATAATAATAATAATAATAATAATAATAATATAATGGAAGAAGGCTTTAGTGCCATTTGTAAATATTTTGTCATTCTACCAACCCATGTAACACACGTGCTTAATTATTATAAAGGAGATCCTAAGTTCAAATCAAGACTACATCTAAATTTTTATTTAAAAAAGCTATATTTATTAAAACATGCATCGCACGTGTAAACTACTAGTATAGATTTATTGGAGAAGCATGTTATTTTGCTTCTTTTACATATTGATGTTCTCGATTCAAGAGTTTTTTATTTAAATATCGGGAAACATATTTGTTATATCAAATGGCTTGCATGAATTCATCACCCTCTAATACAAAAACTTAATATAGCCGATATGGGTAAAATTCGGAGCCGGACGATCTTAGCACGCATCTCAAAGCTTCTAGAGACAGTACACTAATTTTGCAACAGCAACAGGCCCCCAAGAAGAACATACGCCGTCTTCGGGCCCATCAGCTCAACCCTATCCACAATTGTGGCTTACTTGCGACCCAAGAAAAGGGAGATTTCTAGCTAATTACAGTTGTCAGTCAAATCTCCCCAAATCAGTGATTAAATATTAATTCTATTATGGGAATCTCTAACCGAATCTTAAAAAATACATTTTCAGATCTATCTTCTATAACTGATTCGTAGCCTATAAATACTTTCTCCTCTCATTCAGTAAAAGGCAATCAATATTTATCCACTCAAAAACCTTAATATTTATTCTGGGTTGCTAACTTGAGCGTCAGGGTATCCTATGGTGTGAGACTTTTTGTAGGTTCCCGGACGTGTTCAGCTGTCCAGACCCAGATCAAGACAATCCCAGCCATCTAGATCAAGATCTAGGCATTTACAACAATTCAGATTTAGATCTTGATCGACAGTCCAAATCAGTACTTTTCTGTGGGTTAACTCGATCTGAGGGGTGAGAAGATGTGGTGCTTCATCGCCTTTGAGAGATGGAAAACAGTCTTGACCAGTTCGGCTATGAGGTGGATCAATGAGGCAGAGGATACCGTCCCATCATACCGTCCTTCACTAGAGCCATCCTTGAAGTCCCCGTCCCATAGAACTTCAAGACTCACCTTTGAGTCATATGACGGTGAATCCAACCCCGCAGATTACATTGAGAGCTTCAAAACTCTCATGATGATCCACAGAACCTCCAAACGCACTCCTTTGCGGAACTTTCACGGCTACCTTGAAGGGATTGACACAGAAATGGTACTAATATCTCCTCTTTTGATTAGCTTAAAAAACTTTTCCTTTCACACTTCGTCAGCAACTGCAAAACCGAGAAGACGAGGGCTTCCCTACTGGAATTGAAGCAAAAGGCAGGGGATCCCCTCAAGGACTTCATCAGAAGTTGCACTGCTGAATCTGATCTATCTCCACACGACCCGGTGGCGTGGCTGCGACATTCCGACACAACGTTGGGGACATTTACGTCAAAGCGTCTCTAGCCAGGAAGGCTCCTCGAGACTTCTCCGAGCTATTGCAAAGGTGTCAGAAGTACATCCTAGCTGAGGAGGCTCTTCATTCTCAAGACCAAAGTGAGCCATCGCCTGGAAACAAACGAAGAAGTGCGAATGAGGAGGGGCACAAAAAAATCCAGAAAGACAGGTCCAGCCAGTGCCGCTCACCTCTAGTCCCTCGTTTCGACAAATTCACCCTGCTCAACACCAACGTATCAAATTTCTTCATTGAGTTCAAGGGAGACGGGCTAGTCTACTGCCCTTCCAAGATGAACCCGGAAAATGGAGGAAGAGATCAGAGCCGATGGTGTCGGTTCCACAAGAACCATGGCCACATCACAGAGGAGTGTCAAGCCCTCAAAGTTGAAATGGAGGTTTTCATTCACCATGGACATCTCTCCAAGTACACCCAGAAGGACAAAGTTGATGCTCCATTGGCTCGAGCAGCCAATAAGCATGTGAAGAAAGATCTCGAGTTCCAAGACTCTGAACCTCTAGCCATTCTCCATTACATCCATGGAGGCCCTGGTAGAATAAAGGAGGTACAATTGCAAATACAAAGAATTTAGAGGGTGAACTCAAAAGATAGTATGCATTTAATAGAAAATTAAGAAAAGACCAAAAGAAAACTCAAACCGAGTTTTGTGTTTCACACAATTTCCTTAAAATAATTACACCTCCTCACCGGGTGTTAGAGGATTGTAGATGGCGTCTATCTTCCAGGATAAAATAGTTACATGAGCAGCAACACAACAACATGTTGATGTGAACTATACCAGTGCCAGAATCTATCACCGACGAACTTAAGAAAAGCAAAGCAAGACACTGAAAGAAGAGAAGGAAAATTATGGTGGGCAAAATGAGAAGGGGGGCTAATCTTTTATAGGATGCATAGGGGAACAGACCAATGAATGGCAATAAAAGGCCATATAAACATTTTTGGTCGTTGTGATTGCCTTCATTTGGATGTTATGAAGCTTAATGGGGGAACAAATCAATTAACAGCAATAAAAGCCAAATACACATTATGGCCGTTATGATTGCATTGATTCGACCTAGTTTAATTTTTTCCAAGTTGGAAAAAAATTAAACTAGGTCCAAAAAGAAGCCCATACAATGGTGGTCAATTTGGTCTGGCATTCGTGTCTACAAGACGTGCGGGTGCACACAAACCGCATGTAATACCAGTCCTAGAACTGTTATGTCATTTGTGTAAACGATGACATATCTCACACAAGAATCTTCCTGACACATTTCAGCTCTCACTGTTATGGTCGTTTTATCCATGAACATACGTCTGGTTCTGCAAGAATTTAATAGGATTTTTGTCCTAAACTATTCCCGTGGAAGTCGACCGTTCTTCTCTCTCACATAGGTGATTTCTTAGTTAAGAGTAACCCACATTACTTTCCCAGACTTTCGACACATAAGAATCATTAAATGTCTAGCTTAACCTTTCACCTTGCGGGCATCACTGTTTCATCATAGGAATGGACATGTGGAAATCCCCACAGTGATCCAACACAATCTTTACAATTTAGTTGTCCCTATTGAACCTGGATCTTGGGATATCCAGTCAACTAGGTTGATTTTCTATTGTATCGACTTATTCTTTTATGGGCTTTAGTCTCATTTCCCTCGATGACTTATCAACTAACTCTCTGTTTAACTTATCAACTGACACCCTCTCCAAGTTAGCTTCCTCTTCCTTCAAAGGGCTCAACCACACCATGCTCATAATTAAGGTCCTATTCAAGCCCAGCATCGAAGAAGAGGATTTATAGCTCATGGTCGTCACTCCTCAAACACCCAGAGACAATTGGATGAAACTCATGTTCGACTTCCTCGACAAAGAAATCGTCTTAACAAATCCTAAAGAAGCAAGGAAGATACGTACAATGGTAGAAAGATACACACTTGTTGAGAGGTTCCTTTACAAGCGCTCCAACACTTTGATAGACTGACGATCATGTCTACGGTACCTCGGTTCTGAAGAGGCAAAATATGCAGTTTGATAACTGCATGAAAGAGTTGGTAGTGGTCACACGGGAGCAAGGTCTTTAGCACGAAAGATCCTTAATCACAGGTCTACCACTGAACAGAAGATTTATCAATTCTTTTGGAAGAATATTGTATGCATGTTTAGAATACCCTGGTTCTTCGTCATGGACAATGGAACGCAATTCTCTGCCAAGAGGTTCTGCACTTTCTGCTCTGACCATGGGATCGAACAACGGTTCTGTTCCATTTCTCATCCTCAGACCAATGGTCAAACTGAGAATGTTAACTAGCAGATTCTTGATGGCCTCAAGAAGAGACTAGACGAAGCGCCAAGGGGACTATGGGTTGAAGAACTCTCAAGTGTGATCTGGTCCTACCGGACCACTAAGAGAACCCTGACAGGAAAGTTTATGTTCATCCTCACCTTTGAGACTGAAGCTCTGATCCCTTTCGAGATCGGGCTACATTCTCCATGTGTAATCTATTTTAATGAAAAACAAAACTCACATAATCTCTGGGGTAACCTCGACCTTGCCGAAGAATTTTGTGAGAAATCTGCCCTAAGCAGACAAATCTATCAGCAAAAGGTGCAGAAGACAAGAAATTTTAGCCGACTAACTTGAAGGAAGGTGACCTTATCCTACGAAAGCTCAAGATCTCTGAGTTGTGCAAGAAAAGAAAGCTCGTTCCTAACTAGAAAGGATTATACAAGATCTCAAAAGGCGCCTGCCCGGAGCTTACCAACTTGAAGACCTGGGGTGGAAAGGAGATTCCAAGGACCTGGAACGCAGAACACTTGATGAAGTTTAATGAGGGTGCTTAACGTCATCCACTATATTTTATTTGTAATAAAACCAACATTTATAATAGTCAGTGCATGTAATAAAGGCTAGACACCAAAGTAGCTACTTAGATTTATTTTCAACAAAAACTTAGTATTTTTTCATAAATTATTGTACTACTCCCCGAATGCAAAACAATGAGTTTGGTGATCAACTTCCCTCCCACGCTACACCAACAACACATTATCTAAAAAAACAATGAGTTCGGTACTCAGCTCCTCCACCGATCTTGTCATGCCCTGCTTCCCAAGATACAGAAATACGAGTATGTAACGAAGGGCAAGCGAATGATGTAAACACCATCCATAAGTTATACCAGTCTAACTCAACAATATGAATAACAATCACAACCACGCAAGAGAATATAATCACATAAACAAAGACACTGCAACACAAGATGGATTTACCGGCGTATATTTCCTGGCATTTTACCAGAAATGCCGGTGTAGGAAGAGACCAGGAATGGGACGTCAAAATGGATGGTTATACGCCGGCGGTCTCTAAAAAATGCCGGGGAATTATGATATTCACCGACGTTTTTTATTAAAACGCTGGTGAAGTCCATATTCACCGGCGTTTTAATAAAACACGCCGGTGAATATACAGATAAAAAATGTACCAAAAAATCTTCTTTCATTCACCGGCATTTTTTAGTTAAAACGCCGGTATAGGGTTTGGGATAAATTTCTCCCAAACCCTACAGCAAGTCCTCCTTAGATCAAAAAAACAACAAAAAAAAAATTCCCAAATTTCCCCCCTCTCTCCCGCACTCTCCCGCCTCTCCTATTTCCCCCACGCCGCCTCTCCTATTTCCCCCAAATCCCCCTTTTAGTTCACGGTTCCATATCTCTCTCTATCTCTCTCTCTCTCTCCCGCCGTCGTCCCTCGCCGTCCCCACCGCCGTCGTCCCTCGCCGTTGTTGTTTCCCTCCCCCGCCGTCGCCAATGCTGTCTCCCTCCCCTGCCATCGTCCCTCGCTGTCCCCTACTGTCTCCCTCCCCCGCTGTCGTTCCCCGCAGTCCTCCGCTGTCTCCCACCATCGACGATCTTGTAATCTGGTAAAAACAAATTTAATGTTAATTTTATGTTTTTAGGGTTTTAGGGTTAATTTTGTTTTGGGATTTGTTAGTTGTAGGGTTAATTTTGTTAATTTTGTTTTGGGAAAATTTTACTGAATTGATTAGGGTTCAATTTTTACTGAATTGATTTGTTAGTTGTAGGATTTTAGGGTTCAATTCAGTTTCAATTCGATCCCAAAATCTGTAGTTGCAAAATTGTAGGAATGGTTTAGGAGTTAATCAAGTTGCTTACACGGAATCTAGTTCCGTCCATGGTGAAAATCTAGTTGCTTATACTGTTTAGCTAAGAGATTTAAAGTAGGAAATAAAATGGTTTAGGATAGTAGGATAGCTGCAATGGTGAAAATCTGTCCATGGTGAAAATCTACAATGCATAAGGTATTACTTTCACAACTTGCCTGAAATCGTAGGATAGCTGCATCCTCTGGTTAGCATGCAAGTCTGATATAGTTTTCAGTTGCACTCAATCAAAATCATGCTTTGATTAGCTCATTTGCATACAAATGTGGCTCTAATTAGTTGTTCTTAGCTGGAAATTTTAGTTGCATGCATGATTCTGATACATATGATACATGCCATGAATTCTATGTGCATTGTGCATATATGATACATGTCAACATAATCTGTTAAGCGTGCATGCTTATTCTGGGATGATGTCATTATAAAGGCCTAAGTGTAACTACTTATTGTTCTATGATTCTATGAATATGATAGATACTTCTGAGTAGGTCCATAGTTCTTATGTGTGCATGCTTACCTTGTTAATTAAATTTTGTTAAACTATACATGCATACAATAGAGTAGTACAAATATTAGAATTGTTACATTCTAAACTAAACATGACATGAATTTTATGTTTTTCTTAACTCTGAAGGTTATCGGCGTCTTCAACCAGCTCAACATCTAGAGGAAGAAATCCACTCAGATGTATCAGAAATACTCAGGGAAGTAAAAAATGGAGACCATGGACTATATGCATATATTATATAGTTATAGTGATCTTGGTATTATATAAGAACTTCACTTTCACATTGATGACATGATGGATGAAGATGATGATCATTATAATGAAAACAAGGATTGTGAATTAGCTTAACCAAATATACTACTTTCTGTCATTTTTTTGTTCTTGTATTCTGTTGTATTGTACTTGACTTCTCTTCAATGTTCTTATATATGTTGAATTAATTTTTGCTATTGAACTATACACTAGTTAGTAGATGTGGCAATGTACATGTTTACCTGTAAAATTTTAAGGGTGGATTGCAATTTCTTGCAGGTATTGGAGTACTTTCTTGCACTCACGGGAATCCTTACCATAGAATAGATCAATAAAGATCCTCCCTTTAGTGGGATGGAAAGGTTTGTGATCTGCCTACCTGAAATAAAATTTGTATAGAATAACACTCACACCACATCTTTTAAGTCTGTTAATTAAGTAATCATAATTACAATTTCTAACTTTCCTAACACCCACAATGTCATTTCCAGCAGAATGCAATTTGTGTAATTAGATTAAATATCTTGTTATTGTATAGGGTGTAAGTTGCATACAACAAAATTGGCAGCTGGGTGTTAAACCTGAGGAGGACGAGAAGAAGGGGTTAGGTATCTGAAAATTCCGTTTAGGGAATGCACATATAAAGCTATAATTGGCTTGCGAAATCCTTTCTAGTTTTATCTTGGATTTATACCTGCTCATTACTCCAGATTAAGAAAAATCCCATTCGTCCTTTCATTGTCATTTTGTAATTTGTTCCCTAAGTCGAGTGATTCAGAATACCACCATCTTGGCCATGCAATCTCTTATGTTGATATCTTATATGGAGTATGGATACATTCCAATAGCTTGATGATAGATTTTAGGGTAGAAGTAGAAGAATGGTAGTTCTGTTATCAGTTACTACCTTATGTAACTAAGTGAAATTGTCATTTTCTAGCAACAACTACATGATTAGTTTACCATAATTGAAAACTGATATTGGTTTCTGTGCTTGAAATATCACTGTGGACAAACAAGATATGGATACAGTCCGATATAAATTGCTAATTTCTTGTACCAAATTAGGAAAAACAGAGTTTAGGAAATGATGTAATCATTCTATGTAGTTTAACTGTATATACTAATCATTTGAACTGCCTGACATGAATTCTTACCCATTTCTGAAATCATCTTCATCATTGGGAGAATTATCTTTCATCCTCGGATCTTCCACAGTAATGGATTCCTCTGATGTTGAGTTGATCCTAGGTTGCATCATCATCAGTGACATTTATCAAAAAGAAACATCATCAACAACTAAGTCTGTCCTCCTAAATGTTTAGACTTAGCCTCATGAATCCCTCTCGCCATTCAACTTTGCAAAGGGCCATCTCCTCTACTAAATTAACACAAATCTAAGAAACCTTAATATTCAAAAGATTAGTTCTTAAGTTCATTCCATTACTAAGCCTGTTCTTTGTTGTTTTTCCTTCCAGGGAATTGCATTTATCGGGCTTGAAAATGAAGATATTGTTGTCGTGTGAGTTCTTCTATTCGGAGAGGTGGATAATCTGGTATATGGGACGGTACTACTCAAAATTTTTGTCGTGTGAGTTCTTCTAAAGTTTTTGAGGCATATTAAAATTCTGTAACGCCCCAAAATTTTTTTTGACTCCAAACTCAATTCTTTCAATTTCTATAACACTTTAAACATAAACTAAGAAAGTTATATTTCAAGAAAAATTTTGGTAGAATTTCCCCTGTAAATTTTGCCCCGAAACACAGATAGCTTACGGAATTCTGCTCAAAATTCCGTAGCTCACAATACAGACAATAATTTCACGGGCTCTCCAGGCCAAAATGAGCAGAAACACACAAGCAATATAATATAATACTCTGGGGGCCAAACTCATAACGGATTATCAAATATCAAATAAAAACGATAAATTTCTTTGAAAAACGAGGTAAAATTTTAGAAAAACCTTTGTAAAACTTACCACAGGACCCGGTACACCACAACGAGATGGGTACGGGTCACAAACACAACATACAACTCCACACTATACTCGTCATCATCATTTACATGCATATACATCCATAATACAATTTAAATCATAAATTTACCCCTCATCATATTAACTTAAACAGAAAATTTAAAAAGAAAGAAAAGCTTCACTTCATCCAATCTATCTCTCACCTCTGCCCTGCTGAGGTCTTGCAACAGTAGGGGATCTAGGGTAGTCTAGGGACTCCCTAACCCCCCAAACACTAAGGGGTTAGCCATTTCTGGTGTGAGTATGATTTACTAATCTAATAAATAAATTAAACTATATAAAGAAAATAAATTAAACTTACAATATCAGGGTAAGAAGATTAAATCTGAATCTGAACATTAAAGCATCAAAATACAACTTTATATCAAGTTCTTGGCAATTCTGCATCCGTCTACATATAAATCCATAACTTCCCACCCTTCACTAAACACATCATATTAATATATAACTGTGTATATATATAAATACATATATATATAAATACCACTCCTTCAATTCACACACAATTACAACGCTACATATTAATTCACATTCCATTACCTATCATTTTAAATTCTCCAACACAAATACTCATCTTTTCACAATTACCATCACCTCATCATTTCTTTATTGTCACAATTAAGCACATAATGTCACTACACTTTTCTTCATACCTATTTAGCCACACACTTCATTTGCCATGCATTAGCATCTACGAACTCATAACTCGTATTCTTTCATACTTATTTTCATATTACACCACACCGCGTTCATTTATTTCTTATAACACCTATCATCACATCTCGCAATACCTCACCTTTACTCTCATCATACATTACAACTACCTTCCTTTCACTCTCAATACATCATCATGCTCATCATTACCTCCACTCTCATCGAACTCATCATTGTTATACTTACTTTCATTTTCTCATATAACACATATTTCAATTTACCTCTCTTTGATTTCCAACCTGAAATATCGGCATCATATCAACAACTCACCTATTCATCCTGAAAATTATGCCTAGGCAGGTAGTTCCCACTATTTCCTCCGAAATAGCAGGCGGGTAGTTCCTAGTCACAATTCCCAGGGCACACAATCTTATAACACAGCATACTTTCTTTAATAACCATTTCATAACCAAACTCATAATACAGCTATTTATCTTATGGTATTATATCACGTATCACATCATTAACATATCACTTATAGCACAAAATGCCATTAACTTCACTTTCATTCTTATCACAATATACTCCATATCCCAAACGTAGTTTGGGCAATCACATATCACACCCCAAAGCCGATAGCTTGGGTAATACTCACCGCACCCCAAATACATAATCTGGGAAATATCACATCACATCTCAAAACAAATGCCAATATATACATATATATCTCCTGTAGTATATTCACATCTCCCATAATATAAATAATCTCCGTAATATATATCATCTCATCAATATCTTTATATATACACACATTCTTTCAATACACATATACACCTTTATATTTTTTCCTTTTCAGTGCCCACACAACTGACCTCCTCGTACAACACAGGGATCTCTGTGCCTCCCATCCCGTACATTTCAATCCTGCTAACCCACCACATCACCCAGATCCAGGTGTCCTAAACATCTACCATTTTTGGGTTGGATTGAAAGTATGGTTGCGCGCTTGTCCAACCAAGACTAAAGCCAAAAGGCTAGTCAAAAGTAAAATATAACACGCGGATCGATGCTCACACAGAGTCTTACACATCCGAGGCTACGTCTTCCTCCTGGCCCTATACCAGCGAGGGAAACTCCTGATCCCCAAATATAATTTGGGGCAATATATAACTCCTGATCCCCAAATATAAAATTTGGGGCAATATAAATATAACACCTGTTCCCGAGTGTATCCCGGGCCTGTGGGGTCTATCCCAAACCCCGAGAGATTGTGCGGCACTGCAATATTTAATTCTCCTTTATATACATATACATATCTCCTTTATTATATACTCCTTCACAATATAACTCCTGTTCCCCAAATATAAAATTTGGGGCAATATAAATATATATGTAACTCTTGTTCCCCAAATATAATTTGGGGCAATATATAACTCCTTTATAATAACTCCTTTAATATAATAACGCCTTTAATAAAATATCTTCGCATATTCATTTATAATATATCTCCTTTATAATATACTCCACATATAAATATATCTCCTGTATAACATAACTCCTTTATAATATATCACTGTATATCTCCTTTACAGTATAACTCCTTTATATAATAACTCATTTACAATATAACTCCTTTATACTCTAATTTCACCGTTATACCATAACATGAAAGCATATACTCCATTAAATTCATAAGCATACGCATACCATTAATCTCATTGATTATCGTATAAATTCTCAGTTATCACCCACACGGGACACACACATCACGCAAATTTTCACATCACTTTATCACACCAAACTTTCAATTTATCGCACACCTATTACACACACACCACATCATTCACTTCGTCCTATCATCGTATCACAATATCATATCGTACACACCATACTTTCCATCTTATCACATCAGTCATGAGATCACACATCACATATACAGATACATAACAACTCTGATCTTTACAACCCTGAAGCATATAAATATTTATCTACACGCATCAACACACTCCCATACATATATATACTAATTTCTTATACCCCATAATTTACTCCATATCATACTTATGAATTTTCTATATTCAACATACTTTACATTTCTCACACACAAACCATATTTTGAAATTATCATATCTCATTATGCACATGAAATAAAAGGTCATACTCACATAGCCTCCCGCGAAGACTCGAAGCACCCTGCCACGCATCCAAAATCGCTAACATTACCTATTATCAAATTTCAACACAATTAAGGCTCAAATCATCCAAATCAATCACAAAAAGCTAATAACCATATTCCAAACATCACACAAGCATTTATTGAACGCCTAGGATACACACGTGTGAAGTACGGGATATTCAAAATCCTACGAGATTTTTATTTCCCAAACAATAACAAAATCACCCCTAAAATAACCTAATGGCCCAACAAAAATTCTATGACCATAAAAGAGACAAGTTCTCATATACTTACTCCCCCTTTATAAACCTAAAACCCTAATTTATTAACAACTTGCAAATTCCCCCTCAACTTGCTAATTTCTTGCCTCTACTACCCTTAACATCTTCTAATCTCCCTACCATAATACTCTTACTCAAAATAAATTAACCACACTAAATTTTGTACAATAATAAAATTTAGGGGTTACCTTTCCGAAATCCTTTCGAAAAACGGACACCGCCACGACGTAAAGAACCCTCCAATTAGCAATCCCCCCAAATTAATTTGAAAACAACGAAAGATTGAAGGGGATTTGAGAGGAGGGAGAGTGCGCCGAATGGGTTCTTTTTCGGCAGAGAAGGTAACTGGGAAAGAAAGAAGGAAAAATGGAGAAGGAAGGATGGGGGGGGGGGGGGGTTGGGTAAAAGAAAATAATAATAATAATATATATATATAATTAATATGGAATATTTACATATAGCCCCCAATCTCCAAAATATTTCAAATAAATCCCAACTCTCACACTTTAAAAAAAATACTAACAATATCAAATACATAAAATTTTCTCATACTAATTTTTCAAAAGTAGAAAATAAGGTAAACAATATTTCTTCATATAAAACTCGACCCATAACTCCAATATATCATTAATACCAATCTACCACAAATATCCGTACCAGTATCAATATTTAAATAAAATACATCAAAATAATTTTCACCACTCAAAATATATAAAAACAGACATTTTCGATATTTCACAAATTCGAGGTATTACAAATTCTGACCTGCCATTTTCTGAAAATTCTAGGCCTAAAAAATTTATACCATCAATCCTAGGTTTATTGTTTATATCCTGAGCACTTTGTTAGTAGTTGAGGATTGCTTTATATTTAACATAGAGGCCAACCTGGTATCACTCCTAATCTGTTATTAGTATAGTGCCTTCCTTCTATAGTTATCTTTGTTATAATTTAGGTTAAGTTTTTTTGTTTGGCAGGAGTGATGAATCAATTAGATGCGTGAATAGAGTACTCTTTTATGAACTCAATATTTTGAGGCATATTATATTCTGACCTGCCAAATTTATTGATCCAAATAAGAAATATGTTGGTTTGACTTTCAAATTCTGTATATATTAATTTAATGCATCCCCATTTGTTATATTGGAACATGTCAATAGTCTATGCAAGTTGCTACATTATGATATGAATAGAAGTGTGTGTGCATATGAATAGAAATGTGTGGGATGAATCAGTTAGATGTTTGGGCAGAAATGTGTGGCATTTAATGATTAATCTTTACCTGACATTTTGGGATTTTTTAGAGTGCATTTTGCACCACTTATGAACAATCTAGTGAATTTTGAATCAG
This sequence comes from Hemerocallis citrina, assembly GCA_017893485.1. NCBI lineage: Eukaryota > Viridiplantae > Streptophyta > Magnoliopsida > Asparagales > Asphodelaceae > Hemerocallis > Hemerocallis citrina. Next base: position 71,994,270 of record CM030367.1, on the reverse strand, counting down.
TGAGTGGCACTCACTGACTTCATCTTATATACTGACTAATTTGGATAATATGAGAAATTTGGAGAACAAAGATGAAAATTTTGAGATATATGAACTGAAATACTATGGCACTGAGTCACTGACTTCATCTTATATTTACTTGTTCTCACAAATACTATGACATAAATTACTCAAGCATGGTAAATATAGATCCAACCCAATATAGTTCCATATGCAACTTCAAAATGCACTCAGTAGGACTACTTTTGATATACTGACTAATTTATGAGTCAGTGATTGGCACTCACTGATTATGCTTCTCTTTTATGCTTTTGCAATTGGTTTTGATTAGTAAAGAGTGTTGAAGGTTTTTTTTTTTAATTTTAAATAATTTTTAAAAAAAAAAAAATTTAAAAAATATAGCTACACCGGCGTTTTTACAAGCGCCGATGTAGCTTTCAGCAAAAAACTGGAGATATATACCGGCATTTTAAAAATGCCGGTGTAGGTGATGGCCGAAAATAGTGCTTCCAAACGAAACCACACATTCCCTGGCATTTTTACGACTGCCGGTGTAGTTTTAACCTACACCGGCGGTCGTTAAAAACGCTGGTGAATGCCCCTAAGCTACAGCGACGCACGATTCAGCGACACTTGTACCGGCGATTTATAAAACGCCGGTGGTATCTACAGCGGGGTTTATAAACACCGGTAAATGTGCAAAAAATGCCGGTAAAGACTGTTAGTCTTGTAGTGAGAACAACTTCAATAATAAATGAAATGATTCAAAACATAATATCCAACATCTGGGATAAAACAAACTTTGGGTCTACAAAGCCCAAAACAAGGTACAATATCAATAATAATGTTGAAAGGGATAAATAGCATAAAATAATTCAAGCAATCTATTCTTGGACTCCATCTTCTAAAATCTTTGCTCACCAATTCCTTCTGATATGGCTCCTTCAGTACCTGTAAACTCGTGATCTAAAAATAGAAAAAATAATGGCCTCAGAGCAAGTCATGGACATCAAGTAGAGGAAAATAGAGAATAATAAAAGGCATGGTATATCAAAATGAAGGCATGGATCAAAGTCAAGATCAAAGCAAAGATTGGCAATAATGCCAAGGGTCTATGTTTGATCATGAAAAAAATAATGATTTCAATTCAAGATCAATATTGATGACAGTATACGGGATCAAGCATGAAATGTCGAATGAGGGTTATTATTCATTTTATTAACCTATCTAATGCACTTAGTACTGCGTCCCATTCCACAGGTTCCGTGCATGCAAACAGTGAACATTTTAGACTGATGGTGAACTCAACAGATCGTGTACTCAGTAACAAGATGACAAGATACCATAATAACATGAAAACAATGACAAGTTTTTCTCCACCTTCCATGTAAATAATCCATGCAAGCAAGAAGGGCCCTACCGAGTACAGTTTCTGATTGTTCACTACTAAGTCATCCCTTAATACCCTGACTTGTTAATATTTTATTTCATCCTATGTGAGCATGCAATAAGATGTCAGGATTGTGTAATGCTAGGTGTGACTAATTACATTCATTACGAACAAAGCAAGAAACATTTATATTAAATCAACACAATTCATACAATCTGGACAGCAGGACGTTACTGTAACAAAAACAGATAATCCCACTGCTACAGAAAAGCAAATCTAGATCCGTCAGAAGTTCTATAAACTAGACTCTCTACCGGTTCCAGCGAATATATACATTATATATATAAATCACAGAAAATGGGTTCAATTTCTTATTCTTTACAGATTTGGTGTTCAGTCAGCAGGTTATAGATTGTGTTCACATATATGTTTCAGGTCAGAAAACTTATCAATTAAATCCAAAAAAATTCAGGGTGATTCCTAAGCATGTCTAGTTTCAGCCAAATTAATTTCACATTGTAATTTACTTTTAAAATGTTCTGTTTATTAATAAATTGGGGTGATACACATATAATTATGAACCTGAAAATTTAGACCTAACAGTACTAAAGGTCAGATATCTAGCAGGTTATATATCGAAATTCAATTCCATCGAATGTTCTGGAAAATAGAAATATTGAGCTATAAATTATGTTTACAAAGTTTATTCAAATTACTACAGTAACAGGTTCAAAAGTCTGATACAAAAAGAAGTAGACAGCAGGCCAAAAAATAAATTAACATGAATTGGCAATATTTTCATCACACAAGCATGCAATATTATGGAAACTAATTTAAAAAAGTTTTATTTGGTGATTACATGCAATTATAAGACTAATGATTCAATTTACAATCAAGGCAATCAATTCATGGAAATAATATTCAATCGGCAACATTATAGTCATCAAATAATTCTATAACATGGATCTACTTGTTTTCATGTATAACGTTCATATGCAATGTGTAATAGGGACTAGGGTTTAAGTCGAAGATATTGGCACAAAGTCGAGAATATATTGGGTTAGCTTGTATAAACCCTCAATATACTCGGCGGGAGATGAATAGTATAACAATACAAAAATAATCGGGATCTACTTGCGGAGATCAAAAGAGTTCTTGAACAAGAAAATTAAACTAGTTCAAGAGAGATTTGCCTTTCAGACAGTTAATTCGAATATGAAGGGAATAACAGGATGAGAATCCCGACGGCGACACATGCAAAACACATACAATCACGCACTCACAAACACACCCACACTACGTGAAAGAATCCACATCAAATAGCAAAAGGGCACACAACAGTCCACCCAAACAAAATAGCAAACAGCCGAAATCCCCAAAACAGCAAACACCGGATCGTCCAATCACAAAGCAGCCAAAAGAGCAAACGACAGTTTCGACCAATAGCAACCAGTGATGGCAGCAAGGCTTGGCTTGACTGGCGACGGTACTGGCGGCACTCAGGGACAGGCTGGTGGAGTTCTAGGGTGGTGACGGTCGACGATGAACAGCGAGATGGTGCATGGGGGAAGAGTAGTTGACGGGAATAGGGCTTCGACTGTGAAGGCTGACGAGTGATGGCAAGGGCGGTGGGAGGTGGTTTTGGTCGAGGGCGACGCTCAGGGTAGGGTGTCGATGAGGCACTGGGCTGATAGGTTTGGCGAGGGTGAGGATGAAGATGGCGGGAGATGACAGAGGATGGGTTTACGGAGTTTGACGAAGGTGGGATGGCGAGGAGTGGAGGCGCTGCGATTGGTGGAGGTGAGGACGAGGATGGACGAGGGTGGTCGGAGGACGAGGGAGGACGGGACGGTGAGCAATGGGTTGGGTTCAAAAACAAAAATAGAGGATGAGGGTGAGAGAGTGGCGGGGGTAGGTGAGAGAGATTAGATAGTTTAGGGTTAATAAAAAAAAATTAAGGTTAATGGGGTATTTGTGTGGGAAAACATGGGTTTTGGTTCTAGATCCAATAAAAGACTAAAATAACCAATAGAAATATGGATTTAAAACTTAGATCAATTTGGGGACATTAATAAGCAAAATTTTTAATGGAACGAACAACAAAATATTTACAGGAAATTAGATTAAATAAAATAGGAGATGGAAAATTGAGTTAAAAGCAAGAAAAATAATTTTATTAAATACTCCAAATTGCAGGGGTTCAGAAAAAAAAACAAGTAATAAATAAATAAATAAAAATACTAAGAAAAGAAAAATACAAAAAATGAAAATAGGGGTTACAGATCTACTCCAACAACTTATTAGCTCAAAACAATGAGTTTGGTGCTCAGCTCCACTCCTGAGGTACACCAACCAACTCATTAACTCAAAAACAATGAGTTCTACCGAGTTACACCAATAAATCATTAACTAAAAAAATAATGAGTTCAGTGCTCAGCTCCTCTGCCGAGCTACACGAACAACTCACTAACTCAAAATTATGAGTTTGGTGCTCATCTCCTCCCCAGAGCTACACCAACAATTAATTAGCTCACAACAATGAGTTTGGTGCTCAGCTACTCTTTCGAGCTACACCAACCAACTCATTACCTCAAAAACAATGTGTTTGATGCTCAGATCTACTCCCGAGCTACACCAATAACTCATTAACTAAAATATATTAAAAAAATGAGTTTGGTGCTCAGTTTCTCTCCCGAGCTACACCAATAACTCATTAACTCTAAATAAAATGAGTTCAGTGCTTAGCTCACAAAAATGAGTTCGCTGCTCAGCTCATCTCCCAAGCTACACCAACAACTCAAAAATAATGAGTTCGGTGCTCAGCTCCTCTCCCGAGCTGCACTAACAACTTATTAACTCAAAAACAATGAATTCGATTGTTAGCTCCTCTCTCGAGCTACACCAACAACTCATTAGCTCACAACTATAAGTTCAGTGCTTAGCTCCTCCCCAAGCTACACAAACAACTCATTAGCTCATAACAATCTGTTCGATGCTCAGCTTCTCTCCCGAGCTACATCAGCAACTCATAAACTCAGAAATAATGAGTTCGATGCTCAGCTCCTCTCCTAAGTTTCACCAACAACTCATTAGCTCACAATAAAGAATTTGGTGCTCAGCTCATCTATCGAGCCACACCAATAACTTATCAACTCAAAAACAATGAGTTTGGGACTCAGGTCTTCCCCCGAGCTACATCAAAAACTCATTAATTCGAAAACAATGAGTTCGATCTTCAGCTCCTCTCCTGAGCTGCACCATCAACTCATTAACTCAAAAACAATGAGCTTGAAACATAGCCCGTCGCCCAAGCTACTTTCACAACTTGCTAACTCGGTACAGCGGACCACAACTCAAAGAAAGAAAGAAACAAGACAGAAATACATGGAAGATCTTTTAATTCATATCAACATTCTATTACAAGTTGAGAATACATAGTAGATCTCTATGCTACATTAAAATTTTGGTACAAGTCGGAGAACTAAGTATAGCAGATCGGTTCGCACACTTTCCTACTCGAGTCACCTACGACCACGAGGAAGAGGGATGTTTCGTTTAAGCGATACGGTGAGCCTCTGATGCTTCCTCGCCCCAGAAGTCGCCCCTCGGCCACCCAAGCTACCCGATAGAGGTTCCAGCCCAACGCATCGAGTTTGATTCTCACAGTTGCGGGCATGTAACATCCCTTATGTAGCAGATAAGCTAGACGTCCCTATTTCTCTGTTCTGGGCATCCTGTGCTTAAGGCTGGGGCGGGGATTAATTCACATTTGCAGTTCCCCAAGATTCACTTTTTGACGGTAAATCTCCAAGTCCTTCTTACTGAGCAAATCCCTACAAAGAGCATCCTCATCCCAAATCTTTCCCCCCTCCATACAAAGGTGCGTCGAACTACCAAGATGACTCTCCTTAAGGCGGGCAAGCTCCAAGTCCCTCCGACTAGCACCTCCTTCAAACTTTCCTTTTCGATCGAGGTCTTAAGCATCACAATGCAGAAATGAGCAATTTCAACATTCTGGGGGTCCCCTCCGGTGTATAAGACCATCTGTCAACAAAGAAAAGAGCGAAGTTACTATAGCACTAGCAAATACCAAAAATACTTAGCTTCGATGTTGAGAAAACTCAAGTGTTGGACACAAATAGGATTTTCATTCATTAAAGCAAAGAAAATGAGAGGAAGACAGAGGGGAAAAGTCAAGGGTCCTCGTCGGTCATTGGAGCCAAAGGAGAGGAAGTCTCGGCCACTCCTTTCCTCCTCCCCCCCACATCCTTCTCTAGGGCTTCTATGCCCTTCGGCTTCTTCAGGACCTCCACCTCACCCTCCTCCTCGTCTTCTTCTTCGGAATCCTCCGCACCTAGCTCCTGCCCGAACACGAGGTCAAGGATGTACTACTTCCCAATGAAGTCGGGAACACGGTCGACCATGTCTGCTATGGCCTTGACGTACAATCTCTCCATCACCTTCTGGAGATTGGCCTTAGCCACAACATTTACCGTAGCCTGCACTTTGGCCTCTGTCTTGACCACCGCAGACTCCCTATCGGCCTTGCCCACTGCGACCTCCAACTTTACCTTAGCCTCGACCTCCACCTTGCCAAGATGAGCATCCTTAAGCTTCTTCACCGCATCGAGCTTCTGAGCGGCCTTCTTCCTCTCATTCTCTGCTGAGCGGCCTTATCGTTCTAGGCCTTCTCTTCTTCTTGAACTGATCGATTAATTTGCTGAGGTGGTAAGTCATCCACAAAGAGGAAAACAGCTTCAGGACTTGGAGATACATGGGGGAGTACAAATATTACACTAAAAGGATGGAAGCATACTGATACGTTGGCTTGGGAAAGCTCGATGAGGGAGGAGCGGACCGTCTAGTCGGCCAGCCTCATTCGATCCTACGGAGTGGGGAGATTTTTAAACACCTTGAGGCAGTTACTCGAGTTGTCGAGGAGGCCGGAATGCCTCTTGATGCCCCAGTCGGGCACATAGATCTCCTTATCCTCCTCGGTGCAGATCGAGTAAGCCTCAACGACCAATGGAGGAAGATTGCTGACAAGGAGCATTCCCAAGGAAGAGCCCCCTTCGGCTGTGCTCGTCAAAGCCCCACGTGCGACTTCAAGTTTTCCGCCGGGGTGGAAGCCGAAGAACTCTTAGCCACCATCGAGGACCCTGCTTATGGCCCTCTTCCTGTTCTTCTCATCCGGCCACTTACTACGTAAGCCAGCGTGATCCCCAAGGAGGCTATCAAAGTCCATGTCTTCTACTTCTACAAAGAAAGAATAAAATATAAATATGAGAACAAGTTGAATAAAAAAATACTAACTGCTTGGCAAAAACTAAAGCTAAGTATTTGGTAAAAATACAACTGATAATCCGTACCATGGTTCATCAGGCTCAACCCCCCCCCCCCCCCCCCCCAACCTCAAGAGGAGGATATCATCCATCACATCTCTTCATCTTAACACCTCACACTTGAGGAGAGTGCCGCTTAATTTCTTCTCCTCGTTCATTTCATTGTTGGCCTTCACCCTCTTCGGCATATCCCCCTTCCACTTTGTGGGGAATCCCCACGGCTCAGGATTTTGAATAATGAAGTACTTGCTTTTCATGTGCTTGATCGAATCTGAATTCTCAATTACTCTCATCTCTAGCCGAGGAGAAAGATAGGACCAGGGCCCTATTTCCTTTTGACGGTGAAATCTTAAATTCCACCTCCAGATATTCAAACTCGGTTCGGCACCAACTCTTTGGCACTACAAGATTAAACACGTCAAGTGCCTCCACATGTTCGGCATGAATTGCATGGAGCTAAGCTTATACCAGTTAAGAACTTCCTTCATTAATGGATGCATAGGCAGACACAACCCAGCGTGGAAGATGTCATAGGGGAAGACACAAAATTTGCTCGACACCTCCGAGAGCGCCTTGACCCTGGGGCCAAGCAGAAGCAACTCGTACTCCAACGGGACTTCAAAGATCACCCTTTTCTTCATAAAAGACTTCTTTGTGAGGACAATCTTGATTTGATCGATCTCATTGGTTGGGCGGTAATCTAGTTCGTCGTATCAAATTTAGAACTGCACAAGATCCCCCAAGTCTTGGGGGTATTGTCGAATGAGGAAACAAGTGTAAGGGGTATGAGGAAAAGCAAATAGGTTTCCTGTCACCTCTCTCACCTCGATTACCTTTTCAGCTACAACTGAAGACTCATCTTCTTCTTCCCTCTTCTCTTTCCTCGATAGTCGAGCAAAGAGCACTTCTTGGTCGATCTGATCAGAGAATAAGGCGGAGCTATCCAAAGAAACCCTAGACATGACTTATAGCTTACAATAAAATTACCTAGCTAATCGACGACGAATTTTGTCAAAAAGTGGCCGAAAAACTTGTCGGAGTTGGATTCTAGAGAGAGAAATAACAAAGAAGGGAGAGAAGCTCCAAGTTGGAAATGATAAGTGAGTGGGGACAAGTGAGAAGGGGGAGAGAGAATTTATAGAGAAATCTTTAACTCCCCTGATCACCACATCGCCGAGGTGGCACGATCCTAGCTACTCAAAAGAGATGTCGTGGCACGATGCTAGCCACCCAAATCCCGTGTTTACTAATAATTGAGATGAAGAGTCGGGCATATCTAAATGTCCATCTTCCTCAAGGTTCGCACCCACATCCTCGGTGCCATGATTGTCGTCTAAGAAACTCAACACTGGGTAAAGATCTGACTATCCATCTTCCTCAAGGTTCGTACCCACCTCCTTGGTGCCATGATTGTCATCTGAGGACCTTGATGCTTTCGGTCAAGATCTGACTGTACAACTTCCTCATGATTCTGGCTCACCTCCTCGGCTCTATGATTATTGCCTGATAAGCTCGACACTTTTGACCAAGATCTCACCATCCATCTTCCACCTCCTCAGCACCATGATTGTCATCTAAATTGCTCAATAAGATCTGATCGTCCACCTTCCTCAACATTTGCGTCCACTTTCTCGGTGGCATGATTGTCTTCTGAGGAACTCGACCCTTTCGGCCAAGATATGACCTTCCATCTTCCTCAAGATTCACTCCTACTCCTCGGCACTATGATGGTTGTCCGAGGAGCTCGGCGCTTTCGACCCAGACCCGACCACACAATTGATTCAATATTCATGCTCCCCTAATTTGACCGATCGATCTTCTCAAAATTCACACTTCTTTTGATTTTTAAATCACAATTCTAGAAAATAATTATGAATTTATAAAATATAATAAAAAAATTCGAAAAATTTAAAAATTTGGGAAAAATAATTAAAATTTCGGAAAAATAATTGCAAATTTGGGAATGTTAATTATAAATTTGGGGAAATTAATTAAAAATTCTAAAAAATAATTATAAATTTGAAAAAATTAATTTAAAATTCCAAAAAATAGCTACTACCCTTAGAAGCTCTAAACAATACTTCAGGCATCCCCGAATTCATATATCATCTTTTGATTGCCCGAAGCAGAACGAACTATTCCAAGAAGGTCGTGATACCCAATGTTCAGGAGTGGGAGACCTATGATATGGGTAAAAATTGGAGTTGCACGCATCTCAGCACACATCTCAAAGCTTCTAAGGGACAGTACAATAATTTTACAAAAGCAACAGGCCTGCTAAAATAACACTGGTCGTGTCCGTGCCTATCAGCTCAACTCAATCCACAATTTTGGCTTACCGGCTACCCAAGAAGAAGGGAATTTCAAACTAATTACAGCTGTTAGTCAAATTCTCCAAAATCATGAAGTAAATATTAATTATATCCCTTTACTATTGGAATATCCAACCTAATCTTAAAAGATACATTTTCAGGTCTATTTTTAATAACTAATTCCTAGCATGTAAATTCCTTCTCCCCTCATTCACTAAAATTATTTAATATTTCTCCACTAAAACCCCTTAATCTTTATTATGGGTTGCTAACTTGAGCATCGGAGGGTCTTACGCCAGAGCCACCTCCGCTATGAGAGATTTTGCAGGTTCCCAGAAATTTCATTAAGTTTTCCCTATCAATAAAAGAACTTATAATCTGATTGCTCCCTCACTAATATATATATATATATATATATATATATATATATATATATATATATATATATATTATATGTGTGTGTGTGTGTGTCTTTTTCGAGAAAGAAAACAAAAGTTTATGCATGTTTATAGTTGCGTGTTGTGAATAAAATCTACACGTGCAAGGCACGTGAATTTTTCTATTATGTTAAAAATTAAAAAATAAGTAATATTCTTTTAGTCATTTTGTTTATAAAATTCAGAATTGTTACAATTTGATTCTCTTTCTCTTACCTTTATTTGTTCATTTTCTGTGTGATAGAACTTCTAAAATAAGTTAGAAAAATAAATATTTATAACGAACCCCAACGTTAATTTCTCAAATAAAAAAATTTCAAAAAAAATTCCCTCACATCTCTAATATTATAATGGGAGAATTGGGGTAGTATCATTTTTAGGTAAACTGTAATTTGCAGACAATCAACCATCTAATCTCAACCACTCATTTTTAAGTGGAAGTTATATTAATCATCCATTTAGTCAAATGTTGTCAGTTATCCTAATACCCTCAAAATTCAAATTTATTTACGACATAACTATTTACAAAAGTGCTAGTCATATAAAATAAAAGTTGGTGCCAATAGGAATAATTGTAAAGAGTATGGTAAGGATTTGAGATGGGTAAAAGGAATTCTCAGGTTCGATACCAGACAACGTCGTAGTTTTTACTTATAAAAATAATAATGAAAGTGAAAAAATAAAAAATCTTAAGGCGTGCATCACACGTGCAGATTGCTAGTAAATATAAAATTCCAGAATATTTTCCTCACAACAAATATTACTTTTGATATATTCATTAGTGTGTCAACAAATTTATAATATAATTAAGAAAACTAATAACATTAATTTATATAGAACCTTGAAACTTTTATTATTTACATCAGCCCTTAGAATTAAATCCTAATTTTAGAGGGAGACCAAGGTTTCCATCACATGGTCAATGAGATCTGAGCCTACCCAACTAGAGGGACGGAAGTGGCTGCTATATGGTCAGAAAAAGTTAGAAGGCTGCGGTCCAAACTCAGAAAATTGATGCAGACTAGATTTGTGACGATTTGGAGATCGAAACATTCCCTCCTGGAAGAGATTGAGGAAGTAGAAAAGAATGAAGAAACTAGAAACCTCAATCAAAAGGAGTGTAAAAGGTTGCTACAATTAAGAGATGACATTGCTCGGCTATACAAAATGAAAGTGCTCAAATGGCAACATCATTTTAGAATTTCATAGCTCAAAGAGGGAGACGCGAGCACAACCTTCTTCCATAGGGTAGCTATGCCCGTCGAAGATATAACCTTATTCATCCAATCTATACGGACTTTGGATTACTGCAACAAGACAGTGAAATCAAACTGGCATTCCAGTCCCACTTCAAGAATTTTTTTGGGTGGAAAGCGGACTTTAGAATCCCTCTCAACCTAAGCTTTTGGAAAAATAACTCTGAGGACCTTGGCCTTGCTCTACAGTCCATTGAAGCTCCGTTCACGAAGGAAGAAATTAGGGTGATGTATACTGGACAGTATAGCTATAGTAAAGGAAACTATCCATCAATGCCACATCTTGAAAGAGATGAGCTGTCTCCTCAAGTTGGATTTTGAGTAGGAATATGATTCAGTTGAGTGAGATTGTCTGTTGGAAGCACTTGCAGAAAATGGGTTTGGGGCTAGGTGGATCCGATGGATCCACAATTGTCTCACCACTAGTTGGACTGCTATCATGGTGAATGGTGGCACGGGTCATTCATTCACATACAAATGTGGCCTCCGACAAGGAGACCCCCTCTCCCCACTCTTATTTACCTGAAGTCTATGATGGTTAACTGTAGACATGTTGGTTGGATCAATCATGCCGCTAGTGGTTATACCCGTCAGGGTTGCTCAATCCTTCAATATGCAGACGATACTATTGTTTTGAAATGGTGACCTCGAATAAACCAACACTTTCAAAGGCGTCCTATACAGTTTTGAAGTATGGTCCGCCTTAGGGTAAATTTCCACAAAAGCGCCCTAATCCCCATTGCTTTGTCCCCAGAGGAGGCAAAGGAGCATGCCACCATTCTCAACTGCACCGTTGAGAATTTCCCCATTAAATACCTTGGGCTTTTATTGAGAACGGAAAAACTCAAGAAGGTAGATTGGTTACCTATCATTGATCGAGTTGGGAACAGACTTGCAGGTTGGAAAGAAAATTCATTGTCTTGGGTGGAAGGGTTACTTTAAATCATTTTGTCCTCTCAAACCTTCCAACTTATTATCTATCATTCTTTGAACTACCACGATGGGTTATCCAGAGAATTGACCACATCTGAAAGTGATTCCTTTGGAAGGGTAAAACTCTGATAAAGGAGAATATCACCAAATTAGATGGGGAAAAGCGTGCATGAAGAAATCCCGTGGAGGTCTGGGTATAATAGATCTTCAAGATATGAATCTTGCGCTATTGGGGAAGTGGTGGTGGAAAATCATTCACCCTAACAAAGAAGGTTGGCAGGACTTCGTTCAAGCTTATCTTCATGGAAACGAGACACAAAATCTGGGCTTCAGGTTGGGTCAACGTGTTTCTTGGTTCTAGAAGGGGATTACTAAAGCCTATGATCTGTCAACAGCTGTGTAACGTCTTATATTGGGAATGACAAGACTTACTAGATTCTGATCGGATAAATGGTGTGACAAACACACACTTAGAGATCTTTTTCCCGACCTATCTGCACACGCTACACACCCACACTGCATGGTGGCCGCAACATGGAGAAGAAGTTCCTCGAAGCCTGTCTTTAAAACAACACTTGATCATGACTTTCAGCTCAGGTTCTCGGAGCTACAAGTATATATCGTCATTTCAGGAGTTAAATGCTCACAAGGACCAGATAGGAAAGCATGGGGACTTGAAAATAATGGAACTTTCACTGTTCGATCACTTTATAACTGTATTCACTTCAGGGGTTGTAGACAAAAGTGGTCGGCAATTATCTGGAAAGCAACGGCACCGCTAAAAGTGAGTCTTTATATGTCTAGTCCTAACGACGCAATCTTGACTAGAGAAAACCTGGTCAAACGTGTAGTACCCCGTATTTTTAAATATAATTTTAAAGATTTATAAATGAATTAAAATGATTTTCTGGAGATTTAATAAATATTTTTCTAAAGATTTATCTTTTTACACGTGCAAAACACGTGCAAATATTTTCTTAGGAAGTTCAAAAGCCAAAATTATTTTATGGAAAATCATTATTTATTATTTGGAATTACTTGTAATTTTTCTAGATTTTTCTGATATTTATTGGACCTATTTGCAAATATTACAAAAAAGAAGGGTCTTTTTGCAAAATTATCAGTTTGAGGGATGAAAGTGCAAAATTGTTTTCTTGGACTTTTTAATCAGTGCCAGCTAGAAAGGAATGGTTTATTTTGTTTTTAAATCTCAATTAAATTGATTTTATCAAGTTTCCAAGTATAGGGATCTATTTATGTCAAGATATATTTTAAAAGAGATTATTTTGCAAATGTGTTCAAAACCCTAATTTTTCTAATTCCAGCCTATTTAAAAGGTGGAGTGCAGCCGTCTTTCGCTGTACAACACAAGGTTTATTATTTTTTTACTTTCTTGGAGATTTAAAGAGAAGATCTTGGATTTCGCAAAAGAGGGGTTTTGCTTATTCTCCATTAATTCAATTGGATTTCTTCATTTGAGGTGAGTGATGTAAATTGTTTTGTTGTTTTGTTTTATGTATGTGGTTTGTGGTGTTTCATCTATTAGAAAGCATGCTAGGGTTTGGTATGAATATGTATGTTGGATGGATGATAAAAATTGGATCTTTGAAAAGAACCCTAGTTGTTGTGAGTAGAATTGCATGAGGATGATTTTTGATTGTAGGAGAACCTAATATAAATTTTGAGTAGGCTATTTCTTTTGGATTTATTGCTGATTTGATTGAGTATGATGGATGTTATGCATTAATTAATTAAAGATGAGATTTTTGGACTATTGGTGAGTTGGATGAATGCAACTTGGCCATGTTGATGATAAATTTGCTTATGGATCAACTATTGAGAATAGTTGAGATTGAGTTTGAGGAATTTTGAGAATGAGTAATGGATTAAAAGACCATGTCTTGAGGATTTGAGTTGTGATGACTAAAATTGGGGATTGATACATTTTTGATTAAATTTGGGGATTTGTGATTTTGTGAAAGATTTCATTTGAATTTGGATTTACTCAAATACTAAGTTTGATATTTTAATATTTTGTTATTTTAGTTTATGGTTTGGTGAAGTTTTCTTTGGTGCACGAACATGCACGGATGTTTTTATGAATATCGTATTTTTTGTTGTTTAAGAAGAAATTGAGTTTTATGTGTTTACGAAGGATTTGACTATATCTCAACTTATTTTGGTATTGATATGTTTTGGAATATAAAACAAGGTTACTTTGATGTATGATTGATTCTTAAAAATTCTAGTTTGATATATGCACACATTTATGTTTTATCTTGAATAAATTCATCAAAAAGTTATTTTTATCAATTCAAGCGATTTTGATTGATTTTTATGGATATTTGTATATCCTATAAGTTGTATTTGATCATATCAGAAATATACTTTTTATAGATTTTGTTTTCATAAAGTAATCTTCGTATCGGTTGAATTATGCACAACCTAAACTGCAGTCGGTAGGCGAGGCAGTCGACTGGGATGCTTTCGACAGTAGACCGTCGCTACCTGGCTGTTGTGTTTTCTCTCATTTTCTTGAAATCTCGTGCGGAACAGTCGACTGAACCATTTCTCCAGTCGACTGTCTCTGTTCTGTTTTGATATTTTCTCGAGGTATTGGGTTTTCGCTCTGGACAGTCGACTGGTAACTATTAGCAGTCGACTGCTGCTACTTAGAAATTATTTTCTCAAAGGTGTTGGATTTTCGCTCAGATCAGTCGACTGATGACCTATTACAGTCGACTGTTAGTACTTAGAATTATTTCCCAAGGTTATTGGAATTTTCTCTCTGGACAGTCGACCATGACCTTTTGAGTTGACTTATAATACTTAGAATTATTTTTTCAAAGCTGTTGGATTTTCGCTCAGGACAGTCGAATGACTCTGGTTTGCAGTCGACTGTTACTGATGTTTTCTTGAGTTATTCTGATGTTCTTTGAACGATTGATTCTTAAAGGTTTTGGATTTATAACTTACTATTCTAGATATTATCCTTTCTACAGAACATTTGTTTCAAGATATTTTATTATTGGATTTGGATTCTGAAATTTTATAAAGATTTGGATTTTTGTTGATTTGGAGAGGTTTCTCCCTTTGATCGTTTTGACGATGGATTAGTGAATTTTGACCTTGTTGAGATCTCTAGGAGTTGAGTGGGAGTCCTGATACCGGCATTTGAGATTTGTTGAGTTAGACCTGGGGGGTCTTGGTTTGGTTGTTGCTGAGTATTTAAATCCGGCAGGATACACTAACTCTAGAGATGAAGATTTTTGGTGGTTTAATAATCAACTTAAGGACAGGTACTAGTGGGAATGTGATGGAACTTGGGAAACGTAAGTATAGGCTCATGGTTTTGTTAGTCCAACGGATGCGTTCTAGGACTGTTTGTTGTTATGTCTTGAGAGGACATTTGTGTGTTAGCGTGTCGAGGGTCTGCAGGCCTATTCACGGAGCATGCAGGGTGCATTCGCGTGTTGAGGGTCAGTAGGCCTATTCACGGAATGTACCTGGTGTATCTACACGTCGAGGGCCTTGCAAGCCTATTCGTGGGGTACACGGGTTTTGGGAGATGATTCTCAAGTTGTTTTTGAGCTATCTTACATGATGCTTGTGCGTCGAGGGCTGTGGTGCCTATTCACACAGTATTCTGGATCTTGTTTTCCATCACCGTAGTAGGATTAGTTGCATAACAAGGGGTTATCCCTATAAGTGGAGATCGTTAAGGGCTTGCACCGGACCTATGTACTATGGAATGCATAGAATCCGACAAGTACGCATTAGAGAGTCAGCATATAGAGCTTGTGTTTTCTTGATTTGGTTTTATGCTTGTATTTTCTTGTTTTTCCTACACCTGACACTTAGTCTAGATTCACTTGATGTTTTCATGTATTACTATTTTCTATCTTATATTCCTTGATGTTTTCATGCTTTACTTATTTGTTATTTCTCATTCCTTTATTCTTGCTGATGATACATGTTGTTGATGACTCAGTTTTTTATGATTTAATTATGTTGCTTTGTTTTTATGTCACTCACACCTTTATGGCTGACCCCTTTAGTATTGGGGGTTAGAGTTATCTCTAGCCTCATATTTTACAGGTTGTTGTTGCTTAGAGCTTGGGATTTGGATGCTTGAGATAAATTGATGTAATAGAGCTTTTGTGTATATTTTTATAAAAAAAGTTTTGTAAAAAGAAAGTTTGTAATTCAAGGTGTTTTGTATTCCGCTGTGTTTGTAAAGATTGTTGTAATAGAAGTTTGAAATAAAAATTCTCTATATTTCTGGACTGTGTTTAATATTACATTGAAGTTGATGCTGGGAATTGTGCCACGTATTTCTAAGATATCATATTAAAAATTTGGGGCGCTACAAAACGACAACCGAATATTGATACCTCTTGTCGGGTTTTGCAATGCTTTCACTGAAACCAGAGATCATTTATTTCTGGATTGTCACGGGAGCAAGCTTGTACTCGCTGATATCCTTACTGCCCTGGGAATGATTGAGTGTCCTAGTAAGTATGGGGACTTGTGGACTGGCCCGGGATTCGCTCATGAGAGAAGCTTGGTATATCGCTATCAGGTCCTTTGGCTAGATAGAAATAATTATTATTTTTGTGTAATAATATTTCTGGTAATTTAACTCACATCATGTATCTTATTTCTTTTTTGGATTCTGCTACAACGATAGGTCCTAGAGGGAGGATTGTCAGCGCCTTCTAGTTGGTGGAGTGTGATGATGATGAGATCGAAATCGGTCCTACGCTTGACTAAGGATGGCTCCCTGATGTAGGCTTGCACTTTTGATAGATTGGGTACTATTGGGGGATCTCGTTACTTATCTGTACCTTTGATGTATTTTGCTCAGTATGATTATTTTGCTTGTCCCACCCTCCATGCTCGTGGGAGACCTGATGTTTTATTTATGCACTGTAGGACTCTGTATTTTGCTCAGTAATCTGAGTATGTTTTATTAACCTCTTATTAATGAAACAGAGTGGTCATACTCCACCTCTACCTTTTCCTTTAAAAAAAAAAAAAACTTTAGAGGGAGACAGAGAATCTAAGCATGGAGAAGAATAAGTAGATCAAATTCAATCAAGGTAAACCCTAGACATGTTTTTTTTATTTTGATGATTATTCTATGCAATATATTATGCTAAGACCACTTTTTGTCCAAAAAATTTTCTCCTTTTTTCTCTTTTTAAAACAAAAAAATAAGAGTAAATGTAGGAGGCAACCATCCCACTCTTTTTCTATCCAAAATTTGATCTGGAATCCTATCCCTAAATCAAACCTTAAAAATCGTGCGAGATCTATAGAATATATTATGCTAAGATCACTTACGCAATATCCATACAATATATTGTATAAATATTATTAGATGAAATTTTCCAAAATAGTTTTATTATTTTATTCTTTAAAAAAATTATGTAATATTGCACAGAGTTATACTTCATATTATATTGCATTATATAAGTTTGTCCAATATTGCACAAGAATACACTAGTGTTGTACTTATTGTTTTCATGAGATTTACTGTTTTCTTTACCATTATATGTTGTATAAATCTTAATTTTCTCCTTACATAATATTTCTGTTGTAATCTAGAAAATAAAAGATGATGGACCCAATACCTGTAGATGTCATTGAATTCGAATTGGTTCAACCTCATAACTTATGAGTCATAGTTTATAACGTTTGCTTTCTAACTCCAATTAATTCTTTCTTTCACAATTTATATAATCAATTTATTTATTTTATTTTTGGCTTATATTTTTTGTTTGTTATAATTTTTCTTTCTAACTCCAATTATTTCTTGCTTGCATATGGTTTTGAGGTAGAACATTAGGCTGATGCCAGATAAATGGATAAGGTTGCTGAGTTCAATGGGAAAGAATTTTATAATAGTAAAACTATTTGCGGAATAGCTTTTCTGTTGAAGTTTTGTAAAGTTCAGAGACTATATTGATTAGTTTTTGTAAATACCTTAATCTTAGTGTCATTTAAAACCTTCTAAAATGTGTGTAAGATGGAAATATTATTGTTCCATATGAATAAACCATTTATCTCATGTACAATGCATTTCAAAGTGATATTATCTTTCTAAATTGCGTAATAGTTTGTCAGTAATTGTTTTTTGGCCCATAAAATATTAAGAATTAAATAAGTTTATTTCTCATATTTCTTTCTCAGTTAACTTTATTTAATTATTTGTGTTTTGAAATTCTGTAGCTATTATACATGTGTGTTTCCTTAGAATCATGCAATTCTACATATTGTTATCATCAACCATGGAAAGATGCTCTCATATATATCATTAAGTATTAGAAGCTCTCAAAATTTGATACATATATAAATTTGTTTTAGTTGAGCTTAAGAGTTGTTTTGGTTTTCATGGAAATAGAGAAGAAAAGACTTTGGTATATATATTGATGCTGCTTGTTTTCGGTGCAAGAGCAATAGAAATGAGTTCTTTCGGCGAAGAGGAAACTCAGATCTCGGCAGTCGATCTGACCCTGCTGTGAGGATGATGTGCGCTTGGATTTGATGGATCGGGTGGTGACTGATTGCCATTGGTACCTGCAAAAAAGTCTGAAACACCGGGAGGATTCCCGGCGACAGACCCTCCGACGCTCAAGTCAATAACCATCAGTTTAAATGGTGAATGGGTGTTAAAATTGTTATTACTAGATGCAGGGTTGTATTTATAGGGTAGTGGGGGGGGGTCTATTTAGGGAAGGTCCCCCCGATCTAACCTAGTCGTTGATTGCCTGATTACGAGGGAATCGATCTGTGATGGACTGGATCCGGGCGAAGGGCCCATGAGCGACCTAGGAACTGTTGGAAGATCCCTTTGAGATTCATGCAGAGATCATGCGGTGCACAATGTCTGTGGTTTTTACCCTCATCATAAGCCCCCCACTCTCGGAGATAAAACTTTGGTATTCTTCAGGGAGTAGTTGACTCGTTGAGGGGATCGCGGAGGCGAAGAAGATTGCAGCATCGAAACTAAGAGTGTCTTGTCATTGTGCAAATCTACGGGATGCTCGGTATCAGCTATCATGCTAATGTCAAGGTGAGGCCCCCATTTTGAGAGTTTCTCTCATGAGGGTTAGCCTTGGGTACCACGCCGAGGGCGTAGTGAGCTCGGGATCAGCAGCCATGCTGGGATCGAGGTGAGGCCCTCAGTTTGAGAGCTTTTCACATGAGGGTCAGCCTCGGATACCGCTCCGAAGGTGAGGACAGGCGAAACCTTGTGACGATTTCTCCTGAGGATCGGCCTCGGATACCGCAGCGAAGGCGAGGAGAGGTGAAGCCTTGTGAGGGTGTCTAATGAGGGTCAACCTCGGATACCGCATCGAAGGCGATGAGAGGCAAAACCTTGTTAGTGTTTCTCAAAAGGATCAGTCTCAGATACCACATCAAAGGTGAGGAGAGACAAAGCCTTTTGAGGGTTTCTCATGAGGGTCAGCCTCGGATACCGTGCTAAAGGAGAGAAAAGGAAAAACCATGTGAGGATTTCTCATGAGGGTCGGCCTCGGAACCACGCCGAAGGCAAGGAGAGGCAAAGCCTTGTGAGGGTATCTCATGAGGGTCGACCTCAGATATCGCACCTAAGGCGAGGATAGGCAAAACCATGTGAGGGTTTCTTATGAGGGTCGGCATCAGATACCCCATCGAAGGCGAGGAGAGACGAAACCTGGTGAGGGTTATCATGAGGGTCTTCATCAAATGCCCCGACGAAGGTGAGGAGAGGCAAAATCTTGTGAGGGTTTCTCGTGAGGGTAGGCCACAGATAATGCGTCGAAAGCAAGAAGAGGCAAAACCTTGTGAAGGTTTCTCATGAGCATCGGCCTCGGATACCACATCAAAGGTGAGGATAAGCGAAACCTTGTGATGGTTTCTCATGAGGGTCGGCCATGGATACCACACCGAAGGTGATAAGAGGCAAATCCTTGTAATGGTTTCTCATGAGAGTCAGCCTCAGATACCAAGCGGAAGGCGAAGAGAGGCTAGGAGAGACAAAGCCTTGTGGGAGTTTCCTCATTAGGAACGACTTTGGATATGGTTTTCACGTGACATCGCAGTCTTTGGGGCGCCGCTATGCTTTTGTTTGTGGTTATCGAGGTGGCATCACATGACCTGTTATTTGGGAAGTCGCTCATCTTCTCCTCTATAAGTTCCTATACCCCATTTCTTTCTAGACCACTTTTTTCTTTTCCTCAAACAGAGCTCTTTGACAACTCTAGCAATTATGTCTGTCAACCAATCTAGTAGCTCGACTTCGTCTTCATCCTCGGGAGGCGATGGGTCCTCTTTTGGAGCCTTTTCTCGATCATCATCAAAGGCGAGCGAGGCGAGCAACAATTCTTGCAGGCCCATTCCTCAGAAGAGGATGTGGATATCGAAGGGGTGAGTACGGGAGCAACCGACCCCAAACTGTGGGTTGAGGAAAATGCAATCGAAGTAACGAGCGGAGGTCAGGAGATCATGGAGATCGAGGCTCAGGAGGAGAGTCCCCATTTGCCGGTGAAAACAGAGGAAGAATGATAGGAGAGCTATAACAAGGTAAGCTAGGGCAGAAACGAGGAGGAAGCGAGGACCCCATCGGTAGTAGAGCGGGAGCCTCAACCCATGACTTCATTGTAGGCGTCCCGCCGCCCCGTGGTCGCCGTCTGCCAAAGAGAAATAAACATAACCTTTCTCCCGATAAGGAGAACGAGCCGATGCCCTATTGGGACGCTCCTGCGGGTGTGAAGTCCTCTCGAGTTTTTTCGAAGGAGTTGCAGGACTTACTTCAGTTCAGAGTACCCCGCCTTCATCCAACAGGCTGAAGATAGAGGCGGATGAGACACAGAACACATTAGAGGAGAGTGATATCGAGAATATCTGGGTTCAATTTAAATACCTCTAGAGTATGTTCTGATGCTCCCGTGACCAGGGATTTGCCCGACCGATAGGCTCTCGGAGTGGTTATGCATGTTTCCTCCGAAAGCTTTTGTTTCAGGCTTGCTATCCACCCATTTATCAAAGAGTTCTTGAACTGGGCGGTAATAAGTCCAACGCAGTATAGGCCGAACTCATGGAAGTAACTGACCAGCTTCGTCATGTTTTTCCCTAAGAGAGGTGTTCCTCTGAGGCTTAGATACTTCCGGGTGTTCCTGGGATTTAGCGTGCTTCCGGGCAGTTCCTACCAGTGGAATATCTATCCTCAAGTGAAACAATTTGTGGTGTATAACCAGCCGAACTCCATAAAGGCTTGGAAGTCGAAGTACTTCATCGTTTACAGTCCTGAACATTAGGACATACCGACTACATGGTAGTACGAACCTCCTTCGAGGCAGCCCATGAGGCTTGAAGATCTTCACAGAGAGGAGCGAGTAGAGTTCAACAGGCTGTTAGTGGATGGAAAGAGTATCGACTGGGCCAGGGTGACGGAGATGTCGCTCGTAGTCTGCCATTTAAGCCATTATGTTCCCTATGAGTCCCTAACATTTATCATTATTTCCATAAGGCATTGGTCACTCTATTGTGATGTGTTTCTTTTATAGCCACGGAAGACGATGATATTAATATCCTCCTGGCTGACCCTGCGGGATAGCAAGCTGTCGAGGATAAGGGGAAGAAAAGGGAAATGACCCCAGTCGATGAAGCGTCTCCGAGAGGGAGATCGAAGATAGTGAGGACGATGAGATCCCTGACTATCCGAGATCCAGAGGATTCTGCACGGGAGGAACCAAGTGAAAGATCGATTCGAGCAGAAGATCTGATGGAATTTCCCCTGCTACCGATCAACCCATTGTTGGAGGTCGTCATTCCTGAGAAGACCAAGGAGACCTTTACACCCGATTGGTCGGTGAAGGTCATTGACTCCATCATGGAGTCTCGGATAGTTGTCATGGTGGTCAACAACCTCACCCCTCCGATGGACAGGAGAGCCCTTTCTAAGGAGACATTTAGCTCGTGTTATCTCCAGTATGCTCGGTCCTCCGGTGCGGTAAGTGTGTGCTTCCGAATGACAACATTCCTCCTTCTGTTGGCATTTACTCATTGTATCCTTCTATTCCATAGGCTATGCTCTATGGGTTCAAACTGAAGAGGCTGTATGACGACGATGTGAAGTCTGTGGAGCATAGGGCCCAGCAGTTTGACATGAAGTGGCAGAAGGAGAAGACTAGGGGAGATGTGCTCGAAAAGAAGGTAAAAGAATTGGAGGGGGAGCCCTCTGGCGGGGCTTGTGAGGAGGGTTCTTTGGCGAGGGAGAAGGATGCTTGAGAGGAGGAGAGGAAGAGGCTTCTAGCAGAAGTTAAAGATGTGGTGGGCCAGATCATCGAGGCGCAGGAAGAAGGCTACCAGTGGGTTTGGGAGAAACATCCCGGTATCGATCTTGATAACCTTAGCTTTGAACCATAGTCGAAACTGGACGGCACTCCACCAAACCCCAGGGAGCTTCCTCTTAATGTAAAGGTCCCTGTCGAGCGTGTTGGGGGCAAAGCTAAGGTTCCTCTTTCCTCTTCTCGAGAGGTCTCCCCTTAACCTAGAAAATTTCTCCATTTCTAGTTTTGTAGACGCCGTGCGCAGACTGGCCACCACATGTCTTGTAAATTTTTTTTTAATGAAATTCCACCCAACTCATTTTGATGACTCATTTCATGTTCATCTAAATTGAGATTTTGTTTTGCTGAACATATGGTAATGTTCAAGCCTTGGAAGGAGGGGCTCGAGGACGAGGTGCATTTACTCTAAGGCAGTCTGGCTCAGGCCAAGGGGATTATCACCAGCCTTCACAAGGAGGTGACTGATCGGGAAGGGGCATTCAGTTTTCACATTAAATGATCGCAAGAGATGGAGCCGAAGTTGCCTCGTCTGACGATGCTATTTCCTTACGCCAACATGGCTCTCGCTTGGGCTGAAGCTGGGGAGCCTTCTCGTCCCTCGGAGGGCATGCTCGCAGAGCTCATCCTTAAATGAATGCTCATGGAAAAGGACTTCGAAATTTATTGACAGAGGGTCAAGCTGGGAGAAGTGAGCAAGATGTTCACCTTTTATAGCCCATTGTCGAGGCTGGAGCCTTACTTGAGGGTCCGTTCGACAGTTGGAGTTCCAGAGGATGCCCATAGTGGGGTTGCAGGATCTTCTAATGTGGCTAATGTGAGAGGTTTGGAGGCACCCAGACTGGGTGCCAGTCCCCCGGTGGCAAAAGCAATGTTCCCAGGGTTGGGGTCCGAAGAGGACTTCGGGATTTGAAGCTCTGCGCCTTGAACTTGTGGCTATCAGTGTAATTGTGCGGATGTAATCACCTCGTTCATGATCTATAATAAAGATCTTTTTTCGAACTTTGGTTTTCCACAAGGAATGCTGGGGTGAGTGTAGTGGCTTTTTCGAAGTTTTCCTCATGAGGGTTCGGCCTTGGAGAACTCACCGAGGGAAAGGAGAGGCGATACCAAGGTTTTGTCCTGAGGTTCGACCTTGGACACCATGCTGAGCGCTAGGAGAGGTGGTGACTAGTGCATGCTTACGTGTGCATCCACGTGGAGTCACTGGTTTGGTACGATGATTGATGTCCCATTTCTATATATACGCTTCCAGCTCTTTCTTTTCATCTATTCATTTTTCCTTCACCTTACTTTCTTTGAATCTTGTCTTTGTTTCCCGCTCTCGCCTAGTAAGGATGGTTGTTCCGGTGAAGCATGCCGCCATGAGGGCTGAGAAGAAGGCGCAGGAGGCGGCAGAGGTTGTGGCAAAAATGTTGGCCGAGGTCGACGCAAAGGCCCCTGAGAAGGAGGAGTCGCAGAAACGGTCGCCTTCAGAGATGGAGGAACTCCCGAAAAAGAAGGTTAAGGGCGCCGAGCCCCCTAAGGCCATGGCAATCGAGGCGACCATCAAGAATGAAGGCAAGAGACTTCCGATCCCATCTACGACCAATACTACAATGGTTGCAAAGTCGACCCAGTTGGCAAAGGTGTGGGTTCTTTTTTGGTCCATGACCGAGGCAGACGTGTCGATCAGTAGCCTTGTTGTATTGGAGGTGGTTTCCCATCTCGCTACTCCCCCTGACCTTTCCGACCTGCAGAATAAATCCAAGGAAGAGATCTACGGCAGCTAGGCACATGCTTCTGTTCTAGTGAGGCCCCTTTTTGGTTCGTTTCTGTAAGTATTTTCCTCAGCCTTTGCTAAGTGTACTCTGGTTTTCTTTGGCAAGCGGCATTTCATGGGGCCGAGCTAAAGTGGAGGCGGAATCAGCTCTTTCGGCAAATGCAACGTACAGAGGCAGCTGAGGCAGAACTCTTTAATCAGGACAGGGAGAAGAAAGGCGAGTGGGTGAGTTGAAGGCGGATCTAGTGAAGGAAAGGGGGGCTCGAGAGGAACTCTCAAAGGAAAAGGATGGGTTGGTCGCCAAGAAGCTGGCGTGGCAGGCGAAGGAAGCGAAGATGGTGAGGGAGTACCAAGAAGAATTAGCCAACATCATCAATGCTGAAGAGGAGGGATATAGGTTCGCCTTCAAGAACATTGGGGCAAGCACCTGGAGATTGACCTAAGCGACTTTTGCATCGATGGCCTGGGTGGTGACACTACCGCTCCTGCGACAAATCATGAGCCAACTGACCCTGCCTCTATGGTCAAGGAAGTGCGCTCCATCCCTATCATCAATAAGGTTCCTACCTACGGGCAGTAGTGACATAAGTCGTCTGTATTTTTGCCTTCTCGCGGATGAGCCAAAACACTTGTATCCGACCCTTATTTAATGCATAAAATATGTTTGCCCCCATGTTTTAAATTTAGTAGTCTCTTTTTCTGGCCCCAAGTTCAAGGCTTGAGGTCCTCGAGACGCCACCCCCGGAGCGTTGGCTTGGATAATGATTTTACAACAGTAGGACCAGCTCTGGTTACCATGCCGAGGGGGAGGGGAGGCGATAACCTAAGGGATCTTTCCTCGTAAGGATCGACCTCGGATGTCATACCGAAGGCAAGTCACGGCAACATGTGGATGAAGTTTCCCTCATGGTAGTCGACCTTGGATATCACGCCGGGGGAGAGGCGAGAGGCAACTAACTGCTTGTGAAGTTCCATGCATTCGAATGGTCACGTAGGGTGCCACATGGTATTGCTTGTGTCATCCTCTGTGAGAATCGTGATAACTGTTGATCTTGAAAGTTGAAGCGTTGACCGCCATAAGTGAAGAGAGTTTATAAAGTCAGTTATAAATAACTCCCACCCCCAACTGATTCCCCGGCGAAATCTCTTCTGATGGCTGTGATGTTGGGGGGGTGTTTGCCCTACTGTCCGTGCATTCGACCCTGAGGGGGGATCAGTGCTCGTGCTTATTGCCTCGAGCTATTTGTCCCAGATTCTGAGATTTGGTGTTTTACCTCTGAGGTCGGATTGATGCGACCTATTCGTGGATGGGCACATCTACGACCCGGGGGCGGTCGGCCCAGCTGGGGCTTCTTGTGTTGGCGACCCTAGTTCGTAGGGACCCAGAGAGGATTGGGGTAACCCAGTTGTACTTCGTCAGGTATATCTCATATTTCTAGATCTAATTTCTGTCACCGTACCACGTGTTCCAAAGCCGAACAGGTGCCTTTTTAGAGTTTGTTTGCATCATCTGCTACCGGCTCGTGAGGCTGACTGAGGGGCAGAGGTGGTGATCTGGTACTTGTTCTTTGTTGAGGTCTCTTCTATGTACTTCATGTACACTGATGCGGCATCAAGAACATAGGACTTGCCGTTGGGGCGACGACTCTCAAGGTGGGCACATACAGACAGTTTGCACGAGCGGGCGCTTATCCCAACTGGCCGATCTTCTAATGCCGAGGCTCGTATGATGCCTAATCTGTGACTTGACGGTATGGGAAAATTGGGGCTGAAGCGAGAAGTCAATTATAAGAGTGTCTAGCGAGGTGAGAGGTCAATTACAAAAGTATTTAGCTGTAGCTCATTGTTTTGATTTACCAACTACGGACTGCCACTACCCTCGTTGTAATTGCTTCGCTTATTAAAAGACTTTTGCTTTTAGACCTCTGCGTGCAAAATCGTTGTCTAATGAATAGGTTGGCGCTAAGCCGCTCTAGTTGAGTCGTCTTCATTGAAGTCTTTCCCTGGATTGATATGCAAGAGAGACAAGTCTCGGGAGAAATCTAAGGGTGAAATCCTTCAAAGATTTTTTTTGGGTGACGTCGGGTTCATGCACCTAATCAAGGAAACAAACACGAGGAGGGTTCCTCGATGTCCTTTGTCATAAAGCTTATACCTTAGACACCTTGATGAGGGTTAGACCTGAGAAAAGATCTTGATCGAAGAACTCGGGGTCAGATACCCAGTCAATAGAATAGGCCCAAGTAGAGGTTTTGATCGAAGACCTCGGGGTTGGATACCCAGCTGAGGGAATAGGCCCGAGTAGAGATCTTGATCGAAGATCTCAGGGTCGGATACCCAGCCGAGGGAACAGACCCAATGAGAGATCTTTACATCATCATTGCACCTTGTTGTCGTCCTAGGCACCAGGTTTCAAACCTTGTTGAAGCATGTTTTGTCACAAGGCTTCGACCTCGGATGCTAAGCTAAGGGATAGACCTGAGAGGAGATCTTGCTCGAAGACCTCAGGGTCGGATACCCAGTTGAGAGAACATGCCCAAGTAAAGGTTTTGATCGAAGTCCTCGGGGTTGGATACCCAGCCGAGGGAATAGGTTCGAGTAGAGATCTTGATTGATGACCTCGGGATCAGATACCCAACCGAGGGAACACAACCAAGGAGAGGTCTTCACAATTTTTTCGCAAGGTTTTGGCCTTGGATGCCAAGCTGATGGGTAAACCGAGATGAAATCCTTGAAAGATCTTGGCGGAAAACCTCGGGGTTGGACGCCAAGTTGAGGAAACAGGCCCGAGGAGATATCTTCACGATTTTTTCGCAAGGCTTCAGCGTTGGATGCCTTGCCAAGGGGTGAATCTAAGGTGAAGTCCTTGAAAGAACTTGGCGAGGGCCTTGGGATCGGATACTACGCCGGGGCATGCTCATGGTGTTAGGAGTCTCGGAATCTCGGGCTATAACATGTTTCTTGAAATGCCACGTGTCCTGATGCATGTTGGCTTACATCATCGTTTGAGGTATTCGATATGCCTAGGAAGTTGTAGCATTTTCCGTAATAAATGGGGGAAATTGGGGAGTTCTCCATGACGCCTATAAGTTCCCTCATTCTTAGGTGACTGGATGAAAATTCTACAAACTTTATCTAATGACCTCGTACTTTGTGTACTCTTCAATGTGTGCTCCGGATAGCAGTCTAAGGGTTGAGGGCAATAGGGGATGGTCCAAGAAGATAGAGCTCGACCGGATCGGGATTGGTGTCCGGCCGTCGAATTTCGAGCTTGTCCCGAGTTTCAAGATCTGACGTTTCACCCTAAGTCCCGAGGGACGACGATATTATTTTATTGCATCCCTCTGGAACTCACTGATATGTTTTTGGCTAAGGGCCCTTATTCCGGTGGCATAGCCTCAGCGAGGCTCGGTAAGGATCAGGGTAATTCATTTTTAGGTGATCAGGGGTATCCCAGGTTCCAGGTTTTGATGTCCCTAGCCGGAGCCAAGGTTGGAGAATTCCCATCATCAGAGAACTCTTCATCCTCATACTTCACATACATTGATGCGATTTTTAGAGCTTGGGACTAAGTCTAGGGTGATGATCCTCAAGGGACTCTTATGCCTACCGACATCCTTTCTAACGACGAAACCTGTCTCAGGGCCAAGAGTCGGTGTACGTGTCATGCTCTGCTTCCCAAAAAGAATACAGAATACGGATACACGACTCAACTCAGCGAATGATTTACAACATCCATAAGCTGTTCAGGAATCTTTACAACATCTCACAATATAATCAGTGTCGGAAGCAAAAGAGAATCAACCTCACACATGCCAAATTGAATTAACAAACCAATAGAATTTACTTGAAACAAAATACATTAAGTTCAAATAAATCAGAATCTAGACAAAACAAATATCCTGGATCACATCACCCAAATACAAAATAAATATCCAAGTACTCAAAATACATTGTTCCAAAGCAACAATAATAATAATAGCAAAAGAATGTCCAGCACTAATATCTTATTTTTCTAATACCATCGGGCAAACGGTCATCCTGATCTGCAATTAATAATTGCAGGAGAATGAAAGAAAAAATATGTACACGTCAATTGCAAGTTACGGACCACTTATAATGTAGGATACAAGCACATTGGATACTAACAAATAGCATGAAATAATGCATCAACAGTGATAACTAGCATGAATCAGTAAAACATAGTCAACTAGCATGGTATACTAACAGTACAAATGGGTGTGTCAAATATAGTGTCAAATGGTAACTAACAGTGTCAGTAACAGTAAGCTCAGTATATCAGTGTAACAGTATAACAGTATCAGTCCAACAGTATCAGTCTAACAGTATCTGATGAACACATTATTATTCACTTTTTAGAGCAATAATCTTAATATAATTAGACATTTAAAAGCTCTATATATGGTATTTAACTCTTATTTTCTCTTTTCCATAGGAAACAGCTTATAACAGCAAAACGAAGCAGTTTCAGGACTTCAAGGATAATACACAAAGAACTGCAGAGGATAAGTCGACTGGTTCCCCAACACAGGCGACTGGACAAGAGAAGCTGATTTTCCACAACTCTCGACACAGTCGACTTATTCCCAAGAGCAGTCGACTGGCCTGATCAAAGAGGAAATCTACAGAAGTCTCGACTCAGTCGACTGGTCAGAGATAAGTCGACTGGTCTGCGGCGGAGTAAACAAATCAAATCTTCAAAGATACACCTGAATCTAATTTCAAATCTATTTGAATCAAGATTTTATGCAGCGAATCAAATCTAAAGACAGGGTATTTCCAAGAGGACGTGGTGAACAGATAAGGAAGGAAAGGAGAAAAGAGAAAGATATTAATCATCAAATCAAATAAAGAAGGATCTTCCTGAAAAAGTGGAAACCCTAATTCTCAGTCGTACTCTATAAATATCAGAAGAGGTCAACTTAGAAGGGAATAATCATCATCATCATATATCTCTGGGAAGCGACTCAACCACCAAGTTCCTGAACAAACATCGAGAGGATCACTCCATCAACATCGAAGAAGGAGAGAGAAGATCCAGCAACCAGAAGGCAGTCGACTGTGTGACAGCCAGTCGACCATATTGCCGGAATCCATTAGTTTATTTCTTCTTCTCTCTTTATTCTTTTATGTTGATCATGTATTCAAACTTGTTAAGCAATAAAGTTATTATTATGTGGAACTAATTTCATAGTTGGGTAGATCGAAACCGTAGTTATGTAATGCTATTTTCTTCTGAACTCTTCTATGTTACTTATTGATTGAATCTAATTGAATTGGTATAGGTTTATGATAGTCAACTAGTTTTCAAGACTGAGAGCAGTCGACTGAGGTGAGAGCCAGTCGACTGACGTACAGAACTTGGGAAGCTCAAGTTTGGATGTCATTTATCTGAATCTGTTATATGAGCATATTGAGACGACCGAATCTCGTGCTCATAATTTGTAACAAGGGAATCTTTAGGGGTTCTTGGTTCAATCAACTTAGAGGATCTAGATCTGATACCAATTTCTAGAACTTTAAGTGTTTGTTCGTTTCCACTGTTCTTATGTTTTCTCTAAGTATAATTTAGTAGATACCATGCTAGATACTTACGGAAAGAAACGAATTAGAGTAGATACCATGCCTAATTCTTGGCTTAGGGAAACATTACTTTAAGGAGTAGATACCATGCCCTTGAAGTGAACAAACATGAGTAATTAGAAGTAAATTCAGAAGGCAACTTAGCATTATTAACTATTGGTGGAGATCAACAACCCAACTATTCAAGAGATATTTGTGATTCAACACCTCTCATCTTAGTTTTAATCTTTTAGTTCTTTTAGATCTTTACAACAACCCTTATTCATTCTTATTATTAGTTTTATTGAGTAGTAAGTTGAAGTCTACAATCTCTGTGGGATCGACCCTTGCTATTACTAGATTCGATTCGTGCACTTGCGAGGTTTTATAATTTGTGTCTAGGTTTATCTATTTATTTAGGTATCTAGATAGCACAACAGTATCAGTCTTACAGTATCAGTCTTAAAGTATCAGTCTTATGTTCTTACAGTCTTGTGTGTATTACTAGTTAGGTAGCACTTCATGCATCCCAGTTTTTACTACATGGTTGCTACAACAAACAGTTTGGCTTTTAGATTTCATAGTGGACCATAATGGGGCAGTATACTCAGGTATCAGTAACAGTAGAAGTAGCAGTAAAAGTAACAGTAACAGTAGCAGTAAAAGTAACAGTAACAGTATGGAACACTAGTTCCCTTCCAAGTACACGTTTCCATATTTTCCACTACTAGATCTTTCCTTAAGAAACCCCAGCTTGATTACTTTAATTATGCTTATCAACAGACATAACAGATCATGAAATAGTGTCAAACTAACATGGTAAAATCATTACTAAGTTCAGGGAAACAAATGAACAAATATAGATGATATACGGTCACATAAACGAGCAAAACAGTGTATGTTCATATTCAGGACAGCATGATAGTACAGTACTAAAATAGTGATTCCTGTTACTAAAGAAATTCAAATCTGAATCCGTCGAAGAATCTGGAAAGTATACTTCCACACGAATCCAGCGATTATATATAGTCCATATAGTCTTTCACAAAATCATAACTCAAAACTGATTTGAATTCAGAAAACACGTTCAGCCAGAAATCAGTAAATCTTATTCAAAGTCAGAAAAACAGCAATAAAACTCCTTGATAAATCTAGGAAAAATCTGGGGTAATCCCCTATATGTCTAGTATCAGAATATAAAGTTTCATAATATTCCAGTAAAATTAGTTCAGTCAACAAAAATCAGAAAACATAAAGAAACTATAATTTGGCAAATTTGGAATTCCCAACACTGCTGTACGAAAACTGTAATATCTCGCAAATCGTGAAATGAAATCCAAATCCGCCAAAGGGAGATGAAAATAGACAAAATAGTATAACTTCATATTTCATCAATATTTTTCATACAGGAAAATAAATTAGGGTGAAAATACAAATCTTTACAGAACAGCGAGCAAGATACAGCAAGTATAGCATTCATAAACAAGAACGAAACGACGTATAAAACTCATCAATAAAATCCACCAAAATTCTGGGTAATCCCTAGATAGATATAGAAATACTATGCAAAGTTTCAGGTCAATATAATATAGTTAGAACTAGTATCAAAATAGTTTAATCATCAAAATCATCAAGAAACAAAATCTGGAAATAAAATACACCGCTGTAGTAAAATAGCCACAACTCACTCAAACGAAAACGAAATCAATCAAAGTCAGAGAGTTTGTAAAGAAGACAAATTTATCTACAATTCATGTCTAATACAAAAATTAAGAATTCTGAACTTAATATGGTCTAAAATACAAATCAAAACTGATCATCGACAATTACAGATTTTCTCTTGGAAACAAAACCAACATAAACCACACAAAACTCGTTCCAATCACAATCAAACATGGTATAGAGTCTACTAAGTGTCCAAACAACATGAAATAGGGTATATAGTATTTTCACAACCATCATATCACATGGATCTCATCAAACACATAATTTCACCTAATTATCTCACATATATGAATAGATCAAGAACGGTCAAACCTAGTTGTTTTCATGT
This sequence comes from Hemerocallis citrina, assembly GCA_017893485.1. Classification (NCBI taxonomy): domain Eukaryota; kingdom Viridiplantae; phylum Streptophyta; class Magnoliopsida; order Asparagales; family Asphodelaceae; genus Hemerocallis; species Hemerocallis citrina. The sequence goes on along the minus strand of CM030367.1, from coordinate 71,962,865 downwards.
CGATTTTTGTGTCGTGAGGCAACTATGGTCAAATAACACTATAGAGACAAAACCCATCAAAAATAACACACACATGAGTTGTCTCTAGAACCCAACTACACTATAAGCTGTATTTTTGACTTGTATCATACAAAGGAATTGAAATACAAGTTACTTGCCTTAACCGAAGACGAAAAATGATGGACCCCAAGAATAACGGGAACGGATCCCGGCAACGAACAAAACCCACGAACGAGAAATCAACGAACCCACGAACGATCCACACATGCACTCGAGCACGTGCAAAAGTCAGAAGGTAAAGAGAAAGGAGATCGGGAGTGGCGCATCGGGACTCCAACTGCCGGTTGATGCTGCTGCTGTCTCTGGCACTGATCGATGACGGCAATAGGGGACCAAGGGCGAGAGAGATAGATGGATGGGTGGAGTGCTCGAAATAATGGTGTCGGGTGGCTAGGGGGTGCAGGCCGAAGGTAGGGGAAGGTTGGGTAAAGGGCTGGGGTGTGTTGACGGCTGGTGCAAAGAGTAGAGAAGCGAGGATGAGGCCGAGGTTTTAGTTAAGGTAGGGTTAGGGTTAGGGTTGAGATATATATATGGGGATTTTAGGGTTTGTGTTAGGAGATGGGTAATTGGGTTTATGAGTTTAATTGGGTCCAATAGGAGTAGTAATTGGATTAGTTTCATTAGGAGTTGATTAGGATCAAATTGTATAGGACTCAAAATAAAATTGTAGGTTAATTTGGCTTTGGTGATCAATTAGGGATCAAAAGTAATAGGATTAAGACTAGGGTAGCCAACCAAAACACCATGGACACCCAAGAGCAAAATAAAGAGAACAAGAACCAAATAAAGAACAACAATCGATGAAGAATGAAGACAACAAATCAAACACAAGGAGCTCAAAATGAAACAGAAACGAATATATATGGAAAACAACTCCATTATATGGTCCAAAAAAATACAAGAGAGTACAATACTCAAGAAGGAAGAAAATACCTCAAAAATACGAAAAACAAAAAACTGGGGTTACAATCCTACCCACCTAACAAAAAGAATTCCGTCCTCGAAATTCAAAAAGAAGAAGGGTAACCCCAAAAGAAAAGAAAACAAGGCAAAACAAAACAAAACAAAACAAAAAGCTACTCAAACAGATGAGGAAACTTCTGCTGAATCTCCTTCTCTAGCTCCCAAGTCGACTCACTAGGCGAGTGAGGATTCCAAGCAACACGCACCAAATTGATGACCTTGTGCTTAAGCACTTTCTCCCGCCGATCCACAATAGCAACTGGCGGAATCTCACAAGTCAAATCCGGCTGCACGGTCAACTCAGAGTAGTCGATCACGTGACTCTCATCGTGGATATATCTTCTGAGTTGTGAGACATGGAAAACATCATGCACTCCTAATAACGCTGGCGGCAAAGCAAGACGATAGGCCACCCTGCCTTCTCGCTCCAAAATCTCAAATGGTCCAATAAACCTAGGGCTAAGCTTGCCCCCACCACCGAACCGAATGATACTGTGCCACGGCAATACCTTAAGAAAAACATGGTCACCAACAACAAACTCCAAAGCCCTCCGATGGACATCAGCCCATCGCCTCTGCCTATCCTGAGCTGCCTGCAAATGCTTCCTGATCTGAACCACCGCATCAACTATCCTGGTGATCAACTCCGGACCCAACAACTGCCTCTCACCAATGTCATTCCAGTACACTGGTGATCTGCACTTCCGCCCATAAATTGCCTCGAACGGTGCAACTTTAAGACTATCCTGAAAGCTGTTGTTGTACGAGAACTCTACGAGATGCAAATGGTCCTCCTAAGATCCACCAAACTGAAGTATACAGGATCTCAACATGTCCTCAAGAATCTGGATGGTCCTCTCTGACTGTCCATTAGTCTGGAAGTAAAAAGTTGTACTATACTTTAATTTACTCCCCAAACTGTTCTAAAGACTCTCCCAAAACTGAGATCTGAATCTCGTATCCCTGTCAGATACAATACTGACTGGAACCCCATGAAGTCTAACAATCTCTTGCATGTACTTCTCAGCTAGGCTCTCAGTAGACTGACCGACATAAAAAGGAATGAAGTGATCACTCTTCGTCAAACGGTCGACAATCACCCAAACAGCATTATGACCCTTAGGACTCCTCGACAAAGCAGTCACAAAATTCATGGTGATATGCTCCCACTTCCACTCTGGAATAGTAAGCGGTTGAAGAAGTCCAGCGGTTCTTTGATGCTCTGTCTTAACCTGCTGACAGATCAAACACTGAGCCACAAACCGAGCTACTGCCCTTTTCATACCATGCCACCAGAAATGAAGCTTCAAATCTCGATACATCTTAGTACCGCCAGGATGGATAGAATATGAAGACTGATGAGCTTCTTTAAGCAACCTATGACGAACTTAACCCTTAGGGACACAACCGGGAACCAAACAAAGCGAACCATCGACATGAATAACCATGTCCGTTCAGGACTCAGAGTCAACCTCAACTCGAAAACCCTGCAATTGCGCATCACCAGCCTAAGCTTCTTTAATCTGATCAACAAGAGAAGACTAAAGCTGGATGCAAGACAACTCCGACCAGAACTCGGCAACAAAACCTCCAAATCCAACCTCCTCATCTGCTCAATGAGATCACTCTGCTGAGTAAGAAACATAACTGCCGGTCTCCTGCTCAAAGCATCTGGCACCAAGTTTACTTTATCAGGATGGTATTGCAAACTGATGTCATAATCGGCCATAAGCTCCAACCAACGCCTTTGTCTCATGTTTAACTTCTTCTGGGTGAAAACATACTTGAGACTTTTGTGGTCTGTAAAGATCTCCATGCGGTCTCCAAGTAAATAATGTCTCCATAACTTCAAAGCATAGACCACTGCCACTAACTCCAAGTCATGAGTAGGATAGTTCTTTTCATGAGGCCTCAACTGCCTCGATACATACGCAACAACACGGCCCTTCTGCATAAGAACTGCTCCAAGACCCTTACCAGAAGCATCACAGTGAACTACAAATTCGCCCGAACCACCTGGAATAGTCAACACAGGTGTTGACGTCAATCTGTTCTTCAACTCAACAAAAGCCTCATTGGACTCATCAGACCAACAAAACTTCTGATCCTTTCCAGTCAGTTTGGTTAAAGGCCCTGCAATCTTCGAAAAATCTTAAATGAATTTCCGATAAAGTCAGCGAGACTAAAAAAACTTCAAACATCAGAAACTGACTTAGGAATAGGCCAGTCCCTGACAGCTTCAACCTTAGAAGGATCCATAGAAACACCATTGCCAGAAATAACGAGCCCCAAGAAAGAAACCCTATCGAGCCAAAACTCGCACTTGCTAAGTTTCTCATAGAGCTGATTCTCTCTCAAAGTCTGCAGAACCACTCTAAGATGCTCAGTATGATCTTCCCAATTCTGAGAATATACCAGAATATCATCAATGAAGACCACCACATATCTATCCAAGAACTGAGAGAAGACCCGGTTCATAAGACTCATGAATACAGCTGGCGCATTAGTGACCCCGAACGGCATCACAAGATACTCACAGTTCCCGTATCTAGTTCTGAGTGCAGTCTTCTGTATATCAGCAGCCTTCACCTTGACTTGGTGATACCAAGAACGAAGATCCAACTTCGAGAAACAGCATCCCCATTCAACTGATCAAACAAATCATCGATCCTGGACAACGGATATCGGTTCTTCACAGTGGCACTGTTCAGTTCCCGATAATCCACACACAGGCGATGACTACCATCCTTCTTGTTGACAAAAAGGACCGGAGCACTACAAGGTGAAACACTTGGTCTGATGAAACCCAAATCAAGAAACTTCTAAATCTGCACCTTAAGCTCTGCTAGCTCAACAGGTGCCATCCTGTAGGGACTCTTCAATATTAGTGTCATTCCAGGCTGAACGTCAATACCGAACTCCACTTTCCTATCAGGAGGTAAGACAGGAAACTCATCTGTAAAAACATCCAAGAAATCCCGAACTACTAGAGGCGTAGCCTCACAGCCTGTGTGCAATGCCATCGCATAATCCACCTGTTCAACTGCAGTCTTTGCTCGGCCAAGGAAAGACTCCTCAGCATGGAACTCGAATTCTGGTTAATCTGGAATTCTAATGAAAACTTTCTTAGCACGGCAATCAATAATGGCATGGGCTTCACCCAACCAATCCATACCCAGAATAACGTCGAATCCAGATCTGATACCACTAAAAGCCTTATCACGCCCTGATTCCCAAAAAGAATACGGAATACGGATACGCGACTCAACCCCGTGAATGATTTGCATCATCCATAAGCTGTTCAGAAATCTTTACAACATCTCACAATATAATCAGAGTCGGAAGCAAAAGAGAATCAACCTCACACATGCAAAATTGAATTAACGAACCAACAGAATTTACTTGAAGCAAAATACATTAAGTTCAAATAAATCAGAATCTGGACATAACAAATATCCTGGGTTACATCGCTCAAATACAAAATAAATATCCAAGTACTCAAAATACATTGTTCCAAAGAAACAATAATAATAATAGCAAAAGGATGTCCGGCACTAATATCTCATTTCTCCAATACCATCGGGCAAACGATCATCCTGATTTACAATTAAAAATTGCAGGAGAAGGAAAAAGAAAACAAGTACCCGTCAATTATAAGTTAGGGGCCACTTATAATGTAGGATACAAGCACATGGAAAACTAACAAATAGCATGGAATAATGCATCAACAGTGATAACTAGCATGAATCAGTAAAACAAAGTCAACTAGCATTGTATACTAACAGTACAAATGGATGTGTCAAATATAGTGTCATATGGCAACTAACAGTGTCCAATAACAGTAAGCTCAGTAGATAGTGTAACAGTATAACAGTATCAGTCCAACAGTATCAGTCTAACAGTATCAGTCTTACAGTATCAGTCTTACAGTATCAGTCTTATGTTCTTACATTCTTGTGTGTATTACTAGCTAGGTAGCACTTCATGTATCCTGGTTTTTACTACATGGTTGCTACAACAAACAGTTTCGCTTTTAGATTTCATAGTGGACCATAATGGGGCAGTGTACTCAGATATCAGTAACAGTAGCAGTAAAAGTAATAGTAACAGTAACAGTATGGAACACTAGTTCCCTTCTAAGTACACGTTTCCATATTTTCCACTACTAGATCTTCCCTTAAGAAATCCCGACTTGATTACTTTTATTATGGTTATTAACAGACATAATAGTGCATGAAATATTTTCAAACTAACATGGTAAAATCAGTACTAAGTTCAGGGAAACAAATGAACAAACATAGATGATATACGATCACATAAACGAGCAAAACAGTGTATGTTCGTATTCAGGACAGCATGACAGTACAGTACTAAAACAGTGATTCCCGTTACTACAGAAATCTAAATCTGAATCCGTCAAAGAAACTGGAAAGTAGACTTCCACACGAATCCAACGATTATATATAAGCCATATAGTGTTTCACAAAATCATAACTCAAAACTGATTTGAATCCAGAAAACACGTTCAGCCAGAAAAACAGCAATAAAACTCCTCAAATAAATCCAGGAAAAATCTGGGGTAATCCCCTATATGTCTAGTATCAGAATATAAAGTTTCATAATATTCCAGTAAAATTAGTTCAGTCAACAAAAATCAGAAAACATCAAGAAACTATAATTTGGCAAATCTGGAATTCCCATCACTGCTGTACAAAAACTGTAATATCTCGCAAACCGTGAAACGAAATCCAAATCTGCCAAAGGGAGATGAAAATAGAAAAAATAGTATAACTTCATATTTCATAAATATTTTTCATACAGGAAAATAAATTAGGGTGAAAATACAAATCTTTACAGAACAACGAGCAAAATTTAGCAAATATAGCTTTCATAAACAAGCATGAAACGGCATATAAAACTCGTCAATAAAATCCACCAAAATTCTGGGTAATCCCTAGATAGATATAGAAATACTATGCAAAGTTTCAGGTCAATATAATATAGTTAGGACTAGTATCAAAATAGTTTAATCATCAAAATCATCAAGAAACGAAATTTGGAAATAAAATACACCGCTGTAGTAAAACAGCCACAACTCACTCATACGAAAACGAAATCGATCAAAGTCAGAGAGTTTGAAAAGAAGACAAATTTCTCTACAATTCATGTCTAATACAAAAAATTAAGAATTCTTACCTTCATATTGTCTAAAATACAAATCAAAACTGGTCATCGACAATTACAGATTTTCTCTTGGAAACAAAATCAATAAACCACACGAAACCCGTTCCAATCACAATGAAACATGGTATAGAGTCTACTAAGTGTCCAAACAACATGAAATAGGGTATATAGAATATTCACAACCATCATATCACATGGATCTCATCAAACACATAATTTCACCTAATTATCTCACATATATGAATAAATCAAGAACGGTCAAACCTAGTTGTTTTCATGTCAATTTTTATGTCGTGAGGCAACTATGGTCAAATAGCACAATAGAGACAAAATCCATCAAAAATAACACACACACGAGTTGTCTCTAGAACCCAACTACACTATAAGCAGTATTTTTGACTTGTATCATACAAAGAAATTGGAGTACAAGTTACTTGCCTTAACAGAAACGAAAAATGGTGAACCCCATGAATAACGGGAACGAATCCCGACAACAAACAAAACCCACGAACGAGAAATCAACGAACCCACGAACGATCCACACGTGCACTCAAGCACGTGCAAGAGCCAAGAGGTAGAGAGAAAGGAGATCGGGAGTGGCGCGTCGGGACTCCAACTGCCTGCTGATGCTGCTGCTATCTTCGGCACTGATCGGCGACGGCAATAGGGGACCAAGGGCAAGAGAGATAGATGGATAGGTTGAGTGCTCGGGATAATGGTGTCAGGTGGCTAGGGGGTGCAGGCCGAAGGTAGGGTAAGGTCGGGTAGGGGGCTGGGGTGTGTTGACGGCTGGCGCAAAGAGCAGAGAAGAGAGGATGAGGCAGGGGTTTTAGTGAAGGTAGGGTTAGGGTTAGGGTTGAGATATATATATATATATATATATATATATATATATATATATATATATATATATATATATATATATATATATATATATATATATATATATATATATATGGGGATTTAAGGGTTTGTGTTAGGAGATGGGTAATTGGGTTTATGGATTTAATTGAGTCCAATAGGAGTAGTAATAGGATTAGTTTAATTAGGAGTTGATTAGGATCAAATTGTATAGGACTCAAAATAAAATTGTAGGTTAATTTGGCTTTGGTGATCAATTAGGGATCAAAAGTAATAGGATTAAGACTAGGGTAGCCAACCAAAATACCATGGACACCCAAGAGCAAAATAAAGAGAATAAGAACCAAATAAAGAACAACAATCGATGAAGAATGAAGAATGAAGACAACAAATCAAACACCAGGAGCTCAAAATGAAACAGAAACGAATATATATTGAAAACAACTCCAATATACGGTCCAGAAAAATACAAGAGAGTACAATACTCAAGAAGGAAGAAAATACATCAAAAATACGAAAAACAAAAAATAGGGGTTACAGTACGTGTATGGTACCTCTTCTGTGTGGCGAGTTAATCCCTTGTAGGGATTGTTGGTCTGCTCGGATGACCCGGTATCATTCATCATCATCGTCTTTCATCTCTATGATGCCTCTTCTACACTCGAGGCATTGGAGACGGCGATGAGCCAGGGCTCGAGGCGGTCATCGGGGTTGGTCGCTGGCGATAGCTAGTGCTAAAAAGCAAGATGACCATGTGATGACAGACCGATGGCGGTAGCTAGGGATGAAGAGCGAAACGACCATAGGAAGGCGGCAATTAGGGTTGAAAAGCGAGACGATCATAGGAAGTAGTTTATCTCACTTGTACTTGATTTGCTAAGCGGACTGGCCACCACCCCCTTGTAACTGTCTTGTTTTAATGGAAAAGACTTGCATTGTGAATCTTTGTAAGTTGATTGAACGATGAGGCTAAGATTTACTCGGGCCGACCAAGTTATTTCGTAGTCATAGCAGGTAGTCTTGACTGGGGGCCCTTGTCGAGGGACGAGTTTCGAGTGACGGCTGCCCACTGTGGATGGGGCATTCATTACTTAAAGGGCCTTGGCGAGCTGTATCGTCTTTAAGTGCCACGCCGGAGGCTAGGTTGGTCCTCAGGGATCTTTCGTTGGTGGTGAGTCTCGGTGTCGGACACTATTTCAAGGGTGCAAATACGAGGAGGAATCCTCAGTGATTCGTAATCGGACTCAGTCTTGGTATCCACACCGAGGGTTAAGGATCTTTTTTTGGTGGTGAGTCTCGGCATCGGACACCACTCTAAGGGTGAAAATCTGAAGAGGGATCCTCAATGATTTCGTAGCCAGGTCTCGGTCTCGGAATCCACGCTGAAGGTTAAATCTAGAGCAAGATACTCATCGCAAGGATATAAACATGTTGAATTTGAATTGAAATTTTGAAATGAAATTTTTATTCATTGATTCATTGGCTGTAGAAAGGCGAGCGCTTATTACATTTGTCAGCTTTTTGAGCCTCATTACAAGTGCTGACCGCTAGGATCCTTTGTGAAATTTCATCAAGTGTTCAGCGTTCCAAATCCTCTTGACTACCCTGCCCCCCGAGTCTTCAAGTCAGTATGTACCTGGATGGACCACTTTAGAGATCCTATATGGGCCTTTCCAATTAGTAGCCAGTTCCCCTTCTTGCTCGGCTCTGAAATCTCAAGCCATCTGAGCACTAGATTGCATACTTTGATATTGGTGGGTCGGACCTTCTGATTGTAAAAGTGTTATACCCGTTGTCGGTAGATACTCCTTCTGATGGGCACCCTTTTGCGGATTTCGATGAAGATGTCTAGGTTGGCCCCTGGACCGTCTAAATTTGTATTCTCGTCAAAGCTTATAATATGCAGGGATGACATCTCGACTTCCAGGGGGATTACCACCTCGATGCCGAAGGTCAGATTGAAAGGCGACTCACCTGCAAGATTCTTCTTAGTTGTGCGATAGGACCACAGTTGCTAAGTAGCTCACCGACATATAGTCCCTTAGGAAACTTGTCTAATCTCTTCTTAAGGCCAATGAGTATCTGTTGGTTGGCATTCTCAGCCTGGCCATTGGATTGGGGGTGTGAGATTGAGGAGAACCTCTGCTGGATTGCTAGGTTATCACAAAAATTGTGGAAGCCCTTACCGGTGAATTGAGTACCATTGTCGGTGATGAGGAACTGAGGGATCCTAAACCGGCAGATGATGTGCTTCCAAAAGAACGCTGGGCTTGATGCTCGGTGATAGTGGCCAAGGTCTTTGCCTCGATCCACTTTGTGAAATAGTCGATAACCACAATGAGGAAGCGCCTTTGGCCTATTGCTTTGGGAAACAAGCCGACTAGGTCCATTCCCCACATGGCGAAGGGAATTGGACAAGCCAGTGATTTAAGCTTGGCCTGGGGTACATGTATGACCGAAGAGAACCTTTGGTATGGACCACATTTTTCACATGGTTCAGAGCATCTTGTAGGAGGGTCGACCAACAGTATCGGTGGTTGCGTACCTTCCTTACATGTGACTTGCTGCCCATGCGGCAATCCTCGATCCCCCATACATCTGTTTAGGTACTTAGCTTCCTCCGGTGTCAGACATCAGAGGTAAGGTCTACCATCAATCATTGTGTAATAAGCATTTGAAGAGCGTGTCGTCAACGAGCACAAACCTCACGGCCCTGGTCCAAACCTTTCTGGCGTCGGACGGGTCCTGTGGTAGTTCTCCGTTTCTTAAGTAATTCAAGATTGGATCCATTCATGTCTCTCGTTGTGAGGGTGGCCCAAGGCAGAGGACCTCTGGGCTTTCATTGTCAATGCTTGGTCAGATGAGAACTTACACCAAGACTGTGCGGCCGAGGCCTTCGAAGGAGGAGGATGCCAATTTGTACAGAACATCTGCCTGACCATTTCATTTCTTGGGGTATTTGGATGACTGTGGCCTCTTCAAAATGTCCCAAGATAAGCTTTGTGTGTACCAAGTACTGGGCCATCCAGGTGTCACAGGCTTCATATTCCCCGCACACTTGGTTAACAATGAGCTATGAGTTGTTGAACATTTTGACCCATTTGGCAGCGGCTTTCCATTCGAAGAGAAGTCTGGCAATTAGGTCCTCATACTCTGCTTCGTTGTTGGATGCTTTGAAACTGAAGCGCAGAGAGTACTGAAGGATGAAGTTTTCTGGGCCGCTCAGTATGACTCCAGCTGCGCTCCCTTCTTCATAGGATGAGCCATCCACGTAAAGCTCCCATATTAGCTCACCTTCTCGACCCTCAGGCACCTCCGGGATGGTGCACTCAGTTATGAATTTAGCGTGGGCTTGCTCCTTGATATCGGTCCTCAACTTATAGTTGATGTCATGCTGACTTAGCTCGATGGACCACTTGATCAGTCAGTCAGAACTCTCAAGCTTGTCAAGGACTTGCTTAAGGGGTTGGTCTGACGGAGCTTTCGCATAGTCATGACTAGAGCATAGGCCACCTTCTCCATCTTGGAGCAGTAGAGCTCAGCATCACGGAGGACCTTGCTGACATAATAGATGGGCCTTTGGATCCTGTCGTCTTCCCTAATTAGGACGGCACTGAGTGCGTGCTCCGAAGTCGCTAAATAGAGGTAGAGAACCTCACCAGGCTCAGGTTTGCTGAGGAGAGGGGGTTGGCGAGGTATTCCTTTAGCTGAATGAAGGCTTGTTGCTGGGTTCCTTCGAAGCTCTTTGCCCCCTCCCCCCTCCCCCCCTGAGGGCTTTGAATAAGGGAAGAGACTTTTCTCCCGACTTTGAAAAGGAAACAGCCGATAGCTACCCGCCGACTTGAAAGTTTTTGGACTTCTTTAAAATTCTTGGGAGGGGTCATGTCTAAGATGGCTTGGAGCTTCTCAGGGTTCGCCTTTTTTCCCCGCTAAGAAACTTGCCCGAGGTGACTCCAAAGACACATTTGGAAGGGTTGAGCCTCATGTTGTGATCCCTGAGGACTCTGAATGCCTCTTCAAGATCCTTGACATGGTCTTCTCCCCTCAAGCTTTTGATGAGCCTACCATCAACATACACCTCCATGTTCCAACCTATCTGCTCTTTAAAGAGTCGGTTAATAGAGCCTCTGATATGTGGCTTTGGTTCTTTTCAGCCCGTAGGGCATGATGTGATAGCAATTGAGCCCCTGGTCAGTTACGAATGCTATTTTTGGATGTCCGGGGGGAACATCCAAATCTGGTTGTAGTTCGAGAATGCGTCCATGAAGTTGAGTGGCTCGTGCCCGGACGTCACATTGATGAGGGCGTCGATGCTTGGGAGGGAAAAAGGGTCCTTTGGGCCCGCTTTGTTCAGGTTGGTGAACTCTATGCATATCCTCCATTTGCCATTGGACATCTTAACCATTACAATATTGGCCAACCACTCCGGATAGTTAACCTTTTTAATGAACCGGGCAGTGAGGAGCTTATCAACCTCCTCTTTAACCGCTTGTTGCCTCTTGGGGGAAAATTTTTGGCACCTCTGCTGTACCGGCTTGGAGTCTAGATGGACACTCAATTAATGCATGATGATGTCCACAAATATTTCGGGCATATCCGAGGGTGTCCAGGAAAACATGTCTTTGTTCTGCCAAATACAGCGAATGACCTCCTCTTTGAGAGAGAGAGGGGGGGCTTGCTCACTTGGAAGCATTTAACTAGATCGGCTTCAGAGAAGGGAACCTCTTCCAACTCGTCTACCGGTTCGGAGCCTATTGAACTTCGGTCAGAGGGGAGTTCGACCGCTTCAAGAGGGAGGACCGAGCCCCCCACAGTGGCCATGTAACAAGCCCAAGCAGCCTCCTGGTTGCCCTTGACGACCCCCACCCCAGACTTGGTAAGGAACTTCATGCTTATGTGGTAGGCCGAGGGTACCGCCTGGAGGGAAGCAAGACTGGGACGACCTAAAATGGCATTATAAGCAGCCCTAATGTTGACCACCGTGAAATCCATTGCCTCGATTCAGGTGGTCGGGGATTTTGCGGCAGTGACATCTAAGCTGATGATCCCTTCGATCTGAATGGGGGCTTTTGAGAAACTGTGAAGGGGGTAGCCCACCGGTTTCAGTCTCTCCTGAGAGAGCTTCAAGCCTTCAAAGGCTGTAAAGAATAGGATGTTCACCTAACTCTCATTGTCGATGAGGATACGACGTACCACGTGATTGGCCAGACAGATGCTGATGATAAGGACAACACAATGTGGGATCCGAAAACCTTCGAGGTCTTCATCCGAGAACGAGATCGACAATCTGTGACCTCGAGGAGGTGGACATTTGTGGACGAAATTGACCTCCCGGACAAAAGCTTTACAGGAGGAGTTTGAGTCTCCCCCTAAGGGTCTGCCATGGACGCAGTGGAGAATGGCCACATTTTCGGAATCCTGAGCCTCAGGCTCCATCTCTGGATGCTTATTTGCATCCTGAAGGGGTGGAGAGGTCCCCAACCATCCCAAGTAAACTTAGCAAGATACCCTCAACGGATGAGGGCCTCGATCTCATTTTTCAGAGCCCGACAGTTATCGGTCTCATGGTCATGGTCCCAATGGAACCGACAGTAGAACCTCCGGTCTGTCTTTTTTTTTCCATTGTTTGGCTGAGGAGGATGTCGAAGTATTCCATTGCTCTCTATTCCATGAGGATGGCAGACATGCTCACATCGAGCAGAGTAAACTTATCGAAGCTAGGGATCAGAGGGGGTGCCTCTGTCCGAATGCGTCTGTCTAGGTCTTCTTGGGGGCCTCAGAGTTGTCTGACTTCCTTTTCCTCTTATCTTGGGACTCCTTCCGACCTTCCAGATGTAGGGCTTCTTCAGCTCGAATGTACTTCTCGACCCAGAGCAGGAGGTTGGGAAAATCATTGAGGGGCTTGTTAGCCAAGCAGGCCTTTAACGAATCGTGTTGGACGTTGTGTCGAAAGGCGGCTGTCGTGACCCCGACATCGAGGGAGGAGATTGTTCGGGCCTCAGCTATGAATTTGCAGACGAAATTTCGTAAGAATTCCCCATTCTTCTTTTTTAGCTCCAAAAGAGTAGTGCTCGTCTTCTCAGCTTTGCGGCTGGTCACGAAATGAGCAAGGAAACCCTCCTCGAGCTGATCGAAGGAGAAGATCGAATTGGGGGCAAGCTTGGAGTACCATTCTCGTGCGGGTCCCCAAAGGGTGGCTAGAAAGGCATGGCGGAGGATCAAATTCAAGACGCTGTGAATCATCATGAGGGTTTGAACCCGTCGATGTGATAGTAGGATCTAACTCTTCGTCATAAGTCTCGAAAGGGGGAGACTTGAAGCTCCTCGAAATAGGGGCCCTGAAGATGCTGGACGAGAAAGGTGGCTGGACTGGCCGATACCCCCAATCAGACCACCTTCCATCTTCGCCAATTCGAGTGAGGCGGTCCTCCTTCTCCTACAGGCATTTAAAGACTGCATCTTCACGTCCCTCGGATTGGGTCGACTAAGAGACTCCAGGTTCTCGGCTCCTCCTGCACGATGGCTCTGAATGCGTTCGGTTCGAGCTCTGCCTCGGAGGGCCTGGAGGACCTCATCTCGGAACTCTTGGAATTTGGCCCTCGTCATGTGGCCTCCCTCTTCGTGGCCGTATGGAGGTCGGCGGTCTCTTTGGGAGCAACTGCGTCCCCTTTCCTCCCTGTGAGAGGAGTGGCGGCTTCGGCTTAAACCATGGTTAGAGGGTTCCCTCTCTCCTTAGGAGCGGCTGAGACAATTTCGGAGTACGTACTCATTCACCTGATTATTGATGACATTTTGGAGATCAGGAATCACTAAGACCACGGGCTCTCTCGCAACCGAGCGTGAGGCACTCGGGGCTGGCCCACGGGTTTGTTCCTCGCGCCTTTGCTGGGACCCCTGAGTGACGACTCAGCTTCGGGAAGAACGTGGAGGAGAAACGGGGGGTCGATCTTATGCCCCTTAGTTGCAGTCTTCTTGGCTTTGGAAGCCATAGAAGAAGTTATTCAGAACCTATGATTAGCTAGGTATAATGGAAAAAAAAAAACAATTTTAATCCTATTTTATCGAATAGTCTTTAATCAAAAAATATAGCTGCAAGTCTAGATTATCTAAGAATTTATTTGCAAACACAATTATAAAATCATATCTTATGCTTTATTTACCTAATAATTAGAAGAGACTTACGCTTTAAAAGCAAATAAATTCTTAGATAATCTAGACTTGACTATTGGACTCAACATCTGCTCCTATTGGACTCAACTTCAAGGACTCAACTTCAGGATGTGTTTCCTCTAACTATATGAACTTCCTTCAAAGTTAGAGATGAAGAAGTTGAAGTATTGTTGTATTTAATCATATTATAAGCAATACTTCTGCTTTCTCAAATCCATCATTTTGTTCTTGTATCTTCTTTGTTTGTTGTAGAATTGTTTTTTTCTAATTGTGACAAGTGAAATGATCGGGCCTTGTCGTTTCGGTGTAATGCTTTTCACACATTATTTATTTTGCTGTAGAGATCAGGGTTAATGGCCTTCAACTCTTCATTATACCAATCCTTTTTCAGGATTGAATTTTGTATCCATACTGATGGAGTAGGCAGTCTCAATAGAGTACTACTAAATCTTGGAAGAGTAGTTCCAGTTTTTGAAGTAGTTACTTTTTTTTATGATACAATAGTATCTTTGTTTTTTGCATTAGCAGATGCTTGCATAGATTTTTTTTTTGTAGTGGCGGTAGCCACATTTTTGTTTCTTAGGACAGTAGTCCATTCCCCTTATTTTAATCCAAAAGCTTCTTCCAAGCTTTTAATTTTCACTAGTTCTTCTGGATCCATAGGTACTTATTCTGTCCTTTTTTCTCTCCATTGTACGTGATTAAGAAGTCAATAGTAATGTTATAATTATTATGAATATGTTATGTATTCAATAACTGCTCTTTATGCTCTTCTAAAGAAGAAGAGAATACTATATCACAGTAACAAATGGCATACTATCTATCAATTTCTGGAATGTCTGTGGTGTACCTTTTAAGTCATAAAGTATTACTGTATACAATGATAATAACAAATTATGTATAATTTTTTTTGTAATTGCCAATAGTTTTAATCTACCAAAAGATTTACCAATTTAATTTCAATCTCACCACGCTGTGATGCGGTGGATCAAAAAGGACATGACTAATGGCTTCAAATGGAATCTGAGGGATTCGTATATTATTTAGAGAACAAAAAATGCCTCTCTATCAAAAGTTTGTCTTTTGCCAATAATACAATTTTCTGTAAATGCAAAAGTCATATATATGGTTCTTTGATTTATTTTATAAAATTATTCAAGTTTTTAAAAAGTATAGAAATCGATTTCTGTTAACAACAAATAGTTGTTTTTTTAGTAATAGCAGTAATGTTTGCTATTTGTCTTTTTTTGAGGTTAAAGGTGGAATAACGTCACCCTGTTTCATTAATAAGAAATTAATAAAACAACCCCAGTGAACCGGGAGAAATACAAAAGTACAGTGCAGAAAATAAAACATAACCCCCAACAAAACCCTGGAGGGTGGGTCTGACAATCCATACAAAGAACGACCAAAAGTACAGTAGTTGAAATGAGAAAGCAAAGTAGAGGTAGTTGCGGCCTGTGGGGATCCGATGTATCATATGAGCAAAAGGGGGCGCCTCTCCCTCAATCCAGTGTCGGACCAAACTCGACCTCCTCATCATCAAATTCTTCCACCTGAAAGACTCTAGCAATCCGCCCTCTGGCCTCTGTGGCAGCAACTGTGGCCCAAAAAGAAATAAGATGCATGATATGAGTAAGATTACCAGAAATACTATTACATGAAGCACAAAAACAGAAATTATTTCTGTCTAGCCATAACACCCAAGTAGTTGCCGCAATGGCAATGTACCAAGCATCCTTCATTTCGTGGCGTACCGAGGCAAACTTTGGGCCAATCCACAAATTCTCATATTCGCTGGGGTAGTCACTTGTCCCTAAGGCCCGTAATACCTCTACCATAGTTGCCTTACTCCTTTGACAGTGAATGAAAAGGTGATTCAGATTCTCCGCATGTGTGTTACAGAATCCGCAGTTGGTCGCTATCTGGGGTTGTCTTTTGGCAAGGTTTTCTCTGGTGAGTATTGCATTATTGAGCACTAGCCAAAGGAAGACCCTGACTTTAAGGGGGGTTTTGGCCTTCTATAACACCTGTGCCCAACTAGGTTTGCACCCTCGGCAGTGAATTCGATGATACAGAGATCTAACAGTGAAAGCTCCCTTGGTCTCTAGTCCCCAGCACATCTGATCTGGGCCTTGCGCGCACATCGTACAGGCCCGTGTAATGTGTGTTTGCAGTTCAAGCAGTTGCTAATGTAACTCTAGTGAAAGAGATCCTCGGAAAGGCAGTCTCCAATTGCCCCTCTTCCAGGTCTCGGCCACAGATATATTCGGTCGAGTCGTTTTCTCATAAAGCTCTGGAAAAATCTCCTTGAGGGTATGGGCACCACACTATTTGTCCCACCAGAATCTGGTAGACCGTCCATTACCAATAGTAGATGTAACAGCTGATTGGAAAGGTCCGCTTGCTTGGGTAATTTCTTTCTAAAAGCGAGACACTCTAGACCCTACTCGGAAGCCTAAACTTCTCGTACCTTTTTCCCGAAGGTATGGTTGAATGAAGTCCTGTCATCCTTCCCCACTGTGGTGAAAGACCTTCCACCACTATTTCCCTAAAAGGGCAAGGTTCATGTCTCTAAGGTCGATGATGCCTAACCCTCCATGTTTCTTCTTCATGCATGCAATACTCCACTTGATTAGGTGGTACCCCCCCCCCTATTCGAGTCTGCCCCTTTCCAGAGGAAACGTTTACGGATTCGGTCAATCCTTTAGATAACCCATTTAAGGAGCTCAAAAAATGACATGTAGTAAATGGGCAGATTAGACAACACCGAATTGATGAGTACCACTCTGCCACCAAGGGACAGTGATTTTCCTTTCCAGCCTGACAATCTGTCCTCCATCCTGTCTATGATAGGAAGCCAGTCCGTCTTAGTAAGCTTTCCTGGCCTGGGTGGGAGCCCTAAATATTTGATTGGGAACTCGTCTGTCAAATAATTTAGTATGGTCGCATGTTCCTGTGCATCTACATCGGAAAGTGCAATTGGAATCAAAGTGCTCTTGTGGAAGTTAATCCTGAGACCTGACCAGACTTCAAAACAGTAGAGGGCCCCTTTAAAGCAAATAGTTTCTAACCTATCCCCGTTACCAAAGAGTAGGGTATCATCAGCATACTGAAGAATCGTGCACCCTTGGTTAGAATTGCTGCTAGCCACTGGCGTTATCCAGCCTTTCCTCCTACAGTTGTCAAGCATGCCCCTCAGCACATCTTCTATGATAGTGAATAGCAGAGGTGACAGCAGATCCCCCTGCCGGAGTCCCTTCTTGCAAGAAAACGGTAGCCCCGACCGGCCATTAATCGAGATTGTCATTTTACTAGTGCATAAACACTGCTTGATCCACCTAATCCATTTAATCCCGAAGCCTCTTCCTCTTAGAGCTTCCAGCAAGCACTCCCAGTCGACGGAGTCATATACTTTTTCAAAGTCCAGTTTGAGGAGGAAATTCTTAGACTGGCCCGTATGGCAGTGGTGGATAACTTGTTCTGCAGTAGCCACACAGTCCAGGATACATCTTCCCTTGATGAAACTAGTCTGTGTTTTGCTAATTAAACTGTCCATTATGCTTCCTAGGCGTATGGCCAGGACTTTGGTGATGATCTTAACCAAGCAGTTTATGAGGCTAATTGGTCTAAAATCCCCTACCCTCGTAGATTCTGCCTGCTTAGGAATCAGGACAACTTCCGCAAAGTTGAACATGCCCAATCTAAGATTGTTGTGGAAGAATTCATCCATCAGTGCCATAATATCCCCTTTTATCTCTTTCCAGAACACCTTGAAGAACATCATTGGGAATCCGTCTGGCCCAGGCGACTTGTCTGATCCCATTTGACTGATGGCCTCCTCCACTTCCGCTTTCGAGAACGGTGCCTCCAAATTGGATAGCGTTTGCTCTGACTCGTTTTGGCAGGCCTGCCAGAAGTCATCCCTGAGTAGGACCCTGAAGTCATTCTTCTTCCCAAAGAGGCCCTTGTAGTAATCTTCAAAGGTTTTGGAAATCACATTTTCATCTTGCGATGTTCCCGTGTCCGTCTGTAGTGACAAGATAAGATTGGATCTACGCCTTGCGCTTGCCACTCGGTGGAAGTAGGCTGTGTTCGCGTCTCCCTCTTTGAGCCACGAAATCCTCGACCTTTGTTGCCATTTGATCTCCTCCAGCTTATAAAGATTGACAATATTTTTTCGGAGCTCTAGTAGCCTGTTTCTTTCTTCTTGGGACAGGACTCTCGTTTCTTCCAATCTCTCTAGCTCATCAATTCCTTCCAAAAAGGAATCTTTAGCATTCCAGATGGTCGAGAATCTGGACCGATTCCATCTACGCAGCTGCTTTCTCAATCTGCAGATTTTTTCACACCATCGGGAAGCTGCATCCGAACCAGTAGTAGGGAGTGCCCAGTTTTCCATCACTATGTGGTGAAATCCCTGAACTTCTAACCAAGCCTTCTCAAATCTGAACCTCCTTGGTCTTTGAGATCCTTGTACCCCAGCATCAAGAAGGACCGGGAAATGATCTGACGTAGGCCTAGGGATGGACTTAGCACTCGCTAATGGGAATTTAGCCTCCCAATCCATCGAAACAAGTATCATGTCCAGTTTGGCCATAATCGGAATTGCTTGCATGTTGGACCATGTAAATAGTCGGTCATTGTTTGGGATATCGATCAGCTCTAGTTTCGTGATCACCTTATTAAACTCTTCTCTGTGTCTGTCACTAGACCCTCTTCTCTTGTGCTCAAAAGCGAATCTAGTGATATTGAAATCTCCCCCGACTATCCAGGGTCCTGACCATCGTTGTCGGATACCGATAAGCTCTAGCCAAAATGCATCTCGATCTGTAGCCACGTTTGGGCCATATACGACAGTGATTGTCTGCATCCAATTATCAGATCGTTGCTTTAGTCGGATAGTCAGGGAAAACGTTCCATTGTACTCGTCAGTGCAGGTGAAGATATCCGGGTTAAACCCTATAGCAATTCCCCCGATGCTCCTGCGGATGGGTGTAGCACCCATTCCTTGATTCTGTTGCCCCCTACTTTTTTTAGTTTAAACTCATTCGCGAGTTTGGTTTCCTGTAACCCTACCACTTCCGCCTTGGAGCTCTTAATAATGTCCCGAACCATATCTCTCTTTCCCCTAACCTCCAGCCCCCTAACATTCCAGAATAATGTATTCATTGAGGCACTATATCTAGGTTGATCGTGGGTGGATGACTGGTGTCTTTCTCCAAGACCTCTGTCAACCCAGAGTTGGATCGTTGGTCTTTCTGAGAGCTTGTCGTAGCTCGTTCAGTTTCTCAACCCCTAATTTTGTTGAGCAGGAGAGCATTACGCTCTGGATCACAAACTACTAAGCCACAAGTTTGAGCTAGGCTAAAAACATCAGAATCTGACATGAAATTTAATATAGACACTAAAAAACTCTTCGTACCTCCGTCATCGAACTTAGTTGCTTTGGCCGCCGCAGCTGCCTCTAGATAGTCATCTAGAGACTCCACATGAGTCCTCTTCGGTGTCCGTCGTACCCTGAATCCAACTGCCCTGTCTGACGAACAGGAGCTATATCTAGGCGCTGACTCTGGCAAGGTGGATAAGACCATCTCTGGAGAAATGTCCCTTTGAGTGTCCACCACATAATCAAGCTCCTCTGACTCCTCATCCGTAAATAAGAACTCCTCGTCTAAATTCAGGCGCCTTTCCATGTCCTCGTCACTATCTACGTGAGGGGGAGCTTCCATAGCAGACCCCTCTGTGAGCCCGCTATTCGCCCCAAGCCGCTGCTCATTGAGAGTAATCGTAGTTTCAAAAGGCCCAATAACAGAAGAATGTATCTTGGACCGCTCTTTGGGCCCAATAACAAAAGAATGTATTTTGGACCCCTCTTTGGGCCCAATAACATTATAAAATCCCCCCCCTCCCCCCCGTACACATCTATCCTCATTACTGTTTGCTTTTTGTCTATAATATCCTCTAGGGATTATTATGTATAAGTTAATTTAGTAAAACATTAATCGTAGAACTTATATGTCTATGTTTTTAGCTGCTTGAAGATTTAGCTCAAAAGAATTATTATATGGATATTTTTCCTAAATATCATTAGCTATAATGATTATTTTTAATGATTTCCATTCTAATTGGGAATTAGATTCTTTATTTATGGAAGATAATTCACATACTGATAAATCTGTATCAGTATGAATTTCTTCTAGTGTTTGAGTAAGAATACCATACTCATTTTTTTATTTGTCAGTACATTTGTTAGCAAAATGTCCTTCTCTGTGATATTATAACATTGTATTTTCTTTATAAATCTTATAGATGAGAAACATTTTTATGTGAGAAACATGAGAACAATGGTTTTAACCGTTAGATATAAGTGAAGTTTGATCGACGTTGATAATTAACTAGAGTAATTAAGTTATAACTTAAGATACTATAATTATAAAGAAACTGGTTTTTCCCTTTTCTTTTATTTTGGTTCAATTGAAGTTAGACTCTTTAGTCTTTCTTTATCCATTCTTCTTCACCCTACACTACAGCAAGAAAACCGACATTTGTTAAAAATCAATTAATGTGAATGTCTCTCCATTATCCCATTTTCTCCACTAACCCCATGATCTTCATGTTCTCCATTCACCATTTACTCCATGTTTGTCCTTTCAACTTCTTTCGTAAGCCTATAAATAGGCTTGTACAAACTTGAAGAAATGATGGGAATACAAATCATACTCTATTCTCTTGTCTCTTATTATTTTTACAACATTGTCCCTATTATTTTTATAATACGTTATCAGCACGAAGGCTCTACTTCAACTATTTGAGGGGCTAGTTTATTTTGGTGGCAATATGAGAAATCATGGTCACTATGCTGATTCTGGCATGAATCATATTGCTGCTGCGCAAATGCAGTATGCTCAAGCCCAGAGAATGCCACCTAACTCAGGAAGGGGCAATTTTCCTGGAAGGACAGATTCTTTTCAAGCTAATGAAGAACATCAGTACATGTCTTCAAAACCCGAGGGACAATGGCAATGGGATAGAGATGGAGCAAAGGAACCAAATGTTATGCCATCTCATATGTACCAAGAAGGTAAGTTATGGCTGGTTCTATTTTGTGAAAATTCTATTTTCAGTACACTTTCTTTATGATCACTATTATCTCCTTGGGTGCTATTGGGTGCTAGCTTTGTCTATTTTCCTTTTTCTATTCCTATCGTTTTATGTTTAAACAGTCGTGAGTGTAATTGAATTGTGATAGTACAATAGATGGATCTACTTGCTGAAATGTCATAGTTCTGTAAAAGTTGAATTTTTTATGTTTGATAGGAGAGTAGCAGAAACACTAAAAGATATGGTAAGAAAGAGGTGCTTATGCGAGAAGATAAAGTGGCAGTGAGGATAAACTGAAAAATAATTTATTAAATTTGGCTTAGCATGCCTATTTAGGGGTGAAGGATGATATTTGATTTGATAGTGGAGGGACTAGGGTTCAACCTGAGATTCTGAACAAACTCGAACTTTGACATGTAAAAAGTGGAATGGAAGATGCTAATGTAATAGTTCCACTTCCACCTCTAGTTGTGCTTTAAGTATTAAAAGGATTCTAGTCACTAACCCCTTCGATTTTGGCTGAAAGCTTTGTTGTTGTTGTTGTCTGCAAATTGTTGTACTCCTTTAAATAATTAAATGGAGGGAAGCTAGTGAATGACTCGGTGCTGCTTTATGTGCCACAATGGTGATTATAGTTGTTGTGCCCCTCAGACACGTCTATTTCTGGAAAGGCTTAGAATTTGCGTCACAACTTGTGACAAGGTCTTGAATGTGTTGAATCAACAAGTCACCTGTAGGCCTTTTGAAAATTCAGGGACCTGTATATATATTATTCTCCTCAAAATTGAGGCTGGTGCGTTTACTTGCGTAAAGGAAAATACGGAAAATTATCGAGAAATCATGTGGTCATTCATTGAAAAACCAGAAGATTTTTCAATCCCATGAATTTTCTTGTGTTGCTTGTTCCAAAGGAAAGTTAATTACAAGGTTCTCACCAGCCAAAATAAAGAACGAATCACTATCAATTTTAGAACGAATTCATGGTGATATATGTGGTCCGATTCATCCCCCGTGTGGACCGTTTCGGTATTTTATGGTTCTAATTGACGCATCAACTCGATGATCACATGTGTATTTATTATCATCTCGTAATTTGGCTTATGCAAGATTACTTGCACAAATAATTCGGGCACATTTTCCTGATTATCCGGTAAAGACAATTCGTCTTGATAATGCTGGTGAATTTACATCCCAATATTTTATGAATTATTGTATTAAAAAGTGGAAAATCAAGTAGCCTATGTTCACACTCAAAATGGTTTGGCAGAATCATTTATAAAACAGATCCAATGGATTGCTAGACCAATGCTTATGAAATCAAATCTCCCCGTTTGGGCCTAGGGACATGCAGCACAACTTATACGCATCCGGCCAACCAGTTATAATGATAATTCTCCGTTACAATTAGTTCATAGTCAGGAACCAAATATTTTCCATTTACGAATTTTCGGATGTGCGGTATATGTCCCAATTAATCCACCACAATGCACAAAAATGGGACCTCAAAGGAGGACGGGAATATATGTTGGGTATGAATCTCCATCTATAATCAAGTATATTGAACCGACGACTGGAGATTTGTTTACTGCAAGGTTTGCAGATTGTCATTTTGATGAATCACTATTCCCAACATTAGGGGGAGATAATAAACAGTTGGAAAAAGAGATTTCATGGAATAAATTATCATTGAAAAGTTTAGATCCTCGAACAAAAGAAAGTGAATTAGAAGTTCAAAGGATAATTCATTTGCAAGGTATTGCAAATCAACTGCCAGACGCATTTACTGACCACAAAAGAGTAACAAAATCTCATATTCCAGCTGTAAATACTCCTGTCAAAATTGATGTCCCTGAAGGACAAGCTTTAATTGCTAGTGAGTCTAAGGCACGCTTGAAGCGTAGTAGATCACTTGGTTCCAAAGATAAACATCCTCGAAAAAGAAAAGGAGCAAATAACCATGATTATCAAATCGAGGATGTCTCTCCATAAGAGACCACTGACATAGTTAATAATAAAGAGAATCAGGTACCTGAAATTAATGAAAATGAAGAGATCTCGATTAACTATGTCATTACGGGAAGAAGATGGGACCGGAATAATATAATTGTCGACAATATTTTTGTATATAATATAGTGCGCGATATCATAAATGAAAACGAGGATCATGAACCTACCTCTGTGGAAGAGTGTAGAAATAGAAATGATTGGCCAAAATGGAAAGAGGCAATTAAGTCTGAACTAAACTCGTTTGAAAAACGAGGAGTTTTTGGACCTGTAGTCTGAACACCAAAAGAGATCAAACCAGTAGGCTATAAATGGGTATTTGTACGAAAAAGAAATGAACGAAAGGAGATTACTAGATATAAAGCACGGCTTGTCGCACAAGGTTTTACCCAGACGCCTGGTGTTGATTATGAAGAGACATATTCTCCTGTGGTGGATGCAATAACATTTCGATATTTGATATCGCTAGCAGTTCATGAAAGACTTGAAATGCACCTCATGGATGTAGTCACGACCTATTTGTATGGTTCGTTAAACCATGATATATATATATGAAAATCCCTGAAGGATTTAAAGTGCCAGAAGCACATAATGATAATTCTGGGGAAATTTACTCAGCTAAGTTAAACAAAGCGTTATATGGATTGAAACAATCAGGACGGATGTGGTATAACCTTCTAAGTGAATTTTTAATAAAAGAGGGTTATAATAATGATCCTATACGCCCATGTGTGTTTATAAAAAGTTATAATTGCTGTTTATGTTATAATTGCTGTTTATGTTGATGATTTAAATATCATCGGAACTCCTGAAGAGTTATTACCAGCCGTGCAATGTTTAAAGAGAGAATTTGAAATGAAAAACCTTGGAAAAACAAGATATTGTTTAGGTCTTCAAATTGAACATTTGAAAGATGGGATTTTCTTACATCAATCCACTTATCTGGAAAAAGTACTTAAAAGGTTTAACATGGATAAAGCTCATCCCTTAAGTACTCTCATGGTAGTGAGGTCATTAGATGTTAATAAAGATGTGTTTAGACCTCGTAAGGAACATGAAGAGCTACTTGGTCCTAAAGTACCATATCTTAGTACTATTGGAGCATTGATGTATCTTGCTAACAATACACGTCCTGATATATCTTTTGCGGTAAATTTATTGGCAAGATATAGTTCCTCACCAACTCGAAGACATTGAAATAGTGTGAAACATATATTGAGATATCTTCGAGGGACCATGGATATGGGCTTGTATTATTCTAACTTGTCCAAATCAGATTTAATTGGGTATGCAGATGCAGTATATTTATCCGATCCACATAAAGCCCGATCTCAACCAGGATATGTGTTCACCTGCAGAGGAACAGCAATTTCATGGCATTCTACAAAGCAAACACTAGTAGCAACTTCAACTAATAATGCAGAAATATTGGCCATCCATGAGGCAAGTCGTGAATGTGTTTGGTTAAGGTCGATATCTCAATATATCCGGGGAACGTGTGGCCTTTCAGTCGATAAAGATATCCCCACAACCTTATTTGAAGATAATACAGCATGCATAGCTCAGCTAAAGGATGGCTACATCAAAGGTGATAAAACGAAGCATATCTCACCAAAGTTCTTCTTCACTCATGATCTTCAATAAGTGTTCAGCAGGTAAAGTCAAGTGAGAATCCAGCAGATTTGTTCACTAAGGCTCTACCCACGACAACATTTGAAAAGATGGTAAACATGATTGGGAGCGTCGTTTGAAAGATCTAAAAGTATGATCTTTTCAGGGGGAGAAAAGATATGCACTGCACTCTTTTTTCTTTCACCAAGTTTTGTCCCATTGAGTTTTCTTGGTAAGATTTTTAATGAGGCAGTATCGAGGCATATTCTTATTCACAATTACGAGACATTCAAAGAGGAGTGTTAAAAATCAATTAATGTGAATGTCTCTCCATTATCTCATTTTCTCCACTAACCCCATGATCTCCATGTTCTCCATTCACCATTTACTCCATGTTTGTCCTTTCAACTTCTTTTGTAAGCCTATAAATAGGCTTGTACAAACTTGAAGAAATGATGGGAATACAAATCATACTCTATTCTCTTGTCTCTTATTATTTTTACAACATTGTCTCTATTATTTTTATAATAACGTTCTACTATTAGACATATATTAGACATAATTTAATTATAGCCTTTGATCCAACATCACTTATATCTAACGATTAAAATTATTATTTCTCACCTAAGAGTGTGTGTATATATATATATATATATATATATATATATATATATATATATATATATATATATATATATATATATATATATATACTAGTAATTTACACGTGCGATGCATGTTGTAATAATTTCAAAAAATAAAAATAAAAACTCTGACGTAAAGAGGATTTGAACCGGATACCTCCTTTATATTAGTTATGTACGTGCGTTGCACATGTTGGTAGAATGACAAAATGACAAATGACACTAAAGCCTTCTCTCATTATATATATATATATATATATATATATATATATATATATATATATATAATAAAACACAAAGAAAGCTATCAAGTGGCTCTCATTCAATAGGGTTGAAATCAATGATCCAGATCTGACCTCACAAAATATATTTTCCCGCCCAAAAGTTTCCCCCCAAAAAAACTCCTTTATTTATTTATTTATTTCTCTCTCTCTCATTCTCTCTCTATTTACTCAGAAATTTATATTTTCAGATTTCAAGTTTGTAAATTTTCATATATTTTATGCATTTTTTTATTGCTCATGTTACATTGAAAATAGCAAATATTTCATCAACATTTAAATTTCATCATTTCCCACACTCAAAGTTTTAAGAAGTTGGATTTTACACCCCATTTATAATTATTTTTCAACATATACTAATGGAAACATGGACTTTTATTTACAACTAATTTATTGTTTTACTATTCAAACTTGAGCTACAAAATTATTATTTTACTGCTTACAAGACTTTCATATGTTGTATCGTTCCGGAGACGTGCCGTAGGCACGTGCCCACGGGCAAATCTAGTATATAATAAAACACAAAGAAAGCTATCAAGTGGTGTAGCACCCCGAATTTCTAATATAATATCTTAGAAAATACGTGGCACAATCCCAGCATCAACTTCAATGTAACATTAAACACAACCAACACCAATAAAATTTTTCCACTTTTATTACAATAATTCTTTATATAGCACAGCGGAATACAAAACGTCTCAAAACATAACTTTCCTTTAATCACAACACTGTCTTTTACAATTTTACACAAAACTCTATTAAATCAATTTATTTCAAAACTATCTCAAGCATCCAAACCTCCAAACTCTAAGCAACAACCTGCAACACATGAGGCTAGAGATGATCTCTAACCCCCAAACTAAAGGGGTCAGCCATAAATGGTGTGAGTGACATAAAAGCAAACAACATAAATAAATATTAAGCACGGATTCTTAAACAACATGTAATAAACAAGAAGACATAAAATATGACGTAGCAAAGAAACATGCAAACAACAAGTGGAACTAAACTAAGTGTCAAGTGTAGAAAACAGAAAACCACATGCATAAAACCAAGTCAAGAAATCACAAATTCTATATGCGGACTCTCTAATACGTACTTGTCGAAGTCTATGCATCCCACTCTACATAAGTTCGGTGCAAGCCCTTAACGTCTTCACTTCATAGGGTTCAATCCCCCGCTATGCAACTAATCCTATCACGATGACTACTACGAGATAAAGATAAACTGTGAGTATTAGCCCATGCCCCGATAATTCCAGAGATAGATCCCACACCACAGTTATTTTACCTGGATAATTCCGGAGAACATCCCACACCGAAAGCAATGACCTCATCACACGAATACCACATGTCCAGAAAGAATGTTCCATGATTTTAAGAAAATGAGCTAACTGTTGTAAGTTAACTTATCAAAGTCATAAGTCGACTTACCAGAGTGTTTTAAGTTGACTTATAGAAGTCATAAGTCGACTTACCAGAGAGAAATTCCAGAAATCTTTAAGAAAATATTCTAAGTGTTATAAGTCGGCTTGTAAAAGTCATAAGTCGACTTACCAGAGAAAAATCTACGATAACTTTGAAAAATAAATTCTAAGTGTGCCGTCGACTGAAAAGGATCTAAGTCGACTGTCCAGAACGGATTTTCAAGAAACTAAAGGTCATAGCAGCTGGGTCGTACCAGTCGACTGAAAGGTCATGCCAGTCGACTGTCGGCCTACAGACCGCAAAGTTTTGGTTGTACATGATAATCAAAATTAGAGTTTTCTAAAGAAATCATTGTTTACTAAAATAATTTGTAATCCGATAAAAACGACAATCTCAAAGTATCCTCAGTTTGGATACATTCCACAAATCAACCAATTCCTCAAAACTTAATTTCTCATGCTCTAAATTCTAATCTTCCATTAGGGTTTCTCAATACTGAATTTCTTCCACAACTCATAACCAAAAATCTGATTTGTGGTCACAAGATCCAGATGTTCATAATCCGATCCCTTATTGCCATAATCATACTCAAATCTTAAACATGCTTTCTAGCAATACAAATCTATAAACCAAGATCCACTAAAAATTCATAGATTTCACATACATAATACAAACAACAACTATTGCATCACTCACATACAAAATACACTAAATAAACAAACATGTCGAAACAAACAACGAAACAATTATTCACATAAATCAAAACAACAACCAAATTTACGTTATTCACATAAAGCAAACAGCAAAACAAAGTTCATGTCACTCACCTTTAGAAACGACGAGATCTAACAATAAAACCTCTCCTTTTGCGAGATCCAAAACCTCCTCTTGATCCTCCCAAGAAAAATCACAAAATTCTATATTGTGTAGCGAATGACGGCTGCATTTTCTTTTAAATACCCGGGATAAGAAGTTTAGGGTTTTCCAAACACTTTTGCAAAATGA
Organism: Hemerocallis citrina; assembly: GCA_017893485.1. Taxonomy (NCBI): domain Eukaryota; kingdom Viridiplantae; phylum Streptophyta; class Magnoliopsida; order Asparagales; family Asphodelaceae; genus Hemerocallis; species Hemerocallis citrina. Next base: position 71,934,551 of record CM030367.1, on the reverse strand, counting down.
TCCCTTCAAAATACAACTTCGTATATATAGCTCTATTCTTGGAAATTCAATAAAGTTCATTTAAATTAGGATTTAGAAGGAAAATATACTCATTAATCTCAACCGGTACTGTTCAAAACGTCCAGAAAGTAAATTTTACATTTTAACCCCTAAAAATGACAAATTTGCAAAAAGATCATTCTTTTCTCAAAATTTGCAAATAGATCCGATTAATTTCAGAAAAATCTGGAAAAATTATAATTAAATCCCAAATAATAAATAATGATTTTTCATGAAAAAAAAATTGACTTTTGAACTTCTCAAGAAAGTATTTGCACGTGTTTTGCACGTATAAAAAGGTTGATTTTCAAAAAAAAATATTTATAAATTCTCCAAAAAAATCATTTTAATTCATCATAAACATTTAAAAATAATATTTTAAAAATACGGGGTTCTACAAGTGGTTCTTCTTCAATCCCCCAAAATCAAAGGCCTGTATCTAACTTCACAAAACATATTTTTCCTCCAAAAGATCCCCCCCAAAACTCAAATTTCAAATTCCCCCCAAAACAACTCATTAAATTATTTCTCTCTCTCTCTCTCTCTCTCTCTCTCTCTCTCTCTCTATATATATATATATATATATATATATATATAGTAAAAGGGATATGAGCAACTTGCTCATTTAGTAAATGAGCAATTGATTATGTGGCATGCATGTGATACATTAGACAACTAATCCTTTTAAGGATTTTCCAATCACATGTATGACACATCATCAATTACCTATTTACTAAGTGAGCAAGTTGCTCATAACCCTTTTTCCCATATATATAAACATGGACTTTTATATCCCAGTTTATAATTATTTTTCACCATACACTAATGAAAACATGGACTTTTATTTAGAACTAATTATTATCATACTATTCAAACTTCAGCTACATAATTGTTGATTTACTGTTTACAAGGCTTTTCATATGTTGTATCGTTCTGAAGACGTGTCGTAGGCACGTGGCCACGGGCAAATCTAGTATATATAATAAAACACAAAGAAAGCTATCAAGTGGCTCACCTTCAATCCCCCAAAAATCAAAGGCCCATATCTAACCTCACAAAACACATTTTTTCTCCCAAAATTTCAAACCCCAAAACCAAAATTTTCCCTCCAAAACTAAAAAACTCATTACTTTATTACTATCTCTCTCTTTTCTCTTCAGTTTTTCATATTTCTCTCTTTCTCTCTCTCCCTATCTCTCTCTCTCCCATTCTTTCTTTATTTACTTAAAAATTTAGATTTTAAGATTTTAGGTTTGTAAATTTTCAGATTTTTTATGTTTTTTTTATTGCACATGTTATATTGAAAATAGCAAATATCTATTTAACAGTTAAATTTCATCATTTTCCACTTAAAGTTCTAAGGAGTTAGATTTTACTTCCCCCATTTATAATTATTTTTCAACATATACTAATGGAAATATGGACTTTTATTTACAACTAATTATTGTCATATTATTCAAACTTGAGCAACATAATTGTTGTTTTACTGTTTATAGGGCTTTTTGTGTTTTGCACGTTCCGAAGACGTGCCATAGGCACGTGCCCACGGGCAAATCTAGTATATATATATTTCTCATCTACTATATATATACAGATTCATTGCGCCATTGGATCGAGTTGATCAAGATCTAATGGTTCAGATTGACACCGCTCATTTTTTTAACAAAAAATATAATTTAGCCCGTCGTTGGCATCGACGGGTTAATTTATATTTTTTGTTACAAAATATAACATAGCCCATCATTGACAACGATGGGCTAAGGTTAAGTGTGAGATTTTATTTTTTTAGCTCAGACCTACTCCTTCTTTCTCTCACTCTCTCCTTACTCTATCTCTCTTCTTCCCCGAACTCAAACCCAATCCTAATCGAAAGCAGATGTCACTTCACTCCAGCGACTCCTCCTCTCTCACTTCACTCTCTCACTCACTCTTTCCCTCTTCTTCCTCTCTCCATCTTCCGAAGCACATCCCGAAACCCAAAAAATTCTAACCCTAACTGTCACGCCCCGCTTCCCAAAAATACGGAATACGAGTGCATGACGAAGCCCAGCGAATGATTTTTACATCATCCATAAGCTGTAGGATCGACTCAACATCACAACAAGAATATAACAAGATATATATATATCACCAAGCATGCATGAATAATTCATTAAGCAACAAGAAACAATTTGAAGAAAATGGGATAGAAAAATCTTGGGCAAAGTCTCCCAAAAGCACGTGTGAAGCACGTGCGAAAATCCAATAGTAGCACGAAATTCCCCACACCAGATCCTGCCAAACAGCAAACAGCGAGATTGGGATCTAGCGCGGCAAAACAGCGAACACCATAATCGCAGCCAATCGGATCGCTCCCAAGCAGCGGATCTGAGCTAGAACAGGAAACAGCGGATTGGATCTGCTGTGGGTGAGACACTGAACGGCGATCAGATCTGGCTCGGTCGCACGGATCTGGATGCGATCCGATGGCCGAGATCAAATACCGCCCAAATCCCGTTCTTCTTCTGCGTTCTCTTCTTCGACGAAATAGGGCACGAGAGAGAGAGTGGCGACGGCACAGGCTGGCACGACGACGGCGCGTCTGCGGTGACACGACGAAAGGAGGTTGCGGCGGTGATAGCAGCGCAGCAACGGGTGAAGCTAGCGAGGGAAATGGCATGCTCTAGTCGTAGTTTCGAAACAGGGGAGGAGTGAAGGGAATGGGTTTGGGTTCGGGGTGTTGGCGATTGATGGTGGTGGTGTTGTGGGGTTGACGGGGCGACGGGGAGTCGAATGTGATGGTGAGGGAGACGAAGGCGATGGAGGTTGGGTAATGGCGAATGGGTTCAAGGACGGGGACGATGGTGAAATGGGTTTCGGAGTCGACAGTTGGGTTCGGAGTCGATGGTTGGGGACGACGGTGGTGGTTGGATGTTGTGGACGAAGGCGATGGTGAGGGAATGGCTGGGTGGTGGTGATCGGAGGTGGGAATTTGGTTTCAAAATCGAGAGGAGAAGAAGCGGAGGATGAAGATGGAGAAGGAGCGGCGGTTCTCAACAGTAAGGGTATAGGTTAGGGTTAGGGTTAGAGGTGTTAGGGTTTACGTAGATAGGGTTTTGGGTTTTGGGTTTTGGGTATAGATGGATTTGGATCCAATAAGAGATGGGTATTGGTTTTGGGTTCAAAAATCCAATAGGAGATAATTAAATAGAATAGGCTTATAAAACATACATATATGTGTACATATACATTAAATCGTGAACAATTAAAACTAATAGCAATAATAATAATAATAATAATAGCAACGATAACAATAATATGAATACAATAATAAGATTCGAGTTTAGTTGATTCATAAAAATCAAAATCGAAATAACATAATAGATTTGGACTAAATTATAAATAGTCGATCATTTGAAAACGGCAAATAAGATTGAAATATCCCACTATAATTGTTCAAGAAAATATTCTAATGTAAAGTTCAAGCCGAATTTAACAAATACTAAATTTATAAATTATTTTAAATACACAAAAATACATAGAAAATACGTATTTACGAAAACAGGGGTTACAAATACTACCCACCTTACACAAAAAATTCGTTCTCGAAATTTGCTTAGGCGGTACATAGGACAGGGTAAAAGCAAGTTAGGGGAGGGTAACAAACAAGGGATCGATCCAAAGAAAAGTCAACTTGGTGGTAACACCAAAATAAGAAGGGAGTGGAAACAACGATGTCAAATGGAATGCATGAAAGAGAATAGACAGTATCAAAAGGAAAGAACAACACGAGATAATAAAGCAAGATAAGAAGTCGGCTGAACTGAAATCAGAGAGGAAAAGGACCGGGAAGAATCAAACCATTTAGTGAATCAACGGATGGGGATGAATACAAGGAACAGAGAGGGAAGCAACAATACAAAAGACTAGTTGCAACAAGGGAATCCCGGAACCTGTGGGTTATGGGCCCACCACGCTTCTGCTGCGACACTCTGATGGTGACATTCCAAGCTCCAGACATGTCGTTGTAGTCCACGTGACACCAGGCGACGATCCGAGCAGAACGAAAAAGAATGAGGCACCAAGATCAAGAGGAGTCTGGTTCCAAATAGGGATAGGCAATAATGCAAAATGGATATAAGGCCTGAGCTTCAATCTTCATAATTAAAAGATAGAATACATATCAAAACTAATGGCTTTCAACAGAAATAATAACACAACAAATATCAATAATAATAATATCAATAGTAACGGAATAATAATAACAATAAATAAAAATAAATATACCAATGATAATAATAAAATTAGTAATAATAGTAACAAAATAATAATAATAACAATAATAATAACAGAAATCAAAACTGTCATAATCATACAGGTAATAATAGCATAATAAAAATATCAACAATACTAATAATAACGATAATACATACATGACATAAAAGAATTCAACACACTCATGAAAATAATGCAATAATAATAATAATGATAGCATTAAAAATAATATTAATAATGATAATAAATAATATGATAATAGCAACAATAACAATATTATCAATAAAGTAACAGTAATAGTAATAAAAATAATAACAGTAATAAAGGGGATGAAAACAATAATAATAACATCAATTGAAACGACAATGATAACAATAATACCAACAATAACGAAAATATTCCTTTACCATCAGTTTCATTATATAAGTAACGAGTCTTGAAATATCAATTAGTAATGGGTTAGAATTTTGCCTCCTTAATATCAAGTTGCATGTTTGCCTTCACGACATCAGGTTGCAGGTTGCCGTCCGGATATTCGGCTGCACATTTTGCCTCTCCGATATCCAGTTGCAATTTGCCTCCATTAACATCGAGTTGCATATTTGCCATCTCGACATTAGGTTGCACCGAAGTGGTGAAATGTATATAAAATTGAGCATGCTCAGGCTCAAAACAAATTAATAATAACAATAATAGTAACGATAAAAATAAATATACCAATAACCATAATAATAACAAAATATCGATACTAAAAACAATAAGAATAACAATGATAATAACACTGATCATAACAGTAATAATAAAATAATGAAAATAACAATAAGAATATCAATAGTAGTAACAATAATAGTAATACTAGTAAGGATAGTGAAAATAATAGCAATAATACTAATAGTAGTAATAATAGCATTGTACAACAAAATAAGAATTTGTCTTATCAAAATAATCCAGTAGAACTATATAGTCGATCAAAACTGAAAAGTGAAGTTAAAATACACAATTGTTCGAAATAACAAAGTCTTTGTTGAGAAATATTTTTATAGAAGATCGAAAATAAATACAACAAATAATAATCGAAATATAGAAAGTATTCAGAAAAATAATTATAAAGAGAAAAATAAGTAGGAGAAAAATGAAGCTACATCCAATAAAGAGATAAATAGGAGGATGACTAGAAGGGACAAGAGAAAATTAAGGAATTGAATGCGAAGGAAGAAGGACAAGGGGCAAAATCGGAATTGAAGAGAATATAGCAGAGGAGAAATAACTAGCATGGTACTCAAAGTGAGTCAACAATTGAAGATGAATGCAAGGCATGAAGAGCAATAAACGACACAAGAACCGGAATAAGGAGGGTTCAACGAGGCAAGCAGAAATAAGAGACTGCTTGCACTGGAAGCAAAAGTATATGGGTACGGAAAGAATAAATTGTACCCAATAAGGAATCAATAAATCAGGATGACTGTAAGAAATGGAAGGAAGCAATGAATCAAGGAATGGATCAAAATGGATGGGATATGACTTGTGTCCAGATCGAGTTGATTATTAAATTATTCATTGGTTGCATGGCATGTTTAATGTTGAGTTAATCCTGACTGAGTCAAGCCTGTCTAATGTATTAGTCAAACTAACACATTAGCCAAACCTGAGCTCTGATACCACTAAAAACCTTGTCACGCCCCGCTTCCCAAAAATACGGAATACGAGTGCATGACGAAGCCCAGCGAATGATTTTTACATCATCCATAAGCTGTAGGATCGACTCAGCATCAAAACAAGAATATAACAAGATATATATATATCACCAAGCATGCATGAATAATTCATTAAGCAACAGGAAACAATTTAAACATTAATAATATCCAAAATGTTTTCAATGTCTGGAACAAAGGGTAAAACTCGGGAACATCAGCCCGTTACAAGTCTTAAGCAACAACAAATGAAATAATTCAAATACAAAATGAAATGATTAAAGAAAGCTTTTTCCAAGCAAGGCCTAGAATGTCTGCTCACCGATTCCAGCAGGTAGCACGTCTCCAAAGTCTGCTTAAAAAAATATAAAAAGGGAAAAGTAGAGAAAACATCCTTATTGCAAGTTAGGGCCAAAAATAGTAAAAACGAGTACAAGTAATGGGGAACAAGAATTGGAATCAAGAATGTAACAGAGATATCACAAGTGGTGGAAAACGAAGAACTAGCTAGCAAGAGGGACATCTTAGTAACCAGGTTAGATAACAAATGCTAATGGTAAAATACATGACAAGTGAACCTGTAGGGGTATCTAACATCAAGTGACAAGTCTCAAGTCTAGTGTCAAGTAACAAGTGCCATGTCTAGTGTCAAATATTATATTCAAGTGCCAAGTCTCAAGTAACAAGTTGTCAAGTATCAAGTAACAAGTGAACAAGTATCGAGTTCAAGTTTTATGGGTCAGGTTTCATATATCAAGTAATCAAGTGTCATGTAGCATGTTTCATGTTCAAGTTTTGTAGTTATTACTATCTAGGTAGCACTTCATGCATCCATCTTTTTACTACATGGTTGCTACAGTCAAAACAATTTCGTTTAGACCTAGTAATGGAGTTTATAGGGCGATGTACTCAGGTATCAAGTATCAAGTATCAAGCAAGTCATGCTTATGAATCGGGTAATCATATAACTAGTTTATGTGTCGAGTCATAGCAAGACAAGTCATGAATCATGCATATACTAGTTCATGGATCAATAATATACTAGTCCATGAATCGAATAATAATATACTAGTTCATGAGACATGTATCAAGTGGGAAACACGGGCCCCCTTCCAAGTACACTTACCTATATTGTCCACTACTATGGTCTTTCCCTTAACCCCAGCTTATTACATTTATTAATTCTTATCAAGCAAGCATGCAAATGTGTGAAATGTTGTAAATTAATTCTAAGAAAAATTGGGGATGTCTTATAGGGTGTCCAACAACTACATATGAAATTTCATGTCCAACGCTTGTTGTTTACATAGCTAAACTAATTCGCAAAGTAAAGGTGTGCAGCAGTTTTACGAATCTGTGCCTACCGATATAGCTGCAGTAAAACTGCAATAACTCCTAGACCGTAACTCCAAATTCGAAAATTTCGGAGTCTAACGACATCTAGAAATCCAGGGCTACATTTTCTATTCAGGTCTTGGGTTCAGATTCTAATGTTAAATGGGTCGAAACAGCAAAAGAAGATTCAGGACAGCAACATGTGGGAATAACTTACTAGTATAGGTTACATAAAAATTGGTTATTAGGCGTCTAGGTTAATGTGTGATACAATTACAGGGTAAGGGTTATCAAAACATCAAGTAATATTTATTTTCCAAGTGAAATGGGTGCAAGTTCATCAAATACAAGATATATCATATGTCTACAAATTTAGGGTTCCTTAATTCATGTGTCCATGTATTCAGAGGATAAAACGAGTCCAAGTAATTATAATTTAATACAATGAAATTATTGTGACTCTTAGAATTATAAAATTTTGGAGGTTTAATATTTGATCAACAATGACAGTCAAGAAGGAGTCACAATTTCTAACTATTTCTAGTATTTTCAAGGAATGCTTGTACTAGAACAAAAATGTGTACAAGAGGAATACTTGCCTTGATTGACGACGAATAGATCTGATTTTTGAAGGAAATGGGATCGAAAAATCCCGGACGAAGTCTCCCAAAAGCACGTGTGAAGCACGTGCGAAAATCCAACAGTAGTGCGAAATTCCCCACACCAGATCCCGCCAAACAGCAAACAGCGAGATTGGGATCTAGCGCGGCAAAACAGCGAACACCGTAATCGCAGCCAATCGGATCGCTCCCAAGCAGCGGATCCGAGCCAGAACAGGAAACAGCGGATTGGATCTGCTGTGGGTGAGACACGGGACGGCGATTAGATCTGGCTCAGTCGCACGAATCTGGATGCGATCCGATGGCCGAGATCAAATCCCGCCCAAATCCCGTTCTTCTTCTTCATTCTCTTCTTCGACAAAATAGGACGCGAGAGAGAGGGTGGCGACAGAGCAGCTAGCGCGACGACGGCGTGTCTGCGGTGACACGACGGAAGGAGGTTGCGGCGGCGATAGCGGCGCAGCGACGGGCGAAGCTAGCGAGAGAAATGGCGTGCTCTGGTCGTGGTTTCGAAACAGGGGAGGAGTGAAGGGAATGGGTTTGGTTTCGGGGTGTTGGCGATTGATGGTGGTGGTGTTGTGGGGTTGACAGGGCGATGGGGAGTCGAATGTGATGGTGAGGGAGACGAAGGCGATGGAGGTTGGGTAATGGCGAATGGGTTCAAAGACGGGGACGATGGTGAAATGGGTTTCGGAGTCGAGAGTTGGGTTCAGAGTCGATGGTTGGGGACGACGGTGGTGGTTGGATGTTGTGGACGAAGGCGATGGTGAGGGAATGGCTGGGTGGTGGTGATCGGAGGTGGGAATTTGGTTTCGAAATCGAGAGCAGAAGAAGCGGAGGATGAAGATGGAGAAGGAGCGGCGGGTCTCAACAGTAAGGGTGTAGGTTAGGGTTAGGGTTAGAGGTGTTAAGGTTTATATAGATAGGGTTTTGGGTTTTGGGTATAGATGGATTTGGATCCAATAAGAGATGGGTATTGGTTTTGGGTTCAAAAATCAAATAGGAGATAATTAAATAGGGTCTCAACAGTAAGGGTGTAGGTTAGGGTTAGGGTTAGGGTTAGAGGTGTTAAGGTTTATATAGATAGGGTTTCGGGTTTTGGGTATAGATGGATTTGGATCCAATAAGAGATGGGTATTGGTTTTGGGTTCAAAAATCCAATAGGAGATAATTAAATAGAATAGGGTTATAAAACATACATATATATGTACATATACATTAAATCATGAACAATTAAAACTAATAGCAACAATAATAATAATAATAATAATAATAATAATAGAAATGAAAATAATAATAATAGCAACGATAACAATAATATGAATACAATAATAAGATTCGGGTTTAGTTGATTCATAAAAATCAAAATCGAAATAACATAATAAATTTGGACTAAATTATAAATAGTCGATCATTTGAAAACGGAAAATAAGATTGAAATATCTCACTATTCGAAAATAAATATAATTGTTCAAGAAAATATTCTAATGTAAAGTTCAAGCCGAATTTAACAAATACTGAATTTATAAAAATTTTTAAACACACAAAAATAAATAGAAAATATGTATTTACGAAAACAGGGGTTACACTAACCATCTCCCAAACTCCTCCTCCTCCCCCGTCCACTGCTGCTGCTCCTCCATTCTCACACTCTCTCAGTCCTAATCTCTCCTCCAAGCGTAACTCCTCCAATATTCGAATGCAAATCGGAAAATTAAAACCTAATTCGGCGACAACACCAACATTAGGAAAATTTGCAGTTCTGCAAGGTAATGACTTAATCCTTGGCTTCGTAGTTGTATATTTATGTTGTTTTTTTACATTTTTTATGTCTCTTTCTAATTACTTGAATTGATTATTGTGATGCATAATTTTGTAGATGTAGTAGTTTTTATGTAGTATTTTGATGATTTTAGATGGTGAAATTTTAGTCGTAGTTGTTGTTGTCTGTCCAAATTGTAGATTGAGTCGTATTTATAATTGTTCGATATTAGCAAAACCGTGTAAATGATAAAAAAAAATTCAAAACTTGGCGAGTGGGTCAGAATCAAGACACACAAGCTAATGGAACTTGTAGGAGTGAGTTTCGACTCACGGTTTGTAAAATACGGCTGTGTATAACTTGTGGTCAAGAAAAACCAAAATAAAGCGATACACGGCCATATCTCGCAAACCGTAAGGCAAAACTCAACTTTACAAGTTGCGTTGGCTTGTGTTACATGAGTCAGACCAACTCGCAAAGTTTTGAAATTTTTGATGCCGTTTGTGTGGTTTTCTCACGTATCTCGAACAAGAACAACTAAACTCTGAAATTTGTTAGTACGGCTACTCTAGAAATCCCTACAAACGACATTCAAAAATTACAAAATTTTGCGAGTAGGTATGCCCTCACCCTACACAAGCCAATGCAACTTGTCGAAGAGATTTTTGATTCATATTTGCGGGAAATAGCCGTGTGTTGCTTTATTTGGATATTTTTGAAATAAAGCTATACTCGATCTTATCTCGCAAACTGTAAGTCGAATATCACTTTTACAAGTTGTGTTGGCTTATGTGGGGTGAGTCCGACCTACTGGCAAAGTTTTGGAATTTTTGGATATCATTTGTGCAGTTTTCTCACGTTTACGCTCTCTTTTACAACCTAAACAATTAATTTTGGATATTTTGAGTACGAAATCATATAAAACTGCACAAACGACATCCAAAAATTCTGAAACTTTGTTGGTAGTATAGATTCACCCACACAAGCCAACGCAACTTGTAGAGGTGAGTTTCAACTCACGGTTTGCGAGATACGGCCAAGTATCGCTCTTGGTCAAGATAAACCAAAATAAAGCGAGACACGGCCCATTCGGTCTTCAATTTTAGTCTCTCCTCATGATTATGATGAGTTTCTTTAAGTTTTTCATGTCTTTGTTTTACTAAGACTCGGTCGAAGATAACAGCAAATTCATATAAGGAGTACTTCTTATGGGTATGTTGCTTTAAGGATGAATGCAGAGACTCACTCCGTTGGGTACTCAACATGCCGGCCCACAATGACTCTCTTGTATAGATGGGGGCCCATTTCTCACGAATTTCAAATTTACCGTTCAATATTTGTTATTCTCAACTTTATAATTCAAAAGCAATAATTTCAACTTCTCTTCAAATTCATTTTTATATTCTTCTGTATAGATTATGTTCTTCAAAGAATCCATAAACTCATCGACATTATTCAACATACGCAGCTCCTATGGTAACTTATCCAAAATATGTCAAATGCAATATCTTTGCCCAGTCACAGGGAAAATTTTCTTTAGTGCAACACCGATTCCATGATCCTCATCTGTCATGATGTTGATCGGATCACGTACCATTGCTGTAACGCCCCGAATCCCAAATACACTGAATTCGAGATGTTCTACAGGATCTTTTCGCTTCCTTTAGTACAATTTTATAAGGAAATTCAAACTTTTCACTTTACATCAGAGTTTACATCAATATTACATTTACATTGCACAGCGGAAGTAAAATTTACAACAATGAAACAATGTACAACAACATTGAGAAATCTTTAAGCATTTGTTCCTCTTTAATCTTTTTTTATGCCATTCATCCTGCATACAAAACTGTGGGTACGTCAGTTTATTCAACCGACGATAATTATACATGGCCATCCTCTCTATGCCAGAAACAGTATAACGATTCTCATTTCTTAACAGATCACAAACTTGTTCACATATCAAAATGAAGTAAATGGGAAATTCTTAATGATGTCGTGTCGTGATCGTGCACTTAATCCTTAATGCAATTATTTATATTAGATGACACTAATGCGTACTTGTTCGGATTCTATGCATCCCATACTACATAGGTCCGAGGGCAAGCCTCTTATTCGTTCTTCATCTTTGTAGGGTTCAATCCCTCGCCATGACTTAATCTACTACTGTAACTATGGTGAGTATCCTAGATGATCTATGAGTACAAGCTCGTGTACAGAAAACCTGGAGGGGAACCCCAAGCCATGTCTTGACTCATCAAGCATGCATTCTGTGGCAATTCAGCCTCCTTCATGGCACACGATCCTCTTGCAGTCACCAAACATCCCACAAGCGTGACTAGAGTCTGATCATTCTGAGCTGTGCCCACGCCATGTCTTGACTCATCAAGCATGCATTCTGTGGCTCACACACCCGCACCGTAAAACCCTAGTACTCATACTCGTGTTTTTCTCTCACTTTCATCACATCTTCACTATGCACTAATCCTTAGTTTTTGTTAGAATCGTGAACAAAAATCAAAGCTCTAGAGTTAGCCTCTCCACTAAACCGGACTTATTCATTCATTCAACATGACCAACCTTGGTCTTTCTTTTCAATTTTCATTTCATTTCATTTCCAATGCCGGGGGAGACTTAGCTACTCTTTTGTTTCAATTTCCAATTTGAGCATTTTCAACTCATGAACTCATTTTCATTACCTCAACATCATGTTCTTTAGCTTTCATATTCATTTAATTCTCAATTCAAATCTATGATTCATTTCATGTGAATTCATGCAACAACAAATAGAGTTTACCAACATCAACCATAAGATTCACAACTTTAACATAAACCAAATAAGATTTCTGACATATCAAGTATTCTGGGCAGTCGACTTGTTCAGTCAAATCAAGTTCTTCATAACTGCTCAGGAGAGTCGACTGTTGCATATGGCCAGTCGGCTGCTCCGCAATTTTTCATGTTCAAAATATCATTCACGTGACAGTCGACTGTCATTCCATCAGTCGTCTGTCCTGGGGTTTTAATTACGATTTTCACACTCGGCCCAATCGACTTGCTGCTTGCATTAAGTCGACTGAACAGGTCAACATTTCAATTTAAGGAATTATCTTCCCTCTGTTCTTCCATTCACATGCATCATTGTGTCAAGTTCAATATTTTCATACTGCATAACATGTAATATTCTTAGCTGTTCACTAACATCACAACATATAATTTCACATAACTAATGTTTTTCTTTCCTCAAGGAAATGTTAAGCATAGACTTACATTGGTTCATCACTTTCTTGCAGAGATGAATATTAATCTCAATTTATTACCCTAAGACATCATAATGAAAATACCTCATTTCATGGAATTTCTGGACTATTCATAGTTTAATTCAATACCGGTCGGCTGTTTACATCAACAGTCGACTGTACGGTCTATTCCCAGTTTTACTAATTATCACTAGTTCTTTTTCATCCGTTCATGTCTCCTCAGTCATATTTAACATGGGGAAAATGAATTTAGCATTCCTTATATCATTCAGTTGTACATATGTACATCATCAAAGTCTCTAACAAAGCACGAGAAAATATTCGCCTCGTACCAGTCGACTTGTCCATGTGACAATCGACTGTACAGACCTATTTCGGTCTTATTCACAGTGTCATTATTTCATTATTAGTCCTTCACAACTTTCATCATAAACATACCCAGGGCAAACTAATATAGTTAAACTTACTTTTCACAAGCATGGTAACAATTATTATTGGCATAACATAATTTCTATATTAGAAGTCCTGAGAAACACCCACCTTATTGACGAAATAACCGAGTCCAGTAAAGCTTCTTAACGCGATGCACGACTCCTTGCTCCTTGCTCTTTGCTCCACACCGAAGCTCCTCTACAGAGATGATCGGCCTCCAAAAGAACTCTCACTCACCAAACTCTACAATATAACATATATCTATCTCTCCAAAGGATTTTTGTGTAGAAGATGTTCAGGAGAGAGGGGTATTTATACACCATTTTGGGTGAGATGGAGGGCTAGGATTTAGTAGATAGTTATAGGGTCAAGGGCTAGGATGAACTAGGGAGTTGTAATAACTACCCATACTCTAGATAACCACCCATGACTAAAACCCACTCCTTACCCAATCCGGCCAAGAAAGTGTGCTCATGCACGTGTATGTGAAATGCACGTGCATGCACTAGTCACCCAAAAGAGAAACTTGTACAAAACACAAAATAAAAAGTCTTTAAAAATGTTCCACATTACAAGTTGTAAATAAAATAGATTTAAACCATGGGCTTAAATAAATGGCCCAAACCAATAGTTATTTGAAAATAAAAGAAGTACATTATGGGCTTTAAGAAAAAGGCTTTTGTACAGAACAATGAAAAGCACAAATTAAAATATCTTTACTCATCTTGATAAAAATATGAGCCAAAAATATTACACGTGCACACTACGTGCAAAATAAATAATTTTTCATTAACTTGAAAAATCAGGGCATTACAATTGCTCCTCATAACTTTTCAAAGAACCACTCAAATGAGGATGCTTTCTCATTTAGAATGAACCCATAACCTAACAACGTTGATTGCCAATGATGATTGACTCCAATAAACGGTACGAATAACATTTCGTATCGGTTCGTGTTGTAGGTGGCATCAAAACAAACTACATCCCTAAATACTTCTACATTCATCCTAGCGATACCATCCACCCAAATATAATGAGACAATCGACCTTCGGTATTGTTGCCGCTAAATTTGGTGTGGGGGCAAACAGATAGAACTTGTGGATTCTTGGGGAAACTGAATAGGAAAACCTGCGTACCTGTTCCGTCGGGCCTCGTTCGTCGTTCCTGCCGTGCACCTGCAAAAAGTGCGGGACACCGGGGGGGATCCCGGCGACGCACCCTCCGACGCTCAAGTCAGTAATCAAAGAGATTATGAAAGAGCGTAAAAACTGGTGAAGAGTTGATTACCCCTTAATGGAGATGGATGGGGGGTATTTATAGGCGTCTTAGGGAGTGGATTAGGAATGTAATCCCCGTGATTCGATAAGGAATGTCCTCCATAATCAGATGAGGAAGGTAATCTGACAATATATATTCCCCGTAATCAGATAAGGAATTTAATCCCTAATCCCCCGTGAAAAGATAGACGTTCATCAGGGCCGTTGATCATATTTAATCAGGAACCCTGACTCTATCTTGATGGATTGGGTACGCAGCGGGTGGAGACCCGCACCCTCTTGGTGGTGGATCCATTCGCGGATCATTGGGCCCTAGGAGGGCAGATCCAATATCCGCTTTGGTCCTTTTGTGGGTGAAATTACCGTTTTACCCTCAGGTCTCGAGATTCGCGCCCGATTTGGACGGTTCCGATTAAACCCCATTTTTAGCCATATCACGAGCCCCCCACTCCTAAAGGCTGAGCTTGATCGGCCTTTGAGGAGTAGTTTAGCAGTTTTTTAATGGCTGGTGGAGTTGTATCGGGGCCCAAACGGAAGGTTTTGAATCTTGAAGGAGGCAGTTTGGTGATTTTTCAAGCGGATTGAACTCTGAGTCGCTCCTGAACTCCGATGGTCATGTGGTATTCTTGCAGGGATATCTTATTAACTTCGCAAAGTGTCAATTCGTCATTCGGTGGTCTTGTATACTTGGAGTACGCTTTAGACCCCCCTAGAGTTCGCTGGCGAAGGGACCGAGGTCCATATGCGGTTCGACGAGCTTTTCCAGAGAGGGAAGTGAGTTCGGCAGGACTGCGAGCGTCAGGAGCGAGTTCGGCGGTCCGCCGAACTCGTCTTTCCCCTACAAGAGGGTCGGTGCCGCGAACGCTCGGCAGCGGTGCCGAACCGGTTTTTTTTCCTATAAGAGGGTCGGTGCCACGAACGCTCGGCAGCGGTGCCGAACCGGTTTTTTCCCTATAAGAGGGTCGGTGCCACGAACGCTCGGCAGCGGTGCCGAACCTGTTTTTTCCCTATAAGAGGGTCGGTGCCACGAACGCTCGGCAGCGGTGCCGAACCTGTTTTTTCCATATAACAGGGTCGGTGCCACGAACGCTCGGCAGCGGTGCCGAACCGGTTTTTTCCCTATAAGAGGGTCGGTGCCACGAACGCTCGGCAGCAGTGCCGAACCTGTTTTTTCCATATAACAGGGTCGGTGCCACGAACGCTCGGCAGCGGTGCCGAACCTGTTTTTTCCATATAACAGGGTCGGTGCCACGAACGCTCGGCAGCGGTGCCGAACCGGTTTTTTCCCTATAAGAGGGTCGGTGCCACGAACGCTCGGCAGCGGTGCCGAACCTGTTTTTTCCATATAACAGGGTCGGTGCCACGAATGCTCGGCAGTGGTTGCCGAGCGTGACTTTTTCCCCTATAACAGGGTCGGTGTCACGAATGCTCGGCAGGGGGTGCCGAGCGTGACTTTTTCCCCTATAACAGGGTCGGTGTCACGAATGCTCGGAAGTGGTTGCCGAGCGTGACTTTTTCCCCTATAACAGGGTCGGTGTCACGAATGCTCGGCAGGGGGTGCGGAGCGTGACTTTTTCCCCTATAACAGGGTCGGTGTCACGAATGCTCGGTAGGGGGTGCCGAGCGTGACTTTTTCCCCTATAACAGGGTCGGTGTCACGAATGCTCGGCAGGGGGTGCCGAGCGTGACTTTTTCCCCTATAACAGGGTCGGTGTCACGAATGCTCGGCAGGGGGTGCCGAGCGTGACTTTTTCCCCTATAACAGGGTCGGTGTCACGAATGCTCGGCAGGGGGTGCCGAGCGTGACTTTTTCCCCTATAACAGGGTCGGTGTCACGAATGCTCGGAAGGGGGTGCCGAGCGTGACTTTTTCCCCTATAACAGGGTCGGTGTCACGAATGCTCGGCAGGGGGTGCCGAGCGTGACTTTTTCCCCTATAACAGGGTCGGTGTCACGAATGCTCGGAAGTGGTTGCCGAGCGTGACTTTTTCCCCTATAACAGGGTCGGTGTCACGAATGCTCGGCAGTGGTTGCCGAGCGTGCAGACTTGTCGTTTTTGTGAGTTTGTCTCTTCTGTGCGCCATCTGAACGTCTGACAATTCTGACAATTCTGACAACCCTGACAGATGGGACGCCCATTAAATGCTGTGACCTCTGGGATTCCATCAGATGGGATAGCATTAAATGCATCTCATGATTCGCTGCGGTTAACGAGGTGACGATTGGGATCGCTCCGCCGCTTGGTTTAGATGGGCCGGTCGTACAAGCCCATTAGCCTCGTGGGGCGTGCCCCCCTTCTATAAATCCTCACCCCCCCCTCATTTCTCACTTCTCCTCTCATTTGCTCAGGCGTTCTCTAGTGTTTCAGGCGAGTTTTTCCGGCACCGGTGTTTGACTCAGGCGAGGTTTTTCGGCAGCCCCTTCCTTTCAAGGTAATTTATAAGTTATGTCTGTAGCTTCTGTCTCAGATGAAGTCTCTTGGTCCGAGCCCTCCCTTCAAGGCGCCGAGGCCTCGTCTCCGAACCCACCTAAGGGGAAGGTGTTCGGGAAGGATTCCATCGTCGAGGAGCCGAAGAGGATGGGGGAGTTCGGACAGCTACCGGGTCCGTTGACGGGTCTGCATAGGGTCAGGGAGCTCCCGAAGGACCAGGCCGAGCGGATTGTCCATGGGAGGGAGAGGACCTTCGAGGAGAATGAAGCGAGGGAGACGACGGAGGCGGATGATGCAGCGTCGATCCTTCGCGAGGAGGAGTTGGCGGCGATCCGGGATGCTTTTTTCATCCCGGAGGAGTACGAAATCATGTTGCCGGGCCCCGGAGTTAGGGCCAATTCGCCGCTGCCAGTGACCATGTGTTGCTGGCCGGTTGATGCCTTTATCGCCGGCGCCCGGCTACCTCTCCACGCGTTCGCAATTACCGTGGTGAGCTGGTATGGGGTCTGCCCTATTCAGCTCATGCCGAACGCGTGGCGAGTGATTAATGGCTTCGTTCTTCATTGCCAGGCCGCGGGGATCGAACCGCAGCTGAACGTGCTTCGGACGATATACCGGCTCCACCAAGGGAACAAGTCGGAGTACCGGTATTATCTGACTCCGAGGCACGGCGGCAGGCTCGTGGTTTGCCCAGACTCTATCAAGCATTGGCGAGAGAAGTGGGTCGTCGTGCGGAGTCGAGAGGCCTGGCCGATCCCCACTAATTGGGCAGAGGGGGTGACCAAGAGGGCGACGGCGCTGCCGAGACTCTCAGTAGAAGAGGAAGGGGCGGTTCGGACCCTTCTCGACCGGCCGAAGTACGACTGGAAAGAGTTGACGGAAGACGTTCTTTACAGGGGAGGGCTCGGCCGCGTAGATCCTAGTACGCGGCTTTTCGCCAAGTTCCCTTTTTTTTTTTTGTACTTGCTGCCCTGTTCTTCTTTTGTGCTAATCATTTTTTTTTATTTGATGTAGAATCTATGGACTACGAAGCGGTGTTGGCGCTCCGGGCTGGACTCGCCAGTAAGGCGCCGAGGAAGCGGAAGAGGGTCGCGTCGAAGCTGCCCTCGACTCCGAAGGTGCCGAGGATTGCGGCACCCGACCAGGTGTTGGAGGTTGCTGACACCCGGTCGTCACCGTGGCGGGGCCTTCGGCTACTGCTCCTGCGGGGGATTTCCCCATTGCCGCCGCGCTCGCCATGCCGACCCCGCCGCTAACCGTAGCAGGCGAGGAGCTCCTGACGGAGGAGCACAAGCGGATCCACATTCCGGACTGGCAGGTCCGGAGGCACGATGGGTTCCTCGGGAACTCGTTGGCGAGTATGCAGGCTGTCAAGCATCTCGCCACCCCGAAGGACCGCGCCGCCATGGACGCGGGGAGGCAGGGCGACGACGTGATCGAGATCGCTCGTTCGGCGGTATCGGTAAGTTCCGAGTTCCCTTCATTCGTTTCATCTTGAATCACAAAATTTTTCTAACTCTCTGAGTTCTTCCTCTTTCCCTTGCAGATCGTCGTCCACTTCGGTCACCTCACCGAACGGCTGACCGCCCTCGAGAAGGAGCTGAAGCAAGAGTCCGACCAGGCTCGGAACGAGAAGGCTCGGATGTCGAACCAGCTCGACAAGCTCCGAGTCGAGCATGAAGGCCGGTCTGCGAGGATCCAGCACCTCGAGGCCGAAGTGAAGAGGCTGGAGGACGAGCTGCGTCGGGAGAAGGAGGGGTCGGCCAATCAGTTGGTCGAGGCCGAGGCGAAGCAGGCGGCGGCTGTGAAGGAGGTGGAGGACGCCACCTTGAAGAAGGCCCAGGGGTACCTCGCGCAGAACATGGCGAAGGCCTTCGCCACTGCCCTCGACCGGGTGCGAGAGGCGTACCCCGGGGTGGACGTCTCGGGATGGCGACTCTTCCCCGGACACGTCGAGGGCTTCGACCCCGAGTCCGAAGGGGAAGAGGAGGAGGAGGAGGAGGACGGCGCTGATGCCGATGCCGGGATTACTGGCGAGGTCCCGAGCGTCACGGCCACTCCACTGGCGGCGGCGTCTCCTTCGGCGAAGTCGACCCCTACTCCGCCTCGTCGCCCGGGGAAAGAGGTCGAGCACTGAATCCGCCTCTCGTTTTATTGTTTTTGGCTGTTTCTGCTCTTTTTCTCTTTTTTTTTTTTATCGAACTTTGTAATGCCTAATAGCGGACTGGCCACCGATTCTTTTGACGTAAATGAAATCAAAATTTTTGCAAGTGTTGGTGCTCGGAAATTCCTGTTTTATGCCCCCTCTTTTGCCGAACCGTCAAACTTTGTTTTTTTTTTTTTTTTTTTTAGAGATGAAAATTTTTCCAAGTGCGGTGCTTCGGCCACGCTCATCGTTTTCGCTGATTGCTCCGATTTCTTTGCAGCTTATGGTGATCCCTCAAGACGTCGAGCTTTCCTGCCCGGACGAAGAGGTTAAAGCCGAAGCTGGCCTAGGGGCGACGAGGCTGTGTCTGGCTAGGTGTAGGGAGAAACTTTATGAGGTCGAGCTCGGATTGCGCCGAGCCGAGAGCGAGAGGAAGCATCTCCAGCTCGTCCTTGGCCGGCGTGATATCGAGATTCGTCGTTTAGAAAGCCGAATCGCCGAGCTCATACCCGAAGGTGAACACTTGCCCACTGATTTCAGTAATGAGATTCGTGTTCAGTGCATTCGTCATAATTTGTCCAAAATAACAGCGGAGAAGGACGAGTTGCTTTCCGAGATACAGCATCTGCAGTCCGTAGAGGCGAAGCTCCGGAGTGAGGGCGAGGGGCTGACGGCCGAGGTGGCCAAGTTGACGACTGAACGAGTCGAGTTGACTGCTGAAGTCGAAGCGCTCAAGAGGGCGACGGTGGATAAAAGCATCGAAGTCACCCACCTTCGGCGCCTCGTTGCTAGTCGATCTGGAGTGCCGGACTCCGCGATACCCCCACGTTTCGAAGTCGACGTTAAAGACGACTCGTTGCGGGACAGGATCTCAGAGTTGGAGGCGGAAGTGGCTCGTCTGAAGCCACATTCAGGGCCGATCAACGTTCGAAGCACGTCATGCACTCGTGCTGAGAGTGAGCGGGGCATTACTTTCTATGAGATGGCGACCCGTCAGCGGATCGGCCAACCAAGCCCGGGGGACGCGCAGAGCTCGGTGGCAATCTCCTCGAGCGGGGCGTCTGTCGGCGTAGCTGCCAGGAGCGGTGCCGAGGATACGTCCCAGTTTGCCGGCTTGGGGTCGCGCTCCGGGGACAAGCGTCGTCACTCTCGAGTGTCCTTGAAGCGGAATGCTCCAGCTCCGAAGAAGCGCTGAAGTGGTCGGTTCCGCGCGTTCTTTGCTCTCTCTTTTTTTTTTGCTTTTCGCTAAGTGTGACGAGTCGGTATTGTAAATACCCTTGTTAAGTCGTGCTCCTGTTTGTGTTTGCCTTTGTATCACATCTGTTTCATTAATAAATGCATTATTGCCGAACTTGCGTGTTTCGTTGCTGTGAATGTTGTTTGTCATGGGGTAACTTCTGAACTGTCGAACTCCGAATGGCGAGCTTCTTTTAGGTCGATCATGAGTGGAGTCGCGAAGTAACGTCGAGCCGAGTTGTGCACTTGCTTGATTAGGTTAACGTCGTCGGAGCGTTTTTTAGGACGGTGAGCTGTCCCTAGCTCGTTTGGCGGACTCCGGAACCATTGTCGGTTTAAGGGGTGTAGGAGCAATTTCGAATGGCGAACTACCCTAGCTTGCTTCGGAGAGAGCTTGCGGAGTAGGTTCGAACCAAGTGTTGGACTCCGTACCATTCAACGGCTGTGGGAGCATTTTCGAATGGCGAGCTACTTCTAGCTCGCTTAGGAGCGAGCTCGCGAAGTAGAATCGAGCCAAGTGTTGGACTCCGGAACCATTGTCAGTTTAAGGGGTGTAGGAGCAATTTCGAATGGCGAGCTACCCCTAGCTCGCTTAGGAGCGAGCTTGCGGAGTAGGGTCGAACCAAGTGTTGGACTCCGTACCATTCAACGGCTGTGGGAGCATTTTCGAATGGCGAGCTACTTCTAGCTCGCTTAGGAGCGAGCTCGCGAAGTAGAATCGAGCCAAGTGTTGGACTCCGGAACCATTGTCAGTTTAAGGGGTGTAGGAGCAATTTCGAATGGCGAGCTACCCCTAGCTCGCTTAGGAGCGAGCTTGCGGAGTAGGGTCGAACCAAGTGTTGGACTCCGTACCATTCAACGGCTGTGGGAGCATTTTCGAATGGCGAGCTACTTCTAGCTCGCTTAGGAGCGAGCTCGCGAAGTAGAATCGAGCCAAGTGTTGGACTCCGGAACCATTGTCAGTTTAAGGGGTGTAGGAGCAATTTCGAATGGCGAGCTACCCCTAGCTCGCTTAGGAGCGAGCTTGCGGAGTAGGGTCGAACCAAGTGTTGGACTCCGTACCATTCAACGGCTGTGGGAGCATTTTCGAATGGCGAGCTACTTCTAGCTCGCTTAGGAGCGAGCTCGCGAAGTAGAATCGAGCCAAGTGTTGGACTCCGGAACCATTGTCAGTTTAAGGGGTGTAGGAGTAATTTCGAATGGCGAGCTACCCCTAGCTCGCTTAGGAGCGAGCTTGCGGAGTAGGGTCGAACCAAGTGTTGGACTCCGTACCATTCAACGGCTGTGGGAGCATTTTCGAATGGCGAGCTACTTCTAGCTCGCTTAGGAGCGAGCTCGCGAAGTAGAATCGAGCCAAGTGTTGGACTCCGGAACCATTGTCAGTTTAAGGGGTGTAGGAGCAATTTCGAATGGCGAGCTACCCCTAGCTCGCTTAGGAGCGAGCTTGCCAAGTGTTGGACTCCGTAACCGTTGTGACATTTAAGAGTTACAAGCAGAGGGATGTAATAGTAGTGAAAACATGAAGAAACTTCATTTATTAACATCTAATGATCGGCTGCTTCTAAAGTTGCTAGCCGTTATTACAGTAATAAAAGAAAGCACAAAAAGGACAAACTATGACTAGAGAAAGGAGGGGAACGGTTCGACATCTCGAGTTACTTGGAGAGATGTAGTTGCCTTCTCCTGGTATTTCAAAAGATGGTCGGCGTTCCAAGTCCGGGGAATTTCTCTGCCTTCGAGATCCTCTAGCTTGTACGTACCGGGGCGGATTACTTTCGAGATCTTGTACGGTCCCTCCCAGTTCGGGGCCAGCTTGCTTTTCTGCCCAGGGAATGATATGGCCAACTTCCGAAGGACTAAATCCCCTTCTTTGAGGTCCGTTGGGCGGACTCTCTTGTTGTATGCCAGCTCGATCCTTCTTCGGTAAGCTTGCTGGCGTATGGCAGCTCTCTCTCGGATTTCGTCTATCAGATCTAGGCTTGTTCTGAGTTCTCTAGCATTCTGCTCTTCTTCATAAGCGATCAGGCGAGGAGAGGGTATCCCGACTTCTAGGGGGATGATGGCTTCGGCCCCATAGGTGAGATTAAATGGGCTCTCGCCTGTTGGGGTCCGCTTGGTGGTGCGGTGATTCCAGAGTACGTTCGGCAGCTGATCGACCCAGAGTCCCTTGGAACACTTGTCTAACCTCTTCTTGATTCCCGCAAGAATCTGTCGGTTGGCATTCTCAGCTTGGCCATTCGACTGGGGATGGGAGACGGAGGAGAATCGGTGTTGTATGGAAAGGTCTTCACACAAGGCTCGGAAGGCGGCTCCAGTAAACTGTGTCCCGTTATCTGTGACTATGACTCGGGGAACGCCGAATCGGCAAATCACATTCTTCCAGAAGAACTGAACGACCCTATGTTCGGTGATCGTAGCCAGGGGCTCGGCTTCTATCCACTTAGAGAAATAGTCGACTGCCACGACTAGGAACTTTAGCTGTCCGGGGGCTGGAGGGAATGGTCCCAGTAAGTCCATCCCCCACATAGCGAAGGGAACGGGACTTGATAGGGAGGTCAGCGGTGCCTGCGGAAGACGTCGGATGTCTGCATACTTTTGGCAGGAGCTGCACTGCCGAACGTGTCGTTCGGCGTCCCGCAGGAGAGTGGGCCAGTAATATCCATAGTTCAATACCTTGCGCGCCAGAGCCCTGGATCCAGAATGGGCTCCGCCGATCCCCTCATGGAGCTCCTGTAGGGCGTAGTCGGCTTGCTCGGGGGAGAGGCACCTTAGGTACGGTCGACCATCCGCTTGGGTGAAGGAGCGTTTGTATAAGATGCCTTCGAGCAAAGTAAAACGCTCGGCTCGGGCCCTAATTCTTCGTGCTTCCCTCGGATCTTCAGGGAGGAGTCCGTTCCTCAGGAATTCGACAATGGGTTTCATCCAGTTGTCTTCGAGGAGGACGGGTAATGCTTCAACGGAGTCTGGCGCTTCGTCCTCTATGCTCGGCTTTAGGAGGACTTCTATCAAAACGGTCTGTTCCAGACCTTGAAGGGAGGAGGAGGCTAACTTGGATAAGGCGTCGGCCTGAGCATTTTCTTCTCGAGGGATCCTTTGGATGAGAGCCTCGTCGAACAGCGCCATGAGGCCCTTTACTTTGGACAAGTATTTAGCCATTCTATCGTCGCGGGCTTCATACTCGCCGAGGACCTGGTTAACAATCAACTGGGAGTCGCTGAAAATCCGTAGCCGATGTGCCCCAGCATTTTGAGCCATTCGAAGCCCGGCTATTAGTGCTTCATATTCGGCCTCGTTGTTCGAGGCTTTGAAATTTATCCGGAGTGAGTATTGGAGGACGAAGCCATCTGGTCCTGCCAGGATGACTCCTGCCCCGCTACCCTCATTACAAGAGGACCCGTCAACATAGACCGACCAGACGGGGGGTCCCTTTGTTGCTTGGCCAGACTCAGGGATTGTAGTCTCAACTATGAATTCGGCCAGTGCCTGTGCCTTGATTGCAGTCCGAGGCTGATAAGTTATATCGTGCTGGCTCAGCTCGATCGACCACTTCATGAGGCGACCAGAAGTCTCGGGTTTGTGAAGAATCTGTTTCAGTGGCTGGTCGGTAAGGACGACCACCGAATGAGACTGAAAGTAGGGTCTAAGTTTTCTCGCGGCCATTACCAGGGCATACGCCATTTGCTCAATTTTCGGGTACCGAAGTTCGGCATCCCGGAGCACCTTGCTGACGTAGTATATGGGCTTCTGAGCCCTTTCTTCTTCTCTGACTAAGATCGCACTGAGCGTCTGCTCGGAAGCCGCGAGGTAGAGGTAGAGCGGTTCGCCGGGTACTGGTTTGCTAAGGAGAGGGGGATTGACGAGGTAGGCTTTAAGCTGGTCAAAGGAGTCTTGTTGCTGCTGCCCCCACTCGAATCCTTTAGCCGCCCTGAGGGCTTTGAAGAACGGGAGGCATTTCTCCCCGGACTTCGACAGGAAGCGCCCTATGGCGGCTAAGCGACCAGTCAGCCTCTGAACTTCTTTGACATTTCTAGGGGGGGTCATGTCCAGTATGGCCTTGGTCTTCTCCGGATTCGCCTCTATTCCTCGCTGGCTAACCATAAAGCCGAGGAACTTGCCTGATGAGACGCCGAACGCACATTTGTTCGGGTTGAGCCTCATATTGTTCCTTCTCAAAACATCAAATGCTTCTTGGAGGTCGGTCACATGATCAACACCTCGGATGCTTTTCACCAGCATGTCATCGACATACACTTCCATGTTTCTGCCGATCTGAGCCTGAAAAACTTTGTTGACGAGGCGCTGGTATGTTGCCCCTGCGTTCTTTAGGCCGAATGGCATGACCCTGTAGCAATAAAGGCCTTGGTCGGTTACAAAAGACATCTTTGGGATATCTGGCGGGAACATCCTTATCTGATTGTAACCCGAGAAAGCGTCCATGAAGCTTAGAAGCTCATGTCCCGAGGTTGCGTCAATCAGAGTGTCGATGCTCGGTAGAGGGAAGGGATCTTTGGGACAGGCTTTGTTGAGGTCGGTGAAATCAATGCAAATTCTCCATGTTCCGTTGGACTTCTTCACCATTACTACGTTCGATAACCATTCAGGGTAGTTTACCTCCTGTATGAATCGGGCCTTCAGCAATTTATCTACCTCTTCTTTAATAGCGAGCTGTCGCTCGGGGGCGAACTTACGCCTCTTCTGCTGAACCGGTTTGGACCCCGGATCAACACTCAAGCGGTGGACTAAGAGCTCTTCGGAGATACCGGGCATGTCAGCTGCGGACCATGCGAAGAGGTCTTGATTGTCTCGGATGCATTCCACAATATCTGAGTATAGGGCGGACGGGAGGGCCTTGCTTACGAAGAACTTGCGGGTCGGCTCTTGTTCGGAGAAGAGCACCTCCTCCAGTTCGTCCGCTGGCTCGGAGGTCGGTCTTGTGGAATCTTGGGGAATTTCCAGGGTCTCTAAAGAGAGGACGGGCCCAAGGGTCGAAGTCATATAGCATTTCCGGGCCTGCTCCTGATTTCCCCTTACTTCTCCGACCCCGGATCGGGTGGGAAATTTCATCTTCAGATGATATGCCGAGGGAACTGCTTCCAGAGCCGCGAGGCCGGGCCTGCCCAAAATGACGTTGTAGGCAGCGGGAACATCCACTACCATGAAGTCCATTGGCTCCGTTCTGGTGGTAGGGGTTTGTCCGGCAGTTACATCGAGGGTGATCACCCCTTCTATAGTTACCGGAACCCCCGTGAACCCATGGAGAGTGTAACCGGCAGGTTTGAGTCTGTCTCTGGAGAGCTTTAGGCCTTTGAAAGCGGAGAGGAATAGGATGTTGACGGAGCTGCCGTTGTCGACTAAGATCCTCTCCACTTTGAAATTTGCCATGTGGAGGCTGATGACGAGAGCGTCACAATGCGGGATACGGACTCCCTCGAGATCTTCGTCGGAGAAGGTAACTGGCACTCCGAGGCCCTTGGGAGGAGGCGTGGTTCGGACTGAATTGACCTCTCTGATAAACGCTTTTCGGGAGGAGTTCGAGGAGCCTCCCATCGGACCCCCATGGATGAGGTGGAGGACTCGCTCATCCTCGAAGTCTGGCGTCTCTTCTCTTTCTGGACGCTTGTTAGCCCCCCGAGGCGGGAGAGGGAGCTCGGCTCGGTCCTTTTTTACAAACTTCGTCAGCTGTCCCCTCTGGATAAGGGCTTCGATCTCGTTCCTGAGAGCACGGCAGTCGTTGGTGTCATGCCCGTGGTCCCGGTGATAGCGGCACCATTTCTCTTTATCTCTTCTCTTGGCGGGAGTATTCATTTTGGGAGCTGGAGGCAAGACCCCGTCTTTTTCGACCTCCATGAAGATGGCCGAGAGGTTAGCGTTGAGGGGAGTGAACTTCTCGAATCTAGGGGGAGGTCGGCGCTGGCCGGCATTATCCTTCTGGAGCTTCTTGGCTCCTTCTTCTTCTGCCCCCTTCCTTTTGAGCCCGGAGGCGGGCGCTTCCCAGTTGGGGGGTCGCTCGGCCTCTTCAGCCCGAATGTACTTTTCGGTGCGAAGAAGAAGGTCGGAAAAGTCATGTGGGGGTTTCTTGGCAAGGGAGGAGCGGAGGTTGGAATTGAGAATGTTGGATTGGAATGCTGCGGTAGCGATCGATTGGTCGAGGGAGGCAATAGTTCTAGCTTCGGCTGTGAACCTCTTCACGTAGTCCCTCAGTTTTTCCCCCTTTTGCTGACGGAGGTGCAATAGTGAGATGCTGGTTTTCTCGGTCCTTCGGCTGCTGATGAAATGGGTGATGAACAGGGTCTCGAACTGTTCGAAGGAGAATATTGACGCCGGGGCAAGACGAGAGTACCATTCTCGAGCCGGGCCTTTCAGAGTTGCAGGGAATGTTTTGCAGAGGAGGGCATCGGACGCTTGATGGAGGAGCATCAAAGTCTTAAAGCCTTCGATGTGGTCAACTGGATCGGTCTCCCCAGTGTAGTTCTCAAACTGGGGAGGTTTGAAACCGAAGGGAACAGGAGTATCCACTATGGTCCGAGAGAACGGGGGTCGGCTAGGACGGAGGGTCCTCCCCCTGAGTTCTTCTTCTCGGTTTATCTGTCCCAAGAGTTTTTCCACCTCGTTCAGGCGGCGGTTCATGGTGTCATCTCTCCGGCGGTGATCTGCCGAGCCACGGGACTCGTCTTCGTATGATGGGGAGCGAGGGCGACGGTAGCTTCAGGAACGACGAGGACTTGGGGTGCGTCTGGAATTGGTAGGAGCGGGTCGAGGAGAAGGGGAACGTTGGCGAGGGCTCCGGACCGGAGGAAGGGAGGGGGCCCTCGGCTCATTGGGATTCTGACGGAGATTGAGGGCCTGTTGTACCATTGCTTGGAATTGCTGGAACTCGGCACGGGTGATGGGTGCCTCATTGTTCCGATGCTGCTGCCGACCTGCTGGAGAGTGCCTCCTTCGGTAGTGATCGGGGGAGTCTTTTCTCCCTCTTCGGGCGGGGGACCCCCTGTGTCCCCGGTGTCGGGGGGATCGCTCTTGGCGGGAGGCTTCTCCCCGAGCCCGCTTTTCGTCCAGATGGCGACGAAGGTCCTTATCCTCCGGGCGTTTGGGATGGGCATCGTGGCGACCAGAGGCTCGGGGATGATGGGAGGCCATGGAGGCACTGAAGGCGTTGTGGATGGAGAGGTTCTCTTGGTGAAGAGGCTGTTTCTGAGGGTTAGGACCCTTTGGATCAGGAGGGGGGTTCTGCTGAAGCGGCTCTTCCATGGTAGGAGGGAGTTGCCCTTGTTGCTGAGCGGGATCAGGATGGACTTCTTGCTGGTCAGGGTTGGGCGCTCGGTTGGAGCCCCTAGATCTAACTTTGCGAGGCGGCATGGTAGGAGAGAACCTGTTCACCGGGAAGAGGAGAGGTCCCTATTCGTTAGTTTCCCACAGACGGCGCCAATCTGTTGCCGCTAAATTTGGTGTGGGGGCAAACAGATAGAACTTGTGGATTCTTGGGGAAACTGAATAGGAAAACCTGCGTACCTGTTCCGTCGGGCCTCGTTCGTCGTTCCTGCCGTGCACCTGCAAAAAGTGCGGGACACCGGGGGGGATCCCGGCGACGCACCCTCCGACGCTCAAGTCAGTAATCAAAGAGATTATGAAAGAGCGTAAAAACTGGTGAAGAGTTGATTACCCCTTAATGGAGATGGATGGGGGGTATTTATAGGCGTCTTAGGGAGTGGATTAGGAATGTAATCCCCGTGATTCGATAAGGAATGTCCTCCATAATCAGATGAGGAAGGTAATCTGACAATATATATTCCCCGTAATCAGATAAGGAATTTAATCCCTAATCCCCCGTGAAAAGATAGACGTTCATCAGGGCCGTTGATCATATTTAATCAGGAACCCTGACTCTATCTTGATGGATTGGGTACGCAGCGGGTGGAGACCCGCACCCTCTTGGTGGTGGATCCATTCGCGGATCATTGGGCCCTAGGAGGGCAGATCCAATATCCGCTTTGGTCCTTTTGTGGGTGAAATTACCGTTTTACCCTCAGGTCTCGAGATTCGCGCCCGATTTGGACGGTTCCGATTAAACCCCATTTTTAGCCATATCAGGTATCTAATTGGTAATCATAAAAAAATAAAGGATCATTCTGCTTTTTCAATTCGAAAAGCTCAATGAGCATTTGCCTGTCATGTCCTTTCAAACCTTCCACCGAATCTCTTCTTAGATTTCTAACACGGTTTCAGTGAATCCAATTTTATCATGATCCCCCGTCACGCCCCGCTTCCCAAAAAAGAATACGGAATACGGATACGTGACTAAGCCTAGTGAATGATTTTCATCATCCATAAGCTATTCAAGAATCTTTACAATATTTCACAAGAATAATCAGAGTCGGAAGCAAAAGAATCAACCAAGCATGCACATATTGTAACACCCCACAAATTATTTTAAATTAAAAAAAATACATTTTTTGATTTTTTGCACGTATGATGCACGTGCAAAATTGTTATTCTCATTTGTTATTCTCATTTACAAATTTTTAGCATGCATAAATTTTATTTAGTCTTTCTTTTGATCCATGGACCTATAAACTAAAATCTAGCCCATTAGGAGAGGAGCCCACTAGATAATTAAATAAATTAATTAGAAATGAGCCCATGTAACAAGCCTACTATTAAAATCACATTTTTAGTTAAACATGCACTAATACATGACAAATTACAAATGTTAGTACACATTTAGAGTTATAGAAATGTATACATATTTGTTTATACATATGTGCATGCATACACCAAATGAATTTGGCCGGGAATGTGTACTAGGGGGTGGCCGGTTTTGGAGTGGGGAGGAGAAAGGTTTGGAGTTGGAGTTGTGAAGAGTGGGGAGGTGAAGAGATGGGGGTTTTAGGAGTTTAGAACTTGAATGGTTGTATGAATTAATTTGAAGAGTTATTAGGGTGGGATTTTTGCACTTTAGACCCTCCGAAAATCCTATAAATAGAGCCCCATTCCCTACCTTTCTCTTGCACCAAAAGCATTATCAAAATCAAAAGAAAGAAAGAAAGAAAAGAAAGAGAGTGAGAAATCTTTTGCTGGGGGGAAATTTTGCTAGAGAGAAGAAGCCATTGCTAGGAGAGGGAGCTTGCCAGGAGGAGAAGCCATTGCTAGGAGTTTGTCTTGGAGCTAGAAGAAGTGTCCCATCCTTCCTTTCAAATTATTCAAGCTTCACATAAGGTGAGTGTTCTCATACTTTCTAAAGTAGGACTTGCATGCTAAGTTAGTTTAAAGAGTAATATAAGTTGAATGATATAGTTGAAGAATCCATGCGATTAAAATATACAATGATCTTGTTGAAAGTTAGTGAACAAATTATTACCATGCTAATTAAGATGTAGAAAAAAATAATCATATGGACCATGTCAGAATGTTTGCAAATTCTTGTTTGTCAAACGTATGATAAGTATGAGTAATGATTAAAGAATATATTTTTTTGTGACATAATGCTTAAAAAGAAGAAACAAAAGATAAAGATAAAATTTTTGTTAATTTTGACATGTCGACATTGTTAAACATACTAGTTTTCGCATGAAGAAATACTTGAGATAATTATGGTTGAATTAGAGATACATTTGGTCTTTTGTACAAAATTTTAATTTGTATAAAAATGTTGAGGATACTTCTTTGATAAGTAAATTAAAGAAAATAAAGTTGTTGTTATGGAACTAATTAGATTATTATAAAAGTATAATATGCTAGAAAGAACGAATGTAAAAATTGTGAGTTTGTTTTATTTTTCTAAAATACGATCTACAAGGCAGTGGGTTACTATTATAAATCTCAGTTTATATAAGTCTATTTCAACTAAATGAAAGGCTTGATCATAATTAGAGGAATCGAGTTTCTTTGTAAAAGATATGAAATAACAAAAAATAGAACAAAAACTTATCAATGGACTCTATGTCGACTGGCACACTTGGCCTAGTGGTCGGAGGTTGCGTCGACGTTCTCTGAGGTCCTGGGTTCGAAACCCGTTAGGCCAAGTATACAACTTTTTTTTGTTTGTCACTTTAGAATTCACTGAAAACCTAGAGTGAAAATTAAGGGTTTTCGTTAAAGCATTTGAACAATAAGTCCAAATGGACTTACTGGTTGGCGCGCTCTGACTTGGGCGCTGGCTCTGTTGGCTCGGGTTCGAAACCCAGGGTTAGCACATATTTTTTTTGATGGTTTTAATACATTTAGGGAGTCTTAATGCATTTGAAATCTTTGGGAAAAATCCTAGTACTCATAAAACATGATGGAGAATTTATAGAAAATAGTTTTTTTAGATTTTTTCGTTTATTGAAAAGCAATAGACATTTGAGAGACATTATTTTGTACTAAAAAAATGAGACATTATTTTTGTGCTAAAAAGGAGCAAAATGAGAAATGAAAA
The DNA here is from genome assembly GCA_017893485.1 of Hemerocallis citrina. NCBI lineage: Eukaryota > Viridiplantae > Streptophyta > Magnoliopsida > Asparagales > Asphodelaceae > Hemerocallis > Hemerocallis citrina. Next base: position 71,903,654 of record CM030367.1, on the reverse strand, counting down.
TGAGATTTGACATTATTAATGAGATTTATTGGTAGAGTGAGAACAAACTGTCCATAAAAATAAATTTCTCTTGATATGATGATTCACTTATGCAAAATTAGAGTATTTGGTACATGTTGAAATGTGAATTAGTTATTTGCACTTAAGTTATTAAACAGTTTGATGTTGAATGAAGTTTGTTCATGAAAAAGACTTATTATTATTAAAGAATCATGAATAGTGCTACAATGAGACATTGCTTAAGTTGTGAAATGAGTTGAAAGATGAAATCATCTAGGTTTAAGACATGATTCTTAAAGGGTATGTGTACCCATAATTTTTGTACATGAAAGTTTATGATTAAGAATTAGTAAGACCTCGGTTACCGGCAACATTGAAAGAAAGATTTTGAGACTTGATTTCGAGATATTGATGTCGGGCGATCTTGTACTTTTGTGAACAAATCCGGTAGGAGGTAAAACTGATTCTAGGATTCATAACACATTCATGTCTTGAACTAAAATAATTAGGCACTTAGGTGAAGATGTAGTAAACCTTGGCAAACGTAAGTGGATTGCCTCTATATAGTCGGCGGTGGATCTCCGTGGCTATAGAACTAGTCGGCGGACTGAGGTTGCTCTGTGGGAGACGGATTTTGTTTATATTTAAATCTGGGACTTGGCGAAGTCGGGCAGATAGTTTACTGTCTCCAATGTATATACGTATACCAGGGCTGGGGGGGCACTAACGGGATGATTCGCACGATGAGAGAACCATTATAATAGTCGTCGGGCTGGGACCCATAATCATGGAATGATCTAAACCTTGTTTTATTACGGGATAGTTTTCATGGCGAGGGATCGAGCCCTTTATTGTGGAGTACGTAGGCGCTTGCCCTCGAACCTCTGTAGTATGGGATGCATAGAATCCGAACAAGTGTGCATTAGTGTCATCCTAGTATAAATTGTGTGCATTAGGTATTAAGGCATGACATATACTTACATGTTTAGAGTAGTCACGATTTAACACTTTATTGTTCATTCAATCTTTTTGTGATTTGATAAAGTAATGAGATCGTTATACTATTTTCGGCATAGAGAGGATAGCCGTGTATAACATTTCGTCGGTTGAAATCAAACTAACATACCCACAGTCTTACATGCAGGTAATGGAAGTTCATGAAGCAATAAAGTGGATATGCTGATACTATTTTGTTTAAAGATGTATTTTATTTCATTGTAATTTTTAATTCTTCCGCTGTGTAAAAAAAGTGTGCTGTAACTCTGATGTACTATTGGAAAAGTTTTAAATTCCTTGTAAAATTGTACGAAGTGAAGTAAAGATCCTGTGAAATCTCGAATTCGGCCTTATTTGGAATTCGGGGTGTTACACATATGAACCAAAATACCAACAAGAATACTTGAAACCAAAATATATTAATCTCAAATAATCCAGATCTGAATAAGTCAAATATCCTGGGTCACATTACCCAAATACAAATAAATCCAAGTATAAGATACATTATTCAAATAGCAACAAGAAATAATAATATTAGCAGGGGAAAAAATCATGATAGCAAAACTCCAGCATCTAGTATCTCATCTCGTTTATTCCATCTGGCAGCTGATCTCCAAAATTTGCAATTTAATAAATTGTAGTAAGAGAAAAAAGAAAGCAAACTCCTGTCAATGCAAGTTACGGGCCGCTTGTAGTGTAGGATACAAGTACATGGGAAAACTAACTAATAACATGGAAAATGCATAATAACAAAATAGAATACTAGCATGATAAGATGAACAAGTACGAGTGGCATGTTTCAAGTGTCAAGTAAACAAGTATCATGTAAACAGGTAACAAGTATCATGAATCAAGTATCACGAAATCAAATAACAAGTGTCAAATAGTTAAGTACAAGTATCAAGTAGCAAGTGTCAAGTGATCATGTTCAAGTCTTGTGTTATTACTAACTAGGTAGCACTTCATGCATCTATATTTTTACTACATGGTTGCTACATTCAAACAAGTTTTGTTTAGATTTCGTAGGGGATTCTATAGGTCATGTACTCGGGTATCACAGAATCACAGAACTTGAACGGTAAACTTGATCGGTAACAGAAATTAACTTGATCGGTAACTTGATCGGTAAACTTGATCAGTAAACTTGATCAGTAACAAAAATTAACTTGATCAGTAACTTGATCGGTAACTTGGTCGGTAACTTGATCGGTAACTTGATCGGTAACAGAAATTAACTTGATCGGTAACTTGATCGGTAAACTTGATCAGTAACAGAAATTAACTTGATCGGTAACTTGATCGGTAAACTTGATCGGTAGACATGTCATACGGAAAACATGCGTCCCCTTCCGAGTATAGGCTCCTATATTGTCCATTACTAGATCTTTCTCTTAACCCCGGCTTGGTTATTTATTATTATTTGCAAACAGACATGTACGTGTCACAAAACAGGACAATAATAGCATGGGATGAACAAGTAATAGATTCAGGTTGCAAGATAAACATGCATGGGTGAAAGATAACTCATAAAAGAATAGTACAACGAAGATTTCAGTTCAGGACAGCAAGACAGTACTGCACTAAAATAGGGATTCCCGTTGCTACAGAAATTCAAATCTGGATCCGTAGAAGAATCTGGAAAATAAACTTCCAGACGAATCCAGCAAAAATATATAAATCATATAGTATTTCACAAACTCAAGTCTCAAAATAGGTTTGAATCCAGAAAACACGTTCAGTCAGAAATCAGAAGATTGTATTCAAAGTCAGGAAAACAGCATGAAAACTCTTTAATTAAATCCACGAAAAATCTGGGGTATTTCCCTATATGTGTAGCATCAGAATATAAAGTTTCAGAATTTTTCAATAAAAACAGAATAGTCAAGTAAAATCAGAAAACAACAAGACACGACAGTTTTGTAAATTTGAAATCACAAACACTATAGTACGAAAAAAACAATATCTCACAAACCATAAATCGAAATCCAAATCCGTGAAAAGGGTGATAAAATGATACAGTAGGCTAACTTTCATATTCAGAAATATTTTAGAAACAGCAAGTAGAATTAGGTTGAAATCAAGTTCTTTACTGAACAATAGCAAAATTCTACATGTAAAATCTTTATTTGCAAGTATGAAAAGGTTGGTAAAACATCTCAAATAAATCTACCAAAATTCTGGGTAAACCCCAATCAAGTCTAGAAATACTAAGCCAAAGTTCAGATCAAAATAATAATTTTAATACCATAATAAAAATACAGAATTCATAGAAAACAAAATCTGGAAATCTTTTGACACTACTGTAGTAAAATCGACATAACTCACAAACCGAAAATCGAAACTGAGATCCGTAGAAAGGGTTGGAAAATAGACAGAATTCTCTACAAATCATGCTCACAAAATATTCTCAAATACTAACCTTAATAGGATCTAAAATACTGATCAAAACTGAAAATATCGCATATGCACAAAATCAACTAGTTCACATAGAACTCATCCAAAACACAACCAAACATGATATAGAGTATACTAGATGTCCAAGCAACATGTTATAGGTTATTCCACAAGTATATAACAAGTCTACCACGAATAACACGAACCAGCACAAGATATCATATGAATAACACGTATATATGCAACAAGAAGTGGTCAATCCTATGTTATATCATGTCATGTATGTCGTGAGGCAACTGTGTTCAAGATAACACAATAGCGACAATATCAACAAGAGAATTCACACACACATTGTCTCTAGAACCCAACTACACTACAGGCAGTATTTAGCACTTGTATTTGCAAAGGGATTTAATACATGTTACTTGCCTGAGAGACGACGACGGGACGAAGTAAAGAGCAAGAATAACGGGAACGGATTCCCAGGCACGAACACAATGATCGCACAATCCACGAACCAAGAACAAGAACACGACGAACCCAAACACGAAGAAAACCCATGAACATAAACGCGGGCAACAAACCACGGCAACGAACTCAACGACGAACTCCGAAACACGCCCACGAACAACGAGCAAAGAACGCACAACCACACGGACCAACGAGAACACACACACACACACACAACCCAACTCAACACAATCATGCCCGCACACCAAGAAGGCAAGAGAGAAGGATCGACTGCGGCTATTGCTGCCTGCAATGCGTTGAGACAGGGAGGACGTGCCAAGGGGCACCGAGGGGCAGCCGGCGATGCGACTGAACAGCATGGGGGGGTTACTCTGCTGTGGGTGGCTGGCGCTCGGAAAGAGGCAGCGTGGCGGGGATAGGGTGCTGCGACTGGTGGACCGACGAGGAGGTCGCCGCAGGCTGTGGGTCATCACTGGGGCACTGCTGACATTACTGCAGCATCGGGGGGAGACATCACATGTGTGTGGCGCTGTAGGAGTATTCGCCTGCAGGGGGTGACACAGCGCTGAGGTGGCCGTCGCATGGGTGCAACAGCGGAGGGGAGAGGGTGCACGGTGGGGTGGTCAGGTCGGGAGGTAAACGAGGTGAAGGAGAGAAGGATTGGGAGGGTTGATGAGAGCCGCTGCATGGGTAAAATATGGGTTTATATAAACAGGAAGGAGAGGGAGTTAGGGTTAGAAGAGAAGAGAGGCGGCTGAGTATATAGAGTATAGGAGTTTTCGGGTAGGGTAGGTATTAACGGGTTTGGGTTATTAAATGGGTATTGGTTTTAGGTGCAAAGGGTGATAACGGGTTCTTGGGTTCAATAGGGGTAATGGGTTGGGGTGTTAGGGAAATAATAATGGGTAATAGGTTATTGGGTTGGGTATTAATGGGTAAATAGGTTTAAATGGGTTTAAATCCATTAAGAATAGAATTAGGGTTTTAGGATTATTAAATCCAATTGAAAATATTTATAAAAATATTAGATAAAAATATGATCTATATAAAAAATGTAATTTGCATTACACTATAGAGTTTATTTGAAATAACTACAAATACCATTAGTAAATAAAAGTGGATTTTTAATAACTAGTCAAAAATATCAATAATAACCATAATACTAATAACAACAATAATAAAAAGAGTAATAAAAAAAATAAGAATTGTATTACAATATAATAATCATAGAAAATATTTACAAATAAGTTCACTAATCGAAAACAAATTTTAATAGGAGATCCAATAATACAATTCGACAAAAGAATTTGAAAACTGAAAAAATAATTTGTGAAAATTTTAAATATGGATAATACACAAAAATTTGTTTTTTGGGAAAACAGGGGTTACACCTCCACTTGCACCTTTGAAGAAAAGTATTTGTTTACATATAGGGACATTAGCTTCGGTAAGTTGACCAACACTCTTTTATCGGATTTTGACACTTTACGGTTTCGAGGTACCAAATGACTTCTACCGAGTGAACTAAATTTGTGATTGTGTGGTTCATTAAATAAATAAATAACCCATGTACTATTTTGTTCGTTTAGTTTTACACGAACTAAAGCTTTACAACCCGTTCTAGAAGTAGTTCCCCGTCTACCATCATTAGGCTGACTCGGTGACTTCCCGACTCTATTACATGCATATGATTTATTGATTACATCGATTCCTTGTATTTATTCCCACCCTTACACATAGCGAAACCTGCACATCTAGAATATGATGCATCAAATTTCTCCGCTTCATCTAAAGTACAGAACGTCATACCTATTTTTGGTTTTAGGTGCTCGTCAACTTGCGGCTGAGATTCACCACTTTCTTGTGCACAACTAAATTTTTCACCAGAAATGGAACTTCCTTCAACATTGTGCATACCTTACATAAAAAATAATAAAACAATTATAATACACTAATCATATAGACGATATTACACTATTTGCATATATATTGACACAAGACACCATACACAAATGGCAACAAAAAATTCCAAATCTTTGCGAGTGGGTCGGGCTCACCTAACACAAGTCAACACAACTTCTAGAAGTGAGTTTCGACTCATTATTTGCGATATAAGGTCGTGTATCACTTTATTTGGCTTTTGTTGACCAAAAGTGGTACACGGTCGTATCTCGCAAACCGTAAATCAAAAACCACTTCTATAATTTGTGTTGGCTTTTGTTAGGTGAGCCCGACCCACTAACAAAGTTTCATAATTTTTGGATACCATTTGTGAAGTTTTCTAGTGTAACCGTACTCAAATTTTTTGAAGTTATAATTGTTGTCGTTATAGCTATGTGAGAAAACCGCACAAACGACATCAAAAAATTCCGAAACTTTGTGAGTGGTCCTACTCACGTAACACAACCCAATGCAACTTATAGAGTTGAGTTTCACTTCATGGTTTACGAGATACGGCCGTGTATCGCTTTATTTTGGTTTATCTTGATCAAAAGCGATACTCGTCCGTATCTCGCAAACTGTAAGTCAAAATTCACCTTTACAAGTTGCATTGGCTTGTGTGGGGTGATTCCATCTGCCAACAAAGTTTCAGAATTTTTGGATGTCGTTTGTGCTGTTTTATATGATTTCGTACTCAAAATATCCAAAATTAGTTGTTTAGGTTCTAAAAGTGAGTGAAAACGTGAGAAAATCGCACAAACGACATCCAAAAATTCCGAAAAACTCACCCCACATAAGCCAACACAACTTCTAGAATTGGTTTTTGACTCACGAGTTTCGAGATACGGTCGTGTATCGCTTTTGGTCAAGAAAAACTAAAATAAAGCGGTATACGGCCTTATCTCACAAACTGTGAGTCAAAACTAACTTCTACAAGTTTTATTGGCTTGTGTTACATGATTCCAACCTATCGCAAAGTTTCATAATTTTTGGATGATAACCATACTAAAAAAATTCATTATTTAGTTATTGTTGTTTGAGATACATGAGAAAACCACAAAAACGGCATCAAAAATCCAAAAGCTTTGCGAGTTGGTCGGATTCACGCAACACAAGCCAACGCAACTTGCATAAATGAGTTTGACTCATGGTTTGCGAGATACGGCCATGTACCGCTTTATTTTAGTTGTTCTTGAACAAAAGCGATACATGGTCGTATCTCTCAAACCGTGAGTTGAAAATCACTTCTATAAGTTCTGTTGGCTTGTGTAGGGTGAGTCCGACCTACCCGAAAAGTTTCGGATTTTATTGAACCATTTAGGCGGTTTTACTAATATTGAACAATTAAAAATATGACTAAATATACAATTTTTTGATGTCATTTGTGTGATTTTCTCACGTATCTCTAACTACAACAATTATAACTGTTAGAAAATGAGTGTTTTATACACCATTTACGAACCGATTTTTGAGCAATTTTTTGAGTAAGATCCTCAATGAATTATTGAGAGATCTTGATTGATTTGTGTTCTCCTTCGTGAGTAGATCAAAATCATATATTGGTTTGCTAAAAACGGTTAAGGGGTGAATGAGAAATTGTCTCTCAAAGTGAGAAGTTTTCATTCTTGAAATGGGTTAAGGGAACATAGTCCCACATCGGAAAAATCAAAGAAAATAGAAGAGGATATATAGCAACCTCCTTCTAAGCATTGTAAGATAGCTAGAAGAGAGGCTCTCTCTCGCGCGCGCAGGGCGGTGGTGGGTGCAAATTTCGGATCGGATTACATGCAACTTGTGTGCGCCCGCATGACCTGCGGACACGAATGCCGGACCGACTTGACCCCACCCCGTGTAAAAGCCACTTTTTGCTATAGTTTTGATTTTTCTTTTTGTAACGGCTGAAATGAATGCAGAAACGGTTCTGTCTTTCAATGCTGTATTGAATGTTTTGTCTGCCGTTACACTGAAGGCATTCAAAGGCAATGATTGATGTCTGCCGTTACAGTGTCAGCATTCAATTGGTTGTCTGCCGTTAAAATGAAGGTATTAAAAGCCTTGTCTGCCGTTACGGTTTTAACCCTGGCTCTATAAATAGAGGCCTCCCCTCTCATTTCTTGACTGCAATAGAAACCTTCTTTCTTTCCTTCTCTGAGTGTTGTTCTGTTCTGTTCTTCGGTCCTGTTTTATTTCTTTGGTAAGTCGGTGATAGGGTTCTGATGCTGCTGTTCAGTTCGAGAGTGCTACGTGGTGCCTACGTGATCTCGCCGGTCATTGCATCCTGGGAGACAGACACCTTCGTTCATTCCAGCAACCGAAAGAGGCGAAATCTGTTTTAAGGACACTGTGTGATACACAGGCCTCGACTTCTCAAACTGTAATCTGAAAATAGTTCTTGTAAGTTGTTATTTATTTATTTATTTATTTTTTTCCTTTGGTTTTTCCCTTCCTCTCCTCTTTTCTTCTCTGTTTTCTGTGCCTCTCAATCAAATTGAGTTTCTTGGAAAAAGAATTTTCTGTAACAAATTCGTAACAAAACTTAAAACAGATTTTTGATTTTCTTGATTTCCGGTTTTGAGGCACGATTTTTTTTTCCTTAATCTGGAAAACTTACACTCGTGTTGTGTAAATTTCAGAATCAAAATGACTACTACATCGGACAATGCTGCAGTGTCTGAAACGGTCTACGTGTCGGTTGCTAATATGACGCAAGAACCGAATGTTGCTGCGGCACGAGTGTCAATGCCCACCGTTGTACATATCTCAGTCTCCCATGGGGAGAAACTTGAGAAGTTCAACGGGCAGAACTTTAAAAGGTGGCAACAGAAGATGATGTTCTATCTGACCACATTGAATCTTGCAAGATTCTTGAACGAAGATGCTCCAAATCTTAAGAAAGATGAGCAAGATAACCAAGTCATTGCCGCTGTGGATGCTTGGAAAAATACTGATTACTTGTGTAGAAATTACATAATGAACGGATTAGTCGATTCTTTGTATAATGTATATATTGATAAAAGAACAGCTAAATAACTTTGGTAATCACTAGACCATAGTATAAAACTGAGGATGCTGGCTCCAAGAAATTCATTGTGGACCGCTTTCTAGACTATAAAATGATAGATTCTAAAACAGTGATCAGTCAAGTTCAAGAACTACAACTGATCTTGCATAAGATTCATGCTGAAGATATGAACTTAAGTGAAAGTTTTCAAGTGGCATGTATAATTGAAAAATTACCACAAGGTTGGAAAGACTTTAAGAATTACCTAATGCATAAGCGAAAAGAAATGGGCATTGAAGATCTCATTGCCAGGCTTCGTATCGAAGAAGACAATGAAGGATCTGAAAAGGTTGGACTCGTCAGTCATGCAGCTAAGGAAAATGTAATGGAATATAAACAACGTTCTAACAAGCACAACAACAAGGGTCCCAAGTTGGGGCCCAAGGGAGGAATCTCCAAGAAGCCGAAGTTTCAAGGCAAGTGCTTTAATTGTGACAAAATGGGTCACAAGTCTACTGAATGCAGACTTCCCAAAAAGAACAGGAACAGAGAAGCAAACTTGATTCAAAGGATTTCTCAAGATGTTTCCGATATCAACCTCTCAGCTGTGATCTCAGAGGTGAATATGTTAGGTTCAAACCCAAAGGAATGGTGGATTGACACTGGAGCTACTCGACATGTGTGCTCCAACAGAGGTATGTTCTCTACTTTCGAACCATTCGAGAATGGGGACAAAATGTTTATGGAGAAATTGGCTACTTCATAAATAAAGGGTCAAGGCAAGGTGATCTTGAAGATGACCTCTGGAAAGGAACTGACTCTGACCAATGTTGCATATGTTCCTAAAATCTATAAGAACCTGGTATCTGGTTTGTTGCTTAATAACCACGATTTTCGTTTGGTGTTCGAGTCGAACAAATTTGTTTTGTCAAAAAGTGGAATGTATGTTGGTAGAGGATATATGAGTGGTGGAATGTTTAAACTCAATGTAAGGACTATGGTCAAGAATATTAATAAAGCTAGATCTTCTACTTATTTGTTTAAGTCTTCCAATTTATGGCATGGTAGACTAGGACATGTTAATTATGATGCTTTGCGAAGACTAATTAACTTGAATCACATACCAACATTCCAAATTGATTCCAAACACAAATATGAAACTTGTGTTGAGGCAAAACTAATAAGATCATCGTTTAAAAGTGTTGAAAGAAACACCGAACCACTTGATCTAATTCACACTGATATTTGTAATTTGAAAATGATACAGACAAGAGGTGGTAATAAATATTTTATTACCTTCATTGATGATAGCACAAAATACTGCTATGTATACTTGCTTAAAAGCAAGGATGAAGCTATAGAGAAATTTGTTCTCTATAAAAAATGAGGTTGAAAACCAACTCAATAAGAAAATTAAGGCGCTAAGAAGCGACCGAGGTGGAGAGTATGAATTGCCATTTGCTGACATGTGTGCTAAGCATGGGATTATACATGAAATGACAGCGCCTTATTCTCCTCAGTCCAACGGTGTTGCTGAGAGAAAGAATCGTACATTGAAAGAAATGATGAATGCAATGTTAATAAGTTCTGGTTTACCACCAAACTTGTGGGGATAAGCTATTCTTTCAGCTAACTACCTTTTGAATAAGGTGCCCAAAAAAGAAAGAAGAGAAAACTCCATATGAATTATGGAAAGGAAGAAAGCCATCCTACGATTACTTGCGAATGTGGAGATGTCTTGCCAAGGTGGCAGTACCTCCACCTAAGAAAGTGAAAATATGACTAAAAACAGTTGATTGTATTTTCATTGGCCATGCACTTAACAGTAGTGCCTATCGGTTCTTGGTGTACAAATCTGATATCACTGAGATATCAAAGAACACGATAATGGAATCTAGAAATGCATCGTTCTTTGAAGATGTATTTCCATGTAAGTCAAAGGAGGAACCAAGTTCCTCCAAACGAACACATGAGACTATCAGTGAAGATAGTGAAGACCAAGATGAAGAAGTTGAGGAGGAACCTCGATGCAGTAAAAGAACAAGAACGGAAAAATCTTTTGGTCCGGATTTCTTGACTTTTATGCTTGAAGGAGAACCCCAAACCTTCAAGAAAGCGGTGAACTCTAGTGATAGTCCTCAATGGAAAGAAGCCATCAAGAGTGAAATTGATTCTATCTTGCAAAATCATACTTGGGAACTAGTGGATCTTCCACCGGGTAGTAAACCGTTAGGTTCCAAGTGGATCTTCAAGAGAAAAATGAAACCTAATGGATCAATTGATAAATGCAACGCAAGACTTGTAATTAAAGGTTATAAACAAAAGGAATGTCTTGATTACTTTGATACATATTCTCCTGTGACGAGAATAAATTCTATTAGGATGGTACTTGCAGTAGCAGCTCTACGCATTCTTGAAGTACATCAAATGGATGTAAAAATAGCTTTTCTTAATGGAGATTTAGATGAAGAAATCTACATGGAACAACCTAAGGATTTTTCAGCTCCAGGACATGAAAAGAAAGTGTGTAAACTGGTGAAGTCATTATATGGCTTGAAACAAGCTCCAAAGCAGTGGTATGAAAAATTTGACAATGTCATGATGACAAATGGCTTCAAGATCAATGAATGTGACAAATGTGTATATGTCAAAGACACAAAAGATGGATATGTCATTATATGTTTGTATGTAGATGACATGCTTATTATTGGAAGCAATGATCAGATAATTAAATCTGTTAAAAACATGTTAAACTCGAGGTTTGACGTGAAAGACATGGGACTAGCTGGTGTTATATTAGGAATTAAAATCACAAGAACATCAGACGAGCTTATTTTAAGCCAGTCACATTATGTTGACAATATTCTTGGAAAATTTGATAAAGATAATTCTGGAATTGCCAGAACTCCAATAGATTTAACTTTACATTTATCCAAGAATAATGGGGAGAGTATTTCTCAAGTAGAATACTCTAGAATCATAGGCAGTCTAATGTACTTAATGAGTTGTACAATACTAGACATAGCCTATGCAGTGAGTAAACTAAGTAGATACATGAGTAATCCTGGAAGCAGGTATTGGCAAGCAATTATAAGAGTACTGAAGTACTTGCATTTTACTCGTAACTACGGGCTGCACTATACAAGATACCCGGCTGTACTTGAAGGATACAGTGATGCGAACTGGATATCGAGTGATAATTCAAAATCCACTAGTGGCTATGTGTTTACACTAGGTGGTGTAGCAGTTTCTTGGAAATTCTCGAAACAAATAGTGATCGCTAAATCTACGATGGAATCTGAATTTATCGCATTGGACAAATGTGGGGAAGAGGCTGAATGGTTACGCCACTTCCTTGAGGATATTCCAAGGTGGACGAAGCTTGTACCTCCAATCTGCATACATTCAGATAGTCAATCTGCAATTTGTAGAGCACAGAGCAATATGTATAATTGTAAATCTAGACATATTCGTCAAAGACATAATACCATCAGACAACCACTCTCTACTGGGGTTATCTCTGTAGACTATGTAAAGTCAAAGGATAACATTGCAGATCCGCTAACCAAAGGGTTAAACAGAGAGTTAGTTGATAAATCATCGAGGGGAATGAGACTAAAGCCCATGAAAGAATAAGTCAATACAATGAACACCCAACCTAGCTGACTGGAGATCCCAAGATCTAGGTTCAAAGGGACAACTAAATTGTAAAGACCAAGTTGTATCACTGTGGAGATTTTTCCATATCCATTCCCATGATGAAACAGTGATTCCCGTAAGGTAACAGGTTAAGCTAGTCTTTTAATGATTCTTATGTGTCGGATATCCGAGCAGAGTAATGCGGATTACTCTTAGGTAAGAAATCACCTATGTAAGAGGGAAGAAGGGCCGCTTCCAAGGCAATAATATATGGCAATATTCCTGTTAAACTCTTGCAGAACCAGGCGTATGTTCATGGCCAAAATGAACATAACAGTGAGAACTGAAAATGCGTTAGGAAGATTTCTGTGTGAGATATGTCATCGTTTACACAAATGACAGAACAGTTCAAAGACATCGCGTCTACTGTTTAGTTAGTAAAATAAACATATTTTCATAAGGGAAGGTTCAAAGGGTAACACGTACCTATCCTATGCAGGAATCAACCATTGAATTCTATCACCAAGTCTGTCGTGTCAGTCTGTCCTGTCTGTGGTCGTCAATTTTCATTCATGTGGGGATTGTTAGAAAATGAGTGTTTTATACACCATTTACGAACCAATTTTTGAGCAATTTTTGAGTAAGATCCTCAATGAATTATTGAGAGATCTTGATTGATTTGTGTTCTCCTTCGTGAGTAGATCAAAATCATATATTGGTTTGCTAAAAACGGTTAAGGGGTGAATGAGAAATTGTCTCTCAAAGTGAGAAGTTTTCATTCTTGAAATGGGTTAAGGGAACATAGTCCCACATCGGAAAAATCAAAGAAAATAGAAGAGGATATATAGCAACCTCCTTCTAAGCATTGTAAGATAGCTAGAAGAGAGGCACTCTCTCGCGCGCGCAGGGGGGGTGCAAATCTCGGACCGGATTACATGCGACTTGTGTGCGCCCGCACGACCTGCGGACACAAATGTCGGACCGACTTGACCCCACCCCGTGCAGAGCCACTTTTTGCTACAGTTTTGATTTTTTTTATAACGGCTAAAATGAATGCAGAAACGGTTCTGTCTGCCGTTTTAATGCTGTATTGAATGTTTTGTCTGCCGTTACACTGAAGGCATTCAAAGACAATGATTGATGTCTGCCGTTACAGTGTCGGTATTCAATTGGTTGTCTGTCATTACAATGAAGGCATTAAAAGCCTTGTCTGCCGTTACAGTTTTAACCCTGGCTCTACAAATAGAGGCCTCCCCTCTCATTTCTTGACTGCAACAGAAACCTTCTTTCTTTCCTTCTCTGAGTGTTGTTCTGTTCTGTTCTTCGGTCCTGTTTTATTTCTTTGGTAAGTCGGTGATAGGGTTCTGATGCTGCTGTTCAGTTCGAGAGTGTTATATGGTGCCTACGTGATCACTCCGGTCGTTGTATCCTGGGAGACAGACGCCTTCGTTCATTCCAGCAACCGAAAGAGGCGAAATCTGTTTTAAGGACACTGTGTGATACACAGGCCTCGACTTCTCAAACTGTAATCTGAAAATAGTTCTTGTAAGTTGTTATTTATTTATTTATTTATTTATTTATTTATTTATTTATTTATTTATTTATTTTTCCTTCCTTCGGTTTTTCCCTTCCTCTCCTCTTTTCTTCTCTGTTTTCTGTGCCTCTCAATCAAATTGAGTTTCTTGGAAAAAGAATTTTCTGTTACAAAATCGTAATAACAACTACGACTAAAATTCCAACGTCTAAAATAATCAAAATACTATATACAAACTACCACATCTACAAAATTATTGGGCAAATTTAATCAATTTCAAGTAATTAGAAAGAGACATAAAAACTTGAAAAACATCACAAATACAACTACGAAGCCAATGATTTACTCACTACCTTCCACTGTTGTGAATTTTCCCAATGTAAGTGTTGTTGCCGAACTAGTGTTTTGACTTGCTTCCGAAGATTGGAGGAGGAGTGGTTTTGAAGATTGGAGAAGAGATTGGGAGTGTGAGAAAGTGCGGGAATGGAGGATGAGCAGCAGTGGACGGAGGAGTAGGAGGAGGAGGGTTATATATATAGGGAGAGAGAGGAATTCTCCATTAGAAACGCATGCAAACCACCTAAGCTGTTGTTTCAAACAACGATCTTGGTTATAATGAAATCTTCAAATTTAGTATACCCTGAAATAACGACTTAGGTGGTTTGTACGCATTTATACGCTACAGTAGCGTTTGCAATGAAGAATATATATATATATATATATATATATATATATATATATTCTAAGGAAACTTAAGAACTTCTTTGAAAAGGTCATCAGATATATTTTCTGGTGTGGCAACTAGCACATAACAGTGAAATATTTTCAGAACTGATCCAATTTTCTAAACTAATTACCAAAATAATCCACTTTTGAAAATATTTACCAAACTGACTTACGTTTGGACACGTTAGCATAAAACGTTATTGGCAACAACGACATATATTATTTTAAAGTTGTTGTTGCCAAAAATGATATCTGTAAAAAAAAGTTCATATGTTGCTTTTGAATGTAACAACATTAATACATGTCACATTCAATTATAAACTATCTGACTTGAGAAAAAATTGTAAGAATCTTAGAATTGATAATATTCGCAATAACGGCAACCTTAAGCAGATGTCACTATTGGAAATAGCGGCACCAATATAATATTGTTTTCATATATAAAAGGACGTGCACACCTCGCTTCCCAAAATACAGGAATATGAGTACGTAACGAAGGCTCAACGAATGATGTAAACACCATCCATAAGCTATATCAGTCTAACTCAACAATATGAATAACAATCACAACCACATAGGAGAATATAATCACATAAACGAAGAACAACTCCAATATAAATGAAATAATTCAAAACATAACATTTAACATCTGGGATAAAATAAACTCCGGGTCATAAAAGCCCAAGACAAAGTACTATATCAATAACATTGTTCAAGAGAAAAATAACATATAATAATTCAAGCAATCTATTCTTGGACTCCATCTTCTAAAATTGTTGCTCACCAATTCCTTCTGGTAATGTTCCTTCAGTACCTATAAACTCGGGATCTAAAAAGAGTGAAAATAATGTCCCTAGAGCAAGTCATGGACAACAAATAGTGGAAAACAGGAAACAATATGAACATGGTATATCAAGAATAAAGGACGGGATCAAAGTCAAGAACAAAATCAAGGATTGGTAATAATGTCAAGGTTCTATGTTTAATCATGCAATAATTAATAGTTTCAATTCAAGTTCTATATTGATGACAGTATATGGGATCAAGCATGAATGTCAAGTACGGGTTGTTATTCATTTTATTAACATATGTAGTGCATGTACTACTGCGTCCCATTCCACAGGTTTAGTTCAAGCAAATAAGTGAACGTTTTAGACTGTGATGGTGAATTTACGGATCATGTACTCAGGTAATACGATAACACGATAACACGATAACACGATGACACGATAACACGATTAACACGCGATTCTCCACCTTCCACGACAATAAGCATGTAAACACGAAGGGCCCCATCGAGTACAGTTTCTGATTGTTCACTACCAAGTCAACCCATAATACCTCGGCTTGTTAATATTGTATTTTATCTTACGTGAGCATACAAGAAGGTGTCAAGGTTGTGGCATTCTAGGTGTGGTCAATTCTACTCATTACATGCAAGGCAAGAACATTTATATTAAATCAACACAATTCATATAATCTGGACAGCAAGACGTTACTGTACTAAAATAAATATTTTCGCTGCTACAGAAAAGAAAATCTGGATTCGTTAGAAGTTATGGAAACTAGACTCTTTGTCGGTTCCAGCGCATATACATACGACATTTAAGTATTACAGAAACTAGGTTTAAATTCATATTCTTTTCAGACTTCATGTTCAGGCAGTAGTTATAGATTGTATTCACATACATGTATCAGGTCAGAAAACTTATCGATTAAATCTACAAAAATTCTGGGTGATTCCTAAGCATATATAGTCTCAGCCAAATTAATTTCACATTTTCATTTTACTGTTACCATGTTCTATTAATTAATAAATCAGGGTGGGACACATAAAATTGTGAATCTGGTAATTCAGACCCAGCAGTACTAAAATACTGATATCTCACAGATTATAACCCGGGATTCAATTCTGTCAAATGTTCTGGAAATTAAACTCATGGGGCTACAATTCATATTCACAAAGTTCTTTCAAATTACTACAACAACATGTTCGAAAATCTGATACAAAAAGAAGTAAATAGTATGCCAAAAAATAATTTAACATAAATAGGCAAGAATTTCATTATACAAGCATGTAATTCATGATAATTAATTAATAAAAGTTCTATTTGGCTATTAGCATGAAATTTCAAGATTTAACGATGCAATTTACAATCATGGCAATTTAATTCATGAAATCAAATTCAATCAGTATGATTCAATCCATAAAACAACTATGTATCGTGGATCCAGTTATTTTCATGTATTTTGTACATATGCAATGTGCAATATGGACTAGGGTTCGAATCAAAGATAAAGGTCCGAAGTCAAGGATATCTTGGGTTAGCTCATGTAAACCCTCAATATACTCATTGAAAGATGAATAGTATAACAATACAAAAATAATTGGAACTACTTGCAGAGATCAAAAGAGTTCTTAAACAAGAAAAATAAACTAGTTCAAGAGAGACTTGCCTGTTAGACGGTAAATTCGAATATGATAGAATAACGGGATGAGAATCCCGATGGCAACACATGCAAGACACGTACAACACACATACCTACAAGAGAACGTGCACACTACGTATAAAGAAACATGGCAGCAACAAAGCAACCAGCAAAACTCGACAGGGGAGATAGGGAGAGAAGGAGAGGTCAGCAGGGATGGCGGCTCGACGACAGGCTAGGTGGCGACTAGGGCGAGGGTGGTTGTCGACTGAGTGGGGGAAGGATCAGGCGACGGTCGACAGTGAACAGGGGGGACTTCGGGAGTCGAAACAGGGGTTCGGTTGGGGGTGCTCTGTTTTGGGGAGGAAATTAGGGGAAGGGAGAAGTTGGCAGAGTCGGTGGATTTTGGAGGGTGCGGGTCGACGGTAGTGTGCTAGGTGGTGACGGAGGACGAGAAAGATGAGGTTGGATCGAGCGATGGTGCTCAGGGACAGACGAAGACGAGAGGGAAGGTCGATGACGGGTTGGGTTCTTCGGTGGTTGGGTGAGAAGGTGACGACGAGGCGGGGATCGACCGAGCGTCGACAATCGGATGGTGGAAGCGAGGGTGGACGAGGGCGAAGGAGACGAGAGGGCGGGAAAGCGAGGTGGTTGATGGGTTCACACGAAAATAGAGAGAGAGCGGCTGAAGAAGAGGGTTGAACAATGATTTATACGGTAGGTTAGAGCTACGATTTAGGAGGGGGTTTAACGTGTGGGGTTGTGTTTAGGGTTGCGGGTAGGGTTTGGATCCAATAGGAGATGAGATAGTTAAATAAATCAAATAGGACTAATAGAATAGACTAATTGGGTATGATGACAAGCAAAATGGTGATCAACAAAATTTTAAGCAGAAAAGATCAAATTAATCAGGAGACAAATTGAGTTGAAAGCAGTTAATAAATTCCAATAATAGAAAAATCAAATCACAGGGTTCAGGAAAGAAAGAAGAAAATCAATTAATAATAATTCACAGAAAAATACAAAATACATAAAATAGGGGTTACAGTGACCCCCTCTTCTTCTCCCCCTTTAACTTTATCTCTCTCTCCCTCCACTCCCCAACCCAAAATCCTAAAATCCTAGAGCACAAATCCGACTTCTATTTACTCTCAAACTTCATCTCTCCTACCTCCCTCTCCTCCCACTTTGAAATCCAACTCCCCCAATCTGATAAATCTCCAACATTGTCTCCGATCATCTCATACATCATCCACGACGTATTCTCTGTGCTCCAACTTACGATTAATTTGAACCTACAACTATATGTTATGTAGTTTGCATTGATTATGATTGTGAGTAGTTAATGACTAGAATATTCGTCCATTTATGTATAGGTATGGATTACGGTATACTTACTTGGTTATATTTTAGGAGGAAATAATTCGAGATCCGAAGATAGGATATTGTAATTGCGATATTGAACCTGCCATTATTTGGGCTCCCTGTAACTTTATATACTCACAACTAGTAGATAAGATATTTGAAGTTACTAATTGGGATAAAGGTGAATTAAGTAGTAAAATCAAAGGTCATTATGCTGATGGACAAAGAGAAGGAAAATATTTCATGGCGGTGCCTGTAGATAATGATAAGGCACTAAGGTCTATGATTGCTTGGATACCTTATCCAAATTGTAGTTGGACTGCATTGGAGTTATATATTGAGCAAATTAAGCTTCCTAATGCTCGGTCACTTGTTATTCCTGGTCCATGCCCCGATAGGAGTTTCAAACCAGTTGCCGAGTCACATGCAAGAATGCCCCATCCACAAGAAAATATTAGCACAACTCCAACAGAACCTGTTATCACAGAACATGAGCTGGTACATCTTACACCTTGATATTGTTGAAAACGGCAACGTTATGCAAGACTTCAATAATGCTATTGTTACTAACGAATTATTAGAAGGGGAAGAAGATGAAGATCACGAGGATGATGAGATGATGAGGAAGAGGAGGAGGAGGAGGACGGAGACGATCGGATTAATGATGTTAACGTTAATGTACATGTTAACGATGTGGTTCCCTTGAAGCAATCCATGAGTGCACCTATACATGAGGTTCAATCGGGTGACTGGATGACCAATGCGACTGTACATGAACATCCACAATCGTCGACTCATCGAACACGGATGAACTCTATATTGGTCAAAGGTTTCCAACTACAGATAGTATCCAACTTCAAGTTAATCTGTACTCCGTAAAAAAACCATCGAAAATTTGTGACGGTAAAAATCGAACCCAAGTTTATACATTGTGAAATGTAAATACGCACCAATCAAACATACAGCCGAAGAGATTGTAGATAATCTGAAGTGTGTAAATGAGGTGGTTGTCTATGGTGATTACGTGCAATCATTCCAAAAGGGCAAACATATTTCTTGGTGAAGAAACTTCAAGGTTCGCATACATGTGTGAATCCCATGTTGAATCAAGATCTAGTAAAGTTGACTCTAAAATTGTGTCAACGAAGGCACAACTAGGAGTAACACCATGAGCCATAATTGAGATAGTCAATCTTCAATTCAATTCCAGTATTTCATACAGGAAATCTTGGAAGGCAAAACATAAAACTATTGAGTGGTTGAATGGTTCCTTTCAAGAAGCGTACACTAGATTGCCTTTTCTTTTCACAACAATTCAAGCTTCAAATCCAGGAACGGTCGTCCATTGGGCCAAAGTTGTGTCCAGTCCTGCCGAGGAAACATTCAAGGGTATCTTTTGGGCATTCGGGCACTTGATTGAGGGGTTTAAGGCATACATGCATGTTATTAGTGTTGACAGAACACATTTATATAAAAAGTAAAAGGTTGTTTGTTGATAGTTGTTTCACCCGATGCAAATGATAGGTTTTTTCCATTTGCGTTTGCAATAGTGGATGGAGAGAGCATAGATAGCTGGACATTGTTCATTAGTTGTATTCGATGCTTTGTCATAGATCGTACAGGACTATCTGTTATTTTTTATCGCCATGCATATATTTTTCGGATATGGACAATTAATATGGAACATGGAAAGAGCCACTTGCATATCATCGTTATTGCCTGCGATTTTTTTTTACAAATTTCCAACTCAAATTTGATAGCAAGTTTATGATGGATAAGCTCAATGTGACTGCTTGTCAAAATCAGCTAAAGAAGTTTGAGGCAAAAATTGCAAAGCTTGAAGCTGCTAATGTCGAGGGGGCTAATTGGTTGAAAGATAAACAGAGTGAGAAGTGGACACTTTCTGTAGATGGAGGTCGTTGATATGGTATAATGACTATGAATCTATCGAAAGTGTTCAATTCAGTTCTAAAAGGTGTCTGTAGTTCACCCATCACGACAATTATGGAGCTGATATTGTTTTGTCTCAATTTATATTTTACTGATCGTCGTGAATAGGCACAGATGCTTATTAGTGAAGGAAAATTGTGGGCACCACGGGTTCAAGAAATTATTGATATACGTCGTGAGAAGGCAAATTTGTATGAGGCTATAATGTTTCGTAAACGTCCTAGCGTGTTTAGAGTAAAGACCGGTATTAGAATGGTTAAAGGACAACAAAAGGGTGGACAATGGCATACCGTTAACCTTGGTGGCCATATAAGTACATGTGAGAAATTCCATCTCTACCACATTCCCTGTTCTCATGCCTTGGCAGCTTGTGCATCACGTGTAATTGATTACCAACCTTATATTGATCCATTTTATTCTACGAGTTCATTAGCACTTACATGGGCATCAACCTTCTACCCTATCCAAGACGAATCTTATTGGTCGATGCCAAGTGGACCAAAACTCATAGCTAATGTGAGTCTCCAAAAGGCGAAAGGTCGCCCTAGGAGTACCTGTATTCACAATTATATGAATGCTCGAAAAGGTTTGGGCATGGGTAAAAATTGTTCTAAATGCGGATTAAGTGGACACAATCGGCACAACTGTAAGGATAATGATAATGTAGGTCCATCTGAATGTCGTGAATCTTGAAAATGTATCCCTTCCTTATTATCATCCAAGTGAAAATGTAATTTATTGGTTTTGTGGAACACTTTTATATTTTGATGGCTGAATGTGGAAAATGTACTATTGTTGTTGGTTATGCCTTCATACTATTATTATAAGGTTGTGAATGTTGGATATGTGTTCATATTATTTTGTAAGTTATACTGTGCATGTTTTGGATCCAAAAATTGTAAAGGTGTGATACACAGGTTGATGTTCTCAAGCAAATTTTTAAATAGTTCAAGTAACTGATGCTGCTATTGGGAATAACGACATCATTTACCTGTAACATTATTCCTAACAGCGGCATCAGTTCAAATAGGATTCACATACACATATCTTAGACAATCATTTTTTACTATAGTTGTTGTCGCCATCTCAACGAACGACATCAGGTATAATGATGTCATAATAGGAATTAACGACATTAGGCTATGACAACTTTTTGAACAAACTTCTTCTCTCTAGCACTCTCTGTCTCCACCATCGTTCTTCCCAATGACGGCAACAAAATAACTGATGTCGTTCTTAAAAATAGCGGTAATAGTTCAAATAGAAACTATGTAGCGTGAATAAAAATTTGATGGTGTTCTTTGAACTTGATGGTGCTTTTTCAAGCAGCAACCGACACGAGCTAAGGATTTCTTATGCAAAATCTGTAACGGAGTTGGAAGCATTGCTCTTGAACAAAGAAGCGCATTTCTGTGCAATATCCCGGGAATTGTCAATCTATAACAACATTTAAATATATTCATGTTAAACAAATTTTCACGAGTAAACAAATAAATAACATATGAACGGAACTTGTGAAATATTGAATCTTAACAAAATAGTAACTAACCAAGATTCGATACGACGATCCCTTGGGCTGATACATTGGTTGCGAAGAGGAATGAGCCGATTGTGGTTCGACCTCGTGCTTCGGGTTCGGAATTTGCATCCCCACTGGTATAGTGGTTCGAGGAGATACATATAAACAAGTAACACGACAGTACCACGCCATATAGGCTTCTTGCTCTGATCCATCATATGGTATGAGACATTCAAGTACAAAATCATATTTTCGCTCATTCCAATGACCACATGTGCACGGTGATATTCGACCTAATCAATATTTGGCATTCAACCCTGACTTGTGATGTTGTGTAGTCATTGGTCATACATGCGGTTTTCTGAGATTCTTTGTTGCACGTAGAACTGCCAGATGACTCTATCCGAATAGTAGAACTCCACAATATTGAAGTTTACAAGTGGAGTTCTAGTCAACCACAGTTGCATGTTAACCATGCACAAGGGCGGTAGTCTTTCAAGCCTATAGGGGGTGTACGGGTCCCAGTTGATATACTCTTCCCGTTGTAACCCCTGTTTTCCTAAAAACGTATTTTTATATATTTTCTGTATTTAAAATTTTTGCAAATTATTTTTTTCGGTTTTCAAATTATTATTGTCAAATTGTACTGTTGGATCTCCTATTAAAATCTAGTTTCGATCGATAATTTTATTTGTAAATCTTATTATTGTTATTAACACTTTGATTTGTATTATTATTATTTTTATTGTTTTTATTTCGATTATTATTATTTTTATAAATCCTAAATTTTATGTTTTATTGGTTATATAAATTTTCCCTATTGGATTTCTCTTTAAAAACCCATTAACCCATTTTAATTAACCAATACCCTATTCTCTACCCATTTCATTAAACCCAAACCCAATTACTTTTTAACTTAAACCCATTACCCTATTTTTTTTAACCCAACCTGGATACAAATCCCCAAACCCGTAACCATATTCACCAATACCCAAAACCATACAGCCTAACCCTAAACCCGAATTTTTTTCCCAAACTGTACCACTTTTTGAAAGTTTTTTCCAAACCACCCTACTTTTTTTTTAATTCCCAAACCATCCCACTCGGTCTTTAAAAGACCGAGTGTAGTTATAATACACGCGGTCGGTCTTTCAAAGACCGAGTCTTGAACTTTGAAAAATCGAAGAGCAAGACTCGGTTTTTGAAATACCGCGCGTATTATAACTACACTCGGTCTTTCAAAGACCGAGTATGTCATGTTGGTAAATACTTTCGAAAGTGGGTTAGTTTTGTAAATACTTTCAAAAAATGGGTCATTTTGGTAACAAGTTCCTTAGAATTTCCACTTTCAGTTCCTGACCCTCGTTATGGATGGATGTACTTAGAACTTCCACCCCACGTTTGTCATTCCGAGTGCCGCACGTGAACTATGGAGCTATTAATTTATCTTCTTTTTTGACTGATTCCTTTAATTTATCTTCATACAAATATTGCCATAAATCCAGCATTTTAAATTTACTTTCTACTGGATTCATTGTTCCATAGTAAGTAAGATAATCATAAAGCATCACAATTGTGTGCCATTGTGGCTACTGCTACCCAAAATTGCTAAAAGAATTTTTTTCTCTAATGTGTTATTATCATACATTCTCTGCATCCTCTTCTCCCTTTCTTCTCTATGTGGAATTTTTTTTATCTATACTGGATCAGTGGATTGGTACGAATTTGTAAGAAAGCTTGAACTACTAAGGATCGGATATAGTTTTCTTTCTCAAAATATTGTTTGTTGCTCATCATTCACTCTTTTTGTAAACTATAACTACAACTGAAATTTCCTTGAAATAACTAATAATCAAATATTTTTCTTCGTACCTTAATTTTTCGCCAAAACTTCCAACTTTGCTCCAGATTTTAGCAGAGTAACTGAATACTGTACCTGCTTCTGATAATATGTATCATATCATAATTAGGTTTACATGTGTAGATTGTCACCCATATTATCATTCTTGAATTAAAATTTCAGTTAAGTAAATTCAAGGTTGAGTACTAGTGTTTCCATGTGCAAGTTTCTACAGTTTTAGAATTATGAATTACGGATGTTTAATTCAACTGCGTGTCTTAATTTTTTTTGTATTTACATTGGATCCAATGTGAATGAAGATCATGAAATGGTCTATTTCCAGGTCTAGCCGAATCTTTTGATTCTTATGCAAATGACTTGATGGATTTTGTCAATTCGAGAACTTTCCTAGAACTTACAGTCGATGTCGTATTAGTGTCACCGAAGACAGCATTTCTTCGAGGCAAGTTACTTGTAAAATTTCTTCTTACCTTTTTATTTAGTAGCTCCATAGTTCATGTGTGGCACTCGGAATGGCAAACGTGGAGTGTAATTTCTAAGTACATCCATCCATAACGAGGGTCAGGAACTGAAAGTGGAAGTTCTAAGGAACTTGTTACCAAAATGACCCATTTTTGAAAGTATTTACAAAACTGACCCATGTTCGAAAGTATTTACCAAAATGACATACTCAGTCTTTGAAAGACCGAGTGTAGTTATAATACGCGCGGTCTTTCAAAAATCGAGTCTTGCTCTTCGATTTTTCAAAGTGCAAGACTCGGTCTTTGAAAGACCGCGTGTATTATAACTACACTCGGTCTTTCAAAGACCGAGTGGGATGGTTTGGAAATTAAAAACAAAAAGTATGGTGGTTTGGGAAAAACTTTCAAAAACTGGGACAGTTTGGGAAAAAAATCCCCTAAACCTTACCAATATATAAACCCATTGCACTATGTCGTTTCATCTTCTCCTAAACCCGCCTTCATCCTCTCCCGTTCTCTCGACCCCGTCACCAGCTTCTCCTCCCGACCACCTCCCCTGTCACAACCCAGCGTCCCCCGCCCGGCTCTCCTCAGCCCAGTGCAGCCGGCCTCCACCTGCGTCGTGCCCTCCTGTGCTGCTCCCAGCGCGCCGCCTGACTGCAGCCAGGGCGACAGCGATGCCCTGTCGCGCAGCCACCTGCGGCAGCAACAACCTCCAGTCGAGCGATGCCAGACAGCACCATGCCACACTGTGCTACACCTCCTTGCGACAACCGCCGACCACCAGTCCGCCAACCCTCGGCCTGCCTCCCTGAGCGCCATGTCCCCTGGCCGTTGCCCATGGCTGTCGTCGCCTTCCATCGCAGTGCCACAACAAACCCCCCCCGGTTGTTCTCGTGGCGTGTTTGCTGTTATATGGGTTTAATCATGGAAGTTTTTATCCTTTGAATATCAGTCATTCGATTGGTCTTGATTCTTGATCTCTTGATGTGAGCCGTTGGATTTCTTGATCTTGGCCATGATCTTGGAGTTTTGATCGTGTTGATTGTGAGCCGTTCGTTTGGATCGTGATCTCATTCATCATCTTGATCATCACCTTTGATTTTGGACCGTTGGATCGCATAATCATCATCTTGGAGTTTTTGATCATCTTTGATTGGTGGCCGTCCGATCGTCGATCTGAACCGATCATTATCATCATCATCAAGATACTGATCACATCTCGATCTTGATCTTGATCTTCGATCAGAGTCGTCCGATCTGATCTGAGTCGTCCGTTGTGTTCGTGATCTGTTCGTGTCTCGTTTATTGTTGAGTTCGTGTCCGGGATCCGTTCCCGTTATTCTCTTTCTTTTGGTTGGATTCGTCGTCTTTCAGGTAAGTAACTTGTACTCCAATTTATTTATTTGATACAAGTCCAAAAGTTCACCTATAGTGTAGTTGGGTCTAGAGACAACCTTAGATTGTGCTTTTCTTAATGGGTTTTGTCTCTATTGTGATAATTTGGCCATAGATGACTCATGACGCAAATCTTGACATGAAATAACCTAGGATTCACCCAATTCTTGATTTTGAACATGTATGTGTGACTTATGCGTGATTTTGTGTTTTGGTTGATACCCATGTGAAATTCTTGGTGTGGACATGTTTGATACCCTAAAACATGATGTTTTGACACTTGGTAGGCTTTATTTCAAGTTTGGAAGTGTTTGGATCAATATTCTTGAATCTATGTTGTTTTTGTTCTTAAGGGTGAAATCTGTATTTTCTGGATGTTCTGTTTTGTTTGCTGTTTTCGACTGTGCTACAGTCAGGATCTTGATTTCGGTATAAAACATGATTCTTAGATAATTTCGTCTATTTTCAAAACTCACCGAATTTGCTTGATTTGGATTTCGTATGACTGAGTTATGACTGTTTTAATACAGAGGTGTCGATCTTTTCCAGATTATGTTTTTCGTTAATTTTGATAACAAACTATTTTCAAGAACCATATTATACATATTATTTTGATCCAACATTTCGGTCAGTGTTTCTTTATTAAGTTAGGGATTACCCAGAATTTTGGTGAATTTTCTTGATGAGTTTTATGTGATGTTTCATGCTCGTTTCTAAAATCTATACATACTGTATCTTGCTCGCTATTCTGTAAAGAACTCTATTTTCACTATGATTCCTTTTACTGTATGAAAATTATTTGTGAAATGTTAAATTTAGTAAATTCTATCTATTTTCATATCCCTTTGGCGGAATTGGATTTCGTTTCACTGGTTGCGAGATATCTTAGTTTTCGTACAGCAGTGTTGGGATTTCCAGATTCGCTAAACTATGTTTTCATGATGCTTCCTTATTTTTGATGACTTATCTATTTTTACTAGAAAAATATGAAACTTTATATTTTGATTCTGGACATATAGGGGAATACCCCAGATTTTTTGTAGATTTATTTAATGTGTTTTCCTGCTTTTTTCATGCTCTTGAGTTTGTTTTCTTGATTTCTGGCTGAACCTAGCTAATTTCTGTATTCAAATCAGTTTTGAGCCATGTTGTTGTGAATTAGTATATGACTTAATTATACTCGCTGGATTTGTATGGATGTCTATTTTCCAGATCCTTCGACGGATCCAGATTTTCTTGTTTGTAACTCCTGAAATCACTATTTTACTACAGTAGGATCTTGCTGTCCTGAACTTGAGATGTGTTTATTTTGTTCTTTTATGAGACATCTTGCACTCGTACATGTTTAGTTTGCTACTTGCACTTGTCACATAATCATTCCATGTTTTTCTTGATATGTTTTGCACATTTACATACTTTTTTGATATTTATAATAAAATTAACCAAGCCGGGGTTAAGGGTAAGATCTAGTAGTGGATAGTGCAGAAACGTGTACT
The DNA here is from genome assembly GCA_017893485.1 of Hemerocallis citrina. NCBI lineage: Eukaryota > Viridiplantae > Streptophyta > Magnoliopsida > Asparagales > Asphodelaceae > Hemerocallis > Hemerocallis citrina. The sequence goes on along the minus strand of CM030367.1, from coordinate 71,876,472 downwards.
CGGAAGAACCTAGTGGTTATTAGAGCTTGTTTATATGTGGAGCTTGACACGATTTACATGATACGTACCCACATGACACTGGAGCTTGTTTGGGTTTTGGAGCTTGTTTACATGATACATGATTACATGATACTTGGAGCTTGTCCCTGAGTACACTGCCCTGTATGGTCCTTTACAAAATCTAAAGCGAAACTGTTTGTTGTAGCAACCATGTAGTAAAAACCAGGATGCATGAAGTGCTACCTAGATAGTAAATCACTACAAGACTTGATACATGCTACTTGAACATGATACTTGAACATGATACATGCTTGCTTGATACTTGACTACATGATACATGAGACTTGTTTACATGACACTTGAAACTTGACACTTGATACATGAATATATGACACTTGACACTTGGTGCATGATGACATGATACTTGACTTCTTGACACTTGATTTATGCCCTTTACACTTGTTCACTTTTGTCACGCTAGTTGTTTATTTTGGACAGCATGATTATACCATGCTAGGTTTGTTACTTAGATTCACCCCATTCCATGCACTTGTATCCTATACTATTTGTAACCCGTAACTTGCAATTAACGGGTACTTGTTTCTCTTTTTCCTTTTCCTGCAAATTTACTAATTGCAGATCAGGATGGACGACTACCAGATGGTATTGGCGAGATAATGTACTAGTGCTGGAGTTTATGCTTTATGATTTATTTATTATTAGTTGTTGCTTGAACTTGAATAAAATGTACTTGATGACTTGGATATTTATCTTGTATTTTTGGGCAATGTGACCTAGAATATTTGACTTGTTCAAAACTTGATTATTTGAGAGTATTGTATTTGGTTTTCAAGTAATTTCTGTTGGTATCTTGATTCAATTATGCATGAATGGTTGTGCCATTTGCTTCCGACTCTAATTATCTTGAGAAGTATTGTAAAGATTTCTTAAACAGCTTATGGATGATGAAAATCATTCGTTGGGCTTTTGTTACGTATCCGTATTTCGTATTCTTTTTGGGAAGCGAGAAGTGACACCCGCATTTGATCAAGCTCATCTCTGTAGTACATCAACACTTCATGTGGGTTATCTCTCCACGTGTGGCCACCAATCCAGTAAACCCTTAGAGGAGACCCCGTCACATGGTTCTCATCAACTACTTTCCAATTCTTCGAAAGAACCATTATCGGGGACGTCCGAGGTGTATACGTTCCTAACACCAAAATTGTAATAACCTTTTTGGACCTGTCATCTATATCAAACCTATCACACAGTTACACAATGCACGATAAAGGGAAGCCAACACTACACTTTCCCAACTATAATAGCCGGCTCTGTATAAATCGGCTATCAATGGTAGGTACATTAGATGGATGACATCACCAGAAGAGTTTGGAAAGATAACACCTTCGATCGTACTCATGAGGTACGCTCGAGTGTAACATTGAGTTCGAAGTTGGTCAAGTTGTCTCCCAAACTTTTGTTGAACTCTGAATATAGCTATGAACGTCGGATTGATTCTCTGACGAACATACATTTGTTTTCCTCATCAGCTCCTTTCCCAAGATAGTCTCTAACTAACGCAACTTTGTTGAACTCCATTTTCTGGTCATGGCAACCCCATATATTGGAAGCTCATATATAATCGCTACATCCTGTAACGTTACCATCATCTCTCATACTGATAGGTAGAGCGTGTGTGTCTCTGGCCTCCATCGCTCCACTAGAGTTGTAAGTAATAAACGGTCACATTTTACATTCGCCAACATCGATATTCCATATAAATCGATATTGACCAAATAGTTGCAGATACATGGGTCCACCAACAATGTCGTGTGTAGCCGGAAAACTCATATTCTTCATCTCTCCCTTCCACACCGACTGAGGCATGTGTTCTTCTTGAAAGTATAGTAGGATTGGGTTTAATGGACTTGGACCTCCATGTGGGGCAGAAGAAAACACACCTAATGCCTGCGAAGTAGATGGTTTGCCGACATCCTACACAAAAGTATAAATTCTTGTTATTATAGAAACAATATTAGACATTGATTCGGGGCTAAAAATAATAATCGCTTCTGACTAGTGATTGCCCGACGGCTGTGACGATCCACTCGGCCGCACCATTTCTCTGTCAACATTAGTAAAGCATTTCTCATGAACAAAATTTGAGTATTGAGTTTGCACTACTCATTTCAGTACACTATCCATATCAATATCGACAACATCTCAACACACTGCGTATATTCATTCATATATACACAAATCTTCAACATTTTGAAAAATAGACAAATTCTCATATATTAAAAATTCGACTATTAACTACTTATATCAATACACTACTCATATCAATGACCTACTCATATCAATATCTAAAACATGTCTAAATACTCGTATCATACTACTACTCATATAAATCGCCACAACATCTCAATACATTACATATATACATGCATACTACCACTGTTAGGTTTCAGGGCAATCACAGATTACATAGTAAAAAAAAAAATCACAAAATATCGAAACCTAGCCATGGATTCATGCGAAAACCATAAATCATGTTTAGGAGTTACACCTTGAAGATGGATCTGGTGTCTCCAAAATATACCAATCACAGCATTGCATAGGTTGCGGTGTCTTTACTGTATCCACACGAATGGATCAAATCAAGCTCTCCATCATGCCGTGGTGCTAGCCGCGGGAAGAGGATGTTCCTCATGATCTCTCTCTCTCACAATTTATGTGACGGCTAGGGTTATTTGCTATGTCCTTTCCACAGAAATATATCGTATATATAGTGCAAAAAATCAACCCTAAAAAAGTGGTGAGGCGGTTGGGCTCACAATCTGACCTTGGTCAGATTCGTGTGCGGTCCTTCTAACTTTAGTTGGCTCATTTAATCTAATTAATTACCCAACCATGTCATGAGTCCAAGTCTTACTAGGATACCCAATTAAATTTATTTCATGAATATAAATCCCAATTTTGATCCATTCTAAGTGTGTGACCATGCAAGTTCCCTTTTCATTGACAGTAATACTAAAATTCTATTTTAATGTTACAAATAGTGCGCGGTAACTAGCAATATATCACTGCTACTCAAGTAACGGGAATGCTAATGATTTGACATAACCTATCTGTGACCAATGCTACCATGTAGTCTAGTCCTTTTGTCCAGATATCTTAATTAGATGCAAGGCATAGAGCGTGTCACCCTTATATAGTTCAATCTTTGGTTTCTTGATGTCCGAGTAGACTTACTAAAATAAATGAGCTCAGTATCTCATATTGACTTATTTGAGCACGACCATACATTTTGCAGTCTCACTCAATCAAAGGGCCGTAGATATCGCTCCTGTTATGTAGGAGAAACAAATCTGATCTAAGTCACTCACATCCCTCCGCATGATTTGGAGTATATCCAATAGTCGACTTTATAATCACCTATTACAGGCAATGTTTGACAGCATTCACTTTGCATTTGGTTTGTTGTTTTGAAAACAGTTTTCTGAAAACAGTTTTCTAAAAACACCCTAACCAAACAAGTTGGAGTTTTCAAAAACAGTTTTTTTAAAATGTAAGGTTGCGCTCGTGTAGAGAGAGAATGATTGAAGTTGGAGTTTTGTGAAAACTCTTTTCACAAAATACCCTAACCAAACACGTTTTTGGGTTTTAGAAAAAGAAAAAAGAAAAAAAACTTCAAACCAAACACACTAAGGAATCGTAATGACTTCAAGTCAAAGGACTGCGTACACCATGGTCACTGTGAGAACCACTTATGACACTCATGCAATGATCCATGCATCGTTCTCATGGTGGGTCAGTTCAGTATATTATTACTCTAATATGTACCCATGTGTAGACTTGATATCTCACATCCATAACCCGTGAAAATGGTCATCAGTCTATGCACACGCTAGTCTCTATATATTACCGTTGTCCTAATACACAATAATACTTGACTATGGACATTTAAGAATAATGTTCTGATTTTAGTCAATAGGATCTCACAATTAAATCATGCACTTGATATCTTATGACATTGGACTTACTATTCTAAGAACTTTATTATGTTCATTTATTTCACAATAAATAAAATACCTCAATAGGAAATAAATGCCATGATATAATGTAAATTAGTAATGTCAATACATAACTGGCCTCGAAGGAATACACCAACAATCTCCCACTTATACTAGAGCCAATCAAACATACTAAATCTCAATACACAGTGAATATTTTTAAACAAATTAAAGGTTTTGGATTACCTTGCACAGTATAGAGATTAATGATGTAGATGTTGTCGGTGATGGCTGGGGAAGTTGTTAGATAAGCTCCGATATTTGCTCGGCAATTTTGGATTCAAGGAGAGCTGTAGAAGATTTGGCACCGATTTCCAAGTGTGTGGGGGGAGGGGGAGAAGAGATGAGAGAATTAGAGGGGATGAGGATTAGGGTTTATGAATTAAGATTTTATCAATTTTTGGGGATAAGAAAGATGACAGATTGAAGGAGAAGTGTGGGATCTAGGATTTTAGGGTTTTAGGATTTTGGGTTCGGGAGTGGAAGGAGAAAGAGATAAAGTGAAAGGGGAAAGGAGAAGAGGGGGCAAGTATTTGTATGTAAGCAATATTATACTGATGCCGCTATCCCCAATAACGACATCAGTTATAAGATGATTCACACTTGCAATTTTTTTATCAAGTCAGAAAGCTCCTAATAATCAAGTCCTGGTTGAAAAATGAATATACGCTATTACTTCCAATAGCGGCATATTAAAAAAAGGCTAAATTAGAAAGAAGAAAAAAACCCTGAACTATACTCTTTCTGCCGAAAACCGCAATGAACTTTTTTGTGTGCAAAAAACCCCCCTGAAGTATGTTTTGAAAAAGCCCAATCCAACGACATAAGCTTTCTATTAAAGTTGAGTGAGGTTTTCTGACAATAATGCGAAAGATCCATGATATTTTCTGAACCAACTTGCAAATATGAATGAAGTTAACTAATACAAGTAGGGTAGTTAGATGTGGCTTTTTTGAAAATATACTTCAGATGGGTTTTTTAAAAACAAAATTCGGGGGGGGGGGGGGGGGAGTTCGGTATGGTTTTCTGCAGAAATGATATAGTTTAGGGAATTTTTTTCTAATTTAGTCTAAAAAAAATTCAATTGTCGCTATTAGCAACAACAACATCAAAATAAGTTATGCCGTTGCTGCTAATAGTATTTTACATGTACAAAGTGAGCCAATGGTGAATATTTTCGAAAGTGGATAATATTAGTAATGATTTTTAAAACGTGGGTCGAAAAAATTCACATACAATCCATAATTGCATAATCACGATTTATTAATGTTCTCTTCCTTTTGATCACACCATGGTAAGGATCACATGTACACTTTCGTTGAAAGAAGATCTTTCAGTCAAAGAAAATTATCTACGCGTTGGAATTTGAGAAGAATGTTAAATTTATTACGTTTGGTTTGTTGTTTTGAAAACAGTTTTCTGAAAACAGTTTTCTAAAAACACCCTAACCAAACAAGTTGGAGTTTTCAAAAACAGTTTTCTAAAAATGTAAGGTTGCGCTTATGTAGAGAGAGAATGACTGAAGTTGGAGTTTTGTGAAAACTCTTTTCACAAAACACCCTAACCAAACACGTTTTTGGGTTTTAGAAAAAGAAAAAAAAAACTTCAAACCAAACACACCAGATCAGAATTCCCTTTTTAAGGAGGGACCGAGGAAATGAGGGATTTTTTGCCGTATTGACCCACCTTTTTAAAATATTTGGGGTCTGACCCACTTCCGAAAATAATTAGCGATCTGACCCAGTTTTGAACACGTCAGCATATTCGTTATTGGAAATAACGGCATAGGTTATTTACGTACCGTTATTTTCAATAACGGCATCTATTTTACATTTTTTTTACCATGCCGTTATTTGGAATAACGGCATGAGTATATTTTTCTTACAAGTGTGAATCTTCTAACTTTAAAAAATTCTAAGTGTGAAAAAAACTTATAAATAATGCCGTTATCCCCAATAACAACATTCGAATGACTGATGCCGTTATTGGAGATAACGGCACCAGTTATATATAAATGAACTGTTGCCGTTGTTTGGAAACAGAGAGGATGAATAATAAGTTATTTTTTTAAAAAAAAAATTAACTTACTCGTTAGAGAGGATGAATAATAAGTTACTTATATAAAAAGTTATAGCTGATGTTGTTATTCCAAATAAGGGCATCAGTATTGAGAATTCCGTCATCTGTTATAAGGTTTTCACACTTGCAATTTTTTTTTTCTAAATGGAGACTACAAGTTGTCGAAAAACAAAATAACCTATGCCGTTACTCCAAATAACGGCATGACACTTTTTTTAAATATAGATGCCGTTATTGGAAAAAACGGCATGTAAATAACCTATGCCATTTTTCTCAATAACGGTTTTTGCTAACGTGTCCAAAACTGGGTCAGTTCGCTAATTATTTTCGAAAATGGGTCAGAACTCCAAATATTTTCAAAAAGTGGGTCAGTACGGCAAAATTTTCGGAAATGAGGTGGCCACTGATTAGAATGCATATCAATTTAGGGAAAGATGATAGAGAAAATAATACTGGAGCATTAAATATCGTATAATTTCGTAGCTAATACCCAACACCCAAAAGTACCGGCCAAATACTACTTTCTTGGTAAACCAGAAACTCACTTACAAGTCTATATTGCAACTCTATATCACTTACAAGGAAAGAGGAAGATTGAGGCTTAGTTTTGAATCTGAGTGAGAGTGTGGAAAGATTTGGAAAATGTATGCACTTTCTGGCTGCTCTTCTTTGAGGTGGTAGGTGTCGTGGGTGAGCGGGCAACAACTGATGGAGCAGGGCTGCGGGGATTAGGCCCGACGACGAGGTTCCCCCCATTGCCAATGCCTTCGATGATGTACACTATGCCTTCGTGGGAGAAGCATTTGTGTTGTCAGTAGGCATTTTGAATTTTGAAACGGTTGGGCACCAAAAATCTCGCCCGGTTGACTTCATGTAACACCTCGAATTCCAAATACAACTGAATTCAAGATTCCACAAGATCTTTATACTTCTTTCGTACAATTTTACAAGGAATTTAAAACTTTTCACTTTACATCAGAGTTACAAATGAATCTTTACACTTTACAGCGGAAGCAAAATTACAACATTAATATAAATGAAATTACAACAACATTTGAATAATCTCTAAGCATCAGTTCTTCTTTAATCTTTATCATGCCATTTATTCTGCATACAAAACTGTGGGTACGTCAGTTTATTCAACCGACGAATATTATACACGGCCATCCTCTCTATGCCGGAAATAGTATAATAATTTTCCGTACTTAACAAACACAAACTTGTTCACAAATCAAACTAAGGGGAATATCCTATTGATGTCGTGTTGTGATTGTGCACTTAGTCCTTAATGCAGTTATTTATATTACATGACACTAATGCGCACTTGTTCGGATTCTATGCATCCCATACTACATAGGTCGGAGGGCAAGCCTCTTATTCGTTCTTCATCTTGTAGGGTTCAATCCCTCGTCATGACTTAAACTACTACTGTAACTACGGTAAGTATCCTAGATGTTCTATGAGTAACGAGCTCATGTACAAAAAAACTGGAGGGAAATCCCACGCCATGTCACGATGCATCGTGAAGACAACCTATGAACAATTCAGCTTCCTTCATGGCACACGATCCTCTTGCAGTCACCAAACACCCCACAAGCGTCGTCAAGATCCCGATAATTCTGGAGTAGTGCCCACGTCATGTCACGACGCATTGTGAAGACAAAACTGTGAATCACACCCACATTGTAGACTCGAGGCTCTTATACTTGTGTTTTTCTCTCACTTTCATCACCTCTTCACTATGTACTAATTCTTAATTTAATAAAATCATGAACAAAATCAATCTCTTAGAGTCAGCCCTCTCACTAATACCGGTCTTATTTCTTTCATTTCACAATGACCCAAACTTGGTCTTTTCACTTTCAATTGACATATCTCATTTCTTTCAACTGACGGTGTGAGTCTTGGCTATACCCTAATTTTCAATTTCAATTCACAAATTCACATGTTTGAGTTGTCATACTCAAGAACATTTCTCTTTTTCAATTACAAGATTTCCAATCTTTTCATGAGTCAATTATCATACATGGAGTTCAATTATAAATCATACATTCCATAACCAACATTTATTTCTACATTAAAATCATATTACGAAAACATCTAGTCAAAGTGAATATTCACAAAATCACCATTGTCACGCTACTCTTTAACAAAATAATCCATACAAAAATTCACATTAATATTTTCTTTCCATCAATTTTTCTTTTTAATACTTATCTTAATCACCTCGTGAAATCACACATTTTTATGAAATTATACGAGTAAGAAACCATAGTTTTCGAATGCAATTTTACCTCAAAATATACTTTATTTCAGTCCAATAACTTCCACTTAATTTTCATAAGTTGTACATGATTTTAGAATAATAATGGTATTTTTTCGGAATTTTTATACATCAAGAGAACCCCCAAAAAATCATTTTTTGAAAAAAAATATATTTTGCCCGCAACCTCAGAGAAGACAGCCGCACAAGCTAGCCACTAGGCCGACTGTGCTCAGTGACATGAAAGGGGGACAGAGAGTTATATACTCTCTGTTCGGTGATTTGGTATTTTTTAACCGCACACAAAAAGAAGTAGTCATAGGGTATCGAACCAGCGATCCCCAGAGCCGCACGCCACGCTACAGTAGTTTAAAAATATATTTTCCATACAATAGTTTGAACTCTATACTACTCTTTCTATAATTCAATTTGACATTACTCCATCACAATTTGGTATTAAAATTCACATTATAATTATAACTCCCTATTTTTCCCTCTTTCATTAACCCAAAATGCATAGGAAAAATTTCATTCATTAGAACCCATATTATGATAGTCCATTTAGCACATAAAACAATAATTTCATCTATTAGCATTTCAAACTCAATTTTGGCATTATCAACAATCCCAATTTAATATTTCCATAACTACAAGAATTTGCACACAATATCAAAATTCATGACAAGTTAACATACAATCTATCAAGCATTAATTTAATCATCTAACAAGTCCTTTTTCAAATTAGGTGTACTCTTATTAGTTTCTTTCATGCTCATTATTTCATCACACCTAGCATGGCATCTAAATTAGAAGTATAGAAAACCACCCACCTAATTTGGAGAAAATCACACAACAACTCCTAAACGAAAGAGTCATTCTCCTCCTAGATTGAGCTTGCCAAACGAGTGCTCCTTCTCCTTTCTCCTAGTGCAAACCCGAGAGCTCCTTGGGATGTAGCCGGCCTCCTTGAATGCAAGCACACACAACTCTCTATCTCTCAATCTTTTATTCTCACTCTCTACCAACAATCTACTACTAACAAATGTATTCTTTCACTATAGGTTTGGAGAAAGAAAAAGTGCAAGGATAACTAGGCTGGGGGGGGGGGGGATATTTATACAAAAATTTGGGGCAAATAGAAGGCTAGGATTGATCTAGGAGTTAAGAAACAAAGTCTAGGATTCAAGGGGAAGTTGTAGTAACCAACCATGACTACAAAACTACCACCCACAACTCCACTTATCTTCTTTTCCCTCCTAATCCCATCCGGCCTCACAAAAAGGTTCACAAACACGTGCACGTGTTTCCATAGTCCCCTATTTTAAAAAGTTGTGCATTTATTTTTTATAAAAAGTCTATAAAAATTGTCTACACTACAAGTTGTAATAAAAAGAGAAAATATATTCATGGCTTTTTATTTAATGGGCCAAATTAGTCTACATTTAAAATAAATTAAGTTGGGCTCAAAATAAAGGTATACTTATGCTTGTTTAAAAATAGGCTTTAATAAAAATAATATAAAAGACATATATGTTTATGTATACTCATTTGTAATGAAATGAAAATAATTATAAAAATTTATACCGCAAGATTGCACATGCACAATACGTGCAAAATGATAATACAAAAAATAATAATTCTCATAAATGAAAAATCGGGGTATTACACTTCAGGTGGGTGTGCGCGAGGCACATGAGCGGCGCACAAAGCTAAATTGACATACAGACATTTCTATTGGGTCAATGTGATTGGACCAAGAAGGGGGTCCAATGCAAGAATAAAGGAAATTCCTTTGGGTCTTAATGAGGTCCAGTACGGTTTTGATGTTATCTTTTGGGTCCAAGAATGGGTCGAAATTGTCATCTCCTCTAGTGTGATGCCTCAAGAATCACTTGACCCACATTCAGGAGAACGAGTATGTTATCATGGAGATAGCTATCTTTTGGGCCCTTGGCCCACCTTTTAAGGTATTGTTGGACGGACTGTTTATTGTCTGTACTGGTTATGTTGCTTTATGTCTTTGTCTATTGTCCCACCCTCCCATGTATAACTGGAGGTTTTATGCTTTATTTTCTGTACTGTAGGTTGTTTATTTGACCCAACACTTTAGGTTTGTTTTATTAATTCCTTATTAATGAAACATGATGATTGTATTTCACATTTTTCCTTAAAAAAACTCTATATTGCAACAAACAATATATCTTACTATTTTAATGGGAGAGTCTGTCACCAAACAAACTTCATTTGTAACCAAACAAACACGTGCAATACACATGTATAACTGATATAAAGAAGGTCTTAGGTTCAATGTCAGACAACATTATAAAAAACATATATTTTTATTATAAAAAACATATATTTTTATAAGGACGTGCACCGCTCGTTTGTTAAAATAGAACCAATTAAAAAATAATAAAAATACAAAGAAAGAATAAAATCACATCACAACCATCCACACCCACAATCAATACTATCCTACTGACTTCTCCTCAAATTCAGCTGAGCTGCAGCGGTGCAAACAAACTATAATCCTAAGTGTAGTACAATTAGAGCATCCACATTCGGTCATTGTGTAAATTATGCATATATGAATAAATGCATATAGCATTGGGCTATTGTGCTGTAGTCGTCGAATGCTATTTTTTACCAATTTAATTTAAAATAATAAAAATCTCAGATCAGATCAGACGGACAAAAAAAAAAACCCAAAATAGACAGACGCAACGCAACTTCATGTTGCGTCAGAAGAGAAAAAAAATTCAAAAAAATGGTTTTTTGGGATTTTTTTTATTTAAAAAAAAATTCAACAAAATGGACAGACGCAACATGACATTTTGTTACGTCTGACATTTTGTTGATTTTTTTAAAACTATTTTTTAGTTTTTTTTTATTACGGTTAATTTTTTTTTATTGAGGGACGCAATGTGAAGTTGCGTCGGAGGAATAAAAAATAATTTTTTTCGTCGGACGCAATGTGAAGTTGTGTCCTATATAATATGCATAATTCTCATATCCGCTCTCATTTATAGTAATCTACTGTTGCAGAATATGCATAATATGCATATTTAGCAGATGACTGCAGCGATTTTTTTGACAAAATATGTATAATATGCATATACAACAGACGACTTGAGATCCTCTTAGCATCACCCGAAAAATCACAATAGGAATATTAAAATATGCACACTCATTAATGGGAAAAAGATATAAATTTGGGGTTTATGTTTTGGGCTGGACACCTTTCCTCCCAGTAAAGTCGATATACTTTGGGCCACACAAAGTTGTGATAGGAGCTTTGCCTGCTATCCAACTCGGCGTCCAATGAAATAGAGAGAACCAAGAGAGAGAGGAATGGATTCTACTGAATCTTCTATTTAACGCCTCCGCCGCCTCTCACTCGCATCTGTGGATGATGGCTTGCAGGCTCGCAGATTCCATCTACCATTTCTCGGTAATCTCAACTCCTTCCAAGAACCCAGCTTCAGCTCTCTTTTTATTGTATTCTAATGGGGTTTGTCTGAATTTCAGGCACCCCCAAGGCGGAATGCTTGCAGCAAAGGTTTGAAAGCTCCTACAGGTATTCTTCGCAATATGTTCTTGTAGGAATTTTGTCGAACAAGTGATGGGCTTACTGTTGTTAACTGGCAATCCTGTTACTATGTATTGATTACAATATTTGAGTCTGTCTTCATCTTCTTGCTTTTTATTTCTTGTTCCATTCCCATATGCCATGTTAATCTAATTTTAAATAATGTTGGTTTTGGTGATCTTGGAGTGTCTTGGATTGCAGAGCATGACCATACTATTATCGTTGGAATATATTATTGCAAGATAATCGTACACATAGAGATACCAAAATGAGAAAGTTACTAATTCGCGAATTTCAAGATTTACGTTCTCTTGCTGAACCCGGCCCTAGAAAAATTGCTATAAACTTGGAATACATGAGAACAACCCACAATTTGGTGTAAATTTTGCTATACACCTCAATGTGAGATTTCAAGAGTTTTTAGATAACCCACAATTTGGTACAAGGTGTTACCAGAGAAAATTTTCACTAATAGATGTCCCCTTAAGATTGGTGAAGTGACTGTTGTCATTGGATCAGTATCACCTTTTCGAATTCCTAAGCACATTTTATGTAGAAGAAGTGACAATCATGTCTCTCTCTAATCCATTCATCTCCCTCTTTTTTCTTCATCATTAATACGACAGAGTTCTCATGGAGGCATCCCATCCTACTGTCATACACATCTTTCTTTCTTTCTTTCTTTCTTTCTTACTGTCATACACACCTTTCTTTCTTTCTTCTCTTACTCTTTTAAGGAACCGTATGAGTTAAGAGGCTCTTTATTGACCTCATTAACCATAGTGAACATAAAATTCCTTTCTTATATTGCTCATTTGTTCTAACTCGATTTTACCCGATAGTTATAATATGAAAATCAGCTGAACTGGTTTTTTATTGTCACCTCAGTCAACTTCCATGGGCGTGAGCTGTCTGGGACTTACTCTCGTCACTAGAACACTGATTCCAGTTGGTGGAGTCTTCTCCTCTTAACAATTATGTATGCATGGACTCTTCTATAATAGTGTCGCACCCATGTCAGATACCGAACTTTATAAACGCTTCGTGGACCCCAATACTTATCACCAATGAATACTTTTTAAAACATATCTTGATTTGATTTTGTCACTGAAAATTATATAATTGAATTTCATTTGGATCGAACTTATTAATGTTGTTATATACTATTATTTATGGCCATGTTCCCCTGTCCTACTTTTAACAAATTTGTGGTCTCGGGTACTTCTGCCCATACTTCATGCTTCCTAAATCAAAATTCCTAGACTAATCTTCACTTTGGAATCAAAAGCCTTTACAGTATTAGGAGATTAATCTTTAAATTCAGCCCTACATGGGTACTTCATCATAGTTTCCTAGGACTGTCATTCTGCATCTCTCCCATAGGGCCCACTGCACTTTCATTGCATCTGGTGGACCAACACTCGTGTTGACTGATCTCCAACTTTGTAGACTGGTTTCAACTAGACTGTATTTCGCTCTTGTTTTGTGCTTCTCTTGAATATAAGACAATCTCAGAATAATCACATTGGTTCTTTTGTTTCATGGCAGACTATTCAATTACATGATTGACTTATTTCATTTTGCTGATATTATTCATTGAATTATGTTGTGTTCTTGCTAGGCATAGCCTCTCCGAAATGGGAAACTGTCCAACGAAGAGGAGCAAGCTCCTACCACTACTTCTACAAGAAATCGCTGAAAGTAGTACAGTCTGCAGTCCAGATTTCTCCATCCTTACTTGGTAATGAAGAAGATAGATGGCGCATGTGCGAAAATTATGGCTTTACACAAATTGGGGAACCACTTCCGGATAATATTACTCTGAAAGATGTCATGGAAACCCTTCCCAAAACGGTGTGAACCTATCTTGTTTGCTCCTTTATTTCTTTCAGTTCTAAACTACCTAATGTAATCAATATACTTTTCTGAAGGTTTTTGAAATCGATGACATGAAAGCTTGGAAGTCAGTTTTAATATCAGTGACTTCTTATGCACTGGGAATATTAATGATCTTAAAATCTCCATGGTATTTACTTCCTCTAGCCTGGGCATGGACTGGCACAGCAGTGACAGGGGTGAGTTTGCTAGCAATACCATCTATTATTGCTTAAAGAGTAAGGATCTTTTTAATTAGTGAAATACTGTTGCTTTTTGGTCTTTAATTTTTATTAGTTAGATGGTTTCTACCAATTGCTAACATAATTTTCCTTTTAAAGTTTTTTGTGATAGGCCACGACTGTGCTCACAGATCATTTTCGAAAAATAAACTGGTGGAAGATATTGTTGGAACTCTTGCCTTTTTGCCTCTTATATATCCTTATGAGCCATGGCGTTTTAAGCATGACCAACATCATGCCAAAACAAACATGTTTGTATCAAATCCCCTTTTTTATTTTATTTATTTTGAGTCCATGATAAATTTTTGTAATCAATGTTATTGCTTCTTAGGCACTCTGCTCAATGGTGTACTTATACTAGATATTTTTGTGTTTGGTGGTAGTCTTTGTTTCGGATGTCAATCTAAATAGTGAATATGATGTGATTACTTGGTTCTGTCCATTCTAGTGTATTTACCAGTCAGTTCAAATTACTTGAAATCACCATTTCCTGTATATTCTTTATTCACATTTATACAAATTCTGAAAGTGCTCCCAAAATCACTTTTGTTTATTTATAAGCTGAATTCCCATTTCGCTTGCATATGCTTGTGAACCTTAAATTTTAAATGGGTCTCTATATTTCAAGGAAAGTTTCTTGCGTTATTGGAAATTATCATCTTTTGTAGTTTAGTTCAAATTAGCGACAGGACTGTGAAATTCTTAAAATATGGGAATTAATTTAAGACTATATGTTCTGTGGGGAAATGTTGCCTTAGTCATTTTATTAATGGCTAGAGAAATCACCATTACATAAATTGAAGGAGCAAGGGATACATAGAACATCTGATTCTCCAAATAAATCGGAATCACAAGCATGCTCAGCTACAGAATAATCCTCTGAGTTGAGGGATCTATGTATGAGCATAAGAAACTTGAACATGAGGAGCACAAGATAATTGGTGTCTTCCTTCATGGATCATACAATTTATTGATATTTTATGTCCAAAGTCTACCAGGTTAAATTTGGAAGCAAAATGGAGAAACCAGTGAGAAGACATTTAATTTGATTGTTTTCTTTTTGCTTTATGGACCCTCAGATTCCAGTGTTGTCATAAAAAAACTAAGATTTATTTATTAGTAAAAGTAACCCAGATATACAGAGAAATCATTGATTAAAACTAAATGCTTTAATTTATTCATTAGAGGAATGTTAATTGGACTCCAAAGATTAGAATGACCTAATTCAAAATGTTCTCAGCTTCTTTATTGACCTATCCTGTAATAGGTAACTAGGAATTTTCCTAATGCGGAGTCTTATCTGTTTGTTTTCCATGAACCAAGCTGCATCATTGCGGAATACATTATCATTCTCTGATGAAACATGTTCCTCCTGTCTCAATGAACCAATAAAATATAATATTCCTTGAAACACAGAAGTATCAAAATAATCAGAAGACAGCAATAAGGCCAAATTTCAAAACATAGCCAATCAACTAGTGTTACCACCCAGGATCCTCCTAAAAATTGGACATTTAAGACCTGAAACAACCTTCGTTCTCTATTTTGTCTATATTTATTATACATTGATCCATTCATTGAAGTCTGTTTTGGTTGATGGATCAAATTCGAATCTTGCTCCACATTTTAACCTCTCTCTCTCTCTCGAATTATTCAGGCTGACTGAAGATACTGCATGGCATCCTGTCTGGAAAGAAGAATGGTTCTCTTCCCCATTACTGAGGAAAGCAATTATCTTAGGATATGGTCCGTTCAGACCTTGGATGTCTATAGCTCACTGGTATTATAAAATTTCATCATCTTAGCGTATTAAGCTGAATTTGTTTGTCATTCCCAGTCCTTTCATAATTATCAAGTTCTCTTTTAGGCTAGTGTGGCACTTTAATTTGAAAAAGTTCCGACCAGCTGAAATTGGAAGGGTGAAGATAAGCTTGGCATGTGTATGTGCATTCATTGCAATTGGCTGGCCTTTAATTGCCTATAAAGCAGGGATCATTGGATGGTTCAAATTTTGGTTCATGCCATGGATAGGATATCATTTCTGGGTATTAATGTTTCTATTAAATTACCTTTCCTTCTAACAAGTCCCTCCATATGAAATATAAATCTTAAACTGTGGGAATTCTTTTCATCTACTTTATTTCGCTATTGGCCTAATGTTATTGTTGGTATCATCAATCTTGTACAGCTACAATTAATTTTCAAATGTTCTCATTTTTAGATGAGTACTTTCACAATGGTCCATCACACTGCCCCTCATATTCCTTTCAAAAGTTCAAATGAGTGGAATGGTGCACAGGCTCAGCTTGGTGGCACAGTCCATTGCAATTATCCTCGTTGGTATGCTTTTAATCTGTTATGCACTATTAATAAGATTTTGTTGGTATGCTTTTAAATCTGTTATGCACTATTAATTAGATTTTGCATCCATTCTATTTGATACTAAAAATGGTTTGTTCACTTCAAAATGCTCCTTTGATAGAAGTTATTATTTCTTGTAAATGAATTTCTTAATTACTCTTGCAGAAAATATCTTCAAGATCGGGTATTGGTTTATACCTAAACAGGTCTGGGTAACGTGCAATAATCAGATCCAGGTGCTACCCGTTTAAACGGTGTCAGTTCCAGGTCCAGGGTCGGGTCGGGGTAACGGGTAGAAATGACAGTGCTAGCCATTTCTGCCTGCTTACTTTGAGTTTGTTCACTCAAACATTTTGTTGCTTTTTCTTTGTAGCAAAAAATTAACACCTGGATCTGATCTGTACCTCTAAAAGATACCCAACACCCGACCGAACCAGGTGGTGGACCCGATAACTAGTATATTACGAGATAGCTTGTAGTTGATCCTTATTGAAATACTCCCTCCAAAGATATTTCCCATCAAATATAGTTAGATTGGTTAGGCTTGGTATTGTCGTGAATGAGTGTTATAACCAGAAGTGCTATAAGAAAAAAAATGATTAACTTCAAAATTTCTAAGCAAGTAAAAGCACTTTTTGAAAAGCTAAAAACATAAATTCAGGTAAGTTGAGAGAAAGGCTAAAAATAACAATTTGGGAAAACTACTACAGGCTGAACATACTTTCAATAAGTTTTGGGTCTAAAAGCGCTTTTAGAACCAAAAGCACTCTCCAAAAGCATTGTCCAATGGAGCTTTAATAATCATTGAAATGTTCATGAGATGTGAAATAAAGGGTATTTTAGAATTGTTATCGTATTATAATTTAGTTTTGAGTTTATATTTCTTTAGCAATCACCATGGTTTTAGTTTGCTAATGTATGTATTTCTAAAATTCAATATTTTTTTGTAGAAAATAAAGTTTAATATGTAAGTGCAAAATATTGAAATACATTGGTCGCATAGCTTAATAACGGGTTTACAATCTCATTATGTTTATCCAATCTGCATGTCATATTTTTAATTTTGTAAAACCAACATAACTCTGTTAATTTATATATTAATTATCTTTTGCTTTAACTTTTCCTAATTTGTAGCCAATTTATATGGTCCATCAAATAAATATGTGTTATAAAATTAAATATGAAAATCTCTACTAAATATTTTTTAAAAATAAATGCCGTGTGTTATTAGACCCGTTGACAGATCTGAACCTGAGTCGGAACTTATATAGGGTCCACGTACTTGGACCCATATTCGGGTACTAAAATTTTGAGTACCCGTTGCCATAGGGTAGGGCCCGGCTAACTTGATACCTGACCCGACCCTATGACTGTGCTAGAAATGGCAATTAACAGGTTCGTGAGAGATAGGGATGGAGACAATCATCAAAATAATAAGGGAGAAAAAATGTTGTTTAACCAGAAGGTCTCCAGTATGTCCCCTACGAAAGATTTAATTCTCTGGGGAACATTGCGAAGTCATTCATAAAATGTGGATTGTGATAGATAGAAAGTTGTATCCGAAAAACAAAAGAGGGGTGGGGTGAGGTTGGGTGGTTGGTGACTATACTAGGCTTGTCCCAATTACAACCTAATCTATCTTCTTCCTCTCTTTCGAGCACATAATGAGTATTTCCTTCAGTTGACATCTTTTCCCCTCTTTTTATTAAGTTTCCTCCCCAAAAAGTGAATTATTTTACCACAATATCAATGTCCTAAAATATCAATGTTTGGGGGAAAAGTATACGAGGAGATGCCAAATACTGTAAAAGAGCTGCTCATGTTTGAGATATGTGGGATAAAAAATGCGAACTTGAGGCACTTTAGAAAATTAATGTAAATAAACGATTCTACAAGCTATTTAAGCTATTTTGGAAGACATCAAGATTATAAAGAAAACAGGAAGATCATGATGACATAATAAAATGAAGGTCAAGCTGGAAGTAACACTAATATTTGTCTTAACCCTAACTATTTTCTTTCTCTGATGACATATAAAGTAGATCGCAGTTGTGAAATTGCCATGTAAATTCTTCACTTTTGTTTCTTTAGTATCGTTTTTGTATTCATTTTCTTTCACTGCTCTTCGTTTTCCTTTTCTTTTCCCCATTTTTGCATTGAATTACTTTTCTTTTTTTCACTAAATCTGCCTTCACGGTGCAGTCTAGAGGTTGCATGTACAACAACAACTGCATCATGCTGCATATCACCTTCTAAAAGACATGGTCAACATGGTTCAATCTACTAAAATCCTGCACACTTGAACACACAAATCAACCATTATTATACACAACTTTCTTTTTGTGATTAAGAGGGATAAAGCAAACAAGCACCAACCAACTAAATACAAAACCACGAGTTCCTAATACAAGCTCAGCGGAACAGGCCCCACAAAATATAACACATATAGTAAGAAGAAAGACCGATCGACAACAAAGATAAGGAGAGAGTATAACATCTATTACAACACAAAAAATACTAGGCAAACTAAAAGCAGGTTGATGTAAAACGTAATCCTAAATAGAGAATTTCCAAGAATCTTAAAGATTAATTTTACCAACATATAATGCGGATCAAAGTTGGAATTTTAAACAATTAATCGGTTTGATGGATTTTCAAGAATTGAATTAAGTTTAACAAACCTAATTAATAATTCAGTTCTAACAATCAATAATTAAATTCCTAAACGTTCTTAGCAAGTAAAAGATGCAATATTGATTCATACTCTAATTAGGCAAGTAGAACAGTCAATCTCGATATTTTTGGTCGACAGTTAAATTAAATAATATAATAGAGATGATAAAGCAGTATAACACAAATATTTAAAAAGTGGAAATAGTATATTGGGGTTCGAAGAGAGTAGTAATCGCTGCCTGGATGGCAATAGCAGTGAATCCACAAAGGGGAAGACAGTGGCAGCGACGGGGGGCGCCGGGGATCGTGGTAGAACCGGCGACAAGGGAGGAAGCCTCAGAGTGGCTTCGACTGGATGAGGGAGGAGTGAGGGCAGCCAGTGTAGTTGAAGGCTCGCCTCAGGCTCAACCTCAGGTTCAAGGTTCAGGCTTAACAACAGTTTGAGCCTCAAGCCTCAGTTAAGGCTTTCCCTTTGTTCGAAGGTTCACTCAGGCTTGCGCCTGGACGCGCATTAGCAAAGGCTCGAGGCTTGCGCCTCAAGCAAAAGGTGCGCCTGAACATAACAGACCTGACCCAACCCGGTCTTCACAACCCGACCCATCTTCAACCCTTCTCATATCCCGTAACTCTCCCAATTCTCTTTCATCCCCAATTTCAAACTCTAACCCTAATCTCCACCTCCCCAATTCCTCAATCTGCACTCATCCTCATCAATCCCCTTCTTAACAACATCGGCGACAACAGCGAAGCAGCTCGACATGACAACATACAACAGATCAGCGGCTACAGCGGAAGTAGATTGGCTGTGCCGTCGGCCTTTTTACTCAGTCTCCAGACTCGCCAGTCCTATTCTGATTTCTTTCCTTTCAGATTTTACACTTTTATGGTTTTTCTTGGGTTTTCGTCTATCTTATGATGTTTTTGCAAGTTACTTCAAAACAAAATTGTGAAGCTAGTTCATTCCATAATTTACTATAATCATGAAATCATGCCTTATTCAAAAAGTTGCATCATATTTCATTGTAGAGCATGACCAAATTTTATGGTTGGCTAACTTTATGTTATTGTTGTCATATTTTAAAATACCTTACTATTTACTAAGACTATATTACTGTGATATTGTATGTTTATTACGGCAATATTTAATTTGATACTAGTGTAATTTTACTTTATGTTCATTACTGTAATACTGTAATATTGTATGCTGTATGGTAAGTATTTTCATTTCTGTAATACTGTAATACCGTATGCTCATTACTATATGAAACTATGAATTCAAGGTTGACATAATATTATTGTAGTTTTGCAGAGGGACACATTGTATCACTTCGTCTTTGTGGCAAGAAACACATTGTAGTTATACATTACAGAGGAACACATTGTAGTTTTACAAAAATGATAACTTACACAGTCATCTTGGTCATTGTATGATATATTTTGTTGCTATGATGTTATCTTGTTCATATTATCTTATTTGTAAATTTAAAAAACCTCCAAAAATAATGATGAGCCTCGGTTAAGTGAGGCTTACGCCTCAAATTGCGCCTTGCGCCTCAGGCTTTTTATGGGGTAGTGAAATTGCGTTGCGCCTTACGCCTCCGACTACACTGTGGATCTGGGTGAGGGGAGGTCGACGGGGATGTGGGATGAAGCAGTCGATGGAATCGACGGAAGTGATGACGATGATGGGGGACGTCGATGAAGGTTGATGACAGGAAGTAAAGGCGAAGGGGTAGGGAGATCGATGAGAGAGGGTAGAGGGATGATGGTGGTGGTGTGGGTTGCAGGCCACGAGGGCGGCGAGGGGGAGTTCGGGAGGGGTTGGGGGTTTCGGGAATCAACGGGGAAAGAGGAAGAAGATGAAGAGGGGTTAGGGTTTTATTTGGGGATTTGTTTTTTTTAATTGATTTGGGGATTAAGGGTAGTTTTAAAGTTTATCACAAATCCTAAAATTTTATTAGAATTTATCACAAATCCTAATAAGTTGGATCTCAATTGTATCACACAAAATAGAGATGAAGAGCAAAACTCAACACAATAATTTTTTAATCAAGAATAGCATACTTTCTCATTAATCTCAAGGCCTATATATAGGCTCAAAACAAATCTCGATACAAATCTTAAAATATTCTAAAATCTCAGAAATATTCTAATGCATAAAAGAAAGATTACATATAGCTATAATTGCCAAAAACAAATATGGTACTGAAATAAAATACTAAACTAAACAGAATAGATGTCCTCATCATTCTCTTTAGGTGGGAGAGAGCTCGACCTAGTCGAGTCAAAACTAGTGATCCTGTCATGGTGCTCCAAAAGATCTAGATCCAGTTGCGGGAGCTCCTCACGATCACTGCAAGTGTCATCCAACTTCAGCTTGTTCTTCCACCTCACCAAATACTTGTTCATACCACTATCTCTTGTAGAGATTATCTGATCATCTAAAATGTTATTCAATTCTTCTGTCGGTGGATAAATAGTATCAGGAAGATGGGTAAATGTGGGAATCTCACCATTAGGCTGTAGGGTAGGCTCATCTATAAGAAAATTTGTAGGGTGGAATTTTGAGCTTCATAGAATACTAGATCCTCAATATTGAAAGTCTTACTTATGCCAAAGCCTTCAGGAAGGTCAACGATATAGGTATTATCATTAATTGTATGAAGAATCTTAAATGGGCCTGCAGCACGTATGTTCAAGTTCTTAACAAATCCAGCTGGAAACCGTTCCGGACGAATCCGAACTATCAATTCGTCACCAACATCAAGAGTTTTAAATTTCCTTCTTGTATATGTTATTAACGTGTAGTTAAAATTATTCTTATTAATTTTCTTGAAAATTTCTCTATGCAAATCATGAATGCAGAATGCAAATGTGGATGCAGACTCTGTGACTCTGTGATGTTCTAATACAGGGGTAAATTCTGTGGGTTGCCAAGTGACTTGGGAAAGGATGGGTGACTCAGGTACACTCAATAGGGGTGACTGAACAGACTGAATACAATTGAGAGACTGGTCATCCTCTTTTTCATCATAGTCATCGCTTACATTAGGTTCATAGGTAAACTCATTGCCGGGCTCATTAGCAATGACAGCGGTACCCTATACTATATTGATCCTATGAGGGCTGGGACAGTTGCCAGCAACATGGCCGTATCCCTTGCATTTATAGCACTTAGTGGGAGGAAATCTTAGAATAGTTTCTTTCAGTGTTCTTACCCGTGTTGTCATTTCTAAGTGGATATGAATTTGATGTAGGCTTGCTTGGGTAAGACTTGTTGGGGTACTGAGGAGAAGAATGCTCAGGTCTAGAGGGATCAGGAAGGGTCATTCTAGGGGAATGATCTCTCGAATCGCTGGATCCATAATGAGAACTAACTTTAGGGGAATCCATATCGAGGATTAGGGTATAAGTTGCCGCTAATGAGTCCACATTTCTATGAATTAGCTCGTTCCTCAGATCGGCTCGTAATCCAGCCCTGAACCTAGAGAGAGTTTGTTCTTCACTCTCTTTACCTAAAGCATTGCACCGAATAAGGAAGTCATCAAATTTATCAACATATTCTTGTGTGGATTTACTTAAAGTTGGTTCCACGAATCTAGTAATCGGGTGTGGAACGATAATGGTACATATCTCTCAGTGAGCTTCTCTTTCATGGCTTCCCAAGTGGCTATGGTTGCTAGGCTTCGGCCTCTGCGGGCGTGTTCAAGATTGGTCCAGTGTTGTTGAGCTTTCCCAGTCAATTTCATCGTGGCAAATTTAATTTTCAGGGCTTCGCTCATGTCAAACCACACAAAGTAGTGGTCCATCGCACATATCCAATCAAGATAAGCTTGTGGTCCCATGTGGCCTTCAAAATGGGGAACGTCAGCCTTAACGTTCTTATATTGTTCGTCAGGGTCACGTTCTTGACGTCGATCGTCACTAACATTCCCTTGAGGGATCTGACGATTAGCATGAAGTTCAGGAGCAACAGTTTGATTTAATTCCACTTTCTCAAGCCTCTGATTGATATTGGCAAGAGTTGCTTGAATGACAGTTAGGGTAGCGGAAATATCAGAGTTGTCCATCTCAGTTTGTGGAGGGGTTCGTGGAGGTTTAGGGTTCCTAATTGGGTGGTTTGGGAGGGACAAGAAAAGCTTTACAGGATCTGTAATGGTGCTGCGAAGACGCATTCACCAATGGAAAAAACTAAGGGTCGTGGGAATGTGTGTTTGTTAAAATTTGGGGACACATGTTCTAAATGCACTTAGTTTATTTATTTATTTATTTAATTAATTAGTCTGAAGTGATTTAAAAGAACGAAAGAAAAAATTATAAAAGACTCTAAACGATTCTAAATGAATGTAAAAGTAATGCCTAACTGATGCAAGAACTAGGGTTTTAAGAACCTGGCTCTGATACCAAAATGATGTAAAACGTAATCCTAAATAGAGAATTTTAAAGAAACTTAAATAATTAATTTTACCAACATGTAATGCGGATCACAGTTAGAATTTTAAACAATTAATCGGTTTGATGGATTTTTAAGAATTGAATTAAGTTTAACAAATCCAATTAATAATTCAGTTCTAACAATCAATAATTAAATTTCTAAGCATTTTTAGCAAGTAAAAGATACAATATTGATTCGTACTTTAATTAGGCAAGTAGAACACTCAATCTCGATATTTGTGGTCGATAGTTAAATTAAATAATATGATAGAGATGATAAAGCAGTATACCACAAATATTTGAAAAGTGGAAAGAGTATACCGAGGTTCGAAGAGAGCAGTAATCGCTGCCTGGATGGCAACAACAGCAAATCCACAAAGGGGAAGACGGCGGCAGCGATGGGGGGCGCCGGGGCTCATGGTAGAATCGGCGACAAGGGAGGAAGCCTCGCAGTGGCTTCGACTGGATGAGGGAGGAATGAGGGTGGCGGATCTGGGTGAGGGGAGGAGGTCAACGGGGATGCGGGATGGAGCAGTCGATGGAATTGACGGAAGTGATGACGATGATGGGGGACGCGTTGAAGGTTGACGACGGAAAGTAAAGGTGAGGGGGTAGGGAGATCGATGAGAGAGGATAGAGGGATGATGGCGGTGATGTGGGTTGCAGGTGACGAGGGCGGCGAGGGGGAGTTCGGGAGGGGTCGGGGGTTTCGGGAATCAACGGGGAAAGAGGAAGAAGATGAAGAGGGGTTAGGGTTTTATTTGAGGATTTGCCTTTTTTTAATTGATTTGGGAATTTGGAGTAGTTTTAGAGTTTATCACAAACCCTTATAAGTTGGATCTCAATTGTATCACACAAAGGAGAGATGAAGAGCAAAACTCAATACAATAATTTTTTAATCAAGAATAGCATACTTTCTCATTAATCTCAAGGCCTATATAGGCTCAAAACAAATCTCGATACAAATCTCAAAATATTCTAAAATCTCAGAAATATTCTAATACATAAAAGAAAGATTACACATGGCTATAATTGCCAAAAACAATATGGTATTGAAATAAAATACTAAACTAAATAGAATAGATGTCCTCATCACAGGTCCAACTAGGCTTTAGTTGCCTCAAGGAACGATGACTCTCGAGAGATTAACATCCCCAGGATGAAGCACACCATTTGATGAAGAGAAGTTGCTAGCGCAGATTGCTATGAAGCACGAATACAGGTATGCATATTCGATACAGTACGTATTCGGTACGCGAATACGCTGATTTCTCAAAAACTAGGATACGGGTACGTGAGGATACAGTTAAATAAAATAATTAAAAATAATAAATATATATATATATAATTTGAATTCCTCCTATAGTAGACCTAGTAGACAACATAAAATTATGTTAATTAAAATATACATACCTGAGTGTGATACAAATTGTGAATAGAAGTGAGGCAGAGCCATAAGGGACTTGCAGTATAAAGCATGTGATGTAAACCGTAATCCTAAATAGAGAATTTCCAAGAATTTTAAAGGATTAATTTTACCAACATGTAGTGCGGATCAAAGTTAGAGTTTTAAAGAGTTAATCGGTTTGATGGATTTTCAAGAATTGAATTAAGTTTAACAAACTCAATTAATAATTCAGTTTTAACAATCAATAATTATATCTCTAAGCATTCTTAGCAAGTAAAAGATGCAATATTGATTTGTACTCTAATTAGGCAAGTAGAACACTCAATCTCAATATTTATGAACGACAGATAAATCAAATAATATGATAGAGATGATAAAGCAGTATAACACAAATATTTGAAAAGTGGAAAGAGTATACCGGGTTTCGAAGAAACCAGCGTTAGATCTCGGGTTGGCAGCAACGAAGAACACCACAATCAGCCACGGATGCATACTCAACAAGACGGCCACCTAATCGCCTCTAATCGCCTAATGCAAAGATGGTTCGTTCTCCTCAATCTGAGCGCATCCGAGGCAGACGCCTTTTAAAACACTGGGTACTGAGGAGAGGAGTGCTCAGGTCTAAAGGGATCAGGAGGATTCACTCTGGAGGAATGATCCATCGAATTGCATCGAATTGCTGAACTTGTAATGAGAACTTGCTTTAAGGAAATCCGTATCGAGGACAAGAGCATAAACTGCCGCTAATGAGTCTACATTTCTATGAATTAGCTCGTTCCTCAGATCAGCTCGTAATCCAGCCCTGAACTAGAGAGAGTTTGTTCTGCACCAAATAAGGAAGTCATCAAACTAAGCAACATATTCTTGTGTGGATTTGCTTTATTGATAGAGTTGGTTCCACGAATCTAGCAATCGGGTGTGGAACGATAACGGTACATATCTCTCAGTGAGCTTCTCTTTCATGATTTTCCAAGTAGCTATGGGTGCCAGGCCTCGGCCTCTGCAGGCGTGTTCAAGATTGATATAGTGTTGAGCTTTTCCAGTCAATCTCATCGTGGCAAATTTAACTTTCAGGGCTTCGCTCATGTCAAACAACACAAAGTAGTGGTCCATCACACGGATCCAATCAAGATAAGCTTGGGATTTCATGTGGCCTTCAAAATGGGGAACGTCAGCCTTAACGTTCTTATATTGTTCGTCAGGGTCATGTTCTTGACGTCGACCGTCATGAACATTCCCTTGAGGGATCTGACGATTAACATGAAGCTCAGGGGCAACAGTTTGATTTAATTCCACTTTCTCAAGCCTCTGATTGATATTTGCAAGAGTTGCTTGAATGACAGCTAGGGTAGCGGAAATATCAGAGTTGTCCATTTCAGGTCGGGGAGGTCTAGGGTTCCTAACTAGGTGATTTAGGGAGGATAAGAAAGGTTCTTCAGGATCTGTAATGGTGCTGCGAAGACGCATTCACCAAAAGTGGAAAACTAGAGGTCGTGTGCTAAAATTTGGGAAAACGTGTCCTAAATGCACCTAAGTTTTTTATTTTATTTTATTTTAATAATAAATCCGAAATGATCTAAAATAAAGAAAGAAAAATAAAAGATTACACGATCCTAAATGAATGCAAAAATTGATGCCTAAATGATGCAAGAACTAGGGTTGTAAGTAGGGCTGTTCATACTTTGGTTAAAACCGATTACCGAACCGAACCGAACCGAAATTTACCAATTCGGTTCGGTTTTTCGGTTTTCGGTTCGGTTTTGATCCAAACTGAAGTTTTTTTAGAGAGTTCGGTTCGGTTTTTGGTTGGCTTCTAAATAAACCGAACCGAACAAAAAAACGAATTTTTTTTGGACCAAAATAAATTATATCCCTAGGATCGGTTCAAACTGGAGCATTGTAATTTAACATTATTTTACTGTCAAGAATTCCAGTGTCTTTTTTTTCCCTTTCTAATAATAGTAAAATAATATTGTGGGTATTGGATTGCACATAAGGTGTTGTACTGTTTAAATTCTTTATAGGTTTGTTGCATTGCTTTATCTCAATTCTGGATTCTTTATTGCATAGTCTACGTTGAAAATTAGTTACACCTACAAATGCAATGTTACAAAATTATGCATCCTGCACTGCGATGTCATGTATCCCTTTATGTTTCACAGTGAGTTCAATCCAAATGGATTGGTAGAACCAAATCCATTCTGTTGTGAGAATCGAAAGTGGAGGATTCTGTGAGATCCAATTAGTTAAATCGGCCTGAGGTGTCTTTGATAGTATCAGGACTCTTCATTAGTTATACTCAACATGTGCTCGTTAGCAGTAGACATGGACACACTTTTAGTATACCGTGTTCATGTCCATGTTTCTGTCTGTCAAGAGCTATGGATGATTAGCATCAAACAGTTAAAGGTGGCATCTTTTGTTTTATTTTTTGTTTCTTTATTATATATTCTTCTAATTCTTCTTTTTTTTAAGAGGAAAATGTATGCAGTACTAAAAATTTCGGTTATTAACCGAACCGATAAAATTCGGTAATGTTCAAACCAAATTTTATCAGTTTTGGTTCGGATTTCGGTTTCAATTATACCAAACCGAAAATTTCGGTTCGGTTCGGTTATTTTCGGTTCGGTTCGGTTTTGCACCGATGAACAGCTCTAGTTTTAAGAACCTTCGCTCTGATACCAAAATGATGTAAAACGTAATTCTAAATAGAGAATTTCCAAGAATTTTAAAGGATTAATTTTACCAACATGTAGTGCGGATCAAAGTTTGAGTTTTAAACAGTTAATCGGTTTGATGGATTTTCAAGAATTGAATTAAGTTTAACAAGCCCAATTAATAATTCAGTTCTAACAATCAATAATTATATCTCTAAGCATTCTTAACAAGTAAAAGATGCAATATTGATTTGTGCTCTAATTAGGCAAGTAGAACACTCAATCTCAATATTTGTGGACGACAGATAAATCAGATAATATGATAGAGATGATAAAGCAGGATAACACAAATATTTGAAAAGTGGAAAGAGTATATCGGGTTTCGAAGAAACCAATGTTAGATATCGGGTTGGCAGTAGTGAAGAACACCGCAATCAGCAACGACAATAAGAGGGGCAGAACAGCAATAATACAGGAGCGGTAGCAACGACAGTAAGGCCGACGATGGCTGTAGCTGACTGACGGGTGGCGGATCTAGCGGTGGTTGACGACGCGTCAGGGGGCGTCGGGCAGCGCAGCAACCTGGGGGTCGGGTCTGTTGCTGTTATCGAAGGGAAGGAAGCTACGGGGTGCAGTCGAGGGTGGGGTTCGGCAATAGATTAGGGGGTTGAAGTGGTTGTACAACGAGGCGGTGGCTGAAGGTGGGTTTTAGGGTTTCGACGTAGGAGAAGGGAGTCGACGGAGGCGTTGAGGTGGGGCGGGATTGGGGCGAGTCGATTTGGTGGTGGAGGTGAGAGGGATGGTCGATGGGGATGACGATGGAGGAGGGAGGGGTTGTGTGGTTTCGGGAGAAGAAACGGGGAAGAAGAACACGAAGGAGAGAGGAGGTAGGTGGCTGCTGTAGTAGGTTTAGGGTTTGATTTTTTTAATTTGGAAAAATAGGGTTTGGAATTTGTGTTGGATTTGGGGATTTGGGAGTAGTTTTAGAGTTTATCACAAACCCTAAAAGTTTATTAGGATTTATCACAAACCCTAATAATTAGGTCTCAATTGTATCACACAAAAAGAGAGATGAAGAACAAAACTTCAATACAATAATTTTAAATCAAGAATAATATACTTTCTCATTAATCTCAAGGCCTATATATAGGTTCAACACAAATTTTGATACAAATCTCAAAATATTCTAAAATCTCAGAAATATTCTAATGCATAAAAGAAAGATTACATATGGCTATAATTGCCAAAAACAAATATGGTACTGAAATAAAATACTAAACTAAATAGAATTGATGTCCTCATCAGCATGCATACAATGTAGTCATTCACAGGGAATTACATTGTAGTTTCTCAACTCAACTTTCAAACTTTCCAATTTGTAATCAGAATCAGATTACAGTAAGATGCAATATGTAATGTTTGAATTTTTTAAATTATAACTGGTCTGTTATGGGAGGAAAAAGTGAACTATGATGAATTATAAAACCATAGACAATCAGAGGAAGTTATAAGCTATAGTGAACTGCAAAACACATTGCTGATATCAAAGGGTACTTCAAGGAGCAACAAAGATTGCTGAGTTGCTGACTAGCATGGACCTACTTCATGAAGAGATATCATAGCACTGATAGCAGCACAATAAGTAGCTAGACTACAAGGAAAATAGGCAATCAATCAATCAAACCAAACTATACAATTTTAGCAAAATCATGAATTCATGATCAATCAAGAATTTAACTCTTTGCTATGATGGACACGAAGTAGGAGAAGTAGTACCTAGGAGTGCTGCAATGGAGACAAGAGAGTGGAAAGGAAGGAGATTAGGGTTAGGGTTTTGATGGAAAGGAAGGAGGAGTTGTCGCCAGTCAGAGGATGCTAAGGGTGGCGGAGGAGGTGACAGAGTGGCCGGCGGAGGTGAGCTTCGAGCGGTGAGGAGGAGGTGAAGGAGTTGTTGATTTGATTTGGAAAGAGATGAGGTTGAGGGTGAGGTGGCTGTAAAAGATAGAAAGAAGACAAAAAGAAAAGAAAATGGCTTGGGCCTTTTTGGGGCTAAAAAAAAGAAACCCACTGCATATCCTAAACGTATGCCTTCGTATCCCAAACGTATCCCGGTGTATCCAATGTTTTTTTTAAAAAAAATTCCCAGAATACGTACCAGATACGTATCCCGTGCGTGTCCCACTGGATACGTATTTAGTACGTGGTACGTAACCCCGGGAGAGTATCTGTGCTTTATAGGCAGAAAGAAGAGATGGTTTTGTCAAGTAGGGCAAGATCATTTTGTTAGCACGAGTGACAATACCCAACCAAAAGTGCATAAAATAAAATAAAATGGCAATCAAATTCGCCGAAGAATAAAACTTCTTAGAGAAAAAAAATATTCTTTTTTTTTTCATGCCAAACAACCCAACAAGGGCCATCGTAGTATTCCATGCAATGCTAACTCTTTTGGGTACCATTTTCTTCCTCCAGTTGCTCCACCAAGATTTAATAGATGTAGGGAACCCTCTCACCTTCCAAGCCTCCTTACTAAGAAACAAAAACTAAAGAATGAAAAAGCATCTAAGGAACAAGTGAGATGCAAATTCATTATATTGACTACATAAACGCACACTTCAGATTCCAAGGGATTTTCCTTTATAGTCAAATTATCAGCAGTACACATTTTAACTTGCATAAAAATGTCAATAGTTAATTAATTTTATGAGAATATCATAGAGCGTGCCAATGATTGACCAGTACATAGGTGCGTATTTGAGTGGAGGGAAAAATAATCAACATCAAGAAAGGAAAACATAAGTTTTTATGTTATGCAATGTTTTCAAAGGATTGGAATCAATCTGATATGAAGATTTTTGGTTTAAGGTCTCAAGTTTTGCTTTGTTAATGATACCGCATTCGATTAGGATTTTGGATCATCATAAATGTTGTTTCCTTTAATGGATATTCCGTTGACAAAAAGTTAATAATTTATGTAGATTTGTTTAGCAAACGTCTCACTACTTATTTATTACCAATGTTTTAAAACTCCGGATCAGATTTTTCTAAATATTTAGATCAGGATCAATATCCGCCGAATCGGTAGTATTGGGTCAATGTATCGGAATCTTTGGATTGGACATTTTTTTAAAATAAAAAATATATAATATGTTTCTATAATTAAATTATTTTCAAAATATAATAATTAATTTATAAAAAATACATTAATGAATTTGAATAATTATTTTTACAAATTTAATATTTTCAATTATAGACTTCAACTTTTTGATTAGTTTCAAAGAATTATTAATGTAGAATAAAACCAAGGTTTTAAATTTCGGATTTCGGACTCGTCTCGGCAAGGGGTGTTTCGTCTCGGATCGGAGATATCGGAGGAGATCTCGGGGAAATGTGATCATCTCGGTTGTTCATTTCGGACACTCAATAAATATGTATATATATATATATTTTATTATTAAACAAGATATTATATATTCTACATGTCATTTATCATATAAAATATTGTATAATGTAACTAATAACACGAATCAAACACGATAAATATTCGCAAAATTTAATAACAATGAGAGAATGTAATATAAGTATATAACTAAATTGAATTTGTATTGATTAGAAAAAATGTATTAGTTAATTTACTTACTTAACTTTGCATATACACAAACAATAGAGAGACGATATCCTCACATTATCTTAGCTTAAGGTCCTATATTGAAAGATTAATATGCAAAAAGTAAAACAAAAAAAAGTTATATATTCACAATAACATTAGTGTATTTCGTACAAACCCTTTTCCTCTTTGATTCCCTCTTGCCTTTTTCAAGTCTGAGGCTCTCTTCCCCTTTCTGTTCTTGGACAGCAGCTGCCGCCAGATCCAGATCCAATTCGCGCCTTCGTTCGCCCTCGCCGCCTTCTTCAGTGCTGAGGGTCTGTTCCCTCTTCTGGGTGCTAGTTAGCCGCCGTCTTCAACTTCAGATATCGCACCCACCATCTCTCTTCAGAGGGTCCGTTCCCTCTTCTGGGTGCTGGTTAGCCGCCGTCTTCAGCTTCAGATATCGCACCCACCATCTATCTTCACGCCGTTCTCTCACCGCTTTGGTCCACTTTGCTTTTCACAGCTCCCTCACAGGTGTCGGATCTTTGGCTCCCCTTAGTTTGGTTTGCTCGTTGTTGCACTGTAAGTGTGCCCCTTACTCCTCTTTCATTGCTTTGATTGGTTGGAATCTGCTGTTTTTTGCCGATTTTGTGCCCAATGCTGGGGCGTGCGTACTGTCTTTTTAGAGTTTCCTCGCGTCTTCGAGGATCCCCTTTTTCGTTGGGTGAGGGGACTTCGCACCTCTCACCGGTGCTATTTCTCCATCATTGGAGCTTGTTTTCTCACCTGACTTTTTTCTCCGTCTCAGCGCTTTGTTCTCGGAGGGCTCTACCCTCTGAGCTCTCAGTAGCGCTTTCTCTTCTCCCCCCCTCCGACTCTACCATTATCGGACTGGTTCCCATTACCTTCGCTCCTCAATTAGTACCATTTACGTCAAATTCTCCACTCTCTTTACTCTGTTGATTTTTGTTAGTGGGCCAACTGTGCGATTTGGCCCATGGACCTTTCCTGGGTTGAGGTCGTAAAAAAGAAAAAAATGGTCTCTAAAACTCTTACTCCCTCTCTTAATCTCTCTGCTAGTGATGGGCAGGCGGTTTCAGCCCCGTTTAGGCCCAACATCACGAAGCTTCTATCTGTCGCCTCATCTGCCTCTTCCCGCTCTTTAGACACACCATTCCCATCCCTTCCTTCTCACTCCTCTTCTTCCTCCCTCCGCCATCGATTGGCTTGTTTCCGCTGCCTACAGTTCGACCACATCAAACTCGACTGCCCAAACAAAATGAAATGCATTTTCTGCCTTAAAGATGGGCATGCGAAGCACCGTTGCTTCGCTCTCCAAAAGATCTTAGGGCTTCCAAGAGGATCGCCTATTTCTGATCAAGTTCTTGCTGCGGTGGATCTCTCTGCTCTCCGTAGTAAGCTGCCTCCACCCAAATCCTCTTCTTCTCAGAAGGATCCCCCGAAATCCTCCTCGCCGCTGCTCCCCACTCCTTCTCTGGAGCATCGTTTGAGCAACAGCTCTTTACCTCCTCCTCCGGTCTCCTCGGAGCCTCCCCCCCGTTCCACCAAGCAGGCCATTACACAAGTTTTCATCCCCAAGGCTGAACTAACGGATCGTCTGAAGTACTTTGGTACCTATGGAGCCATTTCCTTTGTTGGAGGTTCGGTGCCCTTCTTCACTCTAAACTCCTTCATTAGCAACTTCTGTAACATCAAAGATTGGGATTGGGTTCTCTATAACTGCTCTAATGGTGATATGGTCATCCGTTGCCCATCTCCAAAGATGCTGGAAGATCTTATTGCGAACCCGTCTCTGGCCATTGGTGGCATTTCCTTCTCTGTTAGACGTTGGGTGCAGATCCCTGCCCCACCAAAGGAACTCAGCTCTTCTGACTTTAAAGTCTCCTTGGTGGGGATGCCTCCTTTTTGCGACTCCCTCCGACTAGTTGGTGATATGGCGAAGTGCATTGGAGACATTGTGAGCATCTCCTCCAAGGCAAGACTGGCTTCTGGTAATCTTCAGGTCGAGGCCATTTTTCGATGTTCCAATCGCTCTAATCGTATTGAAGCTTTCTGTTTAACGGATGGCATCTCGTCGTTCACCGTTTCGGCTTACTACCATGATCCTATCTCTACCAGTGATTTTCCATCTCTCTCCCATCCGGAACTACAGCGCCTTCATTTGGCTCTGATCTATCCGCCGCTTTTCACCCTGGTGGTGTTTCTTCTTCAAAAGTTAAGAGAGCTGTAGTGAAGGTGGGCTCTCTGAGTTCAACTCGCAGTTAATTCTCTTTTCCTCGTAAGCCGGAAGTCCCTTCTTCTAAGCCGAAGATTTCTCCGACCAAGGCCCCTAACCTGGTTTGGATCAATCCCGATCTCCAAGCGGGGAAGGGAGCTTCTTCGGTTACTGCGTCGATCTCTCTTCCCACTGAATCTACCAATCCCCTTCCCCCCAGCGTCCAGCGGCCTATTGTTCCTTCCTCCTCTGCGGTAGTGGAAGCTACCCCTCTCGCTGCTAAGAGTAAGGTATCGTCATCCGGTTGGCCAGAGTGGGAAGTTAACCAACACTCTGCCTCGAACTGGGAGAGATTTCAGCAGCTTGCTCATTTTCCCACCCCGAGGAAATCGGATCCCGCATTCTCGCCTTCAAAAGCCAATCTGATGACTCCCCACAAAGTGGCAGCCTGGATGGACCAAGACCCTCTACTCTTAGAGGAGGAAGCTGAACTGGAGCGTGGATCTAATCCCAAACAGGTATTTCCCTTCGCTGCCTCTATATCTTCTCCAATTGATTTTATCTTAGTGTCAGAATGGATTTTTAAGCTTTTTCTTTTGAGTCGCCATCCACTTGTATTTACTGCGCCGTACCATTCTTTGCCCAGTATTGGCATTTGCCCATTCGGGACTTCGTTCTGAGGATGGATGTCGCCATCGCTCGTAACGAAGGCCCGGGGTATTTTGGGGATCCTTCCCCCTATCATTCTCAAGCACTCCCCTCACTCTATCTCGTTTTCTATGGGGTCCTCTTTTCCCCATGTTGACCCCAATTGTCCAGCCTCCTCGGGTTTCACCACTTTACTCTCCCCTCCCTCGCAGGAGGTAGGGTCTCCTGATGCTACCCTAGGGCTCCCCTTTCGGGCTCCACTTCGTATCATACGTTCTAGTGCGAGGCTTAAGGCTAAAAAAAGCTTGGCTGCTGAAGTGTGTAAGTCCCCTGAGAAGATCAGGTCGAGTCCTATCTCTTGCAACAGGCGGTCTCCCCCGTCTGCCCAGTCTAACCAGCATTCTCTCATTCAGTTAGGATCCATTTACAGCCCCTCTTTTGATTCGCTATCTAACAGCGAGCTTGCCTCCTTGGCGCAGGACTTAGGCTTCCTGATTGACCCATCCAACTCCCCTTGTTTTCACTCCCTCAGGAGGAAAGAACGTCGTAGAGTTCTGGAGCATCTTTGTGCCCATGATTAGTGTTTCTTGGAACATCCGTGGTCTTCACTGCCCGTCCAAACAACGGGCGATCTATGACTTAATCTCCTCTTCTCGTTGTGACATTATCTCCATCCAAGAATCCAAACTGGCTTCACCCTCCCTCTCTATCTTGAGAGCCTTAGGTGGAGCCACGATCTCCAAGTGGATTTCCCTTGATGCTATAGGTTCTAGGGGAGGGATCCTCTTTGGCTACAAAGAATCTTGTTTCTCGCTAATCGCTGTGCAGCGTCTTAATTTCTTCCTCATAGTTCAACTTCATTGGTCCACCTTTAATTGTTCCCTCTCGATCATTTCGGTATATGGCCCTTCCACTTCTGAGAGGAGGCCCGCTTTTTGGAGCGAATTTCTTTCGTTACAAAACTTGTCCGCCGACCTCTGTATTTTTTGCGGTGATTTCAATGTCACCCGTTTTGTTTCCGAAAGATCTAACCTGACCATCTCTAACTCTCAATCCTGTATCTTTAACGACTGTATTCGGGAATTGCAATTAACCGATTTACCGATCTCTGGCAGATCCTTCACTTGGTCCAACCAACGGGACCCTCCGACATTGGCTAAGCTAGATCGTTTCCTGGTCTCGCAAGCCTGGATTTCTCGTTTCCAGCGATCTTTCTCTCAGGCACTCCCCAACCCCTCATCGGATCACGTCCTTATCATTCTCTACTCTAATTTTACTTTCAATCGGCAGCACAAATTTCGCTTTGAAAAATTCTGGCTCCAAGACCAGCTTTTTGTCTCCCTGGTGGAGGAATGTCTTGCCTCTATCACCGGCTCTGCCGGGTTGGGCAATATCCTTCTTAAACTCCATGCTATCAAGTATGGCTGTAAAATCTGGCGCGCCGAGCGTCAGAGAAACACCAATTTCCTCAAAACTTTTCTCCTTCAATCCATCGAGTCCATTGATAAAATGGAAGAGGTTGGTCCCTTGCCCGAATCCTTTAGATCGGAGTGTCGTTCTTGCAAGCAAGAATATTCTGAAATCTTCTATCAAGATCATATCAAATGGGCTCAAAGAGCTAGGGTTTGGTGGATGAAGGAGGGAGATGCCAACACGACTTTCTTTCAGAACTTTGCCTCCCATAGGCAACGTAGCAACCAAATTTCCTCCATCTCGGTTCAGGGAGTGGATCTTTTCAGCGATGAGGATATTCATCGGGAATTTCACTCCTTTTACAAGAACCTTATTGGTCTGCCCAAACCCCGCTCAATTGAGCTTTATTGGTCCCATCTTTACGGTAACCAAACCTACGAACTTTCATCTCTCGAGGCCCCTTTCTCTATGGAAGAAATTAAATCTGCGGTCTTTGCCTTAAAAAGTGATTCAGCTCCGGGACCCGATGGGTTCCCCGCCTTCTTTTTCCAAAAATTTTGGGAATTGCTTAAGGATGATCTTTTTAAGATGTTCCAAGACCTTCACTCCGGTAATTTTTCTTTTGATCGCATCAATTACGCGCATATTGTGCTTAAACCCAAGCTAATGGGTGCACACTTATTGTCTAACTTCAGGCCCATTAATCTGATCAATACCACTTTCAAAATAGTTATGAAAGTTCTTTCAGCTAGGCTGAGTGAGATCATCCCCCCTTTGATTGACTCAGCTCAATCAGGTTTTATCAAGGACCGTTTCATCCTCGATAGCGTGGCGTCTGCTCAGGAAATCATCTCTTTTTGTCATAGGACTCAAACGGAAGGCATCCTCCTTAAACTCGACTTTCAAAAAGCATATGACAATGTTAGTTGGGATTTTCTTCTTGACATTCTCACATTCCGTGGGTTTGGTCCCAATTGGATTTCATGGGTAAGATCCAGCTTGTACTCCGGTACTTTCTCGTTATTTATAAATGGCTCAGAAGGTCACCAATTCAAAATCAAATGCGGCCTTCGTCAAGGAGACCCCCTCTCCTCTCTTTTTTTTCCCTTGTTGCTGATGTTTTTAGCAGGCTCCTTAGGCATGCTAGGAATGCGCAAATGATTAAGGGACTCGGTCATTCTCCTCTCTTTGAAGGGGTTCTTAACTTACAATATGCAGATGACACTATTATTTTCATTAAACCGAATGCCCACTCCCTTAGGAATCTCAAACTGCTCCTTTACTGCTTTGAATCTGCGTCGGAGCTGTCGATCAATTTCCAAAAATCGTCGGTCCTTTGGTTGGGAGGATCCCCCAACCGACATGCCGAGATCTCTAACTTTTTTAATTGTCCCTCAGCGTCTTTCCCGATCACTTACCTTGGCATTCCCCTTAGATGGGGCAAATTGCATAGATCAGACTGGTTTCCACTTATTGACAAAGTGGAAGCCAGGCTCAGTGTGTGGTCAGGCAAAGTGCTTTCCTGAGGTGGTAGATTGATCCTCATTAATTCGGTGTTATCTGCCATGCCTCTTTATATTAATTCGGTGTTATCTGCCATGCCTCTTTATTATATGTCTTTTTTTACCTCCCCTCTTGGGTTATTAAAAGGTTAGATCAAATCAGAAGCAACTTCTTCTGGACAGGATCTTCTTCCTTTAAACCTGGTTCCCATCTTTGCCAGTGGAAAATGATTTGCACTTCCAAATCGGAAGGAGGGCTTGGTGTTCTGGATCTCAGAGATCATAACATCGCCCTCCTAGGTAAATGGCTGTGGAACCTCCATTATCGAGATAACTTACCTTGGATTCAGTGCATCAAGGATTACCGCTCCCGTTCTTGCTGTTGGTGGGAATTCCCTGCGACTGTAAATCGCCTAGCATCCCCCTTCTGGAAAGGTGTCTGGAAGGCTTCAGCCGCTTTCCAATGCAGTATCCTTCGTACCTGCGCAGACGGGTCTAGAGCAAAATTTTGGAAGGATCTTTGGATCGGTAACATCAAACTCTCTTCTGGGTACCCCTCTTTATTTCATCTGGCTTCCGACCCCTCTGCAACGGTTGCAGAGTCCTTCACTTTCATTGACGGCACGCGTCATTGGCTCATTCCCTTTGTGATTGATTTACCTCCACATCTCTCAGAGATTTTCAATGATCTCATCTCTCTCCTCGATAACTTCGATTGGAAGCATAGTGAGGGTATCGCTTGGCGCTGGAATGAATTTGGCTCCTTTTCTGTTAAATCTTTCTACAAATTTCTTAACTCTAGGGGTACTCAATCATCAGTTGCGAACCTTATTTGGGGATCTGCCGCCCCCCTTAAAGTGAAGATTAATTTGTGGCTGGCGTTTCATGGTAAACTGCTCACCGTTGATGTCCTTAATAGAAGGAATTTAGCTTGGGGGCAACGTTACCCTCTATGTGCTTATCACTCAGAAGATGTTAATCATCTTTTCGTTCAGTGCCCTGTCATCCTCCCCTTGTGGAGGACTTGTTCTCTTGCGTGGGATACGGGATCTACTCCCCCCACTTTAGCCTATGTTTGGTCCTTAAAGCCATCGAACGCTTTGTTCAATAGTGCGTGGATCTTGTCTATTCATATTATCATATGGATTATTTGGAAGGAAAGGAACCAGCGATTGTTTGGGCATCGCTGCTCCTCTCCTATGGCTATCATTGAAGCGTTCTCATTTTTGTTCAATCTCTGGAACTCAGGCCCTTCTTACAAAGGCAGAGCTTCTTTGGACTGTCAAAAATTAAACGACTCTGTTCGCTGTCTCAGTACCCTGCAAGCTTTAATTCCTTAACATTCTTAATTTTTAGTGTTTAGCTCTTATATCTTTTTCCTGATTTAATAAATTTCTCTTCTCTGTTTCCCCTGCAGATATGATCTCCTTATTATGGAGCTCCCGGCTTCGATGCCTTTTGATGTGATGTTGCAATTCCCACTTACTTTTGTACTCCTGGGTTTTAGCCTGGTTGGTTGTTTATCTTCTTCCTTCCCTCTCTTCTTTTCTGCTGTTGGGATTGTCTTTAATTTTGGCCTTTGGCCTTTTGAACATGGGGAGTTTGTGGCTGTTCCCTTGGTGACTTATTATTATAGTACTACTGTCTTCTGTGTATGCATCATTTTGTGGTTTACTTTGTACCTTGTTTTATATTGTTCAATTGCTTGGCTGATCGGGTTAGCACTACACCTGTATTGTTGTATTATTTTGGCTCTTCGTTTTATTCTCGGTTCTTGCTGTTCTGGAGCTTGTTGGGTTACTTTTCTGAGCTTAGGCCTTTGGTAGAGAGTGGAACATCTCTCTGGTCTTTGTGTGGTGTGTTGCATTTGTTGCTCTAGACTCTGCCTGGCATTGGTGCTGGGCCTCGTCATCTGATGGCTCCTTGTAGGTGTTTAGTGGGCCCTGAAGTGTAGTGGTCTAGACGTTCTTTCTGGGCTCCTTTGCTTCTGGTTCCGGTCGGCACTCCGGTGAAGGGATGCAGAGCGAGTATCAGGTAGACCTGAGGTCTCGCTGATGCCTTCTGTTCCTCCGGACAGCGCTTTTGCATCGCGGTCCTTTCCTGTATTGCCCAGTCGTGACCGCCGCATCTGCTGTTGATCATGAAGTGATCGATCGTAGTGTGATGCCTTCCCTGCTCTGTTTGCTCGCTGGCTCGAGCGGTTTCTTTGATGCCTCGATGCTAACAGCCTACATCGCTCCGGTCATTCTCTAGGAGTTTTCTCATTGTATAGTATTTTTTCTTGTTTCCGATTGTAATTATGCGTCTTTCGCGGGTTTTACCTCTTGTAAAACTGTGGTCTGTACTTTACTTTTGATTTTAATATATGCTTTTTGGTGTGGCTGAAGTCGAGAGACTCTATCCGTTTTCATCAAAAAAAACATTAGTGTATTTCGGCCGAAATTTGGCAATTTCGGCAATATTTTGGCTTATATTTCGGTAATTTCAGCTAGATTTAGATTTCAGTCCAAAACGATATGGAGTTTAAAATCTGTGATTTCGTATCGGCAAGCTAGCTGAAACAAAATTTTGGCTGAAATTTTCTCGGCCGAAATTTTAAACAGTGAATTAAACTAGAACAATAGAAATAGGTGGACCAACTGGTACAAATTTTATTTACATATAGGGAAAAAACTAATATAACTTAGACATGAAATGATGTTCATTGCACAATTACATTATCGTTGTTGGAAGATGATTCAAATGAATAGAAAATTCAAATATTGGAAAATTTTAATTATAGGATCGGTGGTTTCGGGCTGGGATCGGTGATCCAATTGCTCACTCGGTTGATCCCTGAGTTATCTCGCCGATCCTGAGATATAAGGGTTGTATCGGAGCAGCTCCTTGAAAAACGATCCGGATTATTACTCCTTTTCTTTTAATTTTTTTAAATCCTTATACATTGACATTCTCCGTCTAATATAATTTCCCCGGCCGATCTTTAAAATATGCATATTACTCCTTTTCTTTTAATTTTTTAAAAATCCTTATACATTGACATTCTCCGTCTAATATAATTTCCAAATCTAAGTATGAAGGTAATAATAAATACAAGTGATTAGGACAAAAGAGAATATTCTTAATTTGATAAGGGGCAAAAACTAGGCGGGTCAATAAGTGTAGCATTTTGAGGTGAAATAAAAAAAAACCTCTGCTCTTTGTTTTTTGGAGATTCAAGTGAAGTCACTCTTTATGTAGAAGGGCAGGAGAAGGTTGGATTTTAAAAAAAATTTATTCAAAAGAAAGGGTTGAATATGGCCATCATATATCATTAAAGAGAAAATAACAAAACAAACATCTATAAAATTTGGAAGACAGAGTGTACAACATAAAACCTGTAACATATCCTGGAAGGGTGGGAACATCAAGTAGCAAATAGGGAACTAGTACAAACAAGAGGAACCCTAACAGCCCTGTGGGATAGGGATTATCTACTCTAAAATTTGGCCAACTTTGAACTCATAATCATACCTCTGCATGTGAAATGTGCCAGTAATACGCTCTCTCGGTCCTGCTCCTTCTGCACAGAAGGAATAAGATAGGGACATAGGAGGGAAAGGAGATGTTAGCTGTCACACTATTGGATAAGGTTTTCTTATCCATAGATGTTGGTTTCATCAGTGAGTGCTAACATGATGTCCAATATTGGGTTAGATGGAACATAGATATTCTTGGGCCCAGTTGGCATTGAGAAGGGATATGGTCCTTTCTGCCCTGCATTTTTATTTGTTCTTTTGATGCTCATCAATTGGATGTGAGGGCCCAGGGCTGGGTTAGTGAACCATGTATTAATTGAGTGTTTTCTTCTTCTGTGTTGTTGATAATCACAGAATGTTCGTGTGACATAAAACTATAGCTTCTGAACCATGTATTAATTGAGGTGTTTTCTTCTTCTGTGTTGTTGATAATCCTACAAGATGTTAAGGGGCAAAGCTTCTGCACTATTCCACACCTGAATGTTTGTGTGACATAAAACTATAGTGGTTTGACTGACATTGCCCACTGAAGATTGATTTAAGGAAAATGCCAATTAATAGTTTGGGTAAGTTGACAAGCTCCAGCTAGTACAGATACTTCTAAACAGACTATACTTTCAAATCGAGGAAAAACCCTTTGTCTTTAAAGTAAGCTCCAGCACATCTTTGTGAGTTACTTCAAGAAGGTTAACACCTGAAATTTTTTATGAAAATAATTTTTCCCCCGGTCCAGTTTGGCTAGCTTGCCACGCAAGCTTCAGATATCAGTATATCATGGAGATGTTGTTAATTTGTTAATTTTTAATGAGCAATTTATATTGAAAAGTGAAATGAGGCAATTCTCTTTTGCTGAAGAGTGTTGCTCCAGCACATCTTTGTGAGTTACTTCAAGAAGGGGTTAACATGTGAAAATTTTTATGAAAATAAAATTTTCCCCTGATCCAGTTTGGCTAGCTTGCCATGCAAGCTTCTGATATCAGTATATCATGGAGCTGTTAATTTGTTAATTTTTAATGAGCAATTTATATTGAAAAATGAAATAAGCCAATTCTCTTTTGCTGAAGAGTGTCCAAGAGTAAACTTTCTTATTAAC
The DNA here is from genome assembly GCA_017893485.1 of Hemerocallis citrina. Lineage (NCBI taxonomy): Eukaryota > Viridiplantae > Streptophyta > Magnoliopsida > Asparagales > Asphodelaceae > Hemerocallis > Hemerocallis citrina. Next base: position 71,834,810 of record CM030367.1, on the reverse strand, counting down.
TTCGACAGGATAGAGATACTCTGCCATGATATCAATGTTCACATTCCACACCATATCTCTCCGAGGATTCCAAGCTACAACCTTCGGGCAGCTCATCAGTCACTACAAAAGAACTGGGGAAAGGTGAGATTTTTATGTGCTTTCAAGCATCATTGATTGTGGTTGACTGGAGGAATATTTCTTTGATTTGTTTACAGTTATTGTTGCTTCTCGAATCTAAACAGCAACAACACTAACAACAAAAACAGTGAAACTGTATTATTCCCAGTTTCTTATTGTTGGCTCTGCAAACCCCTTATCTCTGTTCAGCCTTATTATGCGCCAGTTACTTTGTCGAATTAGATCTTCATTAGCCAAAGTATTGTTGAAAATTTCAATGCATTCTAATGTGTTTGTCATATTATATTCCTGACTGCAGTATCTTAATGAAGCCAACTGGAATTGGCGGCTAATGAAGACAATAATGACAATGTGCCATGTCTATGACAAGGAACAATACTATCTCCCATTTGATGCAATCTCTCCTGAAGACGCTCTACCAATTTCATTTCTGAAGAAGGTTATGCCTGAATACACTTGAAACATTTTAGGAAAGGATCTTCTGATTCTTCAGCTTTTTAAGCTATTCATTTCTAGAGTGCTATTCTGGAACCAGCATTTTTCACTGCAATCTATGGCTGCTACTTTGTTGACTAACAAAAAGTTTTGAAGACAATATAGAACTGAAGAAAAAAAGGGGGTGTTGAGGAATTTCTCGAAATATTCTAGACAGCAAGATTCATTTATTTGCAAATGTTAAGAGAATTCAGAAACTATATGGAACCAGCATAAAATCTTGTGACCAATTCTGCCAAGAATTAATAGAGATTCCAGTTTTGTTTATCAGTTATTATTGCAACTCACATTTTGATAAATGATGAAAGTGCAAGAAGTTGAATTTCAGGGCACCCCATAAATGAAGTATTTTTGCAAGATGATGGCAGTAAGTGTTTTGCATTGTAGAAATATCTTAGTTTGGTTCATATTATTTTACATTGTAAATTGGTTTGCATCATTTATCCTAATACTATCCAGATAAATGTATTTTATGATTGCAACTATCTAAACCCAATTTGATGATGATCATCATCACTGTTCATGCATCATTATTGAGGAGGATTTGTAGGAATAGGTTCCACGAATATTGTTTTTTTAATTTTTTATTGTAATATATATTTGTACGTTTCCTCAATTTTGTCCTGAACCCCTTACCCTTTGTATACAATTTAATGATTTTACCCCCACAACTCTTGGTGAAGTCTCGGTTCGGCTCTGGCTCAAATCAAATGAAAGAAAACATAAAACCAATGGAAATGGACAACTGGATAATTTAATTCGTGCACTGAATCTTGTAATTCAATTCAGAATAAATGGAATGAACCTGAGATAAATAACCTACAAACTAAGCCCTTAATTTGTTCTTTAACAGTTTTGTTCTGGAATGAATGGAATGGATGTAGCATGCCTACCAATTTTGCAAGAGGATGGCTCCACATGCATGGATTTTTTATCCCAAACATTAGTAAGAAGTGAGTTTCAATGCATTTATAATGTATGTTTGGATAAAAATCCATGTATGTCTACCATTTTGCATTTTGCAAACTCCCTGTGCTTTCATCCTGTCTTGAGATAGATTTCAAATAAAATGTGAAAACATACTATTGTCAGGAAATAAATTATTTGCATATGAATGTGAATGTGTAATATGTACATGTATATATCATAACAGGACATCATCCTTTCCCTCAACTAATTATCATACGAAATGAAACCAGCTGCTTTGACACCACAGCAGACGTTTCGTTAATTCACAAGCCACCATTATATGCCAAATCAAGTTTCCTAGTCTATTTGTTCAGATGATGACAAACTACAGTTGTATCAGTACCTAATCATTGGCCCCTCCGGCCCTCCCCTTGCTATTTTTTTCCGTACTGACCCACTTTCGAAAATATTTACCCAACTGACCTAATTTTGAACACGTCAGCATAAAACGCTATTGGCAATAACATCATCTGTTAATTTGATGTCGTTGTTACCAATAGCGGTACCTGTAAAAAAAATTCCCGTTATCGTTTTTGGAAGTACGACATTAAACATTTCACATTCACTTATGAGCTCTCTGACTTGAGAAAAAAAATTATAAGTGAAATCGCTTATAATTGATGTTGCTATTTTGAATAACGTCATAATTAGCCTGATGCCGCTATTGGAAATTACGACATCAATATAATCCACATTGTACTCCAAATTTTGTGTATGTGCATCAACTTCAAACCCGATTTCGACCTTTGATGCAGTCAGTATCTCTCAAAACTCAAAACATGAAAGTTGTAGAGCTTTTTCTTGGTGTACCATAGCATTTTGAATCATCTCAATTGGAGTTCGGATGATAAAGTTATTCCCAGATTACGTAGCGATATCGAAACTGTCCAGGCGATGTGGAGTACACTGTAGATTATACAGATGTCGTTATTGCCAATAGCGACATCAGGCTAATTATGCCGTTAGTGGCAATAACGGCTTCAGTTATAAGCAATTTTCATTTACAATTTTTTTTAGACAATTTTGACATCGCTTCGTAATCTGGGCACAACTCTATCATCCGAACTCCGATTGAGATGATTCAAAATGCTATGGAACACCAAGAAAAAGATCTACAACTTTCATGTTTTGAGTTTTGAGAGATACTGGTTGCATCAAGGTCAAAATCAGGCTTGAAGTTGATGCATCTACACGAATTTTGGAGAGCACTTTGAATTATGCTAATGTCGTTAGGGATGGCGAACGGGTCGTTCGGGCCGGGCCGGGCCCAACCCGTACGGGTTGGGACGAATTCTAGCCGGGCCGGGCCGGGTTGCACCCCTATACGGGCCGGGCCGGGCCGGGCTACGTTTTCGTTTGGGTGGCCTGCCCAACCCGCGAACCCTTTAGGGCTCAACCCGGGTTGGGCCGGGTCGACCCGCGGGTTGGCCCGTTTAATAATATTTATAGTTTTTTTTTTTAGCTTAAATTAAAATAATAATAATAATAAATTTACAAATGATGTATACAAACAACCATATCTTTGTTTGATGAATACAACAATTCTTCAAAAATTATAATACTAAGTAAGTAATAATACCAATAAGTAATAATACTACAATTCTTCAAATATCCCCAAATGATGTTTAATTATAATACTAAGTATGTAATTCACTAAATTTAGTAATAATACTAATAAGTAATAATACTACAATTCTTCAAATATCCCCAAATGATGTTTAATTATAATACTAAGTAATAATATTAATAAACAAAAAAAATTGTTGAAGACTAATAATAAGATTGAAAGAGTGAAAATGACAACAAATTTTGGAATTTTATTCATATGAATTTAAGTTATACAATTTGAACAATTTAGAACGAAATGAAGAATTCAATTCACAAATAAGTTTTATACAATAACATATTTGTTATATACAATTTTAATTGAGTACAAGTTTTCTAATTTGACATAACAAGAGAAAGCTATTGTAAGTATTGTTGTTGTTGTTGTTGTTGTTGTTGATCTTCGGGCGAGTTGCTCCCACTTGTCGAACTTGATAGTGCTTTTCCTTGCGTCCTATCTTCAGCCTTCAGCCAGTCTTCTGTGCAAACGAGCATCTCCAATGACTCCGGCTTCAACCGATTTCTGTAATCAGATAGAGCCCTGCCACTTGTAGAAAATGCACTCTCAGAAGCAACTGTAGAGACAAGAGGAGTTAACAAATCTTTAGCCATAATTGACAGAATACTAAAAGTGTGTTCATGTTCTTTCCACCACTGTAAAATATCTAGTGGAGAAATAGTAGGCTCAGTATCCTGTTGGTTATACCAATTTAATTCATTTGGTTGATTAGTCCTAGGTTTTTTAGATTGAATTTGTTCAAGTAAACTAAATGTTCTATCACCAGTTCTACTTTTACCCTTACCTTTAGAACTACCAGAAGAAGAACTAACTACAGAAGTTGTACTACTAGAAGCAAAACGTCTATCATAATAATCATACAAGTTATTTAAGGTAGATTCAAACTGAACTAAAAAGGTTGTGCAATCAATTGTTAATTCTACATTGTCCTCTAAAAATCCAAAAAATATTTGTATCAAATTCTTCGTACCTTCTAATTTGATACCGGGATCCATAACAGTAGCAACACAAATCAACATAGGAGGAGGAAAATAATACTTCAAAATTTTTTGAAATGCAGGTATTACAATGTCACTAATATAAGCATCATTTAACATTTCATTAAATATTTGTACCATGCTAACTAATTCAATAAAAATGCTACTAGAAGTAGATTCATATGTTTTAGAAAACTTTAAAGTTGCAGTTTTAAAAGGTTGTAGAAATTTCAACAAAGATTCGGCAAAAAACCAATTGTTGGGAGTCATTTCAAAATTGTGCATATTTTTTGCGATACAAAAATCATTTACAACTGCTTTATAATCGGTGACAACATTTAGTAAATCAAAAGTAGAATTCCATCAGTGTCTAACATCCTTTGGAAATTTTCTAAAAGGAACATTTCTAACCTTACACCAAGCTTTCCATTCTTGTAAAATGGTTGGACTTAATGCAATAAAATGTACACAATTTCTATTTTATGTATATATGGATCAGCTATTTTTAATGCGTCTTGAATACATAAATTTATAATATGACATGCACATCTAATATGAAAAATATTGTCAGATGGAGGGTTTAATACAGATTTTAAAGTAGTAATTGCTACATTGTTGTTAGATGCATTATCAAAACTAATAGCCATAATTTTATCGCGAATATGAAAAACATCACAAATTTCTATAATACGGTTTGCTATTTCGTCGCCACTATGGGGATACGACAACGACGCAAGTGATATGATTCTTTTATTAAGAATCCAATCATTGTCGATCCAATGACAGGTTATTCCCATCGTTGGAATATTGTTGACACCCGTCCAACAATCCGAAGTTAAACTAACCCTACAAGTTAAACTCCATAAAATTGCAATCAACGCGTCCTTCATTTCAACATACATTTTAAAACAATCCGATTTGCAAGTATTTCTCCGAATTCTTTTAAAATGAGAGTTTAAGGCCGTTTGATTAAAATTTTTCAAGTTCCTACTCTCGGGATAGGAAAATGGTAACTCTTCCTTAATTACTAATCGGGCCATTTCCCGACGAACAAGTTCGGGATCATAAGGGTGGCTATCTACTTGACCGGTCCTAGGGTTGATTTTTTGTTGGCCATGTATTTGATCAAGAAGATCTTTATGATTATGTTGGATGTGCCTACTAATTGTACCGGTGCCGTCACCACTCTTGAATTTGTATATTTTTTGACATGTTTTACACACTTTCAAACCTATACCCGGAGTATTTTCGTCCGGGATATAATCATAAAACTTATGCCAATCGCTAGTTTCTCCTTTACTTTTCCTACTACTACAGGGTTGTGTGGTATCAGTTTGTTGTTGTTGTTGTTCTTCTATTTGTATGTCTTCTACAAATTCGTCGTGTGTACCCCATTGTTCCATAGTAGGATCAATGTAATCTTGGGCGGGCTCACTAGTTGGGATAATTGGTGGCCTACGTGAGGAGGAGGAGGAATCTTGTCCGCTACGACCGCTACCGCGTAATCTAGACATAATGTAGTAATGTGGTATGTAAAAAAAAATCTACAATGTAGGAGCGGTGAATTATACAAAAAAAAACTAAAAAACAAGAGGGTTGAGATAGAGAATACTAAAAAACGAACAATAATTTTAACTACAACGCAAAAAAAAAAAAACAAGAGAGATAGAGATATTTTGATACCGTTCACCGTGGAATACGCGTATATAAAAAAACCGTGAAAATTAGAATATAATAGAAAAGATGGAGGAGGGCTTTGCCGATTTCGCAATTGAAGAGTTGAGAAGAGGTTGAAGTAGATTTGAGTCGATGGTTGAAGAGAGTTGAAGACGTTGAAGACGTTGAATTTTGTTCTCCGATACGACCGAAATTTGATCGTGTATACGCCTCCTTGTACACTTGTTTGATGATTACTACAATTGTTCAATTTTTTTTTTTTTTTTTATGTATAATAGTAGAGAGAGTAAGAGAGGGAGGTGTGATTTTTTTGGAGATTTTTGGGGGCTATTTATAGGCTAAATAAGTTGGGAAAAACCAAAATAAAAAATAAAAAATTCTAACGGCCTAAAGAGCCATTGAACGGCTCTGTTTTAGACAGAGGCAGCAGTGTCAGGAACGGGGCGAATTTCGACCGTTCGACCCGCGGGTCAACGGTCGACCCGTCACGGGTCGAACGTTCGACTCGTACGGGTCGAACGAGTCGAAACCCGCGGGTCGACCCGCGGGTTGGCGGGTCCAATTCGTGGGTTGGAGCGGGTTCGTGGGCCGGGTTTCGCGAATCCGATTCACGAGAATAGCGACCCGGGTCGACCCGGTACTGTTCACCGGGTTCGACCCGAACCCACGAAACTCTTAACCGGGCCGGGTTGGTGGGCCGGGTTGCGGGTGGGTCGGCGGTTGACCCGGCCCAGTTGCCATCCCTAAATGTCGTTATTGCCAATAATAGCATCAGGCATAATATGCCGTTATTGGGAATATCGACATCAGTAATAAGTAATTTTCACTTACAATTTTTTCTCAAGTTAGAAAACTCTTAAATGAATGCAAGATATACTGATGCCGTTACTCCCAATAGCTGCAACGAATTTTTTTAATACAGATGCCGCGATTGACAACAACGATATTAAAATAATAGATGACATTATTGCCAAGAGTAATGCTACATTCACTACTAATTTCACTACATTTCTCTTCACTATCTTAGGTGGCACACTCCAATAGGAATGGGAAGATAGAGTAGGTGGGGGAACTCTCTAATAGGAGTATGCCACCTAAGAGAGTGAAGAAAATGGTAGTGAAATTGGTAGTGGCTAAAGCATTATTCTATTGCCAATAGCATTTTATGCTGACGTGTCCAAAATTGAGTCAGTTGGGTAAATATTTTCGAAAGTGGGTCGGTTTGGTACTACTTTCAAAAAGTGGGTCAGTAGGGAAAAAGAATTCTCCCCTTGCCTGATTTTTCTTTTCCCCTTTTTTTAAAAATGATCCAGAAAAAATCAGGTAGGCCCTTTCAATAACACTACTCTTCCTTTTGAATTGCTACTCCTTAAATTCGAAGTTACTATGTAAGTTTGAACATTTGGCAGATATGAGATGTTTGAATATGATCAATAAATACTCATACAATTTGTAATACTACTTCTCACTCTCAACTTCTGACTCTCAAATGAGAAATAACATGTTCGATTATGACCTTAGGAAAAATAAATAAATTGGGATGTCAGAATATTCCCCTCTCAAATGTGGACAGTTATGACTTAATATCATAAAAGTAAATATAAATAAATAAATACCCTTTTGTGGACCAAGAATTAGACTTAAAGTGTTGGATGTCTATCTCACTAGTTGGTAGAATTCATCAACTGGCACACTGGCTTACTTTAGTTCTCTGTCACAATCTTAGAATGTTGACATGACTTTGTATAGAAGCAACATTAATTAATATTTACATTCATTTATACATTAGAGTTGCATTACATAAAGGATAAACTGATATCAATATCTGAATACAGCATATACCAACTAAAGTGACAGGAAATGGTTGGTTTTAGACAGGAAAGCTGTGCCAATTGGTAGTCTAAGCAAAGTGCACCCACCACCAGCATTCCCTTTGTAGCTTTCGACAATTGCAGTTGTAACTGCTCATGTGAAACCACTACTTTAATCCTTCTTTCCTTCAACACAGAAGAATTATCTGGTGATCATATAATAAGGCAAGATCAAGGGCAGTGGTCTGGATATTGTTCCAGTTTTTCTTTTCTTTAATAATATGGCAAAAATCCGTGCATATTAATAAAGATAAATGGAAAAGAGCTCTGACCTGCTGCTCCTTAAAGGAAAACTTGGAGAAGACAAGGTGCAGAACATCTGATAACCATGGTATCTCGTTGTCAGATATCATGTCGGTATTGGACCTATCATGAGTATCGGTCGATAAATGTCCGATACAACTCAGTTAGCGTGTTTAGGTATTGCCTGAGATTTGGGACCATGTTGAGAACCTCTAATAAACAGTCCAAAATAGATCTAGATATTTTAGAACAAATATGATGAATTATATGATTTTTTGAACTATTTTTTTTTTTTTTGATCATATTGTTTTTTTAAAAAAAACTAAATTATTCATTGTATTCAGTTATTAACCCAGCATTCTACCCAAACTTCACTAATCAACTGATGCAGACGTGAGAAGAGAAGAGGCAGGGGAAAGGAGATTGAGGCCAGTGCGTGAGAGAAGGAGGCCTAGCAGGTATGAGGATTGAAGTTGCACGGGCTCAGCTAGGAGAAACAAACGATTCAAGAAAGGAATCAATTCTGTTAGGCAGTTATTGGCGTGTGACAGCTGGAGAATTGTGATTGGTGAAGAAAGTGTATAAATAGAGAGGTTGTAATAGAACTCAAGGGTGTTAACTGATTGTAATTCCTCCTCATTTCATCTCCTTCTTCTCGATTCCTCCATGTCCGGTTCTTGATCCTCTGTTCTTCTTCTTCCCAAAACTGTAATCAATTCTTGTGATTCACAAGTTCAAGCAATAAGAGTAGTTGGATGTTTATATCTCCACTCAGTTGACAGTCGACCGTATCTGATACTTCAGTCGACTGTATCATTGGTGCTTTCACCTGGACTCCAATGGCGGAAGGAACTCGTTTTTGAGCGATTGATGAGTCGATCGCTGTTGCCGCTAAATCTGGTGTGGGGACAAACAGATAGTATTTGTGGATTCTTGGAAAACGTGAATAGCAAACCTGAACCTGTTCCGCCGGAGTTTGACCGCTGACTCCCGCCGTTCACCTGCAAAAAGTGGCGCCGTTCACCTGCAAAAAGTGGGAGACACCGGGGTTGATTCCGGCGACGCACCCTCCGACGCTCAAGTCAGTAATCAGAAAGACTATGAAAGAGCGTAAATTGACAAAAGATTGATTACCCCTTAATGAAGATGGATGAGGGTATTTATAGTCGCTTTGGGACCGAATTAGGCATGTAATCACTGTGTTTAGATAAGGAATGTAATCCTAATTTCCAGTGAAAGGATAGATATGAATCAGGGCCGTTGATTAGGATTAATCAGAAACCCTAATTCTATCCTGGTGGACCGGGTTTGCTGAGGGTTGAAACCCGCACCCAGTTGAAGTAGATCCGTTCGCGGGCTAATGGATCTTTGAGGAGGAGAGCCAGTACCCGCTTCAGACCCATTAGTAGATGAAATTACCATTTTACCCCTAGGCTTTAAGATTCGTTTCTAATTTGGACGGTTCTGATTTAATCCCATCTTTAGACATGTCAATCGCCATTCTGAAAGAGGCATCAAAGAAGCAAGTTGAGTAGCAACAAGTACAGTCAATCCAGTTGCAGGATCTGACAGAGGCGTTATCAAGCCACAAGAACTTGTTATCGGAGCTATTCAACAAGTTAGCTTTGATGGAAGGGAAATTGGATCAGCAACTCATTCAGGCGAGGAGTTCTATTCAGAATGAGCAGCAGTTGCAGAATCCAAGAAGTCTTACTCATAGTGATTCGGCAGTGGGGGTAAGATCTCCTAACTCATCTCATTTCCGTAATATGAAAACTCCTAGGTTAGATTTCCCAAGATTTGAAGGGGGAGATCCTACGGGGTGGTTGTTCTAGGCAAATCAATTCTTTGATTTTCACCGAACACCTGGTGATCAGAAGCTCGCTATAGCTTCATTTCATATGGATGGTAGAGTGTTAGCTTGGTTTCAATGGAAGTTTGATAATGGTGTATTTGCAACTTGGGATGTTTTTGTTCAAGAATTGAAGGTGAGGTTTGGACCTTCACCGTTTGTAGATCATCAAGGTGCTTTGTCAAAATTAGTGCAAACAGGGACCTTGATGGAGAATCATGAAGAGTTTGAGCGGTTAATGAATAAAACTAAAGGCTTGAGTGATTCGTTCTTGTTGAGTTGCTATATTTGGGGATTGAAACCTGATATTAGGAGATCTGTGATTTCGCGTCAACCTAAATCCATGGCGGAGGCAATGGGCCTAGTTAGATTGCAAGAAGATTCATTCATTGATAGTAGGAGAATAGGTTATAAATCTTCATCATATAAATCGACATGGCCTCCACTTGCAAGCACACTTCCTCCCCTGTTACCTAGTCCTCCTGCAAACACTCCAAGCCCTGTATTAGCTCAGACATCACCATTACAGAGATATCCTATTAGAAGGATTTTGAGTCCCGAATTACAAGCCAGAAAAGAGAAGGGGTTGTGCTTCAGTTGCGATGAGAAATTCACTCCAGGACACATATGCAAAGAGAAACAATTCTTGTTGTTATTGGTTGGTGAATCGGAAGAACACATTACTAATGAGGAAGTAATGGAAGTTCAAGAAGAGAAGTTTAATCCTGAGCTTGAGACTGCGTGTGAGATTTCTTATCAGGCATTGTCAGGGCGTATCTCTCCACACACATTGATAATTCCAGGCATGATAGGCTAAAGTGTAGTACAAATTTTGGTAGATGGAGGTAGTACACATAATTTTTTGCAAGAAAGACGGGCCAAGTATTTACAGTTGCCAATTCAAGATACATCTGATTTTGAAGTAACAGTAGGTAATGGTCAAGTGCTGCAATGTCAAGGTGTATGTCGATCAACATCTGTTATGATACAGGGGCAACATTTTCCATTTATTTTTATGTTTTACCATAACACGGGGCTGATGCATTATTGGGGGTGCAGTGGTTGCAGCTTTTAGGACCTGTTACCTTCGTCTATTCTAAGATGACTGTTTCATTTTCGTATAAGGGTCAATCTATCTTATTGCAGGGTGGTAGTGCCTCTTATAACACAACTTCAGTTGCATCAATTGAAAAGAAGTATGGCTACAGACTTCATATCTCAATTTTTCCATTTAGAGCTGCAAAATGAAGATGCTGCAAGTCATCAGATACCTGCAGACTTAGCTAAAACTTTGAGAGTTTATGATTGCATCTTCCAAGAACCTTCAGGTCTTCGTCCATCAAGACCATATGATCACCATTTGCATCTTTTTCCTGTAGCAAGACCACTGAATATCAGACCCTATCGGTACCGTCATTTTCAAAAAACAGAGATTGAAAAGCAAGTACTTCGAATGCTTCAGGATGAGATTATTCGACACAGTCAGAGTCCATATTCTTCTCCAGTATTGTTAGTTAAAAAGAAGGATGGAAGTTGGAGAAGGATGGAAGTTGGAGATTTTGTGTTGATTATCGAGCACTAAATGCCATAAAAATTAAGGATAAGTTTCCCATTTTAACGGCAGACGAATTATTTGATGAGTTGCATGGCGCAATGTATTTTTTCAAGCTTGATTTAAGAGTGGGATATCATCAGATAAGAGAGCATTCCAGTGATGTAAGGAAGACAACATATCGAACTCACGAAGGGCATTATGAGTTCCTTGTTATGCCATTTAGGCTATCAAATTCACCTTCGACTTTTCAGGCTGCAATGAATGATATTTTCAAACCATTTTTGAGAAAGTTTGTTTTGGTTTTCTTCGAAGACATACTCATATACAGTAAAGATTGGTGCACTCACTTGGATCATGTAGCTGCAGTATTGAAGATACTTGAACATAATCATTTTTTATCAAAAGATCAAAGTGTGCATTTGGTCAAACTATGATTGGATACTTAGGCCTCTTTGTTTCAGCAGAAGGAGTTAGTGTGGATGAGGAGAAGGTCCTGGCAGTCTTGCAATGGCCTCATCCAAAATCTCTCAAGCACTTAAGAGCATTTTGGGGATTAACTGGTTATTATCGAAGATTTGTGCAAGGATATGCTACAATTGCAAGCCCACTGACAGATTTGCTAAAGAAAGATTCCTTCAAGTGGAATGAAGATGCAGAGTATGATTTTCAACAGCTAAAGAAAGCAGTGTCAATGACACCAGTGCTAGCCTTACCTGATTTTGGTAAAACCTTCACTATAGAGACTGATGCTTTGGGGTTGGGCATTGGAGCTATATTATCTCAGGAGAAGCATCTGATAGCTTATTTTAGCAAGAAAATGTCAGTTCGAATGCAAGGATCTTCAGCATATGTGAGGGAAATGTATGTTATTACAGAGGCAGTAAAGAAATGGAGGCAATATATACTGTTAGGATCGTGAGAAAAACAACAGAGATAAATTTGAGAAGAAAACAACACAAATATTATTTCTCAATCTCAAAAGATTTACAAAAAAAACTCTCAATACTTTATAAGCTCTCTGTGGCTATCAATCTCTATTTTTTCTCTTCAGTTGAGTGTATCTTCAAATGAAGAAAATAGTGAGAATTTATAGGAGGGGAAGAGACACCATGCTTTCGAAGAGACACCATGCTTCGGAAGAGACATCATGCTTTCGAAGAGACACCATGCTTCGGAAAAGACACCATGCTTCGGAAGAGACACCATGCTTCGGAAAAAACACCATGCTTGCACCAAACGTTGTCATGCATCAGCATGCACCAAACGTTGCATGCATGAGTGCATGCTCTTTTGTGGCGGGACCTACAATTCTCCCCCTCACGCCACATCTGCACCAATCGTCATCTCTCATCCATTCCAGTTATGTCTTTGCATAACTCTAGTTTCTCCCGAGACACAATCTTTGTCAACATGTCTGCTGGATTCTCCTTCGTGTGGATCTTCATCAGTTTCAACAATTGTTGATCCATCACCTCGCGTATCCAGTGATAGCGAATATCAATATGTTTTGTTCGGGAATGGTACATTGAATTCTTGCTCAAATCCAGAGCACTGTGACTGTCACAATGTACCTTGTAGTCATTCTGCTTGATCCCGAGTTCTTGTAGAAATCGCTTTAACCACAACATCTCCTTGCCAGCTTCAGCGGCAACAATGTACTCTGCTTCTGTCGTAGATAGTGCAACGCACTTCTGCAACCTTGACTGCCATGACACAGCTCCCCCTGCAAAAGTGTAGATAAAACCAGAAGTCGATTTTCTACCATCAAGATCTCCGGCCATATCTGCATCTGTATAGCCTTCCAAAACCGGATCAGCTCCCCCGTAACACAAACATATCTTTGAAGTACCCTTAAGATACCTGAGAATCCACTTAACAGCCTCCCAATGCTCATTTCCTGGATTGGAGAGAAATCTGCTTGCCACACCCACTGCATGTGCAATATCCGGCCTCGTACACACCATTGCATACATCAGACTTCCAACCGCTGAAGAATAAGGCACAACTTCCATTTCCTCGATCTCTTTCCTGGATGAGGGACACGAACTCTTGCTCAACTTGAAATGATTAGCCAGTGGGATGCTAACTGGCTTGGCACCCTCCATGTTGAATCGCTTGATCACCCGTTCAACATATTTCTCTTGAGATAACCACAATCTTCGGGCCTTTCTGTCTCGAGAGATGTTCATACCTAAAATCTGCTGAGCTGGCCCAAGGTCCTTCATATCAAAGACCTTAGAGAGTTCTATCTTCAGCTGTCTGATCTTCACTGCATCTTGTCCGACGACCAACATGTCATCGACATATAGTAACAGTGCAATGAAATTTCCATCAGGGGACCTTTAAATGTAGACGCATTGATCTGCAGCAGTCCTCTTGTAGCCTTGACTCACCATGAATGAATCAAACTTCTTGTACCATTGCCTTGGTGCTTGCTTGAGGCCATACAAACTCTTCTTCAGCTTACATACGAGATTCTTTTTCCCTGGAACCTCGTATCCTTCTGGCTGCTCCATGTAAATTTCTTCATGCAGATCACCGTGAAGAAATGCAGTCTTCACATCCATTTGTTCAAGCTCCAAGTCTAGGCTAGCTGCTAATCCGAGCATGACTCGGATTGAAGTCATCTTTACAATTGGAGAAAAAATCTCACCAAAATCGATGTCTTTCTTCTGAAGGAATCCTTTGACCACTAGCCGAGCTTTGTGCTTCACCACCTTTCCGCTGCCATCTTTCTTGAGCTTGAATACCCACTTGTTCTTTAGTGCCTTCTTCCCTCCTGGAAGCTTAACCAAATCGTAGGTTTGGTTCTTCTCTAAAGAGTCCATCTCATCCCGCATAGCGTGCAGCCAGTTGTCTTTGTCTGGATGAGACAATGCTTCCTGAAAATTCTCTGGCTCCCCTTCATCAGTAAGAAGAATGTACTCTGATTCTGGATATTTAGTAGACGGAACATGGCCTCTTTCAGATCTACGTAGCTGAGGCTCACTCGTCTCAGGCGGTGTATCATTATCTTGTACTGGTTCTGTAGGTGTGAAAGGTTGCGGCTCCCCAGGCTCATCAATCCCTTCTTCCTCCTCCTATGGTTCTGCTTCTAGTTCTTGATCAGACACATCATCATCTGCGGCAGCTTGTACTGGTAATGTATCTGGAACAAAGTCCTGAGTACTGACAGGACTTTCAGCAATTGTAGGCTTTTCAGTGTCCCCATATGTCTGATTTTCATGGAACACCACGTCTCTACTTCTGATGGGCTTCTTCGTCTTTAGATCCCATAGCCTGTATCCAAACTCCTCGTTTCCATAGCCTATGAAAATGCATGGAGTGGATCTTGCATCGAGCTTCTGCCTGAGCTCCTTTGAGACATGTGCATAAGCCAGACATCCAAATGTCCTCAGGTGAGAGTAGGAGGGGTTTTTACCGGTCCATTTCTTCTCCGGGATGTTGAAATTCAGCGGGACTGATGGAGAACGATTGATCAAGTAGCAGGCGGTGCGAACAGCTTCTCCCCAAAATGGCTTTGGCAGCTTTGCTGTGCTGAGCATACTTCTGACTCTTTCCATGATTGTTCGGTTCATTCTTTCTGCTACCCCATTGTGTTGCGGGGTACGTGGAACCGTCTTCTCGTGCCGAATGCCCTGACTCTTGCAATAGGCATCAAAACTCCTGGATGTATACTCGCCTCCGTTATCTGAGCGAAGGCACTTCAGCTTCTTCCCCGTTTCACGCTCTACCATGGCATGAAATGATTTGAAGATTTCCAAGACCTGATCTTTTGTCTTCAGAAAATACACCCACACCTTCCGAGAAGCATCATCAATAAATGTCAGAAAGTATTTGTTACCGCCTAGCGACTCCACCTCCATGGGACCGCAAACATCAGAATGTATCAGACTGAGCAACTCTGATCTCCTTGTCGAAGAGGAACTAAAAGAGACTCTTCGCTGGTTGCCAAATAAACAGCTACTGCAAGGTTGAAGCTCTGCATTCTTGGTAATGGAGATAAGATTTTCCTTCATCAAGGTTGATAAACCTTTCTCACTCATGTGACCGAGTCTCTGGTGCCACAGTTTCTGCGAAGCTTCATGTTCAACAATATTGAGACTCTCCACATTAATCTTTACATGAGTCTTGTACAAAGTGCTGCAGAGATGTCCACGAGCGATCACCATTACACCTTTCAGCATCTTCCACGAGCCATTGCAAAAACGGTTATCATAGCCCTTTTCATCTAGGGCTCTCACCGAAAGAAGATTTTGTCGAAGTTCAGGTACATGGCGAATATCCTGCAGTGTGATTGTGCACCCGGCATCAGTCTGCATCCGAACGTCACCAATTCCGACAATCTTAGCAAAGCTAGAATTGCCCATTCTCACCGAGCCAAAGTCTCCAGCTTTGTACGTCGTGAAGATGTCCTTTCGAGGAGTGGCATGGCAAGATGCTGCAGTATCTACCACCCATTCTACGCCCTGATTCGACACATGGAGGCATGTCTCATCCTCATGAGAGCAAAGAGCCACATCTTCTAGTACTGTGACTTGTGCATCTCCTTCCTTCTTTGGTTGTGACCTTCCCTGACCGCCTTGCTTTTGTAACTTCCAACAATTTCTTTTCATGTGGCCTGGTTTGCCACAGTGATGGCAGTTGTATGTAGGCCTCCTCCCATCACTTGATTTGCCTCTCGACCTGCCTCTGCTTTGGCTCCTGCCTCTCCACCTGCCTCGATCTTCCTCTCGCTGTCTCCCACGGACTTCTGTGACGCAGGCTTGTGCTTCTGTGCCAACATCCTTTCTCCGAGCTTCCTCATTGAATAGGGCATCCTTAACCATAAACATGGTAAGATTGTCAGTCGAAGCCGAGTTGCTGAGGGAGACCACCAATGTCTCCCAACTGTCTGGAAGAGAGCTGAGAAGTAGAAGTGCCTGTAACTCATCTTCAAGTGGTAACTCCACTGAAGATAGCTGATTCACCAGGCTCTGAAACTCGCTGGTGTGTTCTGCTACAGAAGTTCCTCCCTGTAGCTTCAGGTTCACCAACCGTCTCATCAGCAGGGCCTTATTTCGAACTGTCTTGGCCTGGTACATATTCGCCAGCTTCTTCCAAAGGGCAAAAGCATCCGACTCCTAGGCAACATGATGGAAGACACTGTGATCGATCCACTATCGAATCTGACCGATCGTTTTCCTGTTCATCTTCTTCCAGTCCGCCTCATTGGTAGCTTCAGGTCTCTCTCCCTTCTCCTCAATAGGATCAAAGAGATCTTTACAACTTAGGAGATCTTCCATCCGAGATCTCCAAAGTGTATAGTTGGTGGCAGTAAGCTTGATCATGGCTCCAAATGATGATGATGATATTGATTCCTCCATCGACATCTTGATCTGCAAAGGCTTTTGGCACTCAACAACTCAACCTGGCTCTGATACCACTTGTAAGGATCGTGAGAAAAACAACAGAGATAAATTTGAGAAGAAAACAACACAAATATTATTTCTCAATCTCAAAAGATTTACAAAAAAAACTCTCAATACTTTATAAGCTCTCTGTGGCTATCAATCTCTATTTTTTCTTTTCAGTTGAGTGTATCTTCAAATGAAGAAAATAGTGAGAATTTATAGGAGGGGAAGAGACACCATGCTTTCGAAGAGACACCATGCTTCGGAAGAGACACCATGCTTTCGAAGAGACACCATGCTTCGGAAAAGACACCATGCTTCGGAAGAGACACCATGCTTCGGAAAAGATACCATGCTTGCACCAAACGTTGTCATGCATCAGCATGCACCAAACGTTGCATGCATGAGTGCATGCTCTTTTGTGGCGGGACCTACATATACTGGGAAGAGAATTTATAGTTCAAACTGACCATAAGAGCTTGCATCACATGATCCATCAGGTAGTCCAGACACCAGAGCAGCATAAATGGGTACAAAAATTAGCTGATTATGATTTTAAAGTAGTTTATAGACCAGGGAAGGACAATAATGGAGCTGATGAATTGTCGAGGCAATTTTCAGCGGAATTGCAAACTATATCAGCTGTATCAGTTTCTAAATTTTTGATTTTAGATCAGTTAAAGGAGGAGTATTTGAAGGAGATCAAGTGGGAGGACCTAAGAGATTCAATCAGTACGGGAAAAGTGAACATTCATGATTTTGAATACAGAGATGGAATTTTTCTTTTCAAGAAAAAAAATTATGGTACCCTTACCAATGAGAAATCAATTGCTGCATGAATATCACTCAAGTCCTATAGGGGGGCACTCTGGTATCAGAGAACATTGTTGCGATTGAAGGAACAATTTTATTGGGAGAAAATGGCAGATGATGTTAAAAGGTTTGTGCAGGAACGCTTGATTTATCAGCAAATGATGTCTGATAACTCAACTCCAGTAGGTCTTCTTCAACCATTGGCTATTCCTAATCAAATTTGGGAAGATATTTCTATAGATTTTATTTTTGGATTGCCTATCTCGCAAGGTAAAGGAGTTATATTAATGGTTGTCGACAGGTTGAGTAAGCATGACCATTTTATTCCTCTGCCCACTAGTTTTACAGCTTCCGAAGTTGCTGAGGTATTTGCTAACAATGTGATTAAATTGCATGGTCTTCCGAAATCATTAGTAAGCAATAGGGACTCAATTTTCATAAGCAATTTTTGGCAGGAGCTTTTTGCACAGCAAGGGACGACATTGAAGATGTCAAGTGCTTATCATCCTCAGACGGACGGTCAAATCGAAGTACTCAATCGGTGTGTAGTGCAATACTTGCGGTGTTTTGTCAGTGAGGAGCCAAAATGTGGAGCCAATACTTGCCTTTAGCTGAATTATGGTATAATATAGCCTATCAGTCTGCAATTGGATTTGCACCATTTGAAGTGGTTTATGGGCGTAAGCCTCCTGCAATGACTGCATATTTGGATGGGGTTTCTAACAATTGGGAGGTGAATGAAGAATTATTGAAGCGCCAAAAAGTCCTTCAGTTGCTTAAACTGAATTTGAGTAGAGCTCAATCAAGAATAAAAAACTTGGCTGATAAACATAGAACAGATAGAGAACTTTCGGTGGGGGATTGGGTGTTTGTTAAACTACATCCTTATCGACAACATTCTGTGGCACAACGGAGTTCCCACCAACTTTCCAAAAAGTTTCATGGACCATTTTTGATAAGCAAAAAGGTCGGGGCAGTTGCTTATAAGCTGGAGTTGCCATTGGGATCAAAAATACATTAAGTATTTCATGTTTCATTGTTGTGTTTGTGCAAGGGAGATCCAATTATGGTGCCAACTGAGCATTTGCCTGCAGATTTGATTTCACCAGTACCTGCTCTAGCTCCTGTGGCGATTTTACAGACTCGAAAAGTGAAGAGAGGTGGTAGCTTTGTCGAGGAGTTGTTAGTACAGTGGGAGGGCCTATCTGATAAGCAAGCCATTTGGGAGAATGCTTTAGCATTAGCCAAGGCTTTTCCTTATTTTGAACTTGGGGTCAAGGTCAGTCTCGAAGGGGGTGGAAATGATGCAGACGTGAGAAGAGAAGAGGCAGGGGAAAGGAGATTGAGGCCAGTGCGTGAGAGAAGGAGACCTAGCATGTATGAGGATTGAAGTTGCATGGGCTCAGTGTAGAGAAACAAACGATTCAAGAAAGGAATCAATTCTGTTAGGCAGTTATTGGCGTGTGACAGCTGGAGAATTGTGATTGGTGAAGAATGTGCATAAAAAGAGAGGTTGTAATAGAACTCAACGGGTGTAAACGTATTGTAATTCCTCCTCATTTCATAACAAAAAGAGTGAAAGTGGGCAATGGAGCTCCTACCAACTACCATCCACCCACCTTTTCCTCACCTCCGATCTTCCCCTCCGACACTCTCCCAAGCCCCCCATCTCTCACCTTCTTGTGTATCTGTCTAGCTTCTAACCGGCTAGATAGAACCTACTTCTTTGCAAAGTCTAATCCCTTCTCCACAGCACTGCCGCCCCTCTTCTCCCATCTCCCTCCCAACTACGACTAGATGAAAGACACCAGGCTAACGCTGCTTGAGCACAGTGGGTGCGGGCCCATCGAGGGGGTGACGACCCACTGTCGACAACACCTTCCAACCCCAAGCCGGCTGATGCCCCGCCTGTTCCGATCCCCCCCCCCCAACAGGACATCCACCTCATCTTCACTGCCTGCTGCCAAGTGTGAACGTCCAAGATCAGCTGCAAGTGGAAGTGGCCCCTGATCATGTGTTCCAGCACCCCAATGAGGGAGGAGATAGGGAGCTCAGACGTGAACGCTCCCCGACTCGTGCACACTATTGTGCATATCAAAGTCGTGAGGGGAGGAAGCACGATCATCATCGCTCCGATCTAACTCACCATCAAGAGGAGGCGTATGGAGGAAGGGCCCAACGATGGGGTCCCCCTACCGGCCATTACAGGCGTAAGAAAACCCCACCGTGTCAGCAACACCTCCTCCACACTAGGGGACACAATCAGAGACCGATCAGCCATATTTCACACAGGCTACATCACAATGTCACACACACATCCTCCAATCCCATTCCAAGGTACCAATCCAACCTGCAACCACATTGACACTCGGCAAAGTTTTTCCCCCACCATCCTGAGCCCCACAGCTATCGCGACTACCACAGGAAAGGAACAACTCATAACTCCCCTCCCCCAGCTAATCATCAACAACTACCCCCATCCGACCAACACCAGCAACACAATTCCAGCTGTGGTTCTAAAAACCTTGTCCACCCCTCATTATCAAACATTGAATCACATCTTCAGGTCAAGACCACCCGCACCCATCCTTTACCCCCCCAATCCCACCACCATCCAACCCGCAGCCCCAACAACACCTGCGGAGAACCCAGCTACTAAATCCAGTGCCAAGCAAAATCCCGATGGGGATACGCTAGGTGGGATTATTGAAGGTGGGCTCTCCGGTGATGTGGAGAACGAGGGGCAGTGGGTTCAAGTGCGGGGTAAGAAAAAGAAAATTCAAAAGGAGGCCATTTACACTCACCGACAAGATTATCCCCTCCAAGCTCAGAAGGAGCAGAGAAAAGGCAAACGCAAGCCAGCTCCGTGTTTCAATTGCGGAGATCTTAGCCACAACCGGAGTGATTGCACCAAAGAAGTGAGATGTCTCAAATGCATGAAGTGGGGGCATCTATCGTACGTGTGCACCAACGTCGTAGAAACACAAAGTGATGAAGAACGCCCCATCAGCCGGGGGAGATCCCCTGAAAATCCTACAGTTATTCGATTGGCGAAGAGCCTAGAGGTCATTAAAAAGGAAGAGCGTTGGTTGCGACAATGGTGTGGGATTGCCAAGGTTAAAGCAGGTAGACCTTCGGAGTCACACCTCGCTCAAGCCCTCACTGAGAAATGGTCGATGAGAGCCGATCGAGGCTGGGTAGTTAAGAAATTGTGCCACTTGCAATTCTTGGTATCTTTCCCATCCCCGGAGAAGGTCAAAGAGGTTGTGAACCTGGGGAATGTCGACTTTGGTCACTTCCAAATTGATTTCGCAGAGTGGACGCCAACGTTCGGAGCTGAACTTCCACAGGGTGAAACTTTCTGGGTTTGGATCCATAATGTGTCGCTGCACTTTTGGAGGAGGGAAGCACTGCAAGAAATTGTGGCGGAGTTTGGGAGTGTCGAAGAGGTAGATGAGAAGACGGTGCGAAGGTCGGAGCTAGTCTCGGCGAGGGTGCTTGTCAGAAGCGTGGACATTTCCCTGATGCCTCGATTCGCCAAGATACACTCTTTTGATGAGTCGTACTTGGTGAGATTTGTTCTGGACAGGAGAGTTTACCCTCCAGAGGCACCGACGGCTAACCTCCCCGCCGAGACTAAGACAAAACTCACAGATCACAGGTCTTACAAGCAAGTTGTGTCGCCTTCAAAGCTTCTCACTATAGATGGATCTCATGAAGTTGAAAGAGCTCACCGAGAGGTTCTCAAGGCCGCAATGAGTCAGGGGCGGCGACAGGAAACCCCGTCTGAGGAGACGAGCCCAATCTTTGAGCCTCTGATCAAGGGTGGTAGAGCCACGAATCTCAAGGTCAAATCCTACGGTCAAAAGCCCTCTCGAGCCTTCAACTCGCCGGACCCAACTACGAGAGATCTCGGTGACCCAAGCTTGGAGGCTAGCGAGGTGTCCCAGAGGGGTAGGTCAGAGCGCTCAGAACCTGTTAAAGGAGCTGAGCCACGCCACAGAGGCATGCAGGCTCAAAGGCAAATGTTGGTGAAGGGCACAGCATATCTGGGGCAGGTGGCTGTCGAAAAATCGCTGTCGACCAAGGAGTGGGTGACAAAGAGCTGGTTTTCGACAGAAAAGGGGACTGGCGACACCCTGACGCATACGCGACAAGAAGAGGAGTTATCGCGGGGGAAAAAGACAAATGAGAAGTTGGTGGTTGGCGCTGAGAGAGTGGCTGAGCATGAGACGCTTTTGAAGGTTGGCTCTGTTGGGAAAGATGGCAGCACTGTGGGAGCGCAGGGGAGTGGCGAGAAAGGGGAAGAAGACAGATCTGAAACGATGTCTTCATTGAGGGAGAAGAGAAGTGTAAGAGACAAAACAAACGCTTCGTGTTAATCGAAGGCTGAGTTGGTATCTTCATTTTCTGACCCAACCGATGTTTTGACCGACCACGAGAAGCCAGCTGGCAAGGGGGTATTCTCACCGCCCCATGCATCTCCAACTATGCCAGAGCACTCTGCTCCTACCGATGTCGCAGTCACTCGGGTTGCGCCAGCTGGCATTATGCCAGTCGCCAGTAATGAGGATTACGGTAGGGTGTGCCGTAGTTTCATTTTAGCTAAGCCAGCTTTGGATTGATTCGGTTGGGGACTATTGATAGGACTTTTATAGGGGCAATTGGGCCCAAAGAGGGGTCCAAAGAGCTCTCTACTGTCTCTGTTCAGACTCATTTTTTGTCAGGGAGTGGGCCCAATGAGGGGACTGCTACAGACAACACCACTATTAGTAGTGAGTCACTTGACGTCGGGCTCAAGGAGGAGTCCGCGTTGAGGGTGCATGCCATCCCCACAGGCAGTGATGAGGAGCTTGAAGATCGCCTTAACCTAGATGAAGAGTTTTCCTTCTCTGAGGAAGAAGCAGAGGATGATGAGTTCATTGCCAACACCCACAGGGATATATCGCCTGAGATAGTCCTGTCCACTGTTCCAGATTCAGCCCCGAGAATTAGCTCTAGTTCTGGTCAGTCTCGAAGGGCGGTTGGTCACAGAGTACAGCGATTACCTAAGAGGGCTCATGCGGAGTCCTTGGATGACTTTTTGGAGAGAGCAACGGTTGCCAAAGCGGCTAAACACGTCAGTGGAGGTACCAAAATGTTTCTTGCTAATATTTTAAATTTCATGACAGACTTTGAAGTGTTTCTTTTAGCTATTTCCTGTGGTTTGGAAGTTTGTGATACAGAACGCAATGCATTACTTCTTAACAAAATGAGGGGTTGGGAATCTGAGAGGGCTTTATCTAGTGACCATAAGGAACTAGGAACTATCTCCGGGGGGATTTCAATCTCTGAGGGCAAAACCTGCCCGAATCACTCACTCACGGTTACCTGGACATAGTTCCCCAATGAATACACTATTCTGGAACGTCCGGGGTCTGGGGGATAAAGGTAAAAGAGACATGGTTAGAGACGTTATCACGAAGTCTAAGGCGGAGGTGGTTGGGCTTTAGGAGACCAAGCTTACTCATGGGACCAAACTCAAGGGAGTAGGGGGGAACAGAATTAAGGAATGGGTCTTACGCCCATCCGTGGGAGCTTCAGGGGGAATTGCCATTGGTTTCAACTCGGACCTACTCACCTGTTCCGAGGTCTATAATGGTACATTCTCCCTGACTGCACGACTGGAATGTCGATCGGATAAGTATATGCAGACGATCACGGTTGTTTATGGGCCGAACATGGCATCAGAGCGCGATGCTTTCCGGCAAGAACTGGTCAATATTCGTCTCCATTGGCTGGGGGCTTGGATTGTCGGGGGGGACTTCAATATTACCCGATTTGCGTTCGAACACAAGGGTAGAGGTTCCAGTGACAGGCACAGAGAAGAGTTCAATAGGGTGATTACGGATCTGGAGTTGATCGATATCCCTATTAATGATAGACTATTTACGTGGTCTAATATGCAGTCTACTCCGATTTTGGCAAAATTGGACAGGATTCTCGTATCAATGGACTGGAAGACTAAGTTCCCACTTGCATCTGCGAGATCGATCCCTAGACCTACGTTAGATCATACCCCAATCCTTCTGGATTGGGCTTCAAGGAGCCAGAAGATAAAGAAAATTCCGATTTGAGAAGGCCTGGATGGAGATCCAGGGGTTTCATCATCTGGTGATGGAAAATTGGGCGCTACCGGTGTCTGGTACAGACGTGGCGGGTCGATGGTGTGAAAAAATTCGCAGACTAAGAAAGCGGCTTCGCAAATGGAACCGATCTAGGTTCTCGACCATCTGGCATGCTAAAGATTCCTTGTCGGAAGGAATTGATGAACTTGAAAGAGTGGAGGAGTTGAGAGATCTGTCTCAAGAGGAAAGAAATAAACTTCTGGAGCTCCGGGCGACTATCGCCAACCTTTATAGGATGGAAGAAATTAAATGGAAACAAAGATCTAGAATTTCGTGGCTCAAAGAGGGAGACGCGAACACGGCCTTCTTCCACCAAGTGGCAAGTGCAAGGCGCAGGTCTAATCTTATTTTATCCTTAGATACAAGCTCGGGGACAGTACAAGATGAGCAAGTGATCTCCATAGCCTTTCAAGGATATTACAAGGACCTCTTGGGGAAGAAAAATGATTTCAGGGTCCCACTCAAGTATGATTTCTGGCAGGCCTACCAGAACGAGTCAGCGCCTTCGCTAACCTGCCTAGAGTCTCCGTTTTCGGAGGAGGAGGTTAAAAAGGCTATCTGTCACATGGGAGCAGACAAGTCGCCAGGGCTAGACGGTTTTCCAATGATGTTCTTCCAAATTTTCTGGGAAGAAATCAAAGGGGACTATATGGCACTGCTGGATGACTTTTTTAACAACAAGCTCAGATTGGGTATGTTTAATTTTGCGGATGTAGTCCTAATTCCCAAACGGGAAGAGGCGTCCAAAGTGGGCGATTTTAGGCCGATCAGCCTCATAAATTGCTCGGCGAAGATTATTTCAAAAATCCTAGCCATCCGCCTGGGGAGTATTATGGACAGCCTTATCAACAAATCTCAATCGGGCTTCATTAAGGGCAGAAATATCTTAGATTGTGTGGCAACGGCGGAACAAGTTATCCACCGCTGCCATACGGCCAACTCTAAGAGCTTTCTACTTAAGCTAGACTTTGAAAAAGCTTATGACTCGGTCGATTGGGAGTGCTTGGTGGAAGCTCTCAGGAGTAGGGGTTTCGGGAATAAATGGATCTGCTGGATCAGGCAGTGCTTGCAGACTAGCAAAATGGCCATATCTGTGAATGGTAGGTCAGGGCAGCCGTTCCCTTGCAGGAAAGGTCTCAGACAAGGGGACCCGCTATCACCGCTCTTGTTTACTATCGTAGCGGATGTGCTGAGGGTTATGCTGGAAAAATGGTAGGAAATAGGTTGGATCACGCCAGTGGCTAGCAACGCGTCTACTCAAGGGTGTACGATCCTGCAATACGCAGATGACACCCTACTCTTTGGGAATGGGTCTAGATGTGAAACTGTCTGTTTAAAGGGGCCCTATACTGTTTTGAGGCCTGATCAGGTCTGAGGATTAATTTTCACAAGAGTGCGCTGACTCCAATCTCTCTATCCGATGATGAAGCAGGGGAACACGCTACTATTTTGAACTGCACGACGAGTGGTTTCCCTATCAAGTATCTAGGGCTACCACTCAGGCCAGGGAAATTATCTAAAGCAGACTGGTTACCTATCATTGACAGGGTGGAAGACAGACTGTCGGGTTGGAAAGAAAAATCCTTATCCCTCGGGGGCAGAGTTGTACTCATCAACTCAGTGTTGTCTAACCTGCCAATCTACTACATGTCATTTTTCGAGCTTCCGAAATGGGTAATCAATAGGATTGACAGGATTCGAAAACGATTCCTTTGGAAGGGGCAGATTCGAATAAAGGAGGTTATCACCTCATCAAATGGAGTATCGCTTGCATGAAAAAAAGGCATGGAGGGCTAGGCATTATAGACCTCAGAGATATGAACCTTGCCCTACTGGGAAAATGGTGGTGGAAGGTTTTCCACAACAGCGGGGAAGGCTGGCAGGACTTCATTCAACCGTATCTTAGGGGGAAAGGCATGAGATACCTGGGATTCCGAGTAGGGGCTAAAGTTTCGCGTCTCTGGAAAGGAATTGCCAAGGCTAGCGGCCCCTTTAATTTGGCAGTCACATCGAATATCGGTAATGGCCGGTCCACCAGATTCTGGTGGGATAGGTGGTGTGGAGCCCATAGCGTGAAGGATACGTTCCCAGAGCTGTATGAGAGGTCGACTCGACCGAATATGTCCGTGGCCGACGGTAGGAAAAGGGGAGGTTGGAGACCGGCGCTCCGAGGAACGCTCACTCCAAATCTTCACCAGCAACTGCTTGACATGCAAGCACACATCGCACGGGCAGGCACAAGGTGCTCTCAAGGCCCAGATCAGAAGCGATGGGGACTCGAGAGCAAGGGAGCTTTCTCGGTGAGATCTCTGTATCATCGGATTCACTTTCGAGGATGCAGACCCAGCTGGGCACAAGTGTTGTGGAAGGCGAAAACCCCCCTTAAAGTCAGAGTTTTCTTATGGTTAGTACTCAATAATGCTATCCTCACTAGGCAAAACCTGGCCAAAAGGCAACCACAGGTGGCAACCAATTGTGGATTCTGCGACTCACAGGTGGAAGATCTAAATCACCTTTTCATTCACTGCCCTAGAAGTAAGGCAACTATGGTTAAGGTACTCCGAGCCTTAGGAACAGGTGACTACCCCTGTGTATATGAAGACTTGTGGATTGGTCCCAAATTTGCAACGATTCGCCATGATATGAAGGAGGCGTGGTACATTGCAATAGCGGCTACAACATGGGTGTTATGGCTTGACAGAAATAATTATTATTTTCGTGCTTCATGTAATAGTATTTCTGGTAACCTGACTCACATAATGCATCTAATCTCTTTTTGGGCTACAGCTGCGGCCACCGGGGCAAGAGGGAGGATAGCCAAAGTGTTCCAGGTAGAGGAGTTTGACGATGAGGAGGTAGAGTTCGGGCCAACGCTGGATTGAGGGACTGGCTGCACCAGTCATGACAGTGCTTTGCCAGCTTGTGTTTTGTTTCTCCTTACTGTACTCTCTGGTCGCTGGAGGTTGAGTAGTTAGACCCACCCCCCAGGGTTTGTTGGGGGTGTATGTTTGTTTTCTTGTATTTTTTCCTGCATCGTATTTTGTTTTTGTACTGTTTCTCTCGGTACGCCGGGGTTGTTTTATTAACGTCTTATTAATGAAACAGGGTGGCTTTATTCCACCTTTTCCCTCAAAAAAAAAAAATCCTCCTTATTTCATCTCCTTCTTCTCAATTTCTCCATGTCCAGTTCTTAATCCTCTGTTCTTCTTCTTCCCAAAACTGTAATCAATTCTTGTAATTCACAAGTTCAAGCAATAAGAGTAGTTGGAAGTTTATATCTCCACTCAGTTGACAGTCGACCGTATCTGATAATGTAGTCGACTGTATCATCAACAAACTAAGAAAGAGTCATCAAGAACAGTGAAAGAACACAACATTTAAAATCAGGTTTTCATGCAACATGGAATTTATATTAATTAGTTTCTTTTACCCTTTATTGGGTGAATAACTTCCGAATTGCAGGTAAGACATCAATCTGTACAGTAACAAAGTCTATAGTTCCTGTTTTAGGTCACCTATTACTACAACACAACAACTTAATTAGGAACAAAAGAACACACACAGACACATACACATACACACACCTTGCGCTCACTCATTTCAAGACTGAAAACACTGCCAAATGATAGGAGAAGGTAGAATTTCCCACAAATTATACACATTTTCCTCACTATGCAACACAAACAGTTATATATATATATAGGGTAAAAGGGATATGAGCAATTTGCTCATTTAGTAAATGAGCAAGTGATTATGTGGCATGCATGTGATACATTGGACAACTAACCCTTTTAAGAATTTGTCAATCACATGCATGCCACATCATCAATTGCTTATTTACTAAATGAGCAAGTTGCTTATACCCCTTTTTCCCATATATATATATATATATATATATATATATAGAGAGAGAGAGAGAGAGAGAGAGAGAGAGAGAGAGAGAGAGAGAGAGAGATTTCTTCCATTGCAAACGGGTCTGTTTGCATCCAGCGGCTCAGATCGACCCCGCTAAGTTTTTTTTAACAAAAAAATATAACTTAGCCCATCGTTGGCAACGACGGTCTAAGTTATATTTTTACCGTCGTTGGCAACGACGGGTTAAGTTATATTTTTTGTTAAAAATTTTAACTTGGACCGTCGTTGGCAACAACAGGCTAAGGAAAAGTAGTAATTTTTTATTTTATTTTTTATTTTATAAAGTCTGGCTACTCTCTTCTCTCTCTCACTCTCCCTACTCTCTCTCTTCTTCCCCGAACCCATACCCAATCTCAACCGAAACCACTTCCCCTCTGACTCCGGCGCCTCCTCCTCTCTCACTTCACTTCACTCTCTCTTTATTCTTCCTTTTTCTCTCTTCCGAAGTACCACCCACAACCCAAAAACCCGAACCCTAACCATCTCCCAAACTTTCGAAGACCTTCGTCCACTGCTGCTGCTCCTCTATTCCAACCCGCTCTCTCACTCCCAATCTCTCCTCCAATAGAAACCCCTCCTCCAATCTTCGAAATCCCTACTCCTCCAATCTTCGAAACCAAATCGGAAGTCAAAACCCTAGTTCATCACCACCACCAACATTGGGAAAATTTGCAGTTGTGCAAGGTAATGTCTAAATTCTTACCTTCATAGTTGTATTTAGTCATTTTGTTTATATTTGTTATGTTTTCTAATTACTTGAATTAATTAGTGTGATGCGTAACTTTGTCAATGTAGTAGTTTGTATATAGTTTTTTGATAATTTTAGAGTGGAATTTTAGTCGAACTTGTTGTTGTTCGCTCAAATTGTAGATTTAGTTGTATTTTTAATTGTTCGATATTAGTAATACCGTGTAAACGATGAATTTTTTTTCGAAACTTTGCGAGTGGGTCAGAATCACGACACACATGATAACGCAACTTTTAGGAGTAAGCTTCGATTCATCGTATGCGAGATACGCCCGTATATCGCTTTTGGTCAAGAAAAACCAAAATAAAGCGATACACGGCCGTATCTCGCAAACCGTGAGACAAACTCAACTCTAGAAGTTGCGTTGGCTTGTGCTACGTGAGTTCGAGCAACTCGCAAAGTTTTGAATTTTTTGGGTGTCGTTTGTTTGGTTTTTTCACGTATCTCGAACAACAACAACTAACATCTGAAATTTGTTAGTATGGTTACAGTAGAAAACCCTACAAACGACATCCAAAAATTCTGAAACTTTTTTAGTAGGTAGGACTCACCCACACAAGCCAATACAACTTGTAGAGGTGAGTTTCGACTCACGGATTGCGAGATACGCCTGAGTATTGCTTTTGGTCAAGATAAAACCAAAATAAAGCGATACACGGCCGTATCTCGCTAACCGTAAGGCGAAACTCAACTCTAGAAGTTGTGTTGGGTTTTGTTACGTGAGTAAGACCAACTCGCAAAGTTTTGTAATTTTTTGATACCGTTTGTGCAGTTTTCTCACGTATCTCGAACAACAACTAAAATTTGAAATTTGTTAGTACGGTTACACTAGAAAACCTACAAACAACATCCAAAAACTATGAAACTTTGCGAGTGGATCGGGCACACCTAACACAAGCCAACTCAACTTATAGAAGTGATTTTCAACTCATAGTTTGCGAGATACGGCCATGTATCTCTTATCCCGCAAACCATGAGTCAAAACTCACTTCTACAAGTTGCGTTAGCTTGTGTTAGGTGAGCCCGACCCACTGAAAAAGTTTTAGAATTTTTCGTTGCCATTTGTATATGTTGTCTTGTGCCTTTATATATGCAAATAGTGTAATTAGTTCTATATGATTAGTGTATTGATAATTATTCTATTATATTTTATGTTAGATATGGACAATGTTGAAGGAAGTTTTGTTGCTGGCAAAAAATTTGTTTGTGCACAAGAATGTGGTGAATCTAGGCCACAAGTTGACGAACACCTAAAACCAAAAATAGGTATGACATTTCATACTTTAGATGAAGCGGAGAAATTTTATGCATCATATTCTAGATATGCAGGTTTCTCTATACGTAAGGGTGGGAAGATGTAATCGATAAATCATATGTATAAAGCCGGGGAGTCACCGAGTCAGCCTAATGATGCTAGACAGGGCACTTCTAAAACAGGTTGCAAAGCTTTCGTTCTTGTAAAACTAAACGAACAAAGTAATACATGAGTTATTTATTCATTTAATAAACCACACAATTACAAATTTACTTTACCCGGTAGAAGTCATTTGGTCCCTCGAAACCGTAAAGTGTCAAAATCCGATAAAAGAGTGATTGGTCAACTTACCGAAGCTAATGTCCATATATGCAAACAAATGCTTTTCTTCGAAGGTGCAAGTGGAGGTCATGATAAGATCGGATTCACTAAAACCGATGTTAGAAATCTAAGGAGAGACTCGACAGAAGGTATGAAGGACACTACGACAAATGCTCATTGAGTTCTTCGAATCGAAAAAGCATAC
This sequence comes from Hemerocallis citrina, assembly GCA_017893485.1. NCBI lineage: Eukaryota > Viridiplantae > Streptophyta > Magnoliopsida > Asparagales > Asphodelaceae > Hemerocallis > Hemerocallis citrina. The sequence continues at coordinate 71,804,610 of CM030367.1, read as the reverse complement.
CGATCCTTTATTTTTTAATGATTATCAGGCTATCAAACCGAATAATATTGGTAATCATAATGTCACGCCCCGCTTTCCAAAAGAATACGGAATACGGATGTAACCCCTGTTTCCATTAATACGTATTTTAAAAGTATTTTTCCGTATTTAAATCCTCGGTATCTTATAACTATTTTTCCCTAATATATTTTACTGTTTAAACTATTTTATGGAACTCAATATACAGATTATTTAATTATCTTATTTTTATTTCAAGCCCAATTGTATAAATTCTGATTTTATTTTATTTTATATTTAATCTGAACCAAAAATTCAGCCCAACAACCTAATTGTTTATTTAAATATTTTTAAGCCCAAGCCCATATCCACCCCCTATTGGATCTCTCACCCAAACCCACTAACCCAAACTACCCCAATCTCTCCCTAACGGAGTAATCCCTATGAATTCTCCTAATCACTCCCCCACAATCCCCATGATCTGTAACTCCCAAATTGAGTAACTAAATCCCTACTATTAGGCCCTCAAATCTCTCCCATTACTATATTCTAATCAATTTCTAACTTATACCCTGCACTATTTATTCCCCCTACTCTCTCTTCTTCCCTGATTAAAAACCAAACAAACAAAAACAAAGCCAACAGAACATTTCCCTTCCTCTCTCTCTCTCTCTCGTACTCTCTCTCTCTTCCTCCTCTGATTTAAACCCAAACAGAGCAAACCAAACAAAACAAAACAAACCCAACTTCTCCATCGTCTTCCTCTCTCCTCGCATCGTCTTCAACCCCCACACTGCCAACATCGAGCCCCGTCGCTCGCGACGACCACCCTCGAAGCTTCGACCCCATCCCTCGCCTTTACCGTGCCGCACTCCACCGCAGAGCCTCCTCTCTCTCCGCTCGCCGCCATTGTTGCCGCACCATCTTCCACCTCCTTCCTCCATCGGAAACCTCCGAAGAACCCATACCTCTCTCCGTCGACAACAGTGTCGACCATAGCACCGCCGACCAGTCATAGCCTTCCACCGCCATCGAAGCTCTGTCGGATCCCCGAACCCCACTCCCTGCTCATCGCCACCACCAGTCCATCGAAGCGTCGCCCGAGCATTGCCGCCCCTCGCTCCTGTCACCGTCTCACCCATAGATTCCCTCACCAACCTTCGTTCGCGTAGCCAGCACTCGAACCTAGCCTCCGCTCACTCCCCCTGTTCCAAACTCAAAAACAGAGCACCATCGTCAACTCGACGCGCGCCCTATCGCCGTCATCGACTGCTCCACAGTCGAACCGGACGTCGTTGCGAACCCCCGCCATCGCGTCGCATCACCGTCATCGTGCCGTTCGCCCACTCTCTCCCGCGCTGTCGAGAGGAAGAAGACGAACGACCATTCGTCAATTTCCCTGTTTGGTGTTCGTTCGCAACAGATCCTGACTTCGCTGTCCCCTGTTTTGCCTGATCAGGTGTGAGGGAAGAAACTCATTGGACGAAAACGCCGTCCCATGTTCTGGGCGCAGCGTATCCCATCCGCCGCTTCGCTGTTTTGCCTGATCCGGTATGGGGGATGACTCCACTAGTTGCTGCTGATTGCTAGTTTTCTTCGCACGGTCCTTGCACGTGCTCTTGGGATTGCTCCCCGGGATTCTGATCCTGTTATTCTCTACTAATTATCGAATCGTCTACAAGGAAAAAGGCAAGTCATTTCTATCGAATGTTTATTGTATCATATTCGATAATTTTTATTGAATTCCGCAAGTGGATCCTATTGAATATCGTAAAATGTTATTGTATCTATCGTTGGGATGCCACAGATTTACACGAGCGAATCCAAGTGGTAATCTCGACTTCGTGCCATCTTTTTGTCTCTATTGTATAAGGATTTTACATAAACCCATATAGTTATAGTTATTGAATATAAGAATAGGGATTTATTGTCACATTTCATATCATGACAATAAAGACAACTATTGTGGATTGTATATTAGGGTTGTTTGTTTATGTGATTGCTATTGGTAAATTAGTTGAATTGTAATTATTAGAATTATGGACATCATCTACCTTAATACCATGTTCACATAGGATTGGTTTGCTGTTATTATGATTATTAAACTCCAATTTATCATTCTTAACTTTTAACCGTTTTATTCAAAATGGACATGTTGACTATGCTGAAAATTATGCCAACCTGAATCTTATTGTGCTGTTTCGACCTAGATAACTTCATTAAAATCAGAAACTTCCTGAAGATGAAACGTAGCCCTATTTGTCTAGATGTCAATAGACACCAGAATTTCCGAATTCCGATTTATATCGCCCGAGTTATGACCCTTTTGTTACAGCTGCGCTGAAATTTCAGATTCATGTACATAACATGTTTGGCTGATAAATTAAGTGGACTAATGATTATACATGGCCAAGATAAATTTCAGATTTGTAGATAACATGTTTAGGGTATTAAAAATTATTTTTACTGATTTTTATAATGATTATTTACTGTCCTTACAACTGAAATTAGACAACATCGACACCCAGCCAGAAACTAAAATCTATAAAGATTATTGAATTTCGCCTAGCTATCGTTGTCGGAATGTAGACTTTAAGTATGCGTTGGAACCGGGCAGGATTCTAGTTTCTAGACCACCTGACGGATCCACATTTTCTGTCTTGTAGCAACGGAAATTCTGATTTTGGTACAGCAACCTACTGTTGTCCAGAATTGGGATTCTATGTTTTATAATGTACAATTGTGTTTATAATGTTATATTTAGTGTATTTAATTGTATAGAGTATATTGCATGATCTTAGGGTTGTTTTGTCACCTTTACTAGTGTCCCTTATTAACCGTATTATTGTATGTTTATTGAATAAAAAAAGTGAATCAAGCCGGGGGTAAGGGTTGACTAAGGTAGTTGATGACATAGTGACTGTACTCGGAAGAGGGGCCCGTGTTTCCCTAATTATCGGTCTATCGGTCTATCGGTCTATTGGTTATATCGGTCATCGGTTAATTGCAGATTACTGACTTCAGTATCTCGATTGATTCGGTCATCGGTCATTATTGAACATTGTTCCCGAGTACATGAACTATAGAATCTACCACCTTAATCTAAACAAAATTGATTGTATGCATCGAACCTGTGGTACGGCACACATGGGACACAGTAGTACGTGCATTAGCTAGGATTTAAAAATGAATAATAGACTTAAGGCTCTCATCACATTATCATTGCATATTGTTATCCTTATCGAACAGTGTTATCGTTATTATTGCCATTATTGATATTGTTTATCGTTATCGTGGTAAATTATAATTATTGTATATTATATTATTATCTCTTTGTCACTGTTCAACACTATTGACTTCATCGTTTATTGAATTTATTGCTATACCATTATTGCCATTGTTTCTCTGTTTCTCCACTTGCATGTCTACGACTTGCTCTAAGGACAAATTATTATTTCTTTTTAGATGAACAAGTACAGGTGAACAAAGAGAATTTTCAAAAGGCATTGGTGAGCAGTTCTTCTACGATTGGAGTAGGAGTTTCTCGAGCTATTTGTTAAGTTCTTATATTCCAGATTTTATTATTGAATTTCATTCTCATTTATGTGATCATATTTCCTGCGTGGTTGTGATAAATTTTTCTTATATTGTTGAGTTAAGACTGGTACAGTTTATGGATGATATAAGTTGGCCTACTTATATCATTCGCTGGGCCTCAGTTACGTGCCTGTGTTCCCGTATTCCGGAAAGCGGGGCATGACAACGGATACATAACAAAAGCCCAGCGAATGATTTTCATCATCCATAAGCTGTTCAAGAAATCTTAACAACATGCACGAGAAATATTCAGAGTCGGAAGTGATTTAATCAACCACATGCATATAATGAGTCAAAAATACCATCAAGAATACTTGAAACCAAATACATAAATCTCAAATAGTCATGATCTGAATAAAATACATGTCTTGGGCCACATTGCCCAAATACAAGAAATAAATCCAAGTCTCACGAATACAATAATTGTTCATGCACGATACAAGAAATAATAATAATGAAAAGCAGCACTAATACTTCAAGTCTCCGATACCTTCTGAAACTTGTTCTCCAAAATCTGCAATTCATCGAATGCAGAAAAGAGGAAAAGAGAAAACACAACTACCCGTCAATTGCAAGTCACGGGTCACTTATAATGTAGGATACAAGCACATAGAGAAAACTAACTAGCAACACGGTATAAGTGTGATGTCAAAGTAAACAACTAGCATGGTAAAGTGATCAAGAGTACATGGCATAAATCAAGTGTCAAGTAATCAAGTATCTTATAGACATGCATCAAGTGCCAAGTGTCATGTAATCATATGTTTATGTATCAAGTAGCAAGTTTCATGTAAACAAGTCTCATGTATCATGTAGTCAAGTATCAAGCAAGCATGTATCATGTTCACGTATCATGTTCAAGGATCATGTTCAAGTAGCATGTTCAAGTCTTGTAGTGAATTACTATCTAGGTAGCACTTCATACAGCCCACCTTATATGGTTGCTACAACACAACAGTTTTGTTTTAGATTTCATAGTGGACCATAAAGGTTAGTATACTCAGGGACAAGCAAGTAATTGAGCTCCAAGCTCCAAGTATCATGTATCATGTAATCACGAGTCAAGTAGTGTAAGTGGCAAGTATCGTGTCTTGCGTGTGAGTATCAAGTAATCATGTCAAGTAATCATGTAGGATCAGTGGATCCCCTTCCGAGTACACATTTCTTAATTATCCACTATTAGATCTGTCCCTTAAACTCCGGCTTGGTTATTTTTATTATTAATGTCCAAAAAGCATGTATATGTGCAAAATATATCAAGAGTAACATGGCATGATCATGTGAAAAGTGCAAGTAGCAAACTAAACATGTACGAGTGCAAGTTATCTCATAAAAGAACAAAATAAACACATCTCAAGTTCAGGACAGCAAGACCATGCTGTAGTATAACAGTGATTCCAAGAGTTATAAACATGAAAATCTAGATCCGTCGAAGGATATGGAAAATAGACATCCATACGAATCTAGGGAGTATAATTAATTCATATACTAGTTCACAACAACACAGCTCAAAATTGATTTGAATACAGAAATTTGGTTAAGCCAGAAATCAAGAAAACGAATTCAAGAGCATGAAAACGGCATGAAAACACATTAAATAAATCCACGAAAAATTTGGGGTAATCCCCTATATGTCCAGAATCAAAATATAGAGTTTCAGAATTTTCCAGTAAAAATAGTTTAGTTATCAAAAATGCTAAAGCATCACGAAAACATAGTATAGCAAATTTGGAAATCCCAGCACTGTTGTATGAAAACTAAGATATCTCACAACCAGTGAAACGAAATCCAATTCCGCCAAAGGGATATGAAAATAGATAGAATTTACTAACTTTCACATTTCACAAACAATTTTCATATAGTAAAAGGAATTATAGTGAAATTAGAGTTCTTTACAAATCAGCGAGCAAATTACAGCATGCATGGATTTTAGAAACGAGCATGAAACGTCATATAAAACTTATCAATAAAATTCACCAAAATTCTGGGTAATCCCTAACTATATAAAGAAACACTGACCAAAGTTTTGAATCAAAATAATATGTATAACATGGTTCTTGAAAATAGCTTGTTATCAAAATTAACGAAAAACAGAATCTGGAAAAGATCGACACCTCTGTACTAAAACAGTCATAATTCAGTCGTACAAAATCCAAATCAAGCAAGGTCAGAGGGGGTTGAAAATAGACGAAAGTATCTAAAACTCATATTTTATACCGAAATCAAGATACTGACTGTAGCATAGTCAAAAACAGCAAACAAAACAGAACATCCAGAAAATACAGATTTCACCCTTCAGAATAAAAACAACATAGATTCAAGAATATTGCTCCAAACACATCCAAACTTGAAATACAACCTACCAAGTGTCTAAACATCATGAATTAGGGTTATTAACATGTCCACGTCTATTATTTCACATGGGTATCAACCAAAACACAAAATCACGCAATAGTCACACATACACGATCCAAATTCAAAAACGGGCGATTCCTAGGTTATTTCATGTCAAGATTTGTGTCGTGAGTCTTATATGGCCAAAATATCACAATAGAGACAAAAACCATCAAGGAAAACACAATCTAGGATTGTCTCTAGACCCAACTACACTATAGGTAACTTTGGTACTTGTATCAAACAAATGAATTGGAGTACAGGTTACTTGCCTTAATTTGGGGATGAAGAACGATGCAGTCAATCCTAGAAGCAAAATCCACGAACAAAATCCGCTACAAGCACGAATCCAAGCAACTACGAATGAAATCTTCTCATGAACGAACTCCTTGAAGCAACAATCAAAGTGGCTAGAGACCACATCGAGAACACCACGACGACAGAGTACAAGGGTTTAATGGTGCAAAAGGATGATGTTGGTGGTGGTGTGGAGATGGTCAGGATTGAATCAAGGAGGGGGCTCGGGTTTGTGGTGGCCGGAGATGGGGAGGTGGCTGGTAAGGGGAGGCTTGGTCGGGTTGATGGTGAGGCTGGTCGGGTTGGTGGGGATGTGCATCCGGGAGAGAGAGAAAGAGAGATGGGGGAGGCCGGTTGTGAGGAGAGGGAAGAATAGGGTTAGGGTTAGGGTTTGTGATGGTTAGGGTATTTATATAGGGTTTAAATGTGGGTTAATGGGTTGTGGGTATTAGTATTTAGTAATAGGTATACAATTGGGTTTTGGATTTTGGGTCAAATACAAATAGGAATACAAATAGGAGTGAATTCTATGGCTTTAGAAAAAAAATCCTTTTAGGGGTAAAAAATCATGGGAAAGGGAAAATACAACCAAAACTCCACCACAACACCAAGAAAAATAAAATAAAGATAACGAGACCAAAAATGTGGAAAAGATCAAAATAATGAAAAATGAGACGAAAGAGACAATCCCTCAAACACAAGGAGCTCAAATGAAATAAAACGAATATATATTGAAATCAAATCCAATATACGATTCAGAAAAATACAAGAGAGAAAAAAATACCCCAAACAGAAAAATACAGTCAAAATACATAAAATGAAAAACAGGCGTTACACATAAAAAATAAAGGATCAATCTGCTTTTTCGATTTGAAGAACTCATTGAGCATTTTCCTGTCGTGTCCTTTCATGCCTTCCGTCGAGTCTCTCCTTAGATTTTTAACATCAGTTTTAGTGAATCCAATTTTATCATAACCTCCACTTGCACCTTCGAAGAAAAATATTTGTTTGCATATAGGGACATTAGCTTCGGTAAATTGACCAATCACTATTTTATCGGATTTTGACACTTTACGGTTTCGAGGCACCAAATGACTTCTACTAGGTGAAGTAAATTTGTAATTGTGTGGTTTATTAGATGAATAAATAACCCATGTATTACTTTGTTCATTTAGTTATACACAAACGAAAGCTTTGCAACCCGTTCTAGAAGTAGTTATCTGTTAAGTATCATTAGGCTGACTCGGTGACTCCCCGGCTTTATTACATACATATGATTTATCGATTACATCTTTCCACCCTTACGCATAGCGAAAACTGCACATCTTGAATATGATGCACAAAATTTCTCCGCTTCATCTAAAGCATGAAACGTCATACCTATTTTTGGTTTTAGGTGCTCGTCTACTTGCGGCTGAGATTCACCACTTTCTTGTGCACGAACAAATTTTTCGCCGGCAACGAAACTTCCTTCAACACTGTCTATATCTAACATAAAAAATAATAGAACAATTATCAATACACTAATCATATAGACCTAATTATATTATTTTCATATATAAAGACCCAAGACAACATACACAAATAGCAATGAAAAATTTTGAAACTTTTCCAGTGGATCGGGCTCACCTAACAAAAGTCAACGCAACTTGTAGAAGTGAGTTTCAACTCACGGTTTGTGAGATAAGGCCGTGTGTCTCTTTATTCTGGTTTTTGTTGACCAAAAGCGATACAGGGCTGTATCGCTTTTGGTCAACAAAAACCAGAATAACGCGATACACGGCCTTATCTCACAAAATCTCATAAACCGCAAGTCAAAAATTACTTCTATAAGTTGTGTTGGTTTGTGTTAGGTGAGCACGACCCACTCGCAAAATTTTGTAATTTTTGGATGTCGTTTGTATGGATTTCTAGTGTATCCGTACTACAAATTTCAGAGTTTAGTTGTTCTTGTTCGAGAGACATGAGAAAACCGCACAAATAACATCAAATTTTTTTGAAACTTTGCGAGTTGGTCAGACTCACGTAACACAAGCCAACGCAACTTGTAAAGTTAAGTTTTGCCTCACGGTTTGCGAGATACGATTGTGGATCACTTTAATTTTGTTTTTCTTGACCACATGTGATACACGACCGTATTTTGCGTGAGTCGAAACTCACTTCTACAAGTTCCGTTAGCTTGTATGTCGTGATTCCGACTCGCTCGCAAAGTTTCGAATTTTTTTTTAACGTTTATGCGGTTTTACTAACATCGAACAATTATAAATACGAACCAATTTACAATTTGGATAGACAACAATAACTACGATTAAAATTGAACCGTCTAAAATCTTCAAATACTACGTGCAAACTATTATTTCTACAAATTTATGCAACACAATAATCAATTCAAGTAATTAGAAAGAGACATAAAAAACAACAAAAGTATACAACTACGAAGCCAAGGATTAAGTCATTACCTTGCACAACTACGAATTTCACCAATGTAGGTGTTGTCGGCAAACTAGAATTTTGACTTTCCGATTTGCGTTCGAAGATTGGAGGAGGAGGGGTTACGATTGGAGGAGAGATTGGGAGTAGGAGAGAGAAAGAATGGAGGAAGAGAGCTGCAGTGGACGGAGGAGGAGAACTTTGGGAGATGGTTAGGGTTAGGGTTTTTTGGGTTTTGGGAGGTGCTTCGGAAGATGGAGAGAGGGAGAAGAGGGAGAGATTGAGTGAGAGAGTGAAGTGAGAGAGGAGGAGTCGCCGGAGTGAGAGGGGATCTAGTTTCGGTTGGGATTGGGTTTGATTTCGGGGAAGAAGAGAGATAGAGTTAAGAGAGAGTGAGAGATAGAAGATAGAGTAGGTTTGAGTTAAAAAAAATCGCAGTTAACCTTAGCCCGTTGTTGCCAATGACAGGCTAAGTTAGATTTTTTAACAAAAAAATATAACTTAGCCCATCGTTGCCAACGACGGACTAAGTTATATTTTTTGTTAAAAAAACTGAGCGGGGTCGATCTGAGCCACTGGATCTGATCTTGAGCGATCCAGCGGCTCAAATCGCCGTTTGCAACAGGTCTGTGCCAACAGACCCGTTTGCAATGGAAGAAAGTATATAGAGTTTACCAAACACTTTTTATACTTTAATTTTGAAAAAGCTATTTTATGAAAATAGTTTACCAAACAACACTCTGTCACTACAAGAAAAATAGTCTATAGCGGCGATTCTATCCCGGCGTTTTAAAGAAACGTCGTGATAGCCTCATAGATAAATCTGCCATCATATAAGCGGCGTTTTCCACGGCATTATTGCAAAACGTCGGGATTTAAGGGGTCTATAACGACGTGTATTTCCCTAAACGCCGGCATAGACCCACCCCCCTGTAACCCTTAAATCCCCAACATTTCTTCATTTCTCCCTCACTCTCTCTCAAAACCCAAATCGAAATTCAACCCCGCCGTCCCCGCCGTTCCCGACGTCCAAATCGCTCAAAATTCCTATCGATCTCAAAACCCCCAAATCGATGTTGTCATCGCCAACAAAATCCCTCCAACCTCTAATTTCTCAAAATTCCCTCCAAATCAAAAGCCCTACAGATCCCAAAACCCCAAAATCTTTCAAAATCCCAAATCAAATCCCGTAACCATTGCCGTCGTCGTCGCCATCGATGTCGATGTCGCCGTCGATGTCGCCGTCGTCGTCTGCAGGAATCAGGTACAATACTGTGTATGGTTTTTATTTTATTTTGGGTTTTGTTAGTTGGTTGATTGTTTATGTGGGTTTTGGTTTATGTGGGTTTTGATTGTTTATGTAGGTACAATACTACCCTGAGGTTTTTTCTGACGTGCATTCAGAACAACTTGGAGGCTGCAATGTGCTTGCAGGTACTCTATGATGCATATTATTATTATGGGATTTATGGATATTTGTTATCACAATGTGCACTTGAATTGAGATTTAAGGAAATTGATTTTGATGTATAGATTTTTTGTTGGTGGAATGTAAAAGAATGGTTTGTTGTATAAAGGTGTCTATCGTATTAGTTCATTCTGTGATCACTTCTTTGTGTTCATTTCATATTTCCTCTTACTGGATTTTAAGGTAGTTCAATAACTAAAAGAAAAGATAAAAACCTACACTTATCAAGACAAGAAGTTTACGAATGCTTTATATGCTGTATGCATCTCTATATGGGTTGGTTATCTTAATTTTAAATAAATAGTAAAAGGTACTGTTGGTAACTTATATTGTTGCTAAATTGGATTTGTATAGTTTATTAGATGTTATTGCAGCCTATGATTGTTAGCAGTATGTTCCCCTTGAATTTGCTCTTCTTTTTTTTGTCCAAGTGACTTTTCAATTGTGTGGGTACCTTAGTTGACTGAATGATATAGTTAATGCTCGATGGTTTTGGTTTACTTTTTAATTTAATATAAAGATAATTCATATCATTTATAATCTTTCTATAACAACATGCTGTCATCTTTCTGCAGTGAATGTCTATGTTCCAAAAGATGGAGTTACAAATCTACATCAGGGATATGGATTTGTGGAATTTTGTAGTGAAGAAGATGCTGATTATGTCAGTATTATATAGATGTACATCATTTCCTTCTGATCATTAAGTATTGACTATCTCCCGAGGAGTCCTTCAGCTTTTTTTTTTATATCATAAACGGTGGGAGTCCTTGAGCTTTTACTTCATCTGTTATTCACAGAAATGACTCATCCTTCTTTGATTTTGCATCTGTTCAGGCTATCAAGATATTAAACATGATCAAACTTTATGGGAAGCCAATACCTATGAACAAGGTGTGTTTATTTTAGAAATTTTTCTTGTCTCTTTATCCATACCCTGTATCCTCACTTCCTAGGTGCCAGAGGGTAAATAAGAAGAGAGCTATTGAATAGACCTTAAAACGCAAATCATCTGGCACCTGTGCCCATACTTGTCTGGAGGTATGTGTAGTATTATGTCTACAAATCCTACATGTAAAAACGGAGTGCTAATAGATTGAAATAGTGGTGTTCTCAAAACAAGAGAGCCTACAAGGTGACTTCTAAGCTGGAGTTGTTGTCACCTTCTATCATCAAATCAGTGACATGTAGAAGAGTAATTAAATTTTGTATTTTTTAAATCCAGAAATATGGTTACAAATTGAAGTTTATATTGACTATAATTGAAAAAACTTATACTTCTTTCTACTACATTCTAAGTTTAATAAAACATAGAAAAGCAGGATGCCCGCCATCTCCATGGGGACAAAGATCCCAACTCTTTAGCTCTGCAGATTTATTGACACATTCATTTCGGTCTGTAAATGATATTGGTCATTTGAGATATATATAATCATATACAACTTTCCTGTTACGTACTAAAATTTGAGAAGTGTCTAATAATTGAGGTGTTTTGCATAAACTAACTTTTCTTTATGTCTTAATTAATTATTAAGTTTTTTCGCTCAAAAAGGAATCAAAATCTCTATCTTCTGTTGTCTCTACTCCATCATTATCTTCTTTTGATATACAACTCATGAGTTAGAAATTTGGGTGTGTTTTGTCTTCTATATATTGCATGTTTGATATCCCTCCGTGTAATATTGGTGCACAATGATCGTTGATCCAGTTAATCTCGTCTATAGAAATAGCTGCTAGCTACTGTTCTTGCTATAGCCGCCAGCTACTGTTCTTAAACTGAAAATTTATTGATGATAGATACAGTTTGAAAACTGTGTATGCTTCTTAAAGTACATAATTTTAATCATTTATGGCATCCAGTTGTAGCTGTCTATACAAAAATCAACCAGCCTTTGACAAATATTAAATCTTGGTTACCTACATAAGAGTGCAAGAAGTACTTAGTTGTAATTATTGCATTTGAATTCATATACTTGAATTCTAGGAGGTGTCTCAGACAAATAGGAATCTCTGTTCAACACACTTAGAAATACAATCCAGTACGTTATATTAATCTCTGTTTAGTGATTCTTCTTACTGGTATAACTCTCAAAAGTCTTCTAATGGATTTATACAGAGAGAAGCTGAGATTAATGAAGGGGGCCACAAAGATGGTAAAGGGAGAATAGACGTGACTGTTTATATACCTGATTTGATTTCTTTGAGAGCTAGCTATAGGTTTTTTTTTAATACCCCCTCTATCTATACATTATATTAAAGTCTGCAATGTAATTTGTTGTATTTAAGGAGATAACCTACATATGTATAGATATCTATCTGTATATGAAGTTCAGAAAATTTTAAAAAAACCAAATTAACAGTCCAATATATACTTGAACTTTAAATAAACCTAATCTAATCTATAACTATAACTTAAGAGAGGGGGAGGGGGACTAACATTTAAATCCTAGCTAACTAATCCTAATCAGGTATGTCAGAACAGAGAGACTTGGAGCTCTGTGTCGATCGAACGGAAAATTTTTATTTCTAACTTATTTCAATATGAAAGTTGTAGATCAACGAGTCAGCTTCGGAACAAAGGGTCACACATCCAAATTTTACATCCGTAGCCTCAGATATGGTTAATGTTTTCCTACATAAGCGCGTAGAAATCTGAGAACAGATTCTGTATATGCATGTTTCTCAAAGAGCTTTATAATTTGATGCACTAGTGCCGGTTTTCTTGGAGCCATGGAGGGATATATTTTTCAAACTTTGCTGCATTGGTAGGTTCATTATAGAAAGTGGGGCAAGGCTTCAAGAACTCCTGTAGGATATACACTCCTAACGAGCTTGTACATAACAGATGAGGGAAAAGTTTGATGTTTACGAAATTATATATAGTTGGGACCTTTCATTTCTACATTGCACCTTCAAATGTTTATAAGCAATCAAAGCAGTCTTTATCTCAAGTGCAGATATCAGATATGTATATGAGTAAGGCCAATGCACTTGAGCTCACAGAATATGGAAACTCTTGTTCATTACTTGTCCATGTGAGTAAGGCCAATCGCCGTTTGCAACAGGTCTGTGCCAACATACCCGTTTGCAACGGAAGAAAGTATATACAGTTTACCAAACACCTTTTATACTTCAATTTTGAAAAAGCTATTTTATGAAAACAGTTTACCAAACAACACTCTGTAGTTCGGAAAAAAAAACAACTTTATAATTTTTTTTTCTTTCAAAAACTAAGTTTAAATTGAATTTTCAAATTAAAACTTCACTGTCACCTAACAATATGAACATCCAAAAAAGTCTTGAATGCTTCCAATAGCAATAACTTTACTGTCACCTACAACCAACAACCCATGATTTATTACCAAAAAAAAGATCCATCTTTCATATATTTCCATTTAATCCATGATTATATGCATTGTAACATATAACTTGCAAAAGAAAGATTCATTCATCTAAAGGACAAACATTTTAATACCACAAAGCAAGATAAGAAAAATCAAATAAATGAATAAGAAAATGATGCAAAGTTTTGAGGTTGATTGGAGTAGATAAAATTTTGGAAAGGCCATTTTGAAACATTAACAATTTGCAGAAGATTGTTAATGTTCGGAGGCCTTCTAGGCCATTAGATGAATAGCCTACTTCCATAGAATAGGTCGGCATACTTCCATAGAATAGCCAATGGTCGGAGAAGGTCCAACTTCATCTCCGGGCTTAATATTAACAATAGGTGGGAATCAGATCAATCTTCGATTTGCTCCCACATAGAGGATCACTTCAGAGGCCTTCTAGGCCATTCTAGAGAGGGTCTGTGCCATCTTCATGAGTCCTTTTGGTCCCGACCTAACATCGGCGGCCCGGACGAGTTAGAGAAACCATTTGAGATGAGTGAGATTCTGAGTGCGATCAAAGATTTAGGGCAGGATAAATCGCCTGGGCCTGACGGGTTTCCCGTATTCTTTTACTCATCCTTTTGGGATATTATCAAAATGGATCTTATCCACATTTTTGACGAACTATTTGAGGGCAGTGCTCAAATTGATCGATTAAATTTTGCGTCCATTGTTCTGATTCCCAAAACAGACGAGGTCAAAGAAGTTGGGAATCTAAGACCCATTAGTCTCTTGAATTGTTCCTTTAAGATCATCACCAAAGTATTGGCGTCTAGACTAAATCCGTGCCTTAATGCCATCATCCACCCAGCTCAGAGTGGATTCATCCAAGGGCGTGACATCCTAGATTGTATCGCTGTTGCCCATGAGACCATCTTTCAGTGCGATAGAGATAGAGTTGAGGGCTTTTTGCTCAAACTTGACTTTGAAAAGGCCTACGACACGGTCGAATGGGCTAGTATTATAGAGGTTCTCCAGTCTAGAGGATTTGGTCCCAAATGGATCAGTTGGATTAACAAGTGCATTAGGGGTGGAAAATCGTCCGTAGTGGTCAACGGTACGGTCAGCAACCTGATAGCATGCAAAAGAGGGCTTAGGCAGGGTGACCCTCTATCTCCCTTACTTTTTGCACTGGTTGCCGACGTGCTCTCTGAGATGACTAAGCACTGCACCAACCATAATCTTCTGCGAGGTATCGCTAGCTTGGACGGTATTCACGGAATCCCTATTCTCCAGTATGCCGACGATACACTTTTATTCGGGAGAAATGATATTAACGAGGTTCTCATTTTCAAAGGGATCTTGGTGTTCTTCGAGGCTTGGTGCGGGCTTAAAGTTAATTATGATAAGAGCAACATCATTGGCCTTGGTAAATGTGAAGAGGTGGTCCCCATTTTTCTGGCAAGCGTTCTGGACTGTAAGGTTGGGAACTTTCCCATAAGATACCTTGGAGTCCCTCTGCGCCCAGGGAGACTCAAGCGAAATGATTGGATGATCCTTATAGAGAGAATCCAAAAGCGTCTTCCCGGGTGGAAGAGGAAACACCTTTCATTGGGAGGCAGAATCACTCTTATTAACGCTGTTCTTTCCAATCTCCCGATTTACTGGATGTCCATCTATGAATTTTTCACTTGGGTTATCAATAAGATCGACAAAATTCGTAGAGATTTCTTATGGAAGGGGACTCGAGAGGATGGTAAAGGCATTTCATTAGTCAGATGGAGCGTCGTTTGCCGGAAAAAGGAGTTTGGAGGGCTGGGTATCTTAAACCTTCGAGATATGAATAGGGCTCTTCTCTGCAAATGGTGGTGGAAAATCCACTCTCACCGTTCTCCTGCCCAAGGGACTGTCTGGCTTCGGTATAGAAGGCAGAGACGTTTCAAATTTGGGGGGGGGGGGGCAGCACCGTAGAGGCATTTCACAGGTTTGGAGAGGTATTGATAGAGTGGGTGACCTGTTCCACTGTCACTCCCCAAGCAGGGTAGGGAATGGGGAAAATACAAGATTTTGGCTTGATTCGTGGGCTGGTCCCAATACGCTGGCCTCCTTATTTCCCGACATCTATTCCAGGGCACGCAATAAAGCTGCGTTGGTCTCAGATTACTGGGTGTGTGCCTCATGGCAGATTAGTCTTCTTCCTAATGCCAGCAATCAAATCAATCTTGCCCCTATCTATGCCTGCCTTGGGAATCTCATCTTTGCTGGGAGTAACCTCCCGGATGAGAGGGGATGGCGCTTAGAGTCCAACAACAAATTTTCGGTTAGAGCCATGTATTCGACGCTCTCTGACGGGGGGATTAGATGTGTTGCGAATAAAGTGATCTGGAGCACGAGTGCTTCTAACAAAGTTTGGGCATTCTTGTGGCTGGTTTCCAAGGAAGCCATCTTAACTAGAGATAATCTTGCTAAGAGGGGGTTAATTACTTTGGTCTCCTGTCCGAGATGTGGGAACGGGGTGGAGACGATCAGTCACCTATTTCTTGAATGTGTGTTGAGTAAAAGTATTTGGGAGTTTCTCCTCTTAGGCTTTGGTCTGACCGCTTTCCCCGTTCGGGTTACCTTTTTGTGGGATGAATTTAGAGATCTAGAGCTAATTCGGGGACGCCGAAAGGAGTGTGATAGCTTAGTGGCTGCTTGTTTATGGGTCATTTGGAATGATAGGAATGATGTTTGCTTTAGAAATCACTCTAGTAATTTTGTTCAAATGATGTATAAAATTCTATCTCTTACGTCTTCTTGGTTATCTATCCCAGGATCGAGGAAGAAAGCTCGCACAGGTCCTCTGTTCCCCTCCACTATCGCGGGTAATGCAAGTGGAAACAACTGATATGAGCAGCTCACCATAGATGTCTCTAGGGTGGAGGCGAGGAGGTGGGTGGTGATGGTGCAGGGGATGACTACGGTTTGTTGCTGCGTAGAGACTTTTAGATGATTGGTGGTTGTTGCTGGCTTTTGTGAGACCTCCTATGTAGGAGAGTCCTTTTATGTATGTTCTATGTTGGCATACCTTTTGTTGTATTGAGACTGGTCTTTGTATGTTCCATGTTGGCATACCTTTTGATGTAATGAGACTGTTCATTGTAATGACTGGATTTATTTATGAGTATCAGGGGCAATTCTCTTGCCTTTTATTTCAAAAACAATTTGCAGAAGATTCATTCGAACATTTTAATATCATAATAGCACTTGAAAGAAATAAATCTGTTCATTTCAACTTTCTATCAAAATATTTGTTTGAATCGAACTCTCACTCGCAACTTAGGCAATTCAGCGAACTCTCACTCGCAACTTAGGCAATTCAGCGCCAACGCTAGTCGAATCGAACAATAAAACTATTTTGAAAATTCGTCCTACCACAAAAAACACAATATAATCAAACTATGGATGAAAGTAAAATAGAGTTACCTGCTGAAAATCGAGGCTGGGGGGCATGTGCTCCCCGACATCCAATCATAAACATAAGGATTTTTTTAGAAAGCAAACTTCCAACTAATTTAACTTCTTAAATTTTTTTTAACTGCCCTACATTCGCTCAGAACCATACGATTTGTAATATTTATTTTAATAGGCGATAAAATTTATTAATAAAAAAGAGGACATTTTCGTTATTTGAAATATTTTCTTTCTAATTTCTCTTTCACATTTATTCTCCAATAATTTCTATATGACATTCTCTCTCAAATTTTCCTGTACATCGACAAAACAGTCATCTTTTCTTTTACCTTCTTCTTTTTCTTAATTTCTTTCTATTTTTCGTAGTTTTTCTTCTATTGTTGTTCAATAATTGTTGACAGTTTGGATGACAATTTGGAAATAAAATGAGGGAATGTTATGAGATTCTACGTTGAATATCAGTCTCGGATATCCATTTAGTCACTCCCTTTATAACCTATGCTGACATTTGTCAATAAAATTGCTTGTTAAACATTCTTGCATGTGAATACTAGAATATGATGAGTGTGTACCACTTGTTGTTGAGTTTAAATCCTATAACTAGGTCAATGATAATACATACAGCTCCAATCAAGAACTTGAATACGTGAAGGCTGTGAGAATTTGATGTTTAGGGAGACCGCTAGCTAGCTATTGGTGCGTCCCTTTTGCTTCTCACTTTTTTAGTTTCCAACTATCTTATAGATTTATTGTTTTAGTTCATATAAATGATGACTATGATCACTTTGTTTTGTTGTCTTTGCATGTAGTCAAGAAAATTGCCTCACAAAACAACCCAACTATCGAATTTGAAGCTGAGATGATGATTTTTTTTTTTTAAATAAAAAAAGGGAAAAAGGATTAAAAAGTAATGGTCCTTATTTTTTGGTTTGTTTAAAAAAGAAATACCGAAACTAACTCTAACTTAAAATATATTAAAAATTAACTCCACTTTTAGCGGGGTTGTCTAAAAGTTGTTAAAGTAATTAATAGTTTGCATCATAGAAGAACTCTAAACATAAACCATACTCCCATGGGCCACGCAGATAGGAGTTTTAGTGGAATTGGGTATTGAGTTTCGTGGGTATTGAGTTTCGTGGATTAGAATTCAATGCGGGATGATGTGGAGAGGTTCCTTGAGTATGGCTGAAAGGAGGAACACCAACGGCCCAACCCAAAGAATCTTTTCCCAAACTAACCCACTTTCCAAACTATTTTCCAGGATAAATCAATATTGGCCACATCAGCATATGCTACAGTTGGAATTGTGACAATAGCACAAATGAAGTCGCAGTTCCCAACTGTAGCTTTCCACTTTTTTTTCTAATGTGCAAGTCCCAACTACGACAACAGTGTAAATCTTTGCAGCAGTTGGCAACTAAGTGTCACGCCCCGCTTCCCAAAAGATAATATGGAATACAGATACGTGACTAAGCTCAACGAATAATTTTCATCATCCATAAGCTGTTCGGAATCTTTATAATATTTCATAAGAATAATCAGAGTCGGAAGCAAAAGAATCAACCAAGCATGCACATATGAATCAAAATACCAATAAGAATACTTGAAACAAAATATATTAATCTCAAATAATCCAGATCTGAATAAGTCAAATATCCTGGGTCATACTGTCCAAATAAATTGCAGGAAGAGGAAAAAGAAATTGCATCTCGCAACTGATCTCCAAAATCTGCAATTTAATAAATTGCAGGAAGAGGAAAAAGAAAACAAACACCTGTCAATGCAAGTTACGGGCTACTTAGTGCAGTATACAAGTACATGGAAAAAGATAACAAATAACATGGAATAGGCATGATAACAAAATATAACAACTAGCCTGACAAGATGAACAAGTCTAAATAGCATGTATCAAGTGTCAAGTAAACAAATATCAAGTATCATGTATCATGTACAAGTAATCAAGTATCAAGTGTCAAGTGATCATGTTCAAGTCTTGTATTATTATTATCTAGGTAGCACTTCATGCATCCATCCTTTTACTACATGGTTGCTACATTCAAACAAGTTTGCGTTTAGATTTAGATGTGGATTTCATAGGGTCGTGTACTCAGGCATCATGTAAACGGGAAACATATCATGTCATGTAATCAGTAATGGATTCTAGAGGTGGCCCCCGTAAATTCTAGAGGTGGACCCCGTCAACCCCTGACGTGGCACTTAGTTCCATATAACTTGTAATCATGTAATGGATTCTAGAGGTGGCCATCGTCAACTCCTGACGTGGCACTTAGTTATACGTGGCACATAGTCCCATATAACTTGCAATTATGTAATGGATTCTAGAGGTGGCCCCAGTAGATTCTAGAGGTGGCCCCCGTCAACCCCTGACGTGTCACTTAGTTCCATATAACTTTTAATCATAGGAAACATGGGCCCCCTTCTGAGTACACTTACCTATATTGTCCACTACTATGACCTTTCCCTTAACCCCGACTTGGTTATTTATTATTAATGTCAAACAAGCATGTATGTGTTATAAACAGGGTAAGCATATCATGATATAATCAAGTAACAAGTCCAAGTTGCAAAATAAACACGTACGTGTGAAAGATAACACACAAAGGAAAAAATAACCAAATTTCTAGTTCAGGACAACAAGACCAAACTGCAGTAAATCTGACATTTCCGTTGTTGCAAACATGCAAATCTGAATCCGTCGAAAGGTCTAGAAAATAGACTCCCAGCCGAATCTAGAAAATATATATAACTTATATAGTATTTCATAAAATCAAGTCTCAAAACTGATTTGAATGCAGAAAACACGTTTAGCCAGAAATAAGAAGATTGTATTTTAAGTCAGAAAAACAGCATGAAAACTCACAAATTAAATCCACGAAAAATTTGGGGTATTCCCATATATGTATAGTAACAGAAAATCAAGTTTCATAATTTTCCAAAAAAAAATAGAGTAGTCAAGTAAAATCAGAAAACAACAAGATGCAGTTGTTTTGTAAATCTGAAATCACAAACACTGCAGTACGAAAACTACGATATCTCACAAACCATAAATCGAATTCCAAATCCGCCAAAAGGGTAATAAAATAGATACAGTAGGATAACTTTCATTTTCAGAAATATTTTAGAGACATCAAGTAGACATAGGTCGAAAATCAAGTTCTTTACTGAAGAGTAATAAAATTCTGTGTGTAAAATCTTTATTTGCAAGCATGAAAAGATTTGTAAAACTCTTCAAATAAATCCACCAAAATTCTGGGTAAATCCCAATCAAGTTTAGAAGTACTGAGCAAAGTTTCAGATCAAAATAATAATTTTAACACTATAATAAAAATAGATTACTCTTAAGGAATTATAGAATACAGAATCTGAAAATCTTTCGACACTACTGTAGTAAAATAGACATAACTCACAAACCGTAAATCGAAACTGAGGTCCGTCAAAAGGGTTGGAAAATAGACAAAATTCTCTACAAATCATGTTCACAAAAGTTTCTCAAATACTGAACTTAATAGGGTCTAAAATACTGATCAAAACAGAAAAGCCAGCAAAACTGAAAATATCGTATACGCACAAAATCCACTAGTTCACTTAGAATTCATCCAAAACACAACCAAATATGAAATAGAGTATACTAGATGTCCAAGCAACATGTTATAGGGTATTTCACAAGTTAAAGATAAGTCTATCACGAATAACACGAACGAGCACAAGATAACACATGAACAACATGCATATTTGCAACAAGATGTGGTCAATCCTAGGTTTTATTATGTCACGTATGTCGTGAGGCAACTATGGTCAAATCATCACTATAGAGACAATTTAAATAAGAGAATTCACACATAAATTGTCTTTAGAACCCAACTACACTACATGCGGTATTTAGTACTTGTATTTACAAAGGAATTTAATACAAGTTACTTGCCTAAACCGACGACGGAAACGACACCAAGCAAGAATAACGAGAACGGATTTCCGGGCAACGAACACCACAAATGAATGAATCCACGAACCCAAGAACGACCAAAAACCACGAACACAATCACGGCAACGACTATGCCCACAAGCACATGAACACCACGAACTCAAAACCCACGCACCGAACACACTCACTCACAAGGGGAAAGCGGGAGAGAGAGATCGGTGCACCGCGGGGGAGAAGGAACACAACTGCGGCAAGGAGATGGCGTCGACAGTGGTTGCTGTCACACAGGCTGTCGTGCTCTGGTTGCGCGACAGGAGGCAGAGGAGGGGAGCAGGGATCTATCGCCGCACTAGTTTTCTGACAGGAGGGCGCATAGGGGGTCGCATAGGGGCAGGCTGAGGGACAGGCTACGACGCTGGAGGTGACGTCGCGAGGGGGGAATCAGCGACTAGATGGGTCGCGAGGGAGGCACACGCAGGCGGGGGGCGGATTGGAGGATGTGGAAGCGACTACAGAGGTCGCGATGTTGCTGGGTATGGCACGTCAAGGGAGACAGGGAGGTGGTCTCGAGGTGGAGAGGTGAAGTGCACAGGGTAGAGGAGGTAGAAGAGAAGGCCGGGAGAGATAGGGAAAGCAGGAGGGAGGCAAAGAGTTGGCTGCTAGGGGGAAGATGAAGAGACAGGGTGCATGGGTTAATGTATATATAGGTAAAAATGTATTAGGTTTAGATATTGACGGCTATTGGGTTGAGTAATGGTGACGGGTATAGGGTAGGGGTGTTAACGGGTCAGGGTATAGATTAGGGTTAATGGGTAGTGGTATGAGTTATTGGATGTGGGTAAATGGGTTGGGGTAATTGCTAATGGGTTAAAGTAATGGGTTTAAATGGGTACTGGGTTTTAAATAGGGTAATGGATTATCCAATACGGAAAATTAAATATGGAGAAGGACCTATAAGCACCTAAAGTTTGTGCTAATACCCTAAACACACCTGAAGTTACGGTAATACCCTAAACACACCTGAACTTGTCAAAATTGGACCTATAGGCACCTGGAGTCCAATTCCGTTAGTTTTTTAACAATTGGGGGGTGAAATTACTTTTTTACCCCCATGCCTTAAAAATTCATAAAAAATCCTTTGAAATTCCTAAAAGTTTCCGAAAGAATTCTTAAAAATTCCTAAAATTCCCTTAAAATTTCCTTAAAATTTTCTTTTAAATTCCATAACATTTCTTAAAAATTTCTTTAAAATTCCTTATGATTTCCTTTAAAGTTAATTTTAAAATTCCTTTAAAATTCCTTTAAATTTCCTTTTAAATTTCTTAAATTTCCTTAAAATTTCCTATAAAATTCCTTTAAATTTTATTTAAGTTTTTTTAAAATTTAATTGAAAAATAGAACAAAAAGTTCTTTAAAATTGAGAGTCTATTTCTACAATTGAGAGTTCCAACTGAAGCAAAAATCCTTCAAATTTTCTTAGAAATTTTGTTCTCTAAATTCTTAACAGAGGCCATAGTTTATTCCAAATAAAAAATCTTTAATCATCATATATTAGTATATCTTAACATTATGAACTAATAAATTATTCAGAACCAACATAGAGCAAATAGTTTATTGAGATACATTTTCATCTTTAAATCATATGTATCCAACAGATAGCAAACAATGAACTGGAGAATATAGATACAATCCCAAATACACTTATTTTGTATACTTCAAATGCACAATCAATATTACATAATAACAACCAAGCTCAAATGCAAAATCAATATTACATAACAAGAAGTAAGCTCAACTGTTGTTGCTTCCACAAACTCAACTACTGCTGCTTCAGTAAGCAATCTACTGCTTCTTCTTCTTCTTCGTCTTGTTCTTCTTCTATTGGAGATCGGCTGTGCACAAAACACCAAAAGAAAAGTGCAACCAATCACAAAACAACAACTCAACGGATCGAAACCCCACACTGGATCCACACAAACAGCAAGAACCAAATTCGGATCGCGCCGCCCACAACACCAAATAGCAAAGTCGACCAATGGTGTTCCTCCTTCCTCACATCGACAGAGAGAGAGCGCGCAAGAGAGTTGACGGCACTTGGGACGATGGCGGCGACTGCGACGATGGAGGTGCTGCGGCAAGGACAATGATGACCACGGCGGTGGTGCAGTCGGGAAGCGACGACAATGACCAACGCGATGCGAAGAAACTCTGTTTTCACGACAAAACAGAGGAAACGATGATGGGCTCTATTCTCAGCTTGGATGGCGACGACGAGAACGATGGGGGGTTCTCCGGAGGTCGAAGGGGGGTGCACGGCGAGGGCGAAGACGAGGTGGTGATGGGGATGGGTTAATGGCGAAGGCGAAGTTGGCAATGGCGATGGGTGCAAGCTTGGGCGCAACAGGGATGGCGAGGACGAGGTATATTGGGGCACGACGATGAGTTGAAGATGACGAGGAGAGGGTGACGATGAGGGTGATGGAGGTGGACGAGGTTGGCGATCAGAGTGGCGATGGGAGATGGGCTTCGGTTTTGGTTGAAGATGGAACGGAGGGAGATGAGAGAACGGGTTGAACAGGAGAAAGGGGGGAGGGTATTTTGGTCTTTTCACATGCCTATTAACGGGTTTAAACCTGTTAAAGGGTATATTCTAGGAATATTCCACTAAGTTAACTGAGAAATTAATGGCGGGGATCTTTAGGTCCAAATAATAGAGGTTTGGGTGCTGGGGTATTATAGAAACTTTAGGTGTGTGTAGGTAAATTCTATAAACTTTAGGTGCCAATAGGTCATTCTCCCAATTAAATAATATAATACTAAATTAATTAACACTCAAAATAATAATAATAAAAATATAATAATAATAATAATGAAATAGAGTGGCTTTCAAAATAAATGGCTATATATAATTTGCAAGATACATTTTGTTTCAGTCGAGTTAAAAGAATAATAATAATAACAATAAGAATAACCGAAATAATAGTAATAATAACAATAGTAACAAAAATAATAGGATTTGAATTACTACATAAATTCATTGGAAAATAGCCACAAATAAAATCATCGATTACAAATAGACTTTAACGGAAGATCCAAGAATACATTTTAAAAAAGAGAATTTGAAAGCGGAAAAATAATTTACAAAAATTTAAAATACCAAACATACACAGAAAATACGGATTTGGGAAAATAGGGGTTATAAATCCTACCCACCTTAAAACAAAATTTCGTCCTCGAAATTTGCTTAGGCGGTACATAGGACAAGGCAAAAGCAAATAAACTTGGGGAAGGGTAATCAAAATAGAGGATTAAAGGGAAAGGAACAAGGCAGTGGCAATACCAGAAAAAGGAAGAAGAAGTGGGAAGCAACGATGTCAACTGGAATGCAAGAAAGAAGCAAACATTATCAAAATGAAGAAGAGAAAACACTAGACTTGCAACATAACAAGGCAAAGAGATGAAGAAATAGATAGAGCTGGAATCGAAGAAAGGATGGACAAGAAAGAGATGAACCAAGCAATGAGTCAACGGATGAAGACGAGTACAAGGAATAGAGAAAGCAAACAATACAAAGAATAAGAAGCAATCAGGGAATCCTGGGACCTGTGGGTTATAGGCCCACCACGCTTCCGTTGCGCCACTCTGATCGGGGAAGACTGCCAATAGCATCCAACGATGCCAATCAACGAACCAAGAAGAAAATAGAAAAAGAATGGATGGCACCAGAATCAAAGGGATACGGGTACGAAAAGAATGAATTCATACCCAACAAAAGGTCAATCAAAGAGGACGACAAAAAAAGACAGAAGAATCAAGGAATCAAGGGATTGAATAAGAAGGGGTCAAAAAGAATGGAATAAAACTAGTATCCAGATCAATGTTGATTACAATTCATTCATGCATACATGGTTGGTAAAATGTTGAGCCGATCCCAGTTCGAGCCAAATTTGTCTAATATATCAGTCAAACTAGTACATTAGCCAAACCTGAGTTCCGACACCACTAAAAATATAAGATACAATTGTTTAAGATAAGCAACAAGAAATAATATAGCAAAACTCCAGTATCTAGTATCTCATCTCGCCTATTTGACTTATTCAGATCTGGATTATTTGAGATTAATATATTTTGTTTCAAGTATTCCTGTTGGTATTTTGATTCATATGTGCATGCTTGGTTGATTTTTTTGCTTCCGACTCTGATTATTCTTGTGAAATGTTGTAAAGATTCCGAACAGCTTATGGATAATGAAAATCATTCGCTGGACTTAGTCACGTATCTGACAGATGATCTCCAAAATCTGCAATTTAATAAATTGCAGGAAAAGAAAAAAGAAACAAACTTCCGTCAATGCAAGTTACCGACCCCTTGTAGTGCAGGATACAAGTATATGGAAAAAGATAACTAATAACATGGAATAGGCATGATAACAAAATATAACAACTAGCATGGCAAGATGAACAAGTCTAAGTAGCATGTATCAAGTGTCAAGTAAACAAGTATCAAGTATCAAGTATCATGTATCATGTACAAGTAATCAAGTATCAAGTGTCAAGTGATCATGTTCAAGTCTTGTATTATTACTATTTAGGTAGCAGTTCATGCATCCATCATTTTACTACATGGTTGCTACATTCAAATAAGTTTGTGTTTAGACTTAGTTGTGGATTTTATAGGGCCGTGTACTCAGACATCATGTAAACAAGAATTATATCATGTCATGTAATCGGTAATAGATTCTAGAGGTGGCCCCCGTCAACCCCTGACGTGACACTTAGTTCTACGTGGCACTTAGTTCTATATAATTTGTAATCATGTAATGGATTCTAGAGGTGGCCCCCATAGATTCTAGAGGTGGTCCCCGTTAACCCCTGACGTGGCATTTAGTTCTACGTGACACTTAGTTCCATATAACTTGTTATCATGTAATAAATTCTAGAGGTGGCCCCTGTAAATTCTAGAGGTGGCCCCGTCAACCCCTTACGTGGCACTTAGTTCTACGTGGTACTTAATTCCATATAACTTGTAATCATGAAAAACACGGCCCCCTTTCGAGTATACTTACCTATATTGTCCACTACTATGGCCTTTTCCTTAACCACAGCTTGGTTATTTATTATTAATGTCAAACAAGCATATATGTATCACGAACAGGGCAAGTATATCACGGTATAATTAAGTAACAAGTTCAAGTTGTAAGATAAACACGTACGGGTGAAAGATAACACACAAAGGATAAAATAACCAAATTTCTAGTTCAGGACAGCAAGACCAAACTGCAGTAAAACTGAGATTCCCGTTATTACAAACATGCAAATCTGAATCCGTCAAAAGGTCTAGAAAGTAGACTCCTGGAAGAATCTAGAAAACATATATAAGTCATATAATATTTCACAAAATAATGTCTCAAAACTGATTTGAATCCAGAAGACACGTTCAGCCAGAAATCAGAAGATTGTAATCAAAGTCAGGAAAACAGCATGAAAACTCACAAATTAAATCCACGAACAATATGGGGTATTCCTCTATATGTATAGTAACAGAAAATCAAGTTTCATAATTTTCCAAAAAATAATAGAGTAGTCAAGTAAAATCAGAAAACAGCAAGATACAGTTGTTTTGTAAATCTGAAATCACTGCAGTACGAAAACAGCAATATCTCACAAACCATAAATCGAATTCCAAATCCGCCAAAAGGGTAATAAAATCGATACAGTAGGATAACTTTCATTTTTAGAAATATTTTAGAGACAGCAAGTAGACATAGGTCGAAAATCAAGTTCTTTACTGAACAGTAGTAAAATTCTGCATGTAAAATCTTTATTCGCAAGCATGAAAAGGTTTGTGAAACTCTTCAAATAAATCCACCAAAATTCTGGGTAAACCCCAATCAAGTTTAGAAGTACTGAGAAAAATTTCAGATCAAAATAATAATTTTAACACTATAATAAAAATAGATTACTCTTCAGGAATTATAGAATACAGAATCTGGAAATCTTTCGATACTACTGTAGTAAAATAGACATAACTCACAAACCGTAAATCGAAACGGAGGTCCGTCAAAAGGGTTGGAAAATAGACATAATTCACTACAAATCATGTTCACAAACTTTTCTCAAATTCTGAACTTAATAGGGTCTAAAATACTGATCAAAACAGAAAAGCTAGCAAAATTGAAAATATCGTATATGCACAAAATCCACTAGTTCACATAGAACTCATCCAAAACACAATCAAACATGAAATAAAGTATACTAGATGTCCAAGCAACTTGTTATAGGGTATTTCACACAAGTCCAAGACAAGTCTATCACGAATAACATGAACGAGCACAAGATAACACATGAACAACATGCATATATGCAACAAGATGTGGTCAATCCTAGGTTTTATCATGTCATGTATGTCGTGAGGCAACTATGGTCAAATCATCACTACAGAGGCAATTTAAATAAGAGAATTCACACACAAATTGTCTCTAGAACCCAACTACACTACATGCGGTATTTAGTACTTGTATTTACAAAGAAATTTAATACAAGTTACTTGCCTTAACCGATGACGGAAATAACACCAAGCAAGAATAATGGGAACAAATTCTCGAGCAACGAACACCACAAACGAACGAATCCACAAACCCAAGAACCAGCAAAAACCACGAACACAATCACGGCAACAACTACGCCCACAAGCACACGAACACCATGGACTCAAAACCCATGCACCGAACAAGCTCACTCACAAGGGGAAAGCGGGAGAGAGAGACCGGTGCACCGCAGGGGAGAAGGAACACAACTGCGGCAAGGAGATGGCGTCGATAGTGGTCGCTGTGCGTTGTTTTCGCACAGGCTATCGTGCTCTGGTTGCGCGATAGGGGGCAGAGGAGGGGACCACGACTCTATCGCCGCACTGGTTATGCGATAGGAGGGCGCACAGGGGATCGCATAGGGGCAGGCTGAGGGACATGCTGCGATGCTGGAGGCGACGTCGCGAGGGGGGAATCACCGACTAGATGGGTCGCGAGGGAGGCACGAGCAGGCAGAGGGCGGATTGGAGGATGGGGAAGTGACTGCAGAGGTCGCGATGTTGCTGGGCGCGGCACGTCGAGGGAGACAGGGAGGGGGTCGTGAGGTGGTGAGGTGAAGTGCACAGGGTCGAGGAGGTAGAAGAGAAGGCCGGGAGAAATGGGGAGAGTGGGAGGGAGGCGAAGAGTTGGCGGCTAGGGGGAAGATGAAGAGATAGTGAGACAATCCCCAGTATTCTGGGATGATGGATGAAATATGCCCTAAGATGATTCGCGGAGTCAGATTGATCTCCAGTGTTCCGGGGCGAGAACCAACACTTGCAGAGTGTCTAAATTTCGTAGTAGTCATGGTAGTAGGTTGCATAGCGAGGGATTAAACCCTATATTGTGGAGTATGTTAAGGGCTTGCCCTCGGACCTATGTAGTATGTGATGCATAGAATCCGAACAAGTGTGCATTAGTGTCATCGTAAGTATAAATGATTGCATTAGGCATTAAGTTCATATGATACACTGGCATAATTAGGATAGTCGCTTTTCTATTTCTGCATTCAATTTCGTGATTATTAAAATGATGAAATCGTTTTATTATAGCATTGCGTCAGCTGTATGTAATTGACGTGCTCACAGTTTCTTAGTTGTAGGATTGGATATGGTATGGACCTGAAGTCACTGTGATGGGTTGGCATAAAATTGAAGAGCTTCCGTTATCATATGTTTTATTGTACTTATTCGTTTTCACTGTGTTATTGTAAAGAACAATATTGTATATAAAAAAAGTTTTAAATTTTCTTGTAAATTTGTACGAAATTGAAGTAAAAGATTATTAAAATGATGAAATTGCTGTATTATAGCATTGCGTTAGCTGTATGCAATTGACGTGCTCACAGTTTCTTAGTTGCAAGATTGGATATGGTATGGACCTGAAGTCACTGTGATGGGTTGGCATAAAATTGAAGAGCTTTCATTATCATATGTTTTATTGTACTTATTCGTTTCTGCTGTGTTCTTGTAAAGAAAAATGTTGTATATAAAAAAAGTTTTAAATTTTCTTGTAAATTTGTACGAAGTTGAAGTAAAAGATCCTGTTTTTTCTACGAATTACTTGTGTTTGGAATTCAAGGCGTTACAGAGTGGTATCAGAGCCGAATTCAACAAGTAGTACAAATTTATAAAAAAAACACATTAGGGTGGACATAAGAAGTGTGAGTATCATTTTCTAGAGGTCTAAATGTTGTAGTTGCATCAAATTACATTTATGTTGCTCTATATCTATCGATGTTGTTCTTCCCCTTTCGTTGTAGGATGACGGATAACCAAAATCTTATGGAAGAAGTGGAAGAAGTGGAAGAATAAGTATTCTATGAGGAATCGGAAGAAGAACCTGAAGAAAAGGAAGAATTGCCAAGGTCTCAGGAAATACTCCACCTCCGCCTGAATCCCAAAATGAATCCTCGGACGAAGAGCCGGTTCGAAACAAGAAGGATCATATCATCACTTCCCTCCATAAGCAACTGATTATCCACAAGTGGAAAGTAATCCACATGGAAGTGCATCATGCGGAGGATAAGCGAAACATCGCCACCCTGAGTCAACGAGTATGGGAACTGAAGAAGTGTCGCCGCAGGAATGCTCGGCATTTCACCAAGCTGGACAACAAAACTTGTTGGGGAAGACAAGAATGCCGTCAAAGATACGAAAAGATGCAGAAGGAAATAGACGATCTATGGAAAGAGCTCAAAGATGCCAAGCGGAACCGTAGAGTCTAGACTACTTTATGCTTGTTTAAAGTTCTGTAGGAAGATTTGGAGTTTCTGGTGTTCTTTATGTATGGATGTATAAACCAATTTTATTTTTGAATATATGGAGTTTATTTTGGAAATGAATAAATTGTGTTGAAAATCTATATTATTGTTTCCTTTGATGATTGATGATGTTTTATAAAACTGAAATGGCTGGAAGGAGGACTAGAAATGGTGAAGGATCAAGCGAAGATGGCAACTGACTTGATTTGGAGACGGAGTTGGCCCACGTATACCAGACCCTCAACACTTTTTTTGCAACAAGTGTGAACCGGAATACGAGGGCAGGGCAAGATGTACAAGTCCCAGAGGCTATCAAGTTGGTGGAGTCCTTCAAGAGGATGAAACTACCCATTTTTGAAGGCAAAGCGGATCCTGATGCAGCCGATGATTGGATCCGGAAGATTGAAACAATGTTTGAAGTGCTGGAGACTCCAGAGGTTAGTAAGGTGAACCTAGCAACTATCGAGTTGGAGAAGGACGCAGGAGTCTAGTGGCAGTCTATGAAAAGGACCTCGGGCAATGAGCCTATTACTTGGGAGGACTTCTTGGAGGAATTTCAGAGCCATTACTTCCCAATGGATGTGGAAGAAAGGAAGGCTATGGAATTTCTGTGCTTACAGCAGGGTAGCATGACTGTCTGGGAGTATGAGACAAAGTTTACTCAGCTCTCTAGGTATGCACCCAAGTTGGTGACTGATGAATCCAAGAAGGCGAGAAAGTTTGAGCAGGGACTGAGGTCGGGACAAAGGTCTTACATGATACTCCTCGGTATCAGGAAATTCGACAAGCTTGTGCGGAGGGTTACAACTACAAAATCGGATATGGTACAATATCAGCTAGTGAAAAACAAGAGGGGTAGTTGGAACACTGACAAGATGCCCGCAGCATCACGCAACTTCAAGGGACAACCCCTTACTCAGAAGTTCAAGCCAACCACAGCGAATGCTGTTACTATGGCTAGAAGGCCAGGCAATGTAGGAACAAGGCCCCCAGGATTAACTTGTTACAACTGTAGGGAGTCGTGTCACTACAAGTCCGAATGTACCAAGCTGTGGATTCTAATAACTTGTTTCAATTATGGGAAAGAAGACCATTCTAAGCCATATTGCCCACAATTCCAACGGGGAGGGCTGAATCCGAAGTAGGCAAATCAAAGGAAAAAACCGTACTGGTAGGTGCGAATGTTCGCTCTAGCAGAGGAGGACGCTGAGGACTCCGACAACGTTATCATCGGTATGAGAGCATCTGAGTAACAAGTTTGTGTTGTATTTCCAGTATGGTAGTAG
The DNA here is from genome assembly GCA_017893485.1 of Hemerocallis citrina. Classification (NCBI taxonomy): domain Eukaryota; kingdom Viridiplantae; phylum Streptophyta; class Magnoliopsida; order Asparagales; family Asphodelaceae; genus Hemerocallis; species Hemerocallis citrina. The sequence continues at coordinate 71,773,585 of CM030367.1, read as the reverse complement.
AAAAAATGTTATATACTAAACGATGTAATTTATTATGTAACAGGAAGACTCCTAGTAAATGGAATGAATGTGACCATCTTATTTGATACTGGTTCATCGCACATTTTTGTGTCTCCTAATTTTGCTCAATGATTAGGGGTAGACCCAAATTTTTTTCCCGAAAAGGTTTTAGCAGTAGCTACACCGTCAAGAGAAATGTTGACCACTGATCGGTACTATGCTGGCTGTGAGATCGAGATTGGAGGAAGAGTATTAGGTATCGATCTCAAAGAGTTGGAGGTATTGGGAGTCGATATCATCAGGAAGAAGAAGTGCACGGAGACACAAAGTGCACGGAGTTGGTGGCAGCTTTGATTAAGAAGAAATTCCCTGAGGAAGTCAAGAAGATTCATATAGTCCGGAACTTTCCAATGATATTCCTGGAGGATCTACCTGGACTACCACCTCGTCGGGATGTGGAATTCAGTATTGCTATTCAGCCGGGAAGCACACTGATATCCAAGGCACCTTACAGAATGGCACCAGTGGAACATGATGAAGTGAAGAATCAAATTGAAGAACTATTGCACAAAGGTTTCATCAGACCGAGTGCGTCTCCATGGGGAGCGTCAGTCTTGTTGGTGAAGAAGAAAGATGGATCGATGAGGATGTGCATCGATTATAGAGAGTGGAACAAGGTGACTATCCAGAATAAGTATACTATTCCGTGGATCGACGATTTATTTGACTGACTTCAAGGAGGAGCAATTTTCCCTAGGATTGATCTTCGGTCAGGCTATCACCAAGTTCATTTTAAGGAAGAGGATATGCATAAGAATGCGTTCCAAACTCAACATGGGCATTATAAATTCTTAGTGATGTCGTTTGGGGTAACGAATGCACCATCCATTTTCATGGATATAATGAACAGGGTCCTACGACCATTCATCAATTCTTTTGTGGTAGTTTTTATTGATGATATCCTGGTTTATTCCAAGTCAGAAGAGGAACATACTGAACATTTGGCGGAAGTGTTGAAGAAGCTGCAGGAACACAAATTGTATGCCAAGTTATCCAAATGTGACTTGTGGAAGTCCGAAGTCACATTCCTGGGTCATATCCTTTCTAAGGAGGGAGTGGACACTGATTCGCAAAAGGTAGAAGCAGTGAAAGATTGGCCAAGACCCACATCAGTGAAGGAGATCAGGAGTTTCTTGGGTTTGACCGGTTACTATCGGCATTTCATTTAGGGCTATGCTTAGACAGTCGTGCCACTCACCGGACTTACGAGGAAGAATTTAAGTTTCAAGTGGACAGAGCAATGCGAAGCAACCTTCCAAGAGTTGAAGGAGAGGTTGAATACCGCTCCAATTTTGGCTTTGCCATGAGCGGGAATTGACTACGATGTCTACAGTGATGCTTCACATCAAGGTTTGGGTTGTGTTCTGATGTAAGAGGGAAAGGTAATAGCTTATGGGTGTAGGCAATTGACACCGCATTAGAAGACAGCAATCATATTTACCTTGAAATAGTGGAGGCACTATGTGTATGGGGAGAAAGTCAATATTTACACAGATCACAGGAGCTTGAAGTAATTCTATCAACAGAGAGATCTATATTTGAGGAAGAGAAGGTGGTTAAAAGTGCTAGAAGATATTCTTCCAGAAATAAAGTATCACCCGAGGAAGGCAAATGTGGTAGCAGATGCGCTCAATTGAAAAGCAGTTTATCTTGTTTGATTACAACTCATGAGAAACTTGCAGAAGAATTCGATCGAGCTGGAATCGAAGTAGTACTGCAGGGATTGGGGGCATCATTGGTGCAGTTGAGACTTTAGCCCACGCTGAGAGTAGATCATTGACTGTAACGCCCTGAATTCCTAACTTAGGAACTCGTGACATTACTCTAGGATCTTCCTTCAAATGAGTCACAACACACAGAAATCACAAGAAATTAAAAAAATTTATTACATCAAATATCATTACAATGTCTAGTTTAATTACCATAGTTATTACAAAAATTTACTAGGAGTTACAATAAATGGACAATGTCTTGACTTGGATGCTTTAATCAACTCGAGTCTCTTGCGCCTCCAATACAACGAATGTTCCTGCAACTGAAGAGTGGGCACGTCAGTTGAATACAAGTGACGCAATGCTATTTACGGCTATCCTCTCTACACCATACTATAGCGATTCCAAACCTCAACAACCACAAATATTGATGATAAAGAAAATGTGGGCAAACACAAGTGTCGGTGTATGGCATGACCTAGAACTAATGCACACTCAATGCACACGATGCTCTTAGTCTAATGCACGCTTGGTTGGAGAGATATGCATCTCATACTATACATTCCCCAAACAAATGACGTTCTCCACATTATTGGGGTTCGATCCCCCGCCATGCAACCTATCTTGTGCTCTATCCTGTCTCGAACATTAGTGATGAAAAGATTGCAGTTACCGCAGTCACTGTAGTCCATAGTGGTGTCAGGGTAACCCCTTTTTTGTTTCCCACTTGCCCGGAGGTAGTCGTGCGATCTCTCTTTTCCGATGCTACCAAAAAAATGTCAATATCATTGAAAAGTTCCCCCTCCCGGACCTCTTTCAAAAACTGTAATATGGGCATAAGGCCTCATGGTACCCCCGCTAGCCAAGGATATTAGAGTTCCACGTACGACGCTTCACTTTAAATCCCAGCCTGTGTTGAACAACGTAGGACATGGCGGACTCTAAGGGTCCTATTATTACACTAAGTCGAACTTGCAGTCGAAACGACATCACCCTGCCAGTTCTCATCAAAAGTTGTTACGGGCATATAGGCACGCATGTCGAGAGTCGCACAGCCTCACTCCTACCCGAAGTCTCGGTCGATGCTCCCTGCCCACGTTAAATGGAACTTAGGACTTGGCCATGCGTGACGACGCCATGCGTCCCCCTGACAGGTAAACACAACACCCACTAGTGCCTATCCTTACACATAGGGTGACTCGACCTACCCTAGGTCTTTACCTAATCGGCTGAATACAAGCATAGGCCACAATTAAAGAAATTGGTTAACTTTACCACTAAGCTGAGTTATTATCATTATAATTGTTTCATTAATCTGTACTTGGTTATACTAGGCGATCTAGTTCTACTCGACTATCATTTAGCTAGATGATCTAGCAACTAGGCTCTCACCTAACTCAGGTGTCCAACTAGACACCACTTAACCCAACCCACACTAGGGTCCAACTGGGCTCTCAAGCTCGGCCCATTACATAGGCCCATGAAAAACTAGCGAATCGGCCATGTCGATCGCCACCATCCTTCAAGCTTGGAGTCGCCCACCACCTCGGCCCGAACCACTCGTTGCTCTCTTTAATCATCGCGCTCCATGTCCTCTTGACAAACTGGTAGCTCCTACGACACTGGGTTCCCTTCCTTAGACTTCGAGCACGTCGGCGCTCGAGTCGTCACTCCATCACGCATGGGGGTCACGGGCCTCTAAACTACTCGACACAATTCTCACTTTACGGACTTGAATCCGAGGGTCCCTAACTCAACCGAGTGATGCTAAACAACTTAAAAACAACATAGGTCTTAGAATGTGACCCAAAAGTGGTCAACAATCGACTCCACCCTCACATGGTTCTTACAATTCACAGATCAACCGTCGCAAGCTAAACAATGTTAACTTATGGCAAACACTAACCACTAACTCCTACATCACAATAAAGGAGTAGTACAATTCAAACTTAGCCAAAATTGTGACTAACCCAAACTAGGTTGATTCTGCCAAAAACTTAGAAAGGTCATAACTCCCAAAATACAACTTGGATTGGGGCGTTCTAGCTCATTCTGGAAAGCTTAGAATACAGGCTACAATTCCTTAGTTAACCACATTATCAATCATCTAGGTGCTCTAAAAGCCCTAAACACCTCAGTCAAAGGCAATTCCAGTACATCTGCTGCACCTTGCTGATAGCATATAAAACCACCCGCTTATCAGATCAATACAATTCTGGATTTTAAGGAAAGCTAAACAAGTCTAATACAACTTCCTAGTTGACCACACTTCCAACTTCCATCTTTAAGACACTGTAAAGTACTCATTTTCATCAGATGTGCAGTAAGATAACAAGCACTCTACCAAACAGAGCCTACTGCTCAACAAGTTGGTTTCTGTCTTGTCTTAAAAAATCATAACTAATGCTACACAAATAGGAATTTCATGTATGATACTTAATGGAAAGCTCGGGATGTCTACTATAACTTTCTAGTTGTACATTTCCTCAAATTTTGCTCATACAGGGCCATAGAGTAGCAATCTCATCAATGTGTCATTTCTGACTAAGATCTGCACCGTACTTACTTAAAATTCCACAATAAATCACGTACATAACCAATGATTATCAAATATGTATTTTCAGAAACTGGACATCATCATGCACATCATATACAAAAGATCTCATCTTGATTCCAAGTTATTTAATGAGTGCTACTTATATCAATCCTGTACAAAAGTTCCTCTGTTTACCAGTATCTATCATGAATACTCTTGCTTAAACAATTTTGAAAGTGTATCAAATGTCATCAAAATAATTTCAAACTTTTTCTGTATGATCTAGATTCACACAAGATACGATGACAAAAGTTTCGGGATAGATCGTGCATCAATAAATTCTCAAAATTCTTTCAATTTCGGTTCAGATCCCAAACAGAACCAGTTCTCTGTTTCGACTAACATGCATTCACAGTTTTTTTTAAATTCATAGAAAAATCAGATAAATCCATAAAAATTACCAAAAATGCTTAACTCAAACACAAACATCTCCTAAAAATTTCAAGTTAGTCTAACTAGTAGTTTTCAAGTCATGAGTTACGAACTAACAACAAAGATTTCAACTTTCAACAAGATTTTCTGTTTTGGATTTCTTAACACAAACTGAGTTATTAATGCTCACTCTATAGCATGCATGTCATTTTCAGTCACTACAATCATCATTCAAACAAGCATAGAACAAATATAGAGATTAGAAACACCCACCTTGAAGATATGAAGAAGATGAGATCCTACAACTCCTAGCTCCAAGCTTGGTCTTCTTGCTCCTAACTCCTTGCCTCTAGCTCTCTCTCTTTCTCTTCTTTTTCTCTTAGAAAAATTTCAGAACTTTTTTGAGAATGGGAGAGTGTAGAAGGGGCTAAATAAAGAGGGGGGTGAGAGGGGGGTGTGTGGCCGGCAAGAAAAGACAAGGGGGAAGAGAGAGGCCAAGTGTCCAAGTGGTTTTTCTAAAACCATTAGCTCTTGTGCTTGGTGTGATCCATGGTTTTGATTTTAGACCATTGGATCATGGATGAAGAGATGATGAAGGGCTAGATCTTTGTGCATGCAAAAAGGGGTATATTGTTTTGTATTTTTAATGAATACAACATAAGTACATTATTATGTACAAGTACAATTCATTCATATACACATATATACCCATATATTTGTATGTTAAGCTAGTTATAAATAAATATGATAATTTCAATCATAAAAAAAATAATTTCATTAATAGTAGAATTTAATTTATGTACAAATCATGTGTAGAAAAAAATCGGGGTGTTACATCGACGATCAGAAATCTGACCCAGAAATTCAGAAGATGAAAGAGCAAGTTAGCACGGGAAAGTTGTCAAAATTTCAAGTAAGAGATGAAGTGCTGTGGTTCAGAGAAAGATTGTGCGTACCCAACCAGTCAGAATTGAAGGAAAGCATTCTACAGGAGGCACACACTACTCTATTGTCAGTACATCCATGGAGTACCAAGATGTATAAAGATATTAAGCAGCATTTCTGGTGGTCAGGATTGAAGAGGGATGTAGCAGAGTTCATAGCAAGATGTGCCACTTGTCAGTAGATCAAGGCAGAGAATCAAAGACCTGGAGGTTTACTACAGCCATTCCCTATTCCGGAGTGGAAATGGAAGAACATTAGCATGGGTTTCATCACAAGGCTACCTAGAAGTACCAAAGGGAATGATTCGATTTGGGTAATAGTGGATCGACTAACCAAGTTTCTTCATTTCTTGGCAATGAAAATCACCTGGTCGATGGAGAAGTTGGCAAAATTGTGCATCGGGGAGATCCTGAGACTGCATGGAATTCCGATGTTGATTATTTCAGATCGAGATGCACGGTTCACGTCACACTTTTCGAGGAGCCTTCAGACAACTTTAGGAACCATGACTGATTTCAGTACTGCCTTCCATCCCCAAACAGATGGACAGACTAAGAGGGTCAATAATGTGTTGGAGGACATGTTGAGGTGTGTGTGATGGATTTCAGCGAAAGCTGGGAGAGGCACTTATTTCTGGTAGAAATTGCCTAAAATAACAGTTTTTAGACTAGCATTGGCATGACACCGTATGAGGCTTTGTACGGGAGGAAGTGTAGAACGCCGGTGTGTTGGTATGAAGTGGTAGAAAGGCAGTTGCATGGGCCAAAGATAGTACAACAAACCTCGGAGAAAATAGAATTGATCCGGAAGAGGCTGGTCGAGCCACAAAGCAGACAAAAGATCTATGCAGATAATCGGAGAAGGGATTTGGAATTCGAAGAAGGTGACTTTGTCTTCTTGAAGGTATCTACGAAGAAGGGAGTGATCCGATTTGGGAAAGGAGGAAAGTTAGCTCCAAGATACATAGGACCATATAAGATACTGAAGATGATTGTGAATACAACTTATCAGTTGGAATTACCGGAAGAGCTAGCCCAAGTGCACAATGTTTTTCATGTGTCCATGTTGCGAGGTAACATTCCAGATCTAAGTAATCACTTACCAGAAGTACCAGAAGGTCTACAGATAAACTTGAGCTACAAGGAGCATCCAGTGGAGATCGTGGATAAACGGAAATTTTTTTTGAGGAACAAAATTATACCCATGGTCAAAGTAATGTGGAGGAACCAGCTAGTCGAGGAGGCAACTTGGAAATCGGAAGAGCAGATGATGAGTGAATATTCGAACTTTTTTCTTAAAACCTTGTATTGTTTTTTCTTTTACCCTTTACTCTTTAAGCGTAGTTCTGAGGACAGAACTATTCTAAGAAGGTAGTGCTGTAACATCCCCGAAAATGTTTATTTTTAATATTTTCTTTCGCACGTACTTTGCACGTAATTTTGTGCACATGTCGATTAGTAAAATTCTCTTGAGTCATGAAAATTTTGTCTCTTTCTACAAGTCACTAGTGTATGGTTAATTTTAATATAAATCCACTAGGCTTAAATCTATATTTTGTAACACATTAAAACTATTATAAATTAAAGCTCATAATTATTGTGTGTGAATTTAACGTGCTTGAACTCTCATTTAAAATTTAGATAAACTTGCATACATTACAATGTGTTACATACAGACCTAATTTAATTAAAAACTCCAATGAAATTGTATGAATAAGTGTGCACACACATAATTTCCACGTGCACATGCTCTTCTTTCCCTTATAGGACGACCATTTGTTGAGAGTGGGAGAGTGGGGGAGTTAGAGTGTGAGTGGAGAGATCTTTAAGGAGGTGGGGGAGTTACTATAACCTCACACTATTTCACCCTATAAATACCCCCTCACTTTAGCCATATAGGAAAAAAAATCAAATAAAAAAAAGAGAAGAGAAAAGAGGGCAAGGTGCTGTCAATTTCGGGAAGGAGTTGCAGTTTTGAAGAGAGGCATTTTTTGGAGCTTTTGCTAGGAGCTGCAACTACTAGGAGATTTTTTGAGGTGGGTGTTCTCATTGTCTTCTAATTTTCAGTAGATTGTGCATGCTTAGCCATAACATATGTAGATGCTAATATAATTGGTGTGTAAGTGTAGAAGTTTTCTAGAATTTTAATTGTGCACTCTTAGTCATAGTTAGTATGTGAATGTATGGGTGTTTTCATTGTTTTCTAATATGTTAGTAATTGTGCATGTTAGAAATATGTAGCTGGATAATGAAATTAGCATGTGTGTGTGAAGTACAGCAAAATTTATTACTACATGCTTAATTATAATCATGTAGTAGATAATTGAATTAATGTATGTGTAGGAGATTTATAGAATTCTTATCTAGTGGAGAATTTATAAAATAAACCCATAGAATTAAATTTCTCTATATACAATGTAGTAATGTAAAAACTCCCCAAAAATGCAGGTGTAGGGAAAAATAATTTATATAGTTCAAGTTGTAGAACTATGAACAAATCATGCAAGTTGGGCAATAATTTCCTTATAATTCTGGGAATAGATTGTTATAGGATTTATTTCGGGCTAATACACTAATGGTGAAGGAACATATTCTCTGGAAATGATTAACAATAATAATGCATAGCGAACACAAAATCAAAATTTTAGAATGGTAGAAACAGAGAGTTTTAATACTTAAGAATAACACCCTAGAAGTTTTTCATCAACAGAGAATTAGCATATTGGTTGTTGGGTGAACCTTGGGTTGCGGTTTGGCTTGCTGTGCACGTGGGTTCGATTCTGGGTGTACACATTTTTCCTTTTTTAATAAATTTTTTGGGCTTTATCATGTTTTGAAAATCGAAGAAAATTATAGAAATATATTAGAATATTATTAAAACATTTGGAAACAATTCTACACTATTTGAAGATGTAATTTGGAGATTAAAAGTTACATTAGACAACGTATTTGATGAATCCAGATTTTAGTCTAAATTTTGAGGGTGTTTTAATGAGTTTTTATTTGGGAGGGGAGTGCAAATTTAGAACCTACCTTTGGAAAATTACATTGGGATTAAATTATTGAAATAAGTCAATGGTCGAGATATTTTGTAGTAAAATAAAAGCATGGTTCAGAGACCAAAATACGAGGAATCTTTATATTTAGTTTTACCCTAAGAAGCTTACGACGTGTAAGGAAGTAGATTTGAAAATTTAGAAACTCATGCAAAGGGTGCTATACGAGAGATTACGAGATAATCAAGGCAAGAATTTGAAATATTAATCATGCGATGTTCTATAAAGGTTTTATCAATTAAAAGGCTATTGAATATTGTTAAGTGATAAATTTGGTATGTTAACTGAGCGATTGTCTACAAGAATTGGATCAATCAAACCGTTATGAAATGGTTCCATAATAAGTGTTTAGTTACATTGAGATGATAAACATAAAGAGAATGGATTAAGAAGAAATTATGAATAATGAATGTGGTGGTTATGATGAGGTTAGATGTAACCTAGCTGATCTCTATGTTAAGATGGCTGGATTCTAGAGACTGAGTGAGACCCACAATGCCGACAGGTTATGATGTGTGAAAATTTGAGAATTATCCAGTGTGGATTAACTTTCTCTTTGAGAAGTAGCTAGTGTGGGCTAACATTCTCAGTGTTTTGGTTTATGTCCGGTGGGTAAGCTAGCTCTAAGTCCTAGTAACTGTAATTTAACTTAAGGACATGCACTAGTTGGAGATATGACAAAACAAGAGCAAATGTGAGTATGAAGGCTCAAGGATGATCCGCGGAGTGAAACAATCCTCAGTATTCCGGGACGATGGATGAAATAGGCCCGAGAATGATCCGTAGAATGGGATTGATCTCCACTATTCGAAACAAGAGAGATGCTCAAAGGATATTTGTGCAATGAGAGTTCCAGGATGACCAGCGGAGTGAGACAATCCCCAGTATTCCGGGACGAGGGATGAAATAGGCCCGAGGATGATCCGCAGAGTGGGATTGATCTCCAGTATTCCCGGGCAAGAACCAACACTTGCAGTGTATCTAAATCTCGTAGTAGTCATGGTAATAGGTTTCATAGCGAGAGATTAAACCCTATATTTTGGAGTCTATTAAGGCCTTGCCTTCGGACATATATAGTATGAGATGCATAGAATCCGAACAAGTGTGCATTAGTATCATCGTAAGTATAAATGTCTGCATTAGGAATTAAGTTCATATCATACACTGACATAATTAGGATAGTCACTTTTCTATTTCTGCATTCAAGTTTATGATTGTTAAGATGATGAAATCGTTGTATTATAGCATTGCGTCAGTTGTATGCAACTGATGTGCCCACAGTTTTCTAGTTGTAGGACTGAATTTGGTATGGATCTGAAGTCACTGTGATGCGTTGGCATAAAATTGAAGAGCTTCCATTATCATATGTTGTATTGTACTTATTCATTTCCAGTGTGTTATTGTAAATAACAACATTGTAAATGAAAAAGTTTTAAATTTCCTTGTAAATTTGTACGAAGTTAAAGTAAAAGATCCTATTTTTGCTACGAATTACCTGTGTTTGAAATTCGGGGCGTTACATTAGCCCTTTCAACGAAGTGTTCAAGTTGCGACCAGACGGTTTAAGGATTTCTGATGCGAACTCCTTCATGGCATCGCCCACACTATTCTGCAAGACACGAGCACATTTCCGTGCAATCACCCATGTATCATTAATCCGCAACAAATTTTAATGTATTATATACAAATGTGAATGATTCAAATTGAACTTTTTTTTTAAAAGTATATGAAATAAACAACAAAATATTGATGCCTTCAATTGATACATGGGTTCCAAAGTGGAATACCCAGGAGCGGATTTCGTCTCTCTCCTCAGAACTGGTATCTGGACACCTACCGGTATGGTGAAATGAGAAGAAATATATAACCGTGTAATCCTTTGATACCAAATTATGTATACACCGTGCAACGTTCCATCCTAAGGAGGAATACCTTCCACGATCATGTTGAACCTGCACTCATTCGATGCATTGACATGAGCTTGGTGATATTTTGCCCATTCATGATCAGACAATTGATCCATCCATTTGACACCGTGCAGGGTGACGTCATATGATCGTGGAACCGGGATGCTCTGTTGGATCTCGAACTGGAAAAACACTCGGTTCAAAAAATGAACACTACAACACTAAAGTTGACGAGTTGTGCTCTCGTCAACCACAACTTTCTACCTGCCATGCAAACAGGTGGTAGTCTCTCCATTCTGTCAGTCGTGTAAGGCTGCCACTTGAAAAACTTCTCTAGCAATTGATCGAGCTCACCTCTATAGTAGGTCAATACCCCACGTGGGTTATCTTTCCACATGCGTCCCCAATTCGGTACATGTAGATTCTTGATTTTGATGACTACAACACAATACACAATTATTCTATATTACATATCTTTTGCAGTGTGTATCAAATGTCTTCAAGGTCAATACCATGATGAAGTATTCAAAGCCAATACAATGTGATGAAGCTTTCAAAAGTATTTTCTCAAGCCACAAAGGCAAGATCAAGCCACAAAGACTCAAGTTCATTTTCAAGACTTTCAAGAGCTTTCAATTTAAGACTTTTAAGTGCTTTAAGTGATTAGCTACATTGAACAAATGAGTTGTAATATTGTTTGTATTATTTGTGAGTCTTAGAATCTTGTACAAGCCTTGTTACACACACTCACCCATTCCCTACATAAAAAAAATGTTTTACTAACTCAAAATGTCAAAACAAAGCTTGTATAAGTTCAGCTGATTGAGTACCAGTCGACTTAGTCTTGGAACCACTCGACTGTTATAGTACAAAACAGACGGAACTCATACAAGCTCTAACCAGTCGACTCATATGGCAACCCAGTCGACTGTTCAAGCAGTTTTTGATAGTTTTCTGAATTTCAAATTCATTTTTCAAATTCAAACTCTTACTGTAGTTTTATGGCAGTTTATGGAACTGTTTCTCAACGTCCAGTGATCTAACTATATAAATAGAGTATAGATTTCAATTGGAAAAGGTTCCTTAACTTTTGATTCAAGTCTTTTGCTTTTGAGAAGAAAAAAAACAAGTTTAAAAAAATATATACTTTCTTTAAGACTTGGTTCTTTGATTTTCAGTCTTGTATAACATTGAATTCCTTCTAGAATGAAGTCAGAAGTCGACATATAGCCAATATATAAAAAGCACTTTCACATACAAGGCTTTAGGTTGTTGTAAATTTCTTTTTGTTGTTGTTTCACTCTCGGGTTGTGGGAGTGGTCCTCTCGGTTGGAGAGTAGGACTCTTGATTTAGAGTCGGTTTCACTTTAGGTTGCAGAGTGGGTTTTTCTCCCTCCAGTGGTGAGAAAGGTTTACAGATTTGACATAGCTGTTGCCAAAGGCCTAGAGTATTCTTGTATTTTTTTCAAGAATAGTAGAAAATCTCAAGTGGGTTGCTTGGGGACTGGATGTAGGTCGGAAGGACCGAACCAGGATACATTGTGGTGTTTGCTGTGTTGACTCTCTGTGGTTTGTTCTCTAAACTTGCATTTTTAATTTCTCTGAGTTTCTTGTGTAAATCGAGTCTGGTCAGTCGACTGTTTTACTCTCTAAGTCGACTTAACAGACTTGTAACTCTTCAGTTAAATTACTCTTCTTATCTGATGCTTCAGTCGTCTGCCTTCTTTTTTTAGTCGACTTAACAGTGTGAAAAGTTCAATTTATTGATTAATTTTTATATAACACTATTCACCCCCCTCTAGTGTTATTTGCCTTGCATACAGGATCCAACAGTACACACCAAATGGAGCTAACACGCCCTCATCTTCCACGTCTTCCAACCACCTATGTGATTTCTTGGTAATGTGGGGTCGACCGACATATAAGTGCTCCCAGCTTCACACTTGTAGTAGTGCCATCGGCTCCGTCATCTATACTGCATTCAACGCTGCGATACACAGACTCCTGTACAATGACACTAATGCAGCACTACCCTAACTGTACATTCCAGCTTTCTTGATGTTGGTGATCAATGGTAGATACATAAGTGACACGATATTGCCTGAGGATTTTAGAAAGAGAACACCTCCAAATAGTGTGAGTAGATAAGCCAGGTGTAGCACTTGACTTGAAAGTCGGGTGAATCGTCGTTCAAGGAACCGTTGAATGTTTTCTTCAGCCATGAGAGTCTAATAGATTGGCCAACAAAGCTCAACTCTTTTGGCTCAACACCGAGGAAGTCTCTCACTAGCTACTTCGCATCAAACCCCATAATGCCAGTCACAGCCAGCCCATCAATCAGAAGTCCTAAAATGACAGCAATATCCTGAAGTGTAATGATCATCTCTCCTACGAGTAGATGGAAGGAATGTGTCTCTGGTCTCCATCTCTTGAGAATAGCCGTAGGTAGAGCGCGATTCAGCTTCATAGACCCCCTCAAGGCTACTCCTAAAAACAAGCTACAATCAACAAGCCACGTGTACATCGGTGCAATGGAAACATTGTGTGCACTCGGAAAGTGCCCTCCTTGGATGAACCATTCTACACGGACTGAGTATTGTGACATTGTTGCAATGTCAGCAGTGTTGAGTCAAGTGGACCCGGACCTCCACGTGTGGCAAAAGAGGAAGATGATTGGCCAACAACCTACAACATGGAAAATTTGTTATATTACCTATAAAATTATATGTACAAATTCTAAACTAAATTACACATCGATTACTCTTACATGTGGAGGTGCGTTTCCTCATGCTCGTCCACCACTAGTAAAAAGTCACCCACCTCGCGTTTGTGGTCCCCGTCCTCAGGTATATGAACCAGCTCCTTCATTCCTATTGTCCTGCATAAAAAACTATTTTTTTGTTAAATGCAAGAAAATAAACATATTCATTAAATCATACGACTTACCCGGGCCCAACTAGTACTACTCGTCCTGCATCACCACTCGTTCCTATCATTAGTGCGATGATGAACCTACAAAGTAGTATTGAAAATATGAGTCGATTAATATATATACAACTAAGATGGTATATATGGCATATTAAGATTGAAAACTACCAATAACTATTTGATATTTTAGATGGAATTCCAATTTATGTCCATCTTTTTGCTTATTCACTTTTTTTCATTGTTTCTAGATGCTATAGTATTAGTGCTTGCTCCATTCTATACTTCCCTTCCAACGAAATAAATGTAAATACAAGGTTCACGAGGAAGTTCACATATACACAGGGGATATGATTACGTTCACTTCACATATACACTATTTTCCCACATACCCATGAATCTGTTCATTTTATCCAATTTAACAATTTTGGGTACTAAATTAAAACAAAAGTGAGAGAAATCTCCCAACACATCCAAATTCCTCTTTGCATGATGTCCCCCCATTTGCATGCAAACCCTATTCCCAAAAAGCGCATTTAATGAATCTAATTCTATATGTTCAAAATGAGTAACTGAGCTAGTTATTCATCGAGCTAACAATCCTACAAAATGTTCAAAACATGAAATACAACAAATTTCAAAGTAAGCCTTAAACTATTTGCTGCAAACACCTTCATTTATTTTCTATAAGCATGCTAACACATTAACATATCAACACACACCAAATTATCAACATCCAACAGGTGCAAAGACATACCTTAAACATTGGAAAATTAGGATGAAAAGGTGCTGTCAGAGGTGCTGTCTGAGTCAATGTCGAAGATGCTGTCAGATTTGATGTTGGAGGTGATGGGTGAGGAGAAATCTCTAACTTAGGGTTTTTGAAGTTCGAGAAAGGGAGTTGAAGTTGAAAATCACGAAGAGCTTTGATGGAGTAGATGGTAGGGGTGTTGTCGGATTGAAAATTGGTGGAGAGATATGAAGAATTTTGAGGAATTTGGGAATTAGGGTTTTAAGATTTGGGAAGGCTGCAATTTCGAGTTGGGGGTTGGAAGAAGATGAAATGAAGTAGAAAGAGAGAGCAAGAGAGATGTGGGAGCCCGAGCTCGAAGGAGTTGGAGGAATTTGTCTTGGGGTTTTCAGATTTTTAGTTACGGAGTTGAGAAGAGATAGTTGAGAGAGATGAAGTAAAGGGGAGAGGGCAAAAGTTGGATTCAAGCTTGACGAAGGTGGAGGAATTCAGAGAAATTAGAGGAATTTGGGATCTAGGGTTTAGTGTTTGCATTTCGGAGTTGATGAAGATAGATCTGGGAGAGATGAGGTGAAGGGGAGAGAGAGGAAACCTCAGAACTTAACTGAGATTCGAAGACATCCTTCATTACTGACCAAGGACTCTACTGCTACTGGGTGATGCCCTTCGGCTTGATGAATGCTGGAACCACATACAAGCGCTTGGTGAACCAAGTCTTCAAGGAGAAAATTAGCAAAAACATAGAAATATACGTAGATGACATGCTTGTCAAGAGCCTCAAGAAAGAAGACCATGTGCCTGATCTCCAGGAAGCATTTGATTTAATGCAGAGACATAATATAAGACTGAATCCCTCGAAATGTGCCTTCGGGGTCTCCTCGTGGAAGTTCTTAGGCTTCGTGGTTACCCAGAGAGGAATCGAAGCCAACCCTGAAAAGATCTGAGTCATACTTGACATATCTTCCTTATCCACCATCAAAGCAGTCCAAAAGCATATGGGAAGCCTTGATACTATTGGGTGTTCCCTATCTAAGTATGAGAGAATTGCATCATGTTCTTCAAAGCTCTTCGATGAGTAAAGAATTTTGAGTTGGGAGAAGAACAACAAGTAGCCTTTGAACGTCTTAAGGCACACCTCGTCAATCCCCACTCCTAAGAATGCCCAAGCAGGGAAAAGTTTTCGACCTCTACATGGCCACTTCGGACAGACCCTTTGTGCAGTCTTGGTAAGGGAAGAAGATAGAGTCCAGAATCCACTCTATTACATAAACAAAGTACATCATGATGCAAAGCTTCAATACTCTGAAATGGATAAGATAGCCTACGCACTGATCACGGCCACCTGTAAACTTTGCCCTTATTTCTAAGCACACTCCACTGGGTCCTTATCGACCAGCCACTTAAACAAGTACTACAAGTCAGAGAACTCTGGGCGACTCATGAAGTGGTCTATTGAGTTAAGCCGACATAACATTAGCTATCGACCAAGGACAACAAGCAAAGCCTAAGACTTGGCCAAATTCATTGTTGAAAGCACTATCCCTCATCCCCCCAAAGAAAGAAAAACTCCCCCACTCTGAAACGTCTACGTTGATGCGTCCTCTTGCCTCGAAGGGAGTAGAGCCAGAGTTATCTTGATTGGTCCTGATGAGGCAGAATATGAAGCACTAATTGCCGGCCTCCTCCTACCATGGAAGGCAGGTGTAATCCCCGTATTTAAAGTATATATATATAGGATTTGTGTGTGAATGGGGGCCTATAGAAATTATGGACCCAATTTGGAAGTGGATTAATTAAGTTAGTTGGCTAAAGTGAATTTGGGCCATGGTTAATTAAGTAAGTGTGCATATGTGTAGGCCCAAGTGTGTCTGTGTGCTGCATGAGAGTAGCCAGCTTTGTGCACGTGCATGTGGAAATGAATTACTGAGGTGTGGGATGGCTGCTTAATCCCATATAAGAAATGATTGAGGTTGAGTAGTGTTTACATTAGAAAGTCAATGACCAAGAGGAACCAATTATCCATGACACCTTTTGTGAGGCAAGCATGTGGTGGGCCATTTTTAGGACTTGTTTTTCCCGGGTGCACACGCGTAGGTGCGTGCGCAGCTGAGCATGGCTCGGGGCATTGCAAAATTGTATCAGAGTCTACTTTCAACACCGATAGTGGGTAAAAAATGGGTGGTATGCCGGAGATGGAGCAGGGGGCAGTACGCTGGTAGTATGACCAGGGGTAGTATGCTAGCAGAATCAGGGTACTCCACTCCACATCCGCTAGAAAGGCAATTCTGGATTAGGCTGTATGTCGCGGGGGGGGGGGGGGGGGGGGGGGTATGTAAATACCCCATATTTAGTGTTATATATATATGTATATATATATAACACTAAATATGGGGTATTTACATACATCCCCCCCCCCCTTCCGAAGATCTTAGCATTTTCGCTAAGCTCCGGACATACAGCCTGATCCAGGATCGCCTCTCTCTCTCTCTCTCTCTCTCTCTCTATATATATATATATATATATATATATATATATATATATATATATGGGAAAAATGGGTATGAGCAACTTGCTCATTTAGTAAATGAGCAATTGATGATGTGGCATACATGTGGTAAATGAGCAATTGATGATGTGGCATACATGTGATTGAAAAAGCCTTAAAAGAATTAGTTGTCCAATGTATCACATGCATGCCACATAATCAATTGCCTATTTACTAAATGAGCAAGTTGCTCATATCCCTTTTACCCTATATATATATATATATATATATATATATGGCAAATCTAGTATATATATATGGGGCAAATCTAGTATATATATATATATACTAGGTCTTCAATATATATATATATATATATATATATATATACTAGATTTGCACTATATATATATTGAAGACGTGCCGTAGGCACGTGCCCACGGGCAAATCTAGTATATATATACATATATATATATATATATATATATATATATATATATATATATATATATATGTATATATATATATACTATATATATACTAGATTTGCCCGTGGGCACGTGCCTACGGCACGTCTTCAGAATGATACAACTTATGAAAAGCCTTGTAAACAGTAAATCAACAATTATGTTGCTCAAGTTTGAATAGTTAGAAAATAATTAGTTGTAAATAAAAGTCCATGTTTCCATATATATATATATATATATATATATATATATATATATATATATATATATATATATAGAGAGAGAGAGAGAGAGAGAGAGAGAGAGAGAGAGAGAGAGAGAGAGAGAGAATTAAATAAATAAAGGAGTTGTTTGGGGGGGGGATTTGAATTTGAGTTTTGGGGGAAAATTTTTGGTGGGACAATATGTTTTGCAGGGTTAGATTTGAGCCTTTGATTTTGGGGGGATTGAAGGAAAGCCACTAGATAGCTTTCTTTGTGTTTTATTATATAGATATATATGAAAATTACATGGGCCTATAGGAATTTGTGTGTGAGTGGGGTCCTAGAGAAATTATGGGCCCATTTTGGAAGTGGATTAATTAAGTTTGTTGGCTGAAGTGAATTTGGACAATGATTAATTAACTAAGTGTGCATATCTGTAGGCCCGTGTGTGTGTGTGTGTGTGCTGCATGAGAGTAGCCATGCTTTGTGCACGTGCCTATGGAAATGAGTTGATGAGGTGTGGGATGGTTGCTTAATCCCATATCGGAAATGGTTGAGTTTGAGTAGTGTTTATATTAGAAAACCAATGATCAAAAGGCACCAATTAGCCTTGACAGCTTTTGTAAGGCAAACATGTGGTAGGTCGTTGTTAGGGCTTGTTTTTTCGCGTGCACACACGCGTAGGCGTGTTCATAGCTGAGCTGAGATTGGGGCGTTATAGCAGGGGCATGAAGGGTTGGGGTGTTTAGTGACTTCCAGTTAGTAATAAATCAAATCAAACTATGAAGCCAAAGATGACCGCATGGTCAAATACTTAGCCTACGTGAAGAAGCTCCTAGCTTTGTTAAGGAAACCGAAGTCACTCGCATCCATCGCGAGGAAAATGGGTAAGCAGATGCCCTTTCTAAGTTAGCCTCATCTTCCTTCAGCAGACTTGACCACACAGTGCTCATTGTGGTCCTACTCAAGCCTAGCATTTAAGGGGAAGCATTAGAGATCATGTTCGTTACCCTTCAAAACCAGAATAGTGTTGGATGAAATCCTTGATTGACTTTCTCGACAAGGGAATCCTCCCGGTGAATCCCAAAGAAGCAAGGAAGATCTGGGTGAGGGCTGAAAGGATATACACTTGTCGAAGAAATCCTCTATAAGAGTTCCTACACCCAGGTTGATGGCCGGTCTTAACTACGATACCTTTCTTTTGGAAAGTCAAACGGCACTCTAAGGGAGGTTCATGAACGAATATGTGGCAGCCATCTAGGTATAAGGTCTCTTGCTTGAAAAATTCTCAATCACAGGTATTATTGACCCACACTCCTCAATGATGCATCCCTTGCAGAAGTGACAGCTATCTAGGTTCATGAACGAATATGTCTATCAATGCATCCCTTGCCAGAAGTACTTCTTGTTGGATCCTGTATGCAAGGCAAATAACACTAGAAGGGGGGGGGGGGTGAATAGTGTTGTATAAAAATTAAATAATAATTTGAACTTTTCGCAATTATTAAGTCGATTGTAAAAGAGAAATCAGTCGACAGAAGCGTCAGATATAGGATAGTTGATTAATTGAAAAACAACAAGTCTGTTAAGTTGTAAACCAGTCGACTGATCAGACTCGATTTACAATAAAATTCAGAGAAAGTAAAATTGCATGTTTAGAGAATTCAAACCACAGAGAATCAATAATGCAAACACCACGATATATTCTGGTTCGGTCCTCCCGACCTACATCCAGTCCCCAAGCAACCCACTTGAGATTTTCCACTATTCTTGAAAAATTACAAGAATACTCTACGGCCTTTGTCAACAACTATGTCAAATCCGTTGACCTCTTTTACCACTAGAGAGATCAAAACCCACTCTACAACCTAGAATGAAACCGACTCTACACCAAGAGTCCTACTCTCCAACCGAGAGGACCACTCTCACAACCCGAGAGTGAAAAAAACAACAAAATGAATATTACAACAACCTAAAGCCTTGTTTTTTTATTGTGCTTTTTGTTTGGCGGCTAAAGGTCAACTTCTAACTTTAGTCTAGAACGAAATCTTTGTTATATAAGACTGAAATCAGAGAACCAAGTCTTAAAGAAAGTAAGTGCTTTTGAAAACTTGTTCTTTTTCTCTCAAATAAGCAAAATGACTTGATAATTGTTAGGGAACCTTTTTCCAATCGGTATCTATACTCTATTTATAGGGTAAAAATCTCCTGGACGTTGAGAAATAGTTCCCCAATTGCCATACAATGGCTGTAAGAATTTAAATTTGAAAAAAAAAATTTAAACTTAAGAAAACTGTCAAAAACTGCTTGAACAGTCGACTGGGTTGCCATATGAGTCGACTGGTCAGAGCTTAAGTGAGTTCAGTCAGTTTCGTACTAGAATAGCCGACTGCTTTTTTGAGTAAGTCGACTGGTACTTCAACAACTGAACTTATACCAGCTTCATTTTGACATTTTGATTTTGGAAAACTTTATTTTCATTTAGGGGATGTGTGAGTGTGTGTGTGACAAGGCTTTTACAAGAATTCTAAGACACAAATATTACAAACAAAATTACAAGACACATGTTCATTTAACAAAACACTTTTGAAGCTCTTGAGAAATCTTTGACTTGTGTCTTGATTTTAAGTCTTGAAATCGATCTTGTCTTTGTGGCTTTGTATGGAGCTTTTAGAAGCCTTCATTGTATTGTGGCCTTGAACACTTTTGGTCCACATTGCAAAAAGATATTAATGGTAGAACAACTGTGTATTGTGTTGTAGTCATCAAAACCAAGAATCTACATTCTCTCCCTTTTTGATGATGACAACACAATAATTTAAATAGTATAGAATTAAAATCTACATATCATGATGCTCACACATAATTGAAAAAAAAATTACAAATGTAAACAAGCTCCCTCTAAATAAAGTACAACATGAACACAATTTTTTAAACATGCACAACAACAATTTTAACCATGCACAACATGCACAACACAACATGCACAAAATACACTGATATTTCTCCCCCTTTGTCATCAACAAAAAAACAAAAATAAAGAGATAAGAGCCAACCATAGATAAAAACCAACATGACATAAATAACATAAATGGAAATTTATACATGATCAGTCAAATAGATTGTTCATACGACAAAGTGAAAAGAGAACATCGTGAAAGCGGACAACATATTTCAATAGCAAAAAAAAAAAACTAAAAAGAACGTCAATCTTCATCCTTTTCATCATCATCATCACTGTTTGAGGCAGGGGTTGGTTGAGGAAACTGCCGAACAAACATCTGAGTGAGGTTAGCAATGCTAGCCTCAAGAGAGTCCTGCCGACCTAAGAGAAGATCCTGACTATCCATGAGATAATTGACAGAAATGTAAAGACTCTCAGGATTGGAAAAACTAGCTCGAGGATGAGAACTAGAGGATGAACTAGATGTAGAAGACCGATGAGGAACATAATTAGCTAAAGGAACAGGAGGTGTATTTTTTTGAGGAGACCGAGGGGGTGAGTGAAGTATCTTCATACGAGCTAGACTCGCACGATCAAACGATTCATAACGAGTCACAACACTAGACTCGGAATCGAGATCAATCTGATAGTGTTTGAAGATGTGAGTTAGAAGTGCACCATAAGGCAGGAAGGAAATGTGTGCCTTATGGAGATGACTAAATATGACTCAGCTCCAATTGATTTGGATGTTGCCAAAGATAGCATACACTGCTTGTTGCAATTCATACGAAAATTGATCGTAGCTACCCATTTTAGGGATAATATTGTACGACAATATTCATGCAACTAGCTTGGCAAGCGGGGTAATAGATTTATTGGTCATTGGAAGACCATGATTATGCAAAAAGATTTTGTACAAGATAGAGTTATCATCCAATTTAATTTCCCCTATATCTAACCCTTCATTAGAAATATTCAAAATTGACCCTAATTTTGGAGCAGTCAACTTCATTCTAACATTTTTCACAGAAGTAGTGAAAAATATTTTACTACCATCCTCAGAAGTAGCAACTTTTGTATTTGTATGAAACAGATAAATGAGTTGGGGATAGTAGTAGGGTTGATTTACTAAAGATAAAAGATCAAATAAACCACATTGTTGAAACAATGGGGCAATAGAAAATCAATCTAAGTCAGGAAAATTGACGAAATGACCCGGAAAAATCATGATTTGACAAATAATGAAATATTTCTCAACTAGAGATGGATGCCTTAAATACTGAAGATAATTATGTTGAGACTGTTCTTCTTCAACATTGGAAGCCCGAGATCTTTTAGTCTTAGGCGTTGTAGGATCTAGAAAACTTCGAAAAGAGAGGATTTAAAAATGATTACCCAAGAACTAAATGCCAAGAAAAACAAGACTCAAAACACTCCAAAGAGGAGGACTCGGAAATGATCAGCTAGGGAGCAATCGACAACAGAGATCGAAAAAATCCCGAAGCACCAAACTCAGAGAGCCAGCAGCCGACTTGAGAGTTGTGGAACAAAGGTAAAAAGTGAAAAGGGCAGTGAAGAGGGCTTAGGGTTTTCACTTGAAGGGAAGGGTTGCAATTAGAGTTGGATGAGAATGGAGGGTGCTGATTAGAGTAGGGTAAAAGAGTGAAAGAGAGAGATACCTCATCCCGTGACGATTCAGAATCAGAAAGTCAAAATATTGTCGCGACAGTCGACTGGGTTTTAGATCAGTCGACTAAGTCGAGAGAAAAATAGAACCAAACCAAAAATTTAATAGAGCTACTTTCAGTCGGATGTAAATTGAAGACAATCAACTGGGCAGAAGACAAAATTAATTCATAATTACAGACAAAGAAAATACTGTAGCTGGAGGGCCTGGGAATAATGTGGTGAGACCTTCTGCAGTCACTTGCTACAACTGTGGTGAGACGGGACATTAAAAATCTCAATGTCTCAAACCACGGGCTGGCAATCACAATGTGCCAATACAGCAGACTGGGAAGAGGCCGTACCAGCCAGGGCGAGTATTTGCCTTGACGGAAGCTGATGCTGAGGAGGCAGATCAGATCATCTCTGGTACGAGGGCTGATGTTTAGTGGTTTTTTTGTCATTTCTCCTTCCCGTTCATATTGTGAAACTGTTATGTAATGGTGTGTATTATGTAACAGGCGAACTTTATCTTAATGGAATGAAAGCTGTTGTATTGTTCGATACTGGATCCTCTCATACATTTGTGTCTCCTAGATTTGCTAAAGTGTTGGGAGTTAAGCCGAAGATTTTTCCAGGCAAGATCTTTGCAGTAGCTACTCCATCAGGGGAAACTTTGACCACTGATCGGTATTATGCTGACTGCGAGATTGTAATTGGAGATCGAGTCTTTGGCATTGATTTGATCGAGCTGACTATCTTGGGAGTCGATGTTATCATTGGCATTGATTGGATGTCGGTGTACAGTGCAAGCATCGAGTGCAAGACCAAGACAGTAACAGTGAAGGCTCCAGGAGGACCTGAAGTCAATTTCCAAGGAAAGCAGAGATGTTCTAAACTGGTGGCAACTATCCACAAGAAAGAGACTCCTGTGGAAGTGCAAGGGATTCCTGTGGTTCGGGACTATCCGACTGTGTTCTTGGAAGATTTTCCTGGGTTACCCCCGCATCGTGATGTAGAGTTCAGCATCACTGTTCAACCGGGAAGTGCACCCATTTCTAAGGCACCGTATAGGATGGCTCCAGTGGAACAGGATGAGGTGAAACGGCAGATTGAGGAACTGTTGGAGAAAGGCTTTATTCAACCTAGTGCGTCACCTTGGGGAGCACCAGTGCTTTTGGTAAAGAAGAATGATGGATCGATGAGAATGTGTATCGATTACCAAGAGCTGAATAAGGTCACTGTTCAGAATAAGTATCCGATTCCTCAAATTGATGACTTGTTCGATCGTCTACAAGGAGCAGCTGTATTCTCCAAAATAGATCTTCGATCAGGATATCACCAAGTTCGAGTGAAAGCTGAAGATGTGCACAAAACTGTATTTAGAACTCGACATGGGCATTACGAATTCTTAGTTATGCCATTTGGGGTGACGAATGCACCCGCAATCTTCATGGATTTGATGAACAGAGTTCTGAGGCCGTTCATTGATTCTTTCGTCGTGGTATTTATCGACGATATTCTCGTGTACTCCAAGTCAGAGGCGGAGCACACCGAGCATCTGGCAGCAGTTTTGCAGAAGTTGGAAGAGCAAAAGTTATATGCCAAGTTATCCAAGTGTGATTTCTGAAAATCTGAAGTGGCATTCCTAGGTCACATCCTTTCTAAGGAGGGAGTGGCAACTGACCCTCAGAAGATAGAGGCAGTGAGAGATTGGGCTAGGCCTACTACAGTGAAGGAAGTCAGAAGTTTTCTTGGGATGACTAGATACTACAGGAGATTCATTCAAGGTTATGCTCAGATAGCTGTGCCGCTTACTGGACTGACCAAGAAGAATGTGAGCTTCAAGTGGACCGAGCAATGTGAGGCGAGCTTTCAGGAGTTGAAAGAGAAGCTGACTACTGCACCTATTTTGACTCTGCCTAGAGCAGGTGTTGAGTATCATGTGTATAGCGATGCTTTACATCGTGGGCTTGGTTGTGTCTTAATGCAAGAAGGAAGAGTAATCGCTTATGGGTCTAGGCAACTACGACCACATGAGAAAAATTACCCGACTCATGATCTGGAGTTGGCTGCGATTATCTTTGCTCTGAAGCAGTGGAGGCACTATGTGTACGGTGAGAAGTTGAACATATACACGGACCACAAGAGCTTGAAGTACATATATCAGCAGAGGGATCTGAATCTGAGGCAGCGGAGATGGTTGGAAGTGCTCGAGGATATGCGACCTGAGATCAAGTATCATCCTGGAAAGGCTAGCGTTGTTGCTGATGCACTTAGTCGCAAGAGCAGTTTGGCCAGTTTGATTACAACTCAGAAGCATCTGGTTGAGGAGTTGGATCGAGCAGGTATTGAGGT
This sequence comes from Hemerocallis citrina, assembly GCA_017893485.1. Classification (NCBI taxonomy): domain Eukaryota; kingdom Viridiplantae; phylum Streptophyta; class Magnoliopsida; order Asparagales; family Asphodelaceae; genus Hemerocallis; species Hemerocallis citrina. The sequence continues at coordinate 71,749,140 of CM030367.1, read as the reverse complement.
TGTCTTGCAAGGATTGGGAGCATCTTTGGCTCAGTTGAGGTTTCAGCCTACTCTGAATGCAAGGATCATTGCAAGTCAGGAGCTTGATGCTGATATTTTGGAGATGAAGGAGCAGGTTGGGGCCTTGCAGGTTGCCCGGATTTCAAATCAGGGATGGAGTGCTGTGGTTCGGAGATAGGCTGTGTGTTCCAAATCAGGCAGACCTAAAAGAAAGTATTCTTCAGGAGGCGCATGCTACTCTTCTGTCTGTACATCCTGGAAGTACTAAGATGTACAAGGACATCAAACAGCATTTCTGGTGGTCAAGTTTGAAGCGGGATGTGGCTGATTTTGTTGCGAAGTGTGAGGTTTGTCAGCAAGTCAAAGCCGAAAATCAGAGACCCGGAGGTCTATTACAGCCGTTACCTATTCCGGAATGGAAGTGGGATAACATCAGTATGGATTTCATTACGGGATTGCCTAAGAGTCCTAAAGGCAATGATGTGATTTGGGTTATAGTCGATCGACTGACCAAGTCCGCTCACTTTTTGGCAATGAAACTCATTGCTTCGCTGGACAGGTTGGCTGAGTTGTATGTTGGCGAGATTGTCCGACTTCATGGTGTTCCGTCAACTATTGTGTCCGATCGAGATGCGCAGTTTACTTCGCATTTCTGGAGGAGTCTTCAGACAGCTTTGGGTACCAAGACAGATTTCAGCACTGCTTTTCATCCGCAAACCGATGGGCAGACCGAGAGAGTCAACCGTATTCTTGAGGATATGCTGCGGTGTTGTATACTAGACTTTGAAGGCAGTTGGAAAAGGCATTTACCCTTGGTAGAGTTTGCCTACAACAACAGTTTTCAGGCTAGCATTGGGATGGCGCCGTACGAAGCTTTGTATAGCAGAAAGTGCAGGACTCTTGTTTGTTGGTATGAAGTTGGGGAGCGTCAGTTGTTTGGTCCTGAGCTTGTACAGCAAACTTCTGAGAAGATTGTTCTGATCAGGAAAAGGTTGGTGGAAGCTCAGAGCAGGCAGAAAAGCTATGCAGACAACCGGAGAAGGGACCTTGAGTTTGAGGTTGGTGACTTCGTCTTTCTGAAGGTATCACCCAGTAAAGGTGTGGTTCGATTTGGCAAAGGCGGGAAGTTAGCCCCGAGGTTTATAGGCCCGTATAAGATATTGAAAAGGATCGGAAAAACTGCTTACCGGCTTGAATTACTGGAAGAGTTGCCTCAGGTGCACAATGTCTTCCATGTGTCTATGCTGAGAGGTTACATTCCAGACCCGAGTCATCATTTGCCTGAAGTGCCGTAAGGTTTGCAGTTGGATCTGAACTACATCGAGTCTCCTGTCGAGATTATTGACCGTAGGGAGAAAGTCTTGAGGAATAAGATGATACCGATGGTCAAGGTAGTCTGGAGAAACCACTTGGTTGAAGAGGCTACTTGGGAATCTGAGGAGAAGATGTTGAAGGACTATCCTGAGCTATTTGCTTGATTGTATCTTTATATTTCTTTCTTGTCCTTGTTATGGGTATTGTATTTTTGTGTCTCTCACTCTTGACTGTAGTTCCGGGGACGGAACTATTCTAAGGAGGGAGTGTTGTAATGCCCTGATTTTTCATTTAATGAAAAATTATTTATTTTTGCACGTAGTGTGCACGTGCAATATTTTTAGTAATATTTTCATCATGATGAGTATAAATCTTTAATTTTGTGTTTTAATTATTTTTTTAACAAAACTTTCCTTTAAATAAATAGAAAGCCTTATTTTAACGTCCTTTACTAAAGCCCAAAATTTAGTCTATTTACTTCTTTTAAAATAAATTATCTTGGCCCAATTAATTTAAGCCCATGGTTTAATTCTTTTATTTTTTTGCAACTTGTATTGTGTAACACTTTTTTTAAGACTTGTTATGAGTGTACAAGTTTTATTAGTGTGGCTTGTGCTTAGACGTGCACTCCATGTACACGTGCATAAGCCCACACTTCTTGGCCGGATTGGGGATTAGTGGGTATGAGTCATGGGTAGTTATTTAGGGTGTGGGTAGTTTTCACAATTCCCTAGTGCATTCTAGCCTTTGATCCTATAACTATCTAGTGCATCCTAGCCCTCCATCTCACTCTAATTGGTGTATAAATACCCCCTTCTCATTCATTATTTCTCTTACACTAAAATCCTATTGCAAGAGAGTATATTGTGAGAGAGTTGTGTGTACTTTTCTGTGGAGGCCGAGTAGCACTTCTGGAGTTTCGGTGTGGAGCAAGGAGCAAGGAGTCGTCCATTGCATTAAGAAGTTTCCTGGATTTCGATTACTTTCGTCAATAAGGTGGGTTCAATTTTCTTTATTTCTAACTAGGAAATATGCTAGTATGGAATTGAATAATGATGCATGAAAAATGATTAATCAGAGTACACATTTAATTGGAAAATGATCTATTGATTGATTCATGTATGGATGAGAATTGCATATGACTCTATTGGTAAATGACATTGTAGAAAGAATTGAAAATGGTCTGTGCAGTCGACTGGTACGAGGCGAATGTTTTTCATGATTTCTAAATTAGAATCCTTATTAAGACTAGAGATTTATTGTGTATATGTTTGCAACTAAAGTGATAGAACAATTGCTAGATCAATATCCTCCAGGTGGTATACAACCTAGAAAATATGAATGTTTGATAATTGGGAAATTGGAAATGACACATACAGTCGACTGGGAATGTTAACAGGCGACTGGCCTATTGAAACAGAATATGAACAGTCTAGAATTCTATGAAACGATGTATTTTAATATGATGTCTAGTATGTTAAATTGAGATTACCATTTACCTCTGAAAGTAAATGACGAGTAAATGAAGGTGCATGCTTAGTAATTTCTTGAGAAGAGAAACATTAGCTATGTGATATTTACGCTAAATCGAAATGATGTTATGATGAGAATTACATGCTTTGTTGACACGAATTTAATGTGATATGGGTAATGAAAAACAGAAGGAAAGATAATTCCTCAAATTGAAATTTAACCTGTTCAGTCGACCGAATGCTTGAAGCAGTCGACTGTACCGAGCATGATAAGTGTATAATTGAACTACACAGTACAGACGACTGATTTGCGGAACAGTCGACTGTTAACTGTATGATATTTTAGATGGAAACTGCGGAACAGCCGACTGGCCATGTGCAGCAGTCGACTCTTCCGAGGGTTATTGATGAAATGTATTTTGACTGGATAAGTCGACTGGTAGAGTTCCAAGTCGACTGTCCAGAGTGCTTTTGATACATCTGAGATCTTATAATTTGTTTGTGGTAAAGATCGTGAATCTGGATATCGGTAAATCCTATTGTTCTTGCATGAATGTACATGAAGTGAATCATTTATTGTGAATTATGAAAATTAAATGAATATGAAAGCTATGACATGAAAAAGAAAATCTTTGAGATCATGAAGTGAACTCATGAGTTGGAAATGCTCAGATTTTAGAAATTGTGAATTTGAATTGAAATGAAAGAGTAGCTAAGTCTCCCCCGGCAATTGAAAGAAATGAAATGAGAATTTGAATTGAAAGACCAAGGTTGGTCATGTTGAATAAATGAATAAGTCCGGTTGAGTGGAGAGGCTAACTCTAGAGCTTTGATTTTTATTCATGATTCTAATAAAAACTAAGGATTTAGCACATAGTGGAGATGTGATGAAAGTAGGAGAAAAACATGAGTGAGAGCCATTGGATAGCGGCGAGAGCGTATCCCAGGAATTCCCATGATGAGTCTGGGTGAGGATGCTGCTCTAGAGTACCGTCCCGGTGGTGACGCTCGTGGGATGTTCGAAGACTACGAGTGGTGTCATGTCTACGATGAGAGCTGAATTACCACAGGATGTCTGCATGATGAGTCATGTCAGCGATGGGATTCCCTCCAGAGTGTCGTGGCATGAGTTTGTAGGTCAGAAGACATCTAGGATACTTACCGTAATTACAGTAGTAGAGTAAGTCATATCGAGGGATTGAACCCTATAAAGTTGAAGGACGATTAAGGGCTTGCCCTCGGACCTATGTAGTATGGGATGCATAGAATCCGAACAAGTGTGCATTAGTGTCATGTAATATAAATAAATGCATTAAGGATTAAGTGCACAATCACAACACAACATCAATAGGGTAGTCCCTTTAGTTTGATTTGTGACAAGTTTGTGTTTGCTAAATATGAAAAATTGAGTTATACTATTTCCGGTATAGAGAGGATGGCCGTGTATAATGATCGTCGGTTGAATAAACTGACGTACCCACAGTCTTATATGCAGGTGAATGGCATGTTAAAGGTTAAAGAGGAATGGATGCTTAAAGATTATACCATGTTGTTGTACATTTATTTAATTGTTGTATTTTACTTCCGCTGTGCAAAAGAAAAGTGTAATATTGATGTAAACTCTGATGTAAGATGGAAAGTTTAAATTCCTTGTAAAGTTGTACTAAAAAAAGTGAAAAGATCCTGTAGAACATCTCGAATTCAGTGTATTTGGGATTCGGGGCGTTACAAATTACTTAGCATATTTTTCTTGATTAATAAATATGCCATTTTGAGACTGTTTTATTTGTAGTCCAAGAAAATAATTGAGTTCACCCATGTGACTCATCTCAAACTCATTTTTCATTGTATTAGCAAACCCTCGACATAGATTACTGTTAATTGATCCAAAAATTATGTCATCTACATAAATTTGTATGATTAGTATATCAGTCTTTATTTTTCTAATAAACAAAGTAGTATCTACTTTACCAATTTCAAAACTAGTTTCTAAAAGAAAAGTTTTTAAACGATCATACCAAGCATGAGGTGCTTGTTTAGACCATATAAAGCCTTTTTCAATTTAAAAACATGGTTTGGGAATTGTTCATGTTCGAAACCAGGTGGTTGCTTAACATAAACATCTCCCTCAATGAAACCATTTAAAAAAAATACTTTTAACATCCATTTGGAAAAGTGTAAAATTCATAAATCACGCAAAAGATAATAAAATTCTAATTGATTCTAGTCTAGCAACATGAGCATATGTTTCATCAAAATCAATTCCTTCTTCTTGATTATATCCTTGAACAACTAATCTAGCTTTGTTCCTAACAACTTGTCCTGATTCATCTAACTTATTTTTAAATACCCATTTGGTACCAATAATAGTATGATCAAGAGGTCGTGGAACTAAATCCCATACATTATTTCTTACAAATTGGTTATGTTCATTTTGCATAGCATTCAACCAAAATTCATTTTCACATGCTTCTTGAATATTTTTCGGTTCAAAATCCGATAAGAAGGCAATATGAGAAATCATATTAAAATGGAATCTTGTTTGAATGCCATGTGAGATGTCACCAATAATTAAGTCATGATGATGATCTCGAATTTCAACAAATGACTTTGGTAAAGTTTGAGTTATCGCTACTGGATCGGTCGACTTAATAAACCCATCAACTGACTGATTTACATCAGTCGACTTATCTAGGCTAGTTTGCTCAAGTGATTTAATAATATTATCTAGTGGTGATGATTCAATTTCATCATCTTCAATAACATTAGATGAAGGTAACGATTCATCAAATGAAACATGCATAGATTCTTCTATAGTCAAAGATGACTTATTGAAAATTCTATATGCCTTACTCCTATTTAAGTATCCAATGAAGATTCCTTCATTAGATCTAGCATCAAATTTATCTAAATTATCTTTTGTGTTTAATATGAAACACTTACAACCAAATACTTTAAAATAAGATACTTTAGGAATTCGTTCATAAAATAATTCAAAACAAGTTTTCTTAAGCTTTGGCCTAATTAATATTTTATTTAAAACGTAGCATGTTGTGGAAACAGCTTCAACCCAGAAGTATTTAGTCAAGTTACTTTCAACAAGCATAGTACGTGCACATTCTTGCAATGTCCTATTCTTTCTCTCAACCACTCCATTTTGTGGTGAAGCTTTAGGAAATGCAAATGAATGTGTTATACATTCTTATTGCAGTATTATGAAAAAGTTTCATTCTCAAATTTTCCACTATGATCACTTCTAATAGTGACTATGGTTAGAGATTTTTGATTTTGAACATGTTTGCAGAAATTTGCAAATTCTTCAAAGGCTTCATTTTTATGTTTAAAAAAGAATACCCATGTAAATCTTGAAAAATCATCTACTAAAACAAATACATATCTACTTTTATTTAAAAAAGCAACTCTAGTAGGGCCAAATAAATCCATATGGATCAATTCGAGAGGCCTACTAGTAAAAATCATTTCTTTTGTCTTAAAGGTAGATTTTACTTGTTTTCCTAGTTGACGTGCATCACACATTTTATCTTTCTTAAAAGATAATTTTGGCAGTCCTTTAACTAGGTTATTCTTAGAAAGTTTAGCAATGTTTTTCATATTTACATGTCCAAATCTCTTATGCCAAAGCCAAGAATCATTATTCGAAGCAACTAAACAAAAATTATTCGAAAACTCATTTGTTTTTAAACATAATTAATATATATTATTTTTTTCTAAAACCTTGAAAAATTACATTTTCATAGATGAATCATAAATTAAGCATGCATCTTTTTCAAACACTATCTTATAACCTTTATCACATAATTGACTAATACTTAACAAGTTATGCTTTAAACCACTATCCAGGAATACCTCTTCAACAGTAGGGGTAGTGTTCTTACCGACCATGCCTATTCTGATGACTTTTCCTTTGTTACTGTCACCAAATATAACGGTTCTTCCATCTATATCTTGTTTGGAAGAGAGTAAGTTTGCATGGCCAGTCATGTGTTTAGAGCATCCGCTGTCAAGTATCCATCGTTCTCTTTTAGGTACCTATAAAATATGAATTGTGAATATGGTACCATTTTCATTGGGTCCGAAAGAGATTAGTGTTTGGGAAACCAAACCCAAAGTGAGTTTGATTTACCACCATAAGCAGGCTTATAATTAACAGAATTACAAACATTATGAACAAAAGAATTTATATAAGTAATCCTATCATTAAGACTCAGGTTTACTGGAACCCAAATATTTTTGCTCTGTCTAGTCGACTTTATTGTACCCTTCAGTCGACTGTGCTGTGAAGGCAGTCGGCTGGAAGGTGAAACTAGTCGACTTATAAGAGGTTATCGTCTCTTTGAATAAGACTCCATACCTCTGGACAGACGACCGAATTTAGGGGTCAGTCGCCTAGTCTGATATGAAAGATGACTATTTTCATGATTGAAAATAATTTTTGGGTTTTCAAAAAAAATCATCTAACTTCTTCTTCACACTAGAAACAGAATCAATATTATTACTACTAGTGTTATTAGAAGAATGACTTTTTTCAAGAATTTTTTGAAAACCAAGTCCAAACTTTTTATTAGATTGAACTTGATTTTGGAGAACTTCATTTAAATTATCTTTTCCTCTATTGAACTTAGATACATTTTTAGATATCTCTTCATAATTTTTCTTTAGAGATATAAGATCTATATCAAAGTTGGAAAGACGAGAATTTAAAGACTTGACTTGAACATTTAAATCAAGATTTTCTTGAGAAAGCGTTTGTTTGACTTTCTCTAGATTTTTAGCTCTTATCTTCTCCTTTTTTAGTTCTTGAAAAACTTCATTAAACGCTTATAATAAATCATCAGAGTCAATATTGTCACTTACAGCGTTTTGAGTAGCCATGAAGCACACGTTTGCAACTTCATTTGTTTCTTCATTCTCTTCTTCCGATGATGAGTCGCTATCATCCCAAGTTGCTTGATATGCCTTCTTGTTCTTCATGTACTTGTTCTTGGTGAAGTTGTCCTTCTTGAATTTAAAAATTTTCCTTTTTCATTTTGCATTCTCTAACGGACAATCCTTCTTCATGTGACCTGTTTTGTTACTTGAAACATGTAGGAAGTTCATTAGTATCCTTAAACTTAGAATTGAATTTACCTTTGCGAAGAAATTTCTTAAACTTTCTTGTGAACATGGCCATTTCTTCATCATCATCATCATCATCTTCTGAATCTGACATGGCTTTGAAAGCAAGAGTTTTTTTTTTGGCTTGTTGAGGTTCTAAACCCTTCTTGCATTCCTCCAATTGTACTTTGTATGCCATTAGATTTCCCATAAGATTCTCAAGAGATAGTTGTGTTAAGTCATTGGCTTCTTCTATAGCGGTGGTCTTCTTTTCCCATTCGGGGTTTAGGGCACGAAGAACCTTCCTCACCATCTCTGCTTGTGTATAGGTTTTGCCAAAAGCCACAAGCGAGTTTGTGATGTCGGTAAATCTTGTCATCATGTCCGATACATTTTCATTCTCCTTCATACGGAACATCTCAAACCTGTGAACAAGAACAAAAATTTTAGATTCTTTGATCTTATTTGTACCTTCATCAAGAGTATGCCATATTTGGTATGCCGTTGTTGCGTTTGACACATGGTTGAATTCTTCTTTGGTAAGTGTACAAAAGAGAGCATTCATCGCCTTTGCATTGTTAATGGTGTTGCTCTTCATGTCATCATTCCATTGTGCATAGGGAAGTGTAGGTACAGTATATTCTGTCTCGGTCATATTCCAAATCTCATAGTTGATGGATTGTAAGTAGATCTTCATTCTACATTTCCAGTAGTTATAGTTTGTTCGATCAAAGAGAGGTGGCCTTTGTGTGGATTGGCCTTCATGGTATTGACTTGCATTTGAAGTAGATGTCATTGCACTCAACCAGACTCCAATACCAAGTGTTGGATCTTGTAAGGAAGACAAATAATACTAGGGGGGTGAATAGTGTTGTATAAAAATTAAATAATAATTTGAACTTTTCACAACTGTTAAGTTGACTGTAAAAGAGAAATCAGTCGATGGAAGCATCAGATATAAGAGAGTTGATTAACTGAAGAACAACAAGTCTGTTAAGTCGACTTAGGGAGAAAACCAGTTGACTGACCAGACTCGATTTACAATAAAATTCAGAGAAAGTAAAATTGCAAGTTTAGAGAATTCAAACCACAGAGAATCAACAATGCAAACACCACGATATATCCTGGTTCGGTCCTCACAACCTACATTCAGTCCCCAAGTAACCCACTTGAGATTTTTCACTATTCTTAAATAATTACAAGAATACTATACGACCTTTGACAATATCTATGTCAAATCTGTAGACCTCTCTCACCACTAGAGAGAGCAAAACCCACTCTACAACCTAGAGTGAAACCGACTCTATACCAAGAGTCCTACTCTTCAACCGAGAGGACCACTCTCATAACCCGAGAGTGAAAAAAACAAAAAAATAAAGATTACAACAACCTAAAGCCTTGTTTTTTATTCTGCTTTTTGTTTGGAGGCTAAAGGTCAACTTCTAACTTCAGTCTAGAACAAAATCTTTGTTATATAAGAGTGAAATCAGAGAACCAAGTCTTAAAGAAAGTGCTTTTGAAAACTTGTTCTTTTTCTCTCAAATAAGCAAAATGACTTGATAATTATTAGGGAACCTTTTTCCAATTGGATTCTATACTCTATTTATAGGGTAAGAATCTCCTGGACGTTGAGAAATAGTTCCCCAACTGCCATAAAACGGCTGTAAGAATTTAAATTTGAAAAAAAAAATTTAACCTTCAGAAAACTGTAAAAAACTTCTTGAACAGTCGACTGGGTTGCCATATGAGTCGACTGGTTAGAGCTTAAGTGAGTTCAGTCAGTTTCGTACTAGAACAGTCGACTGCTTTTAAGAGTAAGTCGACTGGTACTTCAACAGCTGAACTTATACAAGCTTCATTTTGAAATTTTGATTTTGGAAAACTTTATTTTTGTTGAGGGGATGTGTGAGTGTGTGTGTGACAAGGCTTTTACAAGAATTCTAAGACACAAATATTACAAACAAAATTACAAGACACATGTTCATTTAACAAAACACTTTTGAAGCTCTTGAGAAGTCTTTGACTTGTGTCTTGATTTTGGGTCTTGAAATCGATCTTGTCTTTGTGGCTTGATATGGAGCTTTTAGAAGCCTTCATTGTATTGTGGCCTTGAACACTTTTGGTACACACTGCAAAAAAAAGATATGAATGATAAAACAACTGTGTATTGTGTTGTTGTCATCAAAACTAAGAATCTACACTTCTCCATTAAGCGGGTACCCTAACCCAATCTCAGCTCCATGACAAGCCCCATCCCCTCCGTTACGTGAGGAATTGACTTGCTTGGACCATTTCCCCCAACAACCGGACAGAGGAACTTCCTGGTGGTAGCCATTGACTACTTCATAAAGTGGGTCAAGGCAGAGCTGCTAACCTTCAGCACATTGCATAGGGTTCATCAATTCTTCTGGAAGATTATAGTTTATCGGTTTGGGATCCTCTGAACACTAGTCACCAATAATGGAACACGATTCACCAGAAAGGGATTCCTCAAGTTCTGCACCAGTCTAGAGGTTGAGCAGGGCTTCTCCTCTATGTCACAACCGCAGACCAATGACCAATTAGAGATTACCAATAGACAAATATTGGATGGCCTCAAGAAGAGACATGAAGAATCTCCGAAGGGGCTGTGGGTCGAGGAACTCCCAAGTGTACTCTAGTCTTACAAAACCATGAAGTGAATACCAACATGAGAATCTCCATTCAACATCACCTTTGGCACGGAAACACTTATCCCTTTAGAGGTCGGATTACCTTCCCCTCGCCTCCTCTCCTTCAATGAAGAGAAGAACTCGACCAACCTCCGGGGTAATCTTGACCTCATTGAAGAAGTACGAAAGATGTCTAACATCTGGATATACATCTATCAGTAGAGAGTGGAGAAATTCTACCACAAGAAGATCTACCCATCCGTCCTCTAAGAGGGGGATATCTTCCTTTCAAAGCTCGAAATATCCAACCCACTTAAGAAGGGAACACTTGCTCCAAACTGGGAAGGACCATACAAGGTCTCACAAGTGGTCCGCCCAAGAGCTTACTGGCTTGAAGACCTTGGAGGGAGAAGATACCACAGAGTTTAAATGCCGAACACCTGATAAAATACAACGAGGGCACTTAATGCCCTTGTCTAGCTAGTAGTTGTTTTTATTTTGTAATAAGGCCGAAAACTATAATGGTCAGAGTATGTAATAAAGGCTAGCCATCAAAGCAGCCACTTAGATTTATTTTTCAATAAAAAACTTAGTATTTTCTTTTGTAAAATTCTTGAACAATTTTCTAGATGCAAACATTGGGTTAGATGCCTGGCCTTCCCTTAAGCGACACCAATAACTCATTAAACTCCCCAAACAACAAGTTCGGAGTCCATACTCGTGGCTCGAAGCTGCTCTAGCACCTTGCAAGCAAGCATGTTCAGAGCTTAACTCACGACTCGATATGCTCCTAAAACTTGTTACAACAAACTTAGAGTCCATACTCATAGCTCGGAGTTGCTCTAGTAACTAGCAAGCAAGCAAGATCAACGCTCAACTAGCCACTCAATCTCCTCCTGAAACTCAAAACAACTTGTTCAATGTCCATACTCGTGGCTTAGAGTTGCTCTAGCAACTTGCAAGCAAACAAGTTCAGAGCTCTACTCGCCACTCGATTTGCTCATGAACTCATTAACAACTTATTCGGAATCCATACTCATGGTTCGAAGTCGCTCTAGCAACTTGCAAGCAAGCAACTTCAAATATTAACTCGACACTCGATTGCTCCTGAAACCTAAAACAACTTGTTTGGGGTCCATACTCGTGGTTCATAGTTGCTCTAGGAACTTGCAAGCAAGCAAGTTCAGAGCTAAACTCACCACTCGATTTGCTCCTGAAACTTGTTAACAACTTGTTCTGAATCCATACTCATGGATCGGAGTTGATCTAGCATCATGCAAGCAAGAAAGTTTAGATATCAACTCGCCACTCGATTGTTCCTGAAAATCAAAACAACTTGTTCGGGGTCCATACTTGTGGTTCATAGTTGCTCTGGGAATTTGCAAGCAAGCAAGTTCAGAGCTCAACTCGCCACTTGATCTGCTCCTGCAACTCGTTAACAACTTGTTCAGAATCCATACTTGTGGATCAGAGTTGATCTAGCATCTTGCAAGCAAGCAAGTTTAGAACTCAACTTTCCACTCGATCTGCTCCTAAAACTCAAAACAACTTGTTCGGAGTCCATACTCGTGGCTCAAAGTTGCTCTAGAAACTTGTGAGCAAGCAAGTTCAGAGCTTAAATTGTGACTCGATCTGCTCCTAAAATTCGTTAACAACATGTCTGGAGTCTATACTCGTGGCTCGGAGTAGCTCTAGAAACTTGCAAGCAAGCCAGTTCAGAGCTCAACTCACGACTTGATCTTCTCCTGAAACTCGTTAACAACCTATTTGGAGTCCATACTAGTTAGCAACATGGAAGCGAGCAAGTTCAGAGCTCATCGCCACTCATTCTTCTTTTAAAGAAAAAAAAACAACTTGTTTGGAGTCCATACTCGGGGCTCAGAGTTGCTCTAGCAACTTGAAAACAAGCAAGTTCAGATCTTAACTCGCCACTCACCCAACTTGTGAAACTCGTTAACACTCTAAAACAACTTGTACGGAGTTCATACTCATGGCTCGAAGTTGCTTTGACCACTTACAAACAAGCAAGTCCATAACTCAACTCGCCATTCAAAACGACTCTCATAACTCGTGGACTACCTTGATAAGCAAGTATGGAGTCTAGCCCCTCCTTAGTGCTAATCCAGCAACTTGCCAAGATAAGGATGCGAGGGGTCCAGATCTCTTCCAGAGCTGCCCTTACAACACAACGACTATAAAACATAGAGCTACAACTTAAAGGAGACAAGAGACAGTGCTTGAACACTTAGAAAAAATTCATTTCAAATCAACATTTCATTACAAATCCAAAAGATACATAAAAAAACAAAGATCAACAAATTAACAAGTCTCCTTCAGAGTTATCTTTACCCCCTTCCAGGTAAGGGGATGTTCTGGTTGAGGGACACGGGTCGCTTATGGTTCCCTCTTACCACAGAGAAACCACCATGATCTTTTGAATGTGTAGTGCCCCGAATTTCAATAATAGAAATAAAAGACACAACTTCAGAGTCTTTACTTCAATGTAATCCAAACACAGTATAAACACGGGGAAAATTACAACCTTTCTTTACAAAAGCTCTTTATTAAAATGCACAGCAGAAAATTAAACACATTTATTACAATACATCTCAACATTTAACTTCAGTCATCTCGAAGTCTCAAGCCACTTACTCGCAAACCTTGCAAAACTGACCAGATAAATGGGCACATCAGTTGAACACAATTGACGTAATACTATCATAATTATAAACCTCCAAAGTCTCACAATCACAAACTTTCCACACAACATAAAATTAAACAATGATAAAAGAATCATTAAATGAACAAGTGAAACTACACTAAATGAATAAGCGTGTGTCGGGAAAACAAAGGAAACGTGCATAAAATAATGTTCAAGAAAACACAATGCACACGATGCACACTAATATATACTTGTTTGGATTCTATGCATGTCATACTACATAGGTTTGAGAGAAAACCTTTAGCGTTCACCACATTTTAGGGTTCAATATCTCGCCATGAAAACTACATTAGTGACAGAAACAAGATAAGACACTCCGTGAATAGACCCCAGTCCCGGTACGCAACCCGGCAAGTTGTACAAGTGCAAACACGCAAGCATCCCGCAAGCATCACTCTAACTCTAGAGAATCACCTCTCTACCGTATACCCCGCGAATAGGCCTGCCGACCCTCAATGCGCAGATACACCGTACATTCCATCATAAGCCTGCCGACCCTCGACATGCGAACATACCAAATATGTCTCACTTCTAGACATTCCGCGAATATGCCTGCTGACCCTCAATGCGCGAACATACTAGAGAGACACAACAAATACATAGTCTTGGAATACATCCATTCGACTGACAATAGAGCCCATACTTACGTTGCCCAAGTTCTGTCACAACTCCCAACTTAGTGTCTGTCCTTAGATTTGTAATGATAATAACCTGAGTCACCTAGAACTAGTTCTACCCTACCCGACTTCACTTGCCAATCTAGGAACACTAGCCTCTCAGGCTAATTTCCTACAATCAAAATATCCACTACCGGTACTCTTGGGTTCGCTCAGTATCTAGTGTTCCCAACTCAATGCCTCAAGCGTCCATCCAGGGTTCTCACAATAACCCTAATCACAATCAAAAACCCCACTTGGTTCGATCATTCAAAATATTCTTTATATTCTTTTTTATGAAAAACTACTTTTTTCCCACATCACCACGGCTGTGAATAAAAATCTTAAACATGGAATACTTTAATCCAAAATAAGCATTTGTACATTCAATAATCTCTTCATTATTCACATTTCCTTTTAATAAACCGTTATTACCATAAAAGACTCTTTCTTATATGGAAACCAAATCAAATACACAAAATCCTTTAAATTCCACTTTTAAATCTCATTTTCCATAAATACATAAAACTCAATAAATTTCTTTTTAATCCAATCAACTTAAACTGAAACAAGTCTTTTTATTGTCTGGAATCTCATCCTTAAAATATAAAGTTCTTTAGATCTAAAAATCTGAAACATCACTTCTTTAGAAAATGAAAATAAACCCTCTTTAAATCCCATATTTCCATCTTTAAATATTGGAACATATATCCCCACAAAACAGAGAATTTTGCCTATAACAAAAATATAGATTTGCACTATCAAAATTATTATTTGATCACATTAAATATGAAGCTAGATTCCCACAAAACATGAAATTCGCACATTCGAAACTTGATCAAAGAATCAGTTAAACCCAGCGCCAACAACCACGCGCTAGCCAACAAGTCCAAACCACAACCCTGTCATCTTGATTCAAAGAATCAACATGAATAGTTTCAGACCCGAATCTACTGTTCGATCCCAACCCTAACCCTAGGGTTTCTACTTTGACTCTTTTGCAATATACACATCTTATCATGTTCAAACAATAAAAATTCATCATATAAAAAGTTATTTAGTATTAAAATAGTGAATAAACCCTAAAAATCTCATCATTAAATGATCAACATGAATTCTAAGAACATATGACAAGTTCTAATCATCTACAACAATTTATGGGTTCATTAAATCACTTTCTATAAATAAAAACTTGATCTTTCATGCTGTTGCTGCTAAATTTGGTGTGAGGGCAAACAGATAGTATTTGTGGATTCTTAGGAAAATTGAATAGTAAACCTGTATACCCGTTCCATCGGGGTTCTGACCATCGCTCCCGCCGTACACCTGCAAGAAGTGCGAGACACCGGGGTTGTTCCCGGCGATGCACCCTCCGACGCTCAAGTCAGTAATCAGGGAAGATTATGAAAGAGCGCAAAAACTGGAGAAAGATTGATTACCTCTTAATGGAGATGGATGGGGGGTATTTATAGGCATCTTTGGAACTGGATTAGGAATGTAATCCCCGTGATCTGATAAGGAATATACTCCTTGTGAACAGATTAGGAATGTAATCCCTAATTCCCAGTGGAGGGATAGGCGTGAATCAGGGCCGTTGATCAGGATCTAATCAGAAACCCTAATTCTACCCCTCTAGATTGGACTTTCTGCTGGTTGAAAACCGCACCCGATTGAGGTGGATCCGTTTATGGGTTATTGGATCTTAGACTAAAAGATCCAGTACCCATCTCAGATCCAATGGTAGGTAAAATTATCGTTTTACCCCTGGTCTTCAAGATTCGTGCCCGATTTGGACGGTCCCGATTAAACCCCATTTTTAGCCATATCACGAGCCCCCCACTCCCAAAGACTGAGTTTGATCAGCCTTTGAGGAGTAGTTTTACTGTTTTAATGGCTAGCGGAGTTGTATCGGAGCCCAAATGGAAGTTTTTGAATCTTGAAGGAGATAGTGAGGCGCTTTTTCAAGTGGATTGAACTCTGAGTCGCTCCTGAGCTCTTATGGTCATGTGGTGTTCTTGTAGGAATATCTTTTCAACTTAGCGAAGTGCCAATTCGTCGCTCTGGGGCCTCAGAAGATTGTTCTTGGCAATAATTGCTTGTTTGGAAACTAGAAGATGCTTCCCAACTCTACAACTGCTTTCCAGGAGTTCGCCCTTGTCCCTCCGAATTTTTAATTGTTTTTTCGCGATTTCTTGGTGTAATGGCTCGGCCGTTTTCCTTCGTTGAGGGGCATACATGCTTGTATCACACTTCTGACCCCTTCCAGAGCTCGCTGGCCAGGGGGCCGAGGTCTGTGGGTGGTTCGACGCTCCTTTCCTACGAGGAGAGGGACCTCAGCTTGGCCATGACTGCTGAGAGGGAGTTCGGCGAGGTCCGAGGGCTAATCTTTCCTCGTAATAGGGTCGGTGCCAAGAGCACTCGGCAGCTGGTGCCGAACCCCAAATTTTTCCCGATAATGGGGTCGGTGTCAAGAGCGCTCGGCAGCTGCTGCCGAACTCCAATTTTTTCCCCATAACGGGGTCGGTGTTAAGAGCGCTCGACAGCTGGTGCCGAACTCTGATTTTTTCTCCATAACGGGGTCGGTGTCAAGAGCGCTCGGCAGCTGGTGCCGAACCCCAAATTTTCCCTCATAATGGGGTCGGTGTCAAGAGCACTCGGCAGCTGGTACCGAACTCCGATTTTTCCTCCATAACGGGGTCGGTGTCAAGAGCGCTCGGCAGCTGGTGCCGAACCCCAAAATTTCCCCCATAACGGGGTCGGTGTCAAGAGCGCTCGGCAGCTGGTGCCGAACCCCGATTTTTTCCCGTAACTGGGTCGATGTCAAGAGCACTCGGCAGTAGGTGCCGAACTCCGATTTTTTCCCGTAACTGGGTCGGTGTCAAGAGCGCTCGGCAGCTGGTGCCGAACCTCAAATTTTCCCCCATAACGGGGTCGGTGTCAAAAGCGCTCGGCAGCTGGTGCCGAACCCCAAATTTTCCCCCATAATGTGGTCGGTGTCAAGAGCGCTCGGCAGCTGGTGCCGAACTTGGATTTTTCCTCCATAACGAGATCGGTGTCAAGAGCGCTCGGCAGCTGGTGCCGAACCCCGATTTTCCCCCGTAACTGGGTCGGTGTCAAGAGCGCTCGGCAGCTGGTACCGAACCCCAAATTTTCCCCCATAGCGGGGTCGGTGTCAAGAGCGCTCGGCAGCTGGTGCCGAACCCCAAATTTTCCCCATAACGGGGTCGGTGTCAAGAGCGCTCGGCAGCTGGTGCCGAACCCCAATTTTTCCCCGTAACTGGGTCGGTGTCAAGAGCGCTCGGCAGCAGGTGCCGAACTCCGATTTTTCCCCGTAACTGGGTCGGTGTCAAGAGCGCTCGGCAGCTGGTTCTGAGGTCCATAACTTGTCATTTTTTGGTGTAGGAGTTTGTGGCTTCTGCGCGCCTTCTAAACTTCTGACTGCTCCGACAGATGAGACGTTCATTTAATGCAGTGACCTCTGAGCTTTTGTCAGATGGGACAGTAATTAATGCTGCGTATGGCTTAGCATGGTAAACAAGGCGACGATTGAGGTGGCTTTTGTCGTTTTGCGTGAATGGGTCGGTAGTACAAGCCCATTAACCTCGTTTGGCGCGCCTTTCTCTATAAAACCCCACCCCCTCTCTCATTTCTCACTTCTTCTCTTTTGCTCAGACGATTTTTTTTGCTTAAGCGAGTACTTTCGGTTGTCGACGTTCGTTTTCCGGCGAAGTTTTCCGGTAGCTAACCTTTCAAGGTAATTTATACTTAGTTTATTCCATAAACTATGTCTCTTGCTTCTGTCTCCGAGTCGATCTCTTGGTTTGAGCCCTCCCTTGAGGTTGTCGAAGATTCAACTCCAACTAAGGGCAAGAAGGTGTTCGGCAAGGATTCGATTGTGGAGGATCCGAAGCGTATGGGGGAGTTCGGAAGACTGCCGGGGCAGCTGACCGGGCTTCACAGAGTTCGGGAGCTTCCGGAGGATCAAGCCGAGCGAATTGTTCACGGGAGGGGGAGGTCCTTCGAGGAGAACGCAGCGAGGGAGACGACGGAGGCGGATGAGACGGTGTCGATCCTTTGCAAAGAGGACTTGGGAGTGATCCGGGACTGCTTCCAGATCCCGGATGAGTACGAGCTCATGTTGCCGGGTCCCGGGGTTAGGGCCAACTCGCCGCTGCCAGTGACCATGTGTTGCTGGCCGATCGACGCCTTCATCGCCGGGGCTCTGCTACCTCTCCATACGTTCGCTGTCACTGTGCTGAGTTGGTTCGGGGTCAGCCCCATCCAACTCATGCCGAACGCATGGAGAGTGATAAATGGCTTCGTACTTCACTGCCAAGCTGCAGGGATCGAGCCACAGCTGAACGTGCTTCGGACACTCTATCGGCTACATCAAGGGAACAAGTCGGAGTACCGGTATTATTTGGCTCCGAGGCATGGCAGCAGGCTCGTCATATGCCCCGACTCTCCATCAAGCATTGGCGGGAGAAGTTTATGATAGTACGGAGTCCGGAGGCCTGGCCGATCCCCTCTGGTTGGGTGGAAGGGGTGCCGAAGAGGGCGAGGGCGCTGCCCAAGCTTCGTGTTGAAGAAGAAGAGGCAGTCCGGACTCTCCTCGATCGGCCGAAGTACGATTGGAAGGAGCTGACTGAGGACGTCCTGTACAAGGGAGGGCTCTGCCGCGTAGATCCCAGTACGCGGCCTCTGTTATGTTTTATTTTTCGTACCTTCTCGTAATTTGTATTGTGTTAACCAAATTTGTTTTTAATGTAGAGACGATGGATTACGATGCAGTGTTGGCTCTCAGGGCTGGGCTCGCCAGCAAGGCGCCGAAGAAGCGCAAGAGGGTCGCGACCAAGTTGCTGACCCCAAAGGCTCCGAGGATCGCTGCCTCGGTCGAGGAGGTGGAGACCCTCGACAGCCCGGTCGTCGTCGGTGCAGGGACCTCGGCATCAGCTGGGGTCGGCGAGTTCCCTATTGCCGCTGCCCTCGGAATGATGACGCCACCGCTGACGGTGGCAGCCGAGGAGCTCCTGACGGAAGAGCATAAAAGGATCCACATTTCGGACTGGCAAGTCCGGAAGCACGATGGATTCCTCTGCAACACACTGGCGAGCATGCAGGCCGTCAAGCACCTCGCCACGCCGAAGAACCGAGCCGCCATGGAGGCCGGACAAGAAGGCGACGATGTCATCGAGATTGCTCGTTCGGCGGTTTCGGTAAGTGCTGGTTTTTTGCGGTTGTTGAATTTCTTTAGCCATAATTTTTCTAACTCTTTCAGTCCTTATTTCTTTGTCGCAGATCATCATCCACTTCGGACACCTCACCGAGAGGTTGACAGCTCTGGAGAAGGAGCTGAAGCAGGAGTCCGACCAGGCTCGGAATGAGAAGGCTCGGATGTCGAATGAGCTTGATAAGCTTCGCGTCGAGCACGAAGGGAGGGCGGCGAGGATCGGGCACCTCAAGGCCGAGGTGGCGAAGCTGGAGGGTGACCTTCTTCATCAGAAGGAGGAGGCGGCCAAGCAGTTGGCCGAAGCTGAGGAGGCCAAGGCGGTGGCGGTGAAGGCGGCAGAGGACGCGACCTTGGCGAAGGCGCAAGGGTTCCTCGTCCAGAACATGGCCAAAGCTTATGCCAAAGCCGTCGCCTGGGTGTCGAAGGAGTACCCAGAAGTGGACGTCTCGGGATGGAGGCTGTTCCCAGGCCACGTCGAGGGCTTCGACCCCGAATCAGAGGGGGAAGAAGAAGAAGGGGAGGACGAAGCCGTGGCCGAGGTTGAAGTCACCGGCGAGGTCCCCAGGACCGTGGTTACCCCTTTGGCTGTGGTGCCCCCCTCGGAGAAGTCGACCCCAACTCGCTCTCGCCGCCCGGGGAAAGAGGTCGCGCCTTGACTCCGCTCTTCTTTCTTTTTGAAATGTAATGCCTAATAGCGGAATGGCCACCGCCGTTTTGAAATGAATGAAAAACTAACTTTTGGGTTCGGCTCTGTCTTTTTTGGTTCGACTGTGTCTTTTCTGTACTTGAATTGTTCAAAGTTTTTTCAAAAATTCTTGAAGTGTTGGACTTCGGCAGTGTTTGAAATTTTGTTCTGTCTCGACTTCTTTTCAGCTCGCGGTGGTAGCTCAAGACATCGAGCCCACTCGCTCGGGCGACAACGCTCGAGCCGAGGCTGGCTTAGGGGCGGCGAGGCTTTGCTTGGCGAGGTGCCGAGAGCGGCTTTATGAAGTCGAGCTGGGATTGCGCCGAGCCAAAAGCGAGCGGAACCATCTTCAGCTCGTCCTAGGTCGGCGAGACAGCGAGATCCGGCGTCTGGAGAGCAGGATCGCCGAGATGACTCCTACAGGAGAGGACGAGGGTTCGCCGACCGCCTTCAGCAACGGGCTTCGGATCCAGTGCATTCGGCACAATTTGTCAAAGATAATGGCAGAGAGGGACGACCTGCTTTCCGAGATCCGCCACCTGCAGGCTGTAGAGACGGAGCTTCGGAAGGAGGGAGAGGACCTGATGGCCGAGGTGGCCAAGCTGACGACCGAACGTGACGAGCTGACGGCCGAGGTCGATGCACTGAAGAGAGTGACAGTAGACAAGAGTATCGAAGTTACTCATCTTCGGCGTCTTATAGCTAGTCGCTCTGGTGTGCCGGACTCCGCGATACCCCCTCGCTTCTAGGTCAATGTCAAGGATGACTCGTTGCGAGACCGGATCTCAGAGCTGGAGGCAGAGGTGGCTCGTCTCAAACCGCGTTCGGGACCAATCAACGTCAGGAGCACCTCGTGTACTCGCGCAGAGAGTGATCGGGGCATCACGTTTTACGAGATGGCGACCTGTCTACCTCTCGGCCATCCAAGCCCGGGGGATGCCCAAAGCTCGGTGGCCATTTCGTCGAGCGGGGCATCCGTCGGTGCGGCAGCTAGGAGCAGTGCCGATGGCACATCCCAATTTGCCGGATTGGGGTCGAGCTCCGGAGATAAACGTCGTCGCCCTCGAGTGTATTTGAAGCGGAATGCCCCGGTGCCACGGAAGCACTGAAGACCTCGTTTTTGGGAGCTTTTGTATTTAGCCTAAGTGTAATAAGTCGGCATTGTAACTTTTACTTTTCAACGCCTTGTAATCTTGCTGTATGGAAAAGTCGCTTTGTACTGTATCCCAATTATTAATAATATTTTTTCTCAAACTTGCATGTCCTTTGTAGCTTTGTGTAGTCGTTTTATTTGCGGCTGTGTTCATCACGCCGAGGTCCCTGAGTCGGCCTCCTGCTCGTCCGCGGATCGGCGAGATGAGCGTTCGGCCAGTGGTGCCGAGCTACGCTTCGGCTGCCTAATCTTGCGAACTTGCGAGATGAGCTGAACTTCACTTAATAGTGGGCTCGAAGAACGCGATCGGGCTAAGTGTTCGACTCTGGACCTTTGCTTAGAGTGGTTCGGCGGTTGTGGGAGTAATTCCGAATGGCGAACTACTTCTAGCTCGCTTAGAAGCGGACTTGCAAAGTAGAATCGAGCCATGTGTTGGACTCCGAACCATCGTTAGATTAGTTCAACGGTTGTAGGAGCAATTCTGAATGGCGAACTACCTATAGTTCGCTTATGAGCGAACTTGCGAAGTAGAATCGAGCCAAGTGTTGGACTCCGAACCATCGTTAGATTAGTTCAACGGTTGTAGGAGCAATTCCGAATGGCGAACTACCTCTAGTTCGCTTAGGAGCGAACTTGCGAAGTAGAATCGAGCCAAGTGTTGGACTCCGAACCATCGTTAGATTAGTTCAACGGTTGTGGGAGCAATTCCGAATGGCGAACTACTTCTAGCTCGCTTAGGAGCGAACTTGCGAAGTAGAATCGAGCCAAGTGTTGGACTCCGAACCATCGTTAGATTAGTTGAACGGTTGTAGGAGCAATTCCGAATGGCGAAATACCTCTAGTTCGCTTAGGAGCGAACTTGCGAAGTAGAATCGAGCCAAGTGTTGGACTCCGAACCATCGTTAGATTAGTTCAACGGTTGTAGGAGCAATTTCGAATGGCGAACTACGTCTAGCTCGCTTAGGAGCGAACTTGCAAAGTAGAATCGAGCCGAGTGTTGGACTCCGAACCATCGTTAGATTAGTTCAACGGTTGTAGGAGCAATTCCGAATAGCAAACTACCTCTAGTTCGCTTAGAAGCGAACTTGCGAAGTAGAATCGAGCCAAGTGTTGGACTCCGAACCATCGTTAGATTAGTTCAACAGTTGTGGGAGCAATTCCGAATGGCGAACTACTTCTAACTCGCTTAGGAGCGAACTTGCAAAGTAGAATCGAGCCAAGTGTTGGACTCCGAACCATCGTTAGATTAGTTCAACGGTTGTAGGAGCAATTCCGAATGGCGAACTACCTCTAGTTCGCTTAGGAGCGAACTTGCGAAGTAGAATCAAGCCAAGTGCTGGACTCCGAACCATCGTTAGATTAGTTCAACGGTTGTAGGAGCAATTCCGAATGGCGAACTACATCTAGTTCACTTATGAGCGAACTTGCGAAGTAGAATCGAGCCAAGTGTTGGACTCCGAACCATCGTTAGATTAGTTCAACGGTTGTAGGAGCAATTCTGAATGGCGAACTACTTCTAGTTCGCTTAGGAGCGAACTTGCAAAGTAGAATCGAGCCAAGTGTTGGACTCCGAACCATCGTTAGATTAGTTCAACGGTTGTAGGAGCAATTCCGAATGGCGAACTACTTCTAGCTCGCTTAGGAGTGAACTTGCGAAGTAGAATCGAGCCAAGTGTTAGACTCCGAACCAGCGTTAGATTAGTTCAACGGTTGTAGGAGCAATTCCGAATGGCGAACTACCTCTAGTTCGCTTAGGAGCGAACTTGCGAAGTAGAATCGAGCCAAGTGTTGGACTCCGAACCAGCGTTAGATTAGTTCAACGGTTGTAGGAGCAATTCCGAATGGCGAACTACCTCTAGTTCGCTTAGGAGCGAACTTCCAAAGTAGAATCGAGCCAAGTGTTGGACTCCGAACCATCGTTAGATTAGTTCAACGGTTGTGGGAGCAATTCCGAATGGCGAACTACTTCTAGCTCGCTTAGGAGCGAACTTGCGAAGTAGAATCGAGCCAAGTGTTAGACTCCGAACCAGCGTTAGATTAGTTCAACGGTTGTAGGAGCAATTCCGAATGGCGAACTACCTCTAGTTCGCTTAGGAGCGAACTTGCAAAGTAGAATCGAGCCAAGTGTTGGACTCCGAACCATCGTTAGATTAGTTCAACGGTTGTGGGAGCAATTCCGAATGGCGAACTACTTCTAGCTCGCTTAGGAGCGAACTTGCGAAGTAGAATCGAGCCAAGTGTTGGACTCCGAACCATCGTTAGATTAGTTCAACGATTGTAGGAGCAATTCCGAATGGCAAACTACCTCTAGTTCGCTTAGGAGCAAACTTGCGAAGTAGAATCTAGCCAAGTGTTGGACTCCGAACCATCGTTAGATTAGTTCAACGGTTGTAGGAGCAATTCCGAATGGCGAACTACTTCTAGCTCGCTTAGGAGCGAACTTGCGAAGTAGAATCGATTCAAGTGTTGGACTCCGAACCATCGTTAGATTAGTTCCACGGTTGTAGGAGCAATTCCGAATGGCGAACTACCTCTAGTTCGCTTAGGAGTGAACTTGCGAAGTAGAATCGAGCCAAGTGTTGGACTCCGAACCATCGTTAGATTGAAGAGTTGAAAGCAGAGTGATGTAGACAATGGTAAAATATGAAAAAACTTTCTTTATTAACGACTAATAGTCGGCTGCTTCTAAAGTTGCTAGCCGTTATTACAAGGGAAAAAATGAAAGAAAATCATTACAAGTAATAGGAGAGGAACGGTTCGACAACTTGAAATACTTAGAGGGGAATTGGTGCTTTCTCTTGTTATTTTAAGAGATGGTCGGCATTCCATGTCCTGGGGATCTCCCTGCCTTCGAGATCTTCTAGTCTGTATGTGCTGGGGCGGACTACTTTGGAGATCTTGTAAGGTCCCTCCCAATTCGAGGCCAATTTGCTCTTCTGACCCAGGAATGAGATGGCTAACTTCCTGAGGACCAGGTCCCCTTCCTTGAGGTCCGTCGGGCGGACTCTCTTGTTGTATGCCAACTCGATCCTTCTCCGGTAGCTTTGTTGACGAATGGTAGCTCTTTCTCGGATCTCATCTATCTGGTCTAGACTTGCTCGGAGCTCTCTGGCATTGTGCTCTTCTTCATAAGCTATTAGACGAGGAGAAGATATTCCGACTTCTAGGGGGATGATGGCCTCGGACCCATAGGTGAGATTGAATGGACTCTTCTTGTGGGGGTCCTTTTTGTGGTGCGGTAATTCCACAGCACGTTGGGGAGCTGATCAACCCATAAGCCTTTGGAACATTTTTCCAGTCTCTTCTTAATGCCGGAGAGGATCTGATGGTTAGCATTTTCGACTTGGCCATTCGATTGGGGGTGAGAAACGGAGGAGAACCGATGTTGGATGGCAAGGTCTTCGCACAGAGCTCGGAAGGTGGCCCCGGTGAACTGGGTTCCGTTGTCTGTTATCAGGACCCTAGGGATGCCGAATCGGCAGATCACGCTCTTCCAAAAGAACTGAACAACCTTGTTCTCGGTGATTGTGGCCAAGGGCTCGGCCTCTATCCATTTTGAAAAGTAGTCGATCTTCACGACTAAGAATTTGAACTGTCCAGGAGCTGGCGGAAATGGTCCTAGTAAATTCATCCCCCACATTGCAAAGGGGATTGGACTTGATAGAGAAGCGAGTGGAGCTTGTGGGAGGCATCGGATATCGGAGTACTTCTGGCAGGAGCTGCATTGCCGAACGTGTCGTTCGGCGTCTCGTAAGAGAGTGGGCCAGAAATATCCGTAATTCAACACTTTGCGGGCAAGAGCTCTGGACCTCGAGTGTGCCCCGCCGATGCCCTCATGAAGTTCTTACAGGGCGTAGTCGGCTTGCCCGGGGGAGAGGCATCTCAGGTAAGGCCGGCCGTCTACCTGTGTGAAGGAGCGTTTATATAGGATACCTCCGATTAGTGTGTAACGCTCGGCTCGGGTTCTAACTCTTTGTGCTTCCTTAGGATCTTCGGGGAGGAGCCCGTCCCTCAAGAATTCGACGAGGGGTTTCATCCAATTGTCTTCGAGCAGGACAGGCAACGTCTCTATAGAGTCGAGAGTTTCGTCCTCTATGCTTGGCTTCAGAAGGACTTCTATCAAAACGGTCTGCTTGAGACCTTGAAGGGAAGAGGAGGCTAGTTTGGAGAGGGCGTCGGCCTGAGCATTTTCTTCTCAGGGGATTCTTTGGATGAGGGCTTCTTCAAACAGTGCCATGAGGCTCTTGACTTTGGCTAAGTACTTAACCATCCTGTCATCACGTGCTTCGTACTCGCCGAGAACTTGATTCACGACTAGCTGAGAGTCACTGAAGATCCGGAGGCGCTGCGCCCCTGCATTTCGGGCCATTCCAAGGCCGGCTATGAGTGCCTCGTATTCAACTTCGTTGTTCGAGGCTTTGAAGTTTATACGGAGGGAGTATTGGAGGATGAAGTCATCTAGGCCTGCCAGAATGACCCCTGCCCCGCTTCCCTCATTGCAGGAGGATCCGTCCACATAAACTGACCAGATGGGTGGTCCCTTCACTGTTTGGCTGGACTCGGGGATGGTGCTCTCAACTATGAATTCTGCTAAGGCCTGAGCCTTGATCGCGATCCGAGGCTGATAAGTTATATCGTGCTGGCTCAGCTCAATAGACCACTTCATAAGGCGGCCCGAGGTCTCTGGCTTGTGGAGGACCTGCTTCAGTGGCTGGTCGGTAAGAACGACCACCGAATGGGCCTGAAAATATGGGCGAAGCTTTCTTGCGGCCATCACCAGGGCATAAGCCATCTTTTCTATCTTCGGGTATCGGAGCTCAGAGTCCCAAAGCACCTTGCTCACACAGTAGATGGGCTTCTGAGCCTGGTCTTCTTCCCTCACTAAAACTGCACTGAGGGTCTGCTCGGAGGGTGCCAGGTCTGAGGGCCTTGAAGAAAGGGAGGCATTTCTCCCCAGACTTCTAGAGAAAGCACCCAATGGCGGCTAAGCGGCCTGTTAACCTCTGGACTTAACATTTTTGGGAGGGGCCATGTCTAATATGGCCTTGATTTTCTTAGGGTTTGCTTCAATTCCTCGTTGGCTAACCATGAAACCGAGGAACTTCCCTGAAGAGACTCCGAACGCACACTTGTTCGGATTGAGTCTCATGCTGTGCTTTCTCAGAATGTCAAACGCTTCTTGGAGGTCGGTCACATGATCGGCACCTCGGATGCTCTTTACAAGCATGTCGTCAACGTATACCTCCATATTACGGCCGATTTGAGCTTGGAAAACCTTGTTGACGAGGCGTTGGTATGTGGCTCCTGCGTTCTTCAGACCGAAGGGCATAATCCTGTAGCAATAGAGGCCCTGATCGGTCACGAATGATGTCTTCGGGATATCCGGGGGGAACATCCGGATCTGGTTGTAGCCTGAGAAGGCGTCCATGAAGCTAAGGAGTTCATGTCCCGAGGTGGCATCAATCAAAGTGTCAATACTCGGAAGAGGGAAGGGATCCTTGGGGCAGGCCTTGTTGAAATCAGTAAAATCAATACAAATCCTCCAAGTCCCATTGGACTTCTTCACCATTACTACATTTGACAACCACTCGGGATAGTTCACCTCTTGTATGAACCGGGCCTTCAAGAGCTTGTCCACCTCCTCTTTAATAGCTAGCTGGCGCTCGGGGGCAAACTTGCGCCTCTTCTGCTGAACCGGTTTGGATCCCGGAACAACGCTGAGGTGGTGGACTAGGAGCTCTTCGGAAATTCCGGGCATGTTTGCAGCTGACCAAGCGAAGAGGTCTTGGTTCCTTCGGATGCAATGTACAATGTCCGAGTATAGGACGGATGGGAGGGTCTTGCTAACAAAGAACTTGCGAGTTGGATCCTGCTCAGAGAAGAGTACTTTCTCCAACTCATCCACCGGCTCGGACGTCGGTCGAGCAGCATCTTGGGGGATTTCCAGAGTTTCTAAGGAGAGGACCGAGGGTAGAGGTCATGTAACACTTACGGGCCATTTCCTAATTGCTCCTTACCTCCCCTACTCCGGCCCGAGTGGGAAATTTCATCTTAAGATGGTATGCTGAAGGAACGGCTTCCAGAGCTGCTAGGCCGGGTCGGCCTAGAATGACATTGTAGGCTGTAGGGACATCCACAACCATAAAATCCATCGCCTCCGTTCGAGTAGTAGGAGTTTTGCCAGCGGTTACGTCGAGGGTGATTACCCCTTCGATAGTCACTGGCACTCCTGTGAACCCATGGAGCGTGTATCCGGCGGGCTTGAGTCTATCTCGGGAGACCTTTAGACCTTTGAAAGCGGTGAGGAAGAGGATGTTAACAGAGCTGCCGTTGTCTACTAGGATCCTCTCCACTTTAAAGTTTGCCATGTGGAGGCTGATGACGAGTGCGTCACAATGAGGGGTGCAGACACCTTCAAGATCTTCGTCTGAGAACGTGACGGGCACTCCGAGGCCTTTGGGAGGAGGGATGGCTCGGACCGAGTTGACTTCTCTTATAAATGCCTTCCGAGAGGAGTTTGAGGAGCCCCCCATTGGGCCCCCATGAATGAGGTGGAGGACTCGCTCTTCCTCGAAGTCGGGGGTCTCTTCTCGTTCCGGACGCTTGTTAGCCCCCCGAGGCAGGGGAGGAAGTTCGGCTCGGTCCTTTCTTACGAACCTGGTCAGCTGCCCCCTCTGGAAGAGGGCTTCTATCTCACTCTTCAAGGCCCGACAATCGTTGGTGTCGTGGTCGTGGTCCCGATGATAATGGCACCATTTGTCCTTATCCCTTCTTTTGCTGGGGGTGTTCATTTTTGGAGCAGGGGGTATGATTCCTTCTTTCTCAACTTCCATCAAGATGGTAGAGACGTTGGTGGTGAGAGGAGTAAATTTCTCGAATTTGGGGGGAGGTCGGCGCTGGCCGGCATTATCCTTCTGGAGCTTCTTTGCTCCTTCATCTTCTGTTCCCATCCTCTTAAACCCGGCGGAAGACCCCTCCAAGTTGGGGCGGTGCTCGGCTTCTTCGGCCCGAATGTACTTTTCGCTTCAGAAGAGGAGGTCGGAAAAGTTCTGTGGGGGCTTCTTGGCGAGGGAGGAGCGGTGGTTGGCATTGAGGACATTAGATTGAAATGCTGCCGCAGCGACCGACTGGTCGAGGGATGCTATAGACCGGGCTTCAGCTGTGAACCTCTTCACATAGTCTCTCAACTTCTCACCCTTCTTCTGGTGGAGGTACAGTAGCGAGATGCTGGTCTTCTTAGTTCTTTGGCTACTTACAAAATGGGTGACGAATAGGGTCTCAAATTGCTCGAAAGAGAATATTGAGGAGGGGGCAAGGCGAGAGTACCATTCTCGAGCTGGACCCTTGAGAGTTATGGGGAAGGTTTTACAGAGCAGAGCATCGGAAGCTTGGTGGATGAGCATTAGGGTCTTGAAGCTATCGATGTGATCGACGGGGTCGGTCTCCCCGGAGTAGGTCTCAAATTGAGGGGGTTTGAAGCCGATTGGCACAGGTGCATCCATTATGGTTCGGGAGAAAGGAGGCCTGCTAGGACGAAGGGTCCTTCCTCTAAGTTCTTCTTCTCGGTCTAACTGACCCAAGCGCCTCTCCATTTCATGAAGACGGCGGTATACGGCGTTGTCCCTTCGACGGTAATCAGCTGAGCCTCTAGACTCGTCTTCGTACGAGGGAGAGCGGGGGCTACGACAACGGTAGTCCCTGGAGCGGCGAGGACTTTGCTCATGCCGGGAGTTGCTGGGAGCTGGAGGAGGAGACGGGGACCGTCGGTGAGGACTTCGGACCGGAGGAGGAGAGGGAATCTTGGGTGCATTGGTGTTGGGCCGGAGATTGAGAGCTTATAGGACGGTCGCTTGGAACTGCTGGAACTCGGCACGGGTGATGGGTGCCTCATCGTTCCTAGGCTGTTGCCGACCTGCAGGGGAGTGTGGCCTTCTTCGGTAATGCTCGGGGGACTCTCTCCGCCCCCTTCGGATAGGGGACCTTCTGTATTCTCGGCGGCGAGGAGACCGCTCATCCGGACGGTGTTGGCGGGAGGTTCCCTCTCGGGCCCGCTTTTCATCCAGATGGCGGCGAAGATCCTCATCCTTCTGCCGATTGAGGGTGGTGTTGTGGAGACCGAAAGCTCGGGGATGATGGGAGGCCATAGAGTCCGAAGAGGCGTGGTGGATGGAGACGTGGTCCTGGTGAAGAGGTTGTTTCTAAGGGTTAGGACCCTTGGGAGGTGGCTGATTCGGAGGAGGAGGAGGAAGGTCCTGTTGAAGCGGGTCTTCCGTTGGAGTTGGAAGTTGCCCCTGCTGTTGAGTAGGCTGGATGGGAATTTCTTGCTGCTGAGCGGGGTTGGGTCCTCTGTTGGACCCTCTTGATCTGACTTTCCTAGGAGGCATGGCTGGAGAAGATCTGTCCAACGGGAAGAGGGGAGGTTGCTATTCGTTAGTTTCCCACAGACGGCGCCAATCTATTACCGCTAAATTTGGTGTGGGGGCAAACAGATAGTATTTGTGGATTCTTAGGGAAACTGAATAGTAAACCTGTATACCTGTTCCGTCGGGGTTCTGACTGTCACTCCCGCCGTACACCTGCAAGAAGTGCGAGACACCGGGGTTGTTCCCGGCGATGCACCCTCCGACGCTCAAGTCAGTAATCAGGGAAGATTATGAAAGAGCGCAAAAACTGGAGAAAGATTGATTACCTCTTAATGGAGATGGATGGGGGGTATTTATAGGCGTCATTGGAACTGGATTAGGAATGTAATCCCCGTGATCTGATAAGGAATATACTCCTTGTGAACAGATTAGGAATGTAATCCCTAATTCCCAGTGGAGGGATAGGCGTGAATCAGGGCCGTTGATCAGGATCTAATCAGAAACCCTAATTCTACCCCTCTGGATCGGGCTTTCTGCTGGTTGAAAACCGCACCCGATTGAGGTGGATCCGTTTGCGGGTTATTGGATCTTAGACTAAAAGATCCAGTACCCATCTCAGATCCATTGGTAGGTGAAATTACCGTTTTATCCCTGGGCTTCAAGATTCGTGCCCGATTTGGACGGTCCCGATTAAACCCCATTTTTAGCCATATCACATGCAAAGAAACTTCATTGCTTCAAGAACAACTTATTTTAGATCAACATAGAACCAAGATTTAATTTTTATGTCATATAATCAATAATCTCACATTAAATATATGTCTCTACAAGCATCTCATAACAAATACCACAATCATGCTAACATACAAACCATGGTTCACTAAAAATTCATCCCTAGCATTCGACTACTCATCCATGAGATAAAACATAACAATCTCAAGAAGAAAATTGATACAACTGGTAACCTTCTCCTCCAAGCAATAGATCCACTCCTCAATGACTCAAGAAAATCACCAAAAATATCCAAAGAAATGGGAGGCCAAAAGTTTGCTTCCCTCTAAATAATCTGGGATGATTTTTAGGGTTTCTTTGGGGTTATTTTACAAATAAAACCCCCTAAAAGTCCCAATTTGCAAAATCAATTATTTATTTCATTAAATAAAATCAAAATCAAATCAAATAGATAAAATCTCATCCCGTAAATCACTCCACTGAAAATCGACCCCCAAATGTAGCCCAACAAAATTTGAATTCAAATTTTGCCTCTAAACGACTTTTTACACAAAAGTCCTTTCTTTCGAAATATTTACAAAAGTAGTTTCTCTTATCAGAAAATCCCAAAGATTCAAATATATCCAATTATAAATGATGGAATTTATTTAGCTACTCAAAATTCTAAAACTTGCATTTCAAAAATATTTGCAAGTGTTTTGCACGTGCAAAACGACCATTTCACAGAACTTTAAAACAATTAAATAAATTCATTAAAATTATTTATTAATTCATCATATTATATTTAAAAATTATGGGGCATTACAGAATGACCCGAGGAAAGTACCAATCTTGCAGATTGTTTGAGCCGTGCAATCGCGAATGCGTGCCGCCCCCTCAATTGAATCCATGCTTGACGAACCGGCTACCCCATTCTAGGCATCCCCTAGGTTCCTCAAGGTCCCCACAGGCATTTGGTCAGTTCGTGGAATGACTTTCCTTGGTTTATCTCATTGTAAGAGCAAGAGGTGCTCCTGGTCCGAGTTCCCTCAAGAAGTAACTTCAGTCAATGGATCTCCACCTCATGCTATACAATCCCCTCCTTGAGCTATGCTTCCTTGACCTTAATCTTTCAATGGATCATACAGGTGCAAGCTGAGAAGTTCGGATGAGCTTCGCTAGAATGTTCGGGGACAGTCTCCTTCTGGTCGGCAACCTCCAAGCTTTTCTCAAGAATTACATTCTTCAACTCATCCCTCTCGATTGTAGCTACAAGCAAAGAGCGATGAATGGATTTAATCTCTAAGTCCCTTTCGACGGTCACCCCCACATAAGGGACATCCCAACCATGCAAATCTCCCTCCACCTCGAGGAGACAACTTGCGCAATATATTACTAAGACGCTTGACCTCAATGTTTCTCTTGGTAAACACCATCTTCAGGTTATTAAGCTCCGCTTCTGCCTTGTACAACTTCTCCCACAAATGACTCCAGATCTGCCAACCTGGTTTGCTGGGGGGTAATATATGAATCTAGAGGGTCTCCCCCGCTTTATACAATGATCTGTCAATGAAAATGTGTAGGGGATCACTATGGTGATAGTAGTACAAAGATAATAAGACTCAAGAGTTCCAACCCAACACATCAGAAGTGATTATCAACTGAGAAATACACAGGTGTGGAACACTAAAAGAGTTTTCACTCAATCAAAAAGAAAGATACATTAAGCGGTGACCAACCCGCTATTAGGCATATACATACAAAAATTAAAAAGTGGATAACAAGAACAAAAGAGAAGAGTCCACCTCAGTAGAGCAAACCCTGTGAGTGAAAGTCTCAACGACCTCCTTCCCCTTCGCTCCCGTGTCACGATTGGAGCTCTTCGCCTCCCCGACTACAGGCTCCTTCTGAGCCATCTCATCTCCCCCTCGATCTCCTCTTTCTCCTCATCATCAGAGGCCCTCGAGGCCAGTCCACTTCTGGCTATAGCACCAGATGGTAACCCTTCCCTTCCAAGTGGGGTTCACGCTCGACGACATCCTGAATGGCCTTGTGGTACAACTTATTCATGTCGGTAAACAGGTGGTCCTCTGCATTGGTCCTTACCCACACAATTAAGTACTTCTTCTCCTTGATCGATGCCTCCTCTTTCCTCTTTAGCTCCCCCTAAAGCTCAACAACCTGCTAGCCAAGGGCCTCTCCCCGAAGCTCGGCTGCTTCCCAGGCATTGACGGCCTTTGCCTTCTCCAAGTTGGCATTGTCGACCAATAACCCCCGGTGCCTCTCATCCTCATTTACCTAATTAAATAGGTTGCTGAGGTGGAAGGTGATCTACAAGAGATAAATAGAGCTTCAAGGCTTAGAAGATATATGTAAGAAAGAAAAAGACATTAGAAGAGGCTACTATACTAACCGACGTGTTGGTCCGGGCCAACTCCATGGCAGACAAGTTGGTCCCTCCGTAGCCATCCTAGCTCTGTCCCTCGGGATTGGGAGATACCGAATAGCCTCCATACAACTATCTTCGTCCCAAAAAATTCGTCATGTAGCTTGATAGTCAAGTCCGAGGCATAGTTCGACTAGAGCCTGTCGAGGAGGATCGCGTCAGCCATAGCAGTTATTGGCGGATGCTCTCTCTCGAGTATGAATGCTAGAGTGAGACCCCCTAGGACAGGACTATTGAGGATGCCTGGGGAGAGCCCAGATCTACTACGAGAGTGGAGTTCAAGGAGCTCTTAGCCACCTTCACGGTCCCGAATTTGGTCACCATCTGCTTCCTCTTCTTGCCCTTGGGCACTTTGGAAATGTGCCCGATACGTTTTTCCATCACTGTAGCAAAGTCCGTATCCTCTAACTCTACCGAAAGAAATCAAGGGAAGATATGAGAACAAGATAAAAGTAAAAGGAAATAAGACACCGAGTACGTAAGCAAAGGAATGCAATCAAAAGCTAAAGTCATATTAGGGTC
Source organism: Hemerocallis citrina (assembly GCA_017893485.1). Taxonomy (NCBI): domain Eukaryota; kingdom Viridiplantae; phylum Streptophyta; class Magnoliopsida; order Asparagales; family Asphodelaceae; genus Hemerocallis; species Hemerocallis citrina. The sequence continues at coordinate 71,716,100 of CM030367.1, read as the reverse complement.
TATCGGGCTCAAACCCATCTGGAAAAGGACTTCCTCCATATCTTGTCTCCACTTGAATGGCTCACACTCAAGAAGATCTTTGCACACTTTCTTCTTACTCTTGCACAATGTCGGCTCCGTTCTTACCCTCTTCGAAACACTAGTCTGCCACTTAGTCGAGACCCACCATGGCTCCAGGCTATGCACGATAAAGAACTTCTCTTTCCAAGTGGGGTACATGCTCGATGAATCCTGAATGGCCTTGTGGTACAACTTATTCATGTTGGAAAATAGGTGGTCCCCTGCATTGGTTCTCACCCACACTGTTGAGTCCTTCTCCTTGATTGCTGCCTCCTTCTTCCTCTTTAGCTCGTCCTTAAGCTCAACATCCTTCTAGCCAAGGGACTCTCCCCGAAGCTCGGCTGCCTCCCACGCACTGACGACCTTTGCCTTCTCTAAGTTGGCATTGTCAACCAACAACCCCCAACACCTCTCCTCTTCATTTACCTAATTAAACAGGTTGCTGATGTGGAAGGTGATCTACAAGAGATAAAGACTCGAGGCTTAGAATATATATGTAAGAAAGAAAAAGACATTGGAAAAGGCTATTATACTAACCGACATGTTGGCCCAGGCCAACTCCATAACAGACAAGTTGGGTCCCTCCGCAGCCATCCTAGCTCTGTCTCTCGGGATTGGGAGATACTGAATAGCCTTCATACAACTATCTTCGTCCCCAAAAAGTTCGTCATGTAGCTTGATATTCAAGTCCGAGGAATAGTTTGACTAGAGCCGGTCGAGGAGGATCGCGTCAGCCGTAGCGGTTATTGGCGAATGCTCTCTCTCGATTATGGACGCTAGAGTGAGACCCCCTGGGATAGGACTATTGAGGATGTCTAGGGAGAGCCCAAATCTACTGCAAGGGTGAAGTTCAAGGAGCTCTTAGCCGCCTTTACGGTCCTGAATTTGGTCACCATCTGCTTCCTCTTCTTGACCATGGGCACTTTGGAGCTAAGCCCGGTACGTTTTGCCATCATTCTAGCAATGTCCGTATCCTCGAACTCTGCCGAAAGAAATAAAGGAAAGATATGAGAACAAGATAAAAGTAAAAGGAAATTAGATACCGAGTACGTAAGCAAAGGATTGCAATCAAAAGCTAAAGTCATATTAGGGTCTATTAGGCTCAAACCCATCTGGAAAAGGACCTCCTCCATATCTTGTGTCCACTTGTATGGCTCACACTTGAGAAGATCTTTGTTCACTTTCTTCTCACTCTTGCACAATGTTGGCTTAGTTCATACCCTCTTCTAAACACTAGTCTGCCACTTAGTCGAGACCCCCCACGGCTCCAGGCTATGCACGATAAAGAACTTCTCTTTCCAGAATTTGATCAATTCTGGAACATCAATCAACTTCACGCCTGAACGAGGGATAATGTAGAGGCCGTGCTCCAATTTTCTCTTCTAATGAAGCATGAAGAGCACTCTAAGCACACTCAAACTCGGCTCAACCCCAGCCTCCCGACGATGTAAGATGAATGCATTCACCTACCTCTACACATTCGGCATGAACTGCACTATAATAACAGTATACCACCTCAAGACTTCTCTAACAAAGGGGTGTGGGTAGAAGAAGCTCGCATTGGGAAGGGATCCCGAACACTACTCTAATATCTGGAAGATCCTCCTCAGTTAAGATAGTCAAGATAGAATCGGCTTCAATTATCTCTTAATACTCAAGCTATTCATACCGAAGACCATGCACGATGAGATTCCCCAAATCTTTGGGTTATTGCCGGATGCTAGTATGACTTGAAAGAACACTGGGGTACCTCTCAAACTCTCCCGGTCTCCTATCCTCCCCTAAAATCTCCTCAACTTTGATTGAAGAAGACCCAAATTCCCCTTCTCCTTTCTCAAAAGACAAGGATCATATATTTCCTCTACTGGTCGGTTTGAAGAAGAGGAGTTGTCACTCAAAAAGATTTTAGACATCTAATAAAATACTATAATTACCTAACTTGACACCTACAATCAGATGGAATTTCACTGAAGAAAAGAAATCGCCAAAGTCTTTTCAAATTTTGGAGAGAGAGAGAGAGAGAGAGTGGAGGGGAGAATGAAGTAGAGTGAGAAGAAGTATAAAGGGAGGAATGGTATCTACAGAGTGAGGGAGTGTCGGTTGGGCTCCCGAATGTTGGGTCCCCAACGGCCTGGAGAAGCCCAACCAACCAAAGCCCCAAAAAAAGGGTGCCACGTGGCAACCGAGTCATCGTCAACACCAAAAAGGGCACCATGTGGAAGCCAGTCAATGCCAACTTGGCGCCATGTGGCAAGCCATATAAGCCCCCAAAAGGCACCACATCGACGACACGTGACGACTAGTTAATGCCAACTTAGCGCCACGTCAGCCCCAAAAAAGGCGGAAAGAGAACAACACGTGGTGACTAGGGGAGTCATAAAATACCATAATACTGTACCGTACTAGAACCATACCGAATATTACCGAAAGCTCGGTAATATCGTACCGAAATGTTGGTAATGTACCATATCGAGATTATATGGTATGGTATTGGTACCAAGTTTTGATAGCAATGGTATATCGTACCGTACCGAGTATATTTAATATATATTTAATTTAAATTTTATACAAACCATACTGCATCTTTCTCGACCAGTTCATTGTAGGTGTTCAAACCGAAAGTAATTCAATCAAAAACTTCTTAGATAATTTGATAGTGATTGAAAGACATGAACTGACATCCGTTCCAATTAAATTTATTTGATTAGTTTTCATCTAATTATTTAGACCTTAACGGATTAGTTTTCATCTAAGTCATATGATCTTATATTTGTTTGGTAAGTAGTTTTCTAGAGGCACCATAACAACTTAATACATTCATCTATAATGTTTTTTTTTCTTTCTTTCAAGTAGACCCTAAGCAAGTGAATTACATTGCACTACCTTTTTTGAATAAAGAATAAACATATTTGTGATTTATTTGGTAGCTCAATTTTATTATAGTAGCAGAAATTATGAAGTATGTATAACAGAAGAGAATAGGTAGAATTATAGCAGAAAGAGGAGAGGTTGAATTATGGACCAAAAATAAATAAATAAATCTAGAGTGTAGATGATGAATAATAAGTCATTCATTCTTGGAGAAATAAATTGCAAAAGATAGTAATTTTTTCGTAATCAACTACTACTAACTTGCCTTCTCATGTGGTGAGAATCTTTCAATTATCGTATCGTTATTCTTTATCATTTGTAATCGTAGATGTAAGGATGTACCTTTGATAATGAATGATGACTGAGGTCCTAGATCCAAAACAAATGTTAATTTTTTGTGAGGTTAAGAAGCTTTATCATCACTTGCAGCAACCAAGTTACATCTAAAATTGTTGCGGGGTTAGGGTTTAAGACTTCAAGTATCTGTTTATTCGCTAAATCAGATATATATACTTCTACTTAATTAAAATTTCCTTTTTCTTTTTATGGTCTGGTACTACCATGGCATTACCATTACCGTGCAGATATTCTGGCATTACCGAACTTGGTAGTACCGGAATCTTGGCACAGTAATGGTAGAGATATCTATGTACCAGGTATCCCCGTACGGTATACGGTAAAGCAATGATGGTACGGTATTCCACTCCTAGTGGTGACTAGTCAACACAAACTCAGATCCACGTGGCTTGTCGCATCAGCATCGTGCTCCTGGTTGGCACCTCGCACCGGGTAAGACCAGCTCTAGGTAAGATGACGAAAACATCGATTTATCACTGTCGGATCTCCTAAAATAATGACGCTCCTCCAGATGAATGGGCGAGATCTCCTAAAAAAATGCATCGCTTTTTCACACCGGGTAGGCACCTTACCCGGGGCAGTGCTCTGGGTAAGAACTACACTGGGTAGGATGAAGCTTTAAGCATATCAGAGCCGCACTGCCCTAGCCCATTGCCCCGTCGATCACTCTCTGACATCCGCAGTGGAAGATAACATAAATCCGGATCGACATTTCTACTCCTAATAGTGGGCTACTCCTAAAAGTTAGTTTAGGCTGAGAAACAATGGATCTATACAAGCTTCAAAACTCCGAAATTAGGACATTGATGAGTTAAGTACTATCAATAAGTTTAAGTAAAGTTCACAAGTCATTATTTTTGTGAAATCATGGATGGTTTTCTTGCATATGATCTGTTTGATGAAATGCATGTGAGAATGCTAGAGTTATTTTGGAATCCAAGTTGAGATGGAAAATAAGAAGGTGAAGAAAAATGTTGTCTTCTTTGAAATTCAAATTATTTGGACATGCAATTTTATCTTTTATACTCTATTTGTAAGATTTTTTTATGTTACAATCAACATAAAATTAGAAAAAGGTTGTCAGAACATGGTGCAGTTGAAATTTATTATACTATAGGTTACACCACACCTCAATTAAATTTCACTTCTCACTTAGAAATATCTTCTTCTTTTCAATTCTTAATCTCATTCTCCAAAACAGTGATATTACAAAGAATGCAATCGAAGTTTTAATTGTGCAGTAGTTGTGATTAAAATTGTTAATGCTCATATGGTGGTTGATGATATGCTCATGAAGAATTTCATGATGATGTCGGCTACATTATTTGATTTATAGTAGTAGAGATGGTATTAGTCTTGATCTCATTTTGAATGATTTGATCTTTTTGTCATGTTTGTTTGAATCGGTGAGATTTGGGGTAACAACATTGTACATTGTTAAGGTTTTGATTGGAAAGATTGGATTGTGTGGATCTAGGTTGGTATGTTGACAGTTGTGACATTTAGAGTTTCTGTTTAGAGTTTTACCGGTTGGTGGCATTTTCTATGGTTTTTCTCTTATTGCTTGACACTTGCAGTTTAGATTGTGGATAGGCAGTTTGATTAGGGTTTTGATAAAGGTAAAAGTAGGCAGACATTTATAAGTGTGTATGCAATGGCTGCTATATTCATCTAGTACTTAAAACTGATATATTTTTGAAGCAAAATGCTACACATACCCAAAATCTTACCCCATACTTACCCCAAACACTAAAAGAAATTTTTTTTAGAAAATAATTAATAAATTAATAAAACATTGTCTTTTAGTGTTTGGGGTAGGATTTGTGGTATGTGTAGTCTCCTCATTTTTAAATGTTTTGATGAATTAGTAGCATGTAATCATGTTGGGACCGAGGAAGTATCATACTGTTTGAACAAAAAACATCACAGATAAAAAAGAAAGCTTAATAACTAATAGAGATTCTAAAATAATCTCTTAGAAAGCAAGCAACAAGCAAAGTATGCATATTTTTCAAGTCTTTAACCAGAACCATATTTAAATTATATGCATAGTTCTTTGATACTTATTAAAAATGTTCAATTTGCATATATCAGTTTGCTATTAGGAAATCACCCCCCCCCCCCCCCCCCCCAAACCAACAAACCAACAAACCAACCACAATAATTAGTCGGTGAGAATAGTAATTGTTGTTACGAGTCAAGATCATGTATGTGCTGTATTTGAGTTACTACTTTCTAAGGAAGTAATCCTATTGTTTCTTACTTTTAATAGTTCATTCATAAATTTAACAGCATAACATTTTTTTTGTCGTATAATAGTTTATGTTTTGATATTATATTATGAAATGTTCCTATACTTTTTGTAGGTGTGCATCGCACGTGCATTATACTAGTATTTATAATTTTGACATATCTATATAATTGTGACATTTAGAGTTTTGATTTAGAGCTGTAACGCCCCGAATCTTCTACAGGATCTTTTCACTTTCTTTGAGTACAATTTTACAAGGAAATTCAAACTTTTCTTTTTACATCAGAGTTTACATCATATTACATTTACATTTGCACAGCGGAAGCAAAATATACAACATTTACATAAATATACAACAACATGATAAGATCTTTATGCATCCATTCCTCTTTACATGTAATTTATCCTGCATACAAAACTGTGGGTACGTCAGTTTATTCAACCGACGATAATTATACATGGCCATCCTCTCTATGCCAGAAACAGTATAACGAATCTCATTTCTTAACAATCACAAACTTGTTCAATATAAGCATGTAAATCAAAAGGGAACTCTTAAAGATGTCGTATCGTGATTGTGCACTTAATTCTTAATGCAATTATTTAATTTTACATGACACTAATGCGCACTTGTTCGGATTCTATGCATCCCATACTACATAGGTCCGAGGGCAAGCCTCTTAATCGTTCTTCATTTTCATAGGGTTCAATCCCTCGCCATGACTTACTCTACTATTGTAATTACGGTAAGTATCTTAGATGTTTTCTGACCTACGAACTCATGTCTAGGCACTCTGGAGTAGTATCCTCACCCAGACTCGTCATGGGAATTCCTGGGATACGCTCTCACCATAAACATGACACCACCCGTAGTCTTCGAACATCCCACGAGCGTCGCCACTGGGACGGTACTCTGGAGTAGTATCCTCACCCAGACTCATCATGAGAATTCCTGGGATACACTCTCGTCATTACCCAATAGCCCTCATACTCAATGTTTGTCTCTTACTATCATCACATCTCTACTATGTACTAGTCCTTATTTTAATAGAATCATGAATAAAATCAAAGCTCTAGAGTTAGCCTCTCCCTAAACCGGACGTACTCATTCATTTCAATACATGACCGACCCTGGTCTTCTTTTCAATTTCAATTCCATTGCCGGGGGAGACTTAGCTACTCTTTCGTTCCAATTTCAAATTCACAATTTCCAGTTTGAGCAAATCTAACTCATGAATTCATTTTTCAGTGCTTCAGCATATCATGTTCTTTAATTTTCATATTCATATAATTCTTTATTCAAGCATGACTCATTTCATGTGAGTTTCTCAATTCAGGAATACGATTCATTTCATATACATTCATGCAACAGCAGAATAGATTCTAACAACATCAGTCACAATTCTTTAACAGTAATCAAAATAAAACTTCTGTCATATCAAATTCCACTCTGTACAGTCGACTTGGAAAAGGACCAGTCGGCTGTTACAGTCAAATCAGATTCTTCATAAAAATACTCGGAAGAGTTGACCGCTGCACTTGGCCAGTCGGCTGTCCCGCAACTTTTCATGTTCACAGTATTGTCCTCATGACAGTCGACTGTTATCTCATCAGTCGTCTGTCCTGGGGTTTTTAGCAGTTCATTTCTACGTTCAGCTCAGTCGACTTGCTACGCGCATTCGGTCGACTGGACAGATCCATACTTCAAATTAAGAGATTATCTAACAGCTCTTACATGCACTTGCATCATGATATCAACTTACAATATACATATATTCATGTTTCATAAACAGTGTCTCTTTTTGTTCAGTAACATCACAACCATGAAACTTCAAGTTACGAATGTTATCTCTTCTTCGAGGGAATATTTTCAAACATGCATTCGCACTTATTCATAACTTCCCTACAAGATGAAGATATAATTCTCAATTCATTACACTAGGTCAACATGATGGAATATCTCATTACATGAAATTTCCAAATAACCATAATTAAATTGAAGCACCAGTCGGCTGAACACAGTGTCAGTCGACTGCTCCGACAGTTCTTAATTTTATTAATCATCGCTAGTTCTTTTCATTCATTTACCTTCCCTCCATCATATGTGTCATAGGAAAAATACAAACTTAGTAATCACACCATTAGGTCTATCTGCACACATGTTTATCACCACATCACAAAATAATTGTCTCGTACCAGTCGACTTGTCTACACGACAGTCGACTGTACCGACGCAATTCATCTTTGTTTTCCGTGCCATTTCTACACTATTAGTCCTCCAGAATTATCAACAATAAACATGCTCAAGCATTTCTATTACGTACTATCTTACTCCTCAAGAGTACAGTAACAAACATTATATTTACGGCATGTTTTCTACATTAGAAGTCCTGAGAAACACCCACCTTATTTGACGAAGTAATCGAATCCAGCAAGGTCCTCAATGCGGTGCAGCACTTCTTGCTCCTTACTCCTTGTTCCACACCGAAATCCTTCAGAGTACTCTTTCGGCCTCCACAGAAAACTCCCACACACAACTCTCACAAAACCTCTCTTATAAAATTAATCTAGTGTAAAAGAAATAGAGAATAAGAGGGGGTATTTATACTAGAATATAGGTGGAATGGAGGGTTAGGATGCACTAGGGAGTTGGATGATCAAGGGCTAAGATTTACTAGGAAGTTGTGAAAACTACCCACACCTTGCATAACCGCCCACATCTCATCCCCACTACTCACCCAATCCGGCCATACTTGTGTGCTTGTGCACGTGTACATTGAATGCACGTGCACACACAAACCACTCTACAAAATTGTACATCAAATACCTGGAAATAAAAGAAAAGATGCTACACATACAAGTTGTAGGAAATAATACAAGAGGTTTAAATCCATGGGCTTAAATTAATTGGGCCAAAATAAATATTTTTAAAAGAAGATAAGTAAATTAACCTTTGGGTTTTAGGGAAAATCCTTATAGAAAGCAATATGCTTATTCATCATGTTGAGAAATAATAATAAACAAATATTACACATGCATACCATATGTAAAAATAAATAATCTTTATATATTAGGAAAATTCAGGGTATTACAAGAGCTTTACCGGTTTGTGGCATTTTATGTGAGTTTTCTCTTATTTCTTGACATTTACGGTTTAGATTGTGGATTTGTAGTTTGATTAGGGTTTCGATAAAGGTAAAAGTAGGAAGGCATTTATAGGTGTGTATGCAGTGGCTGCCACATTCATCTGCTACTTAGCATTGGAATATTTTTGAAGCAAAATGTTACACATACCCCAAATCTTACCCCAAACTTATCCTGAACACTAAAAGAAAAACTTTTCTCTTTAAAAAATAATTAATAAATTAATAAAACCTATTCTTTTAGTGATTGGGGTAAGTTTAGGGTAAGGTTTGTGGTATGTGTAGTCCTCCTCATTTCTGAATGTTTTGATGAATAAGTAGAATGTAATCATGTTGGGACCGAGGAAGTATCATAATGTATTGAACAAAAAATATCACAGATACAAAAGAAAGCCCAATAATAATACAACAACAACAACAAAGCATTTTCCCCAACTAGTTGGGGTTGGCTACATGAATCCTAGTTTTCCATTATAATCGGTTAAGCGCAATATCTTCTGTAAGGTCACAAGCTATCATATCTTTTCTCACCGTTTCTACCCAAGTTAGTTTAGGTCTTCCTCTACCCCTAACTCTACCCTCAATAATTATCAAATCACTCTTTCTAACGGGGCACTACTAGGTCTACGTGAGACATGTCCAAACCAACTGAGGCGATTCTCTCTTAACCTATCTTGGATTGGAGGTACCTTTAGCATGTCTTGAATATGCTCGTTTCTAATTCTATCATTCCTTGTTTTACCACACATCCATCTGAGCATCCTCATCTCCGCTACACTTATTTTTTGGACATGTTTTTTTTGTTGCCTAACACTGCTCTATATATCATTGCTAGTCTAATAGTCGTCCTATAATTTTTTTCTTCAACTTCAAAGGTATACATTTGTCACATAAAACACCACTGACAGTTCTCCACTTAAGCTACCCTTCTTGGATCATATGTATAACATCTTCACAAGAGCCTAAATATTGGAAACGGTCTCTCTTAGGTATCTTCACCATCAAGCTTCAATACTTCCTCATTTGTGTTCCAAATATCACTAAATTTACACTCCATATACTCTGTTTTAGTTCTGCTTATCCTAAAGTCTCTAGCTTTCAAAGTTTCTCTCCACAATTCTAATTTAGGATTGACACTCGCTCTAATCTCATCCACTAAGACGACGTCATCGGCAAAAAAAACATACACAAAGGTAGCTCATCTTGTATTCCTCTCGTCAATTCATCCATAACCAAAGTTAAGAGGTAGGAGCTTAAAACCGAACCTTGGTGTAAACCTACTATAATAGAAAAATCAGTGTTCTCTCCTGTGTTTGTGTTATTTATGGTCGTTGCCTATTCATACATATCCTTAATTGCCTCAATATACCGAAAAGTTGCTCTTTTATTATTTAACACACACCATACTATGTCTCTAGGGACTTTATCATATCCTTTTTCTAGATTTATACAAACCATATGTAGATATTTCCTTTTCTCCCTATATTTTTTCATAGGTCTCCTCAGCACAAAAATTCCATTGTTGACCTCCTAGGCATAAATCCAAACTGATTCTCAGACATTATAGTTTCTAGTCTTAATCTATTTTCGATCACCCTCTCCCAAATTTTTATTGTATGACTCATTAATTTAGTAGTTGGAGCAACTTTGTATATCTCCTTTATTTATATATATATATACTAGATTTGCCCGTGGACACGTGCCTACGGCACGTCTTCGGAACGATATAAAACACGAAAAGCCATGTAAATAGTAGAACAATAATTATGTAGCTCAAGTTTGAATAGTATGACAATAATTAGTTATAAATAGAAGTCTATGTTTCCATTAGTATATGTTGAAAAATAATTATAAATGGGGGTATAAAATCTAACTTCTTAGAATTTTAAGTGTGGAAAATAATGAAATTTAATTGTTGAAAAGATATTTGCTATTAAAAATTCTAAAAATTTACAAAATCGAAATCTTAAAATCTAAATTTCTAAATAAATAAAGAAAGAATGGGATAGAGAGATATATATATATAGAGAGAGAGAAATATGAAAAAGTAAAGAGAGAAGAGATAGATAGTAATAAAGTAATGAGTTTTTTAGGGGGAAAATTTTGATTTTTGGGTTTGAAATTTTGGAGGGAAAATATGTTTTGTGAGGTTTGATATGGACCTTTGATTTTTGGGGGATTGATTGTGAGCCACTTGATAGCTTTCTTTGTAATTTATTATATAGATGTACTAAAATACTCTTTCGCCATTCATCGGGCATCTTCTTAGTCCTCAAAATTTTATTAAATAATTTTGTTAGCCAACCCACTCCAACATCCCCCAGACACTTCCAAACTTCAATGGGTATATCATCTGGTCCTAAAATTTATTCTATTTTCATCCTTCCTAGGGCAATTCGAATCTCCGAGGTTCTAATTCTACGAAAAATATATGTTCTCGACACTCCCTCGATTCATGTATATTTAAGTTTCCCACAACATTTTCATTGATAACTACTCAAAGTAATTTTGCCATCTTTCCTTAATTTCTTCATCTTTTACTAAGACTCTTGAATCCTCGCTCTTAATACACCTAATTGTATCCATATCTTTTATTTTTCTATCCCTTTGTTTAGCAAGCTTATAAATGTTATTTTCTCCTTCTTTTTTTTCTTAATTTTGTGTATAAATCATCATAATCTTTTTCTTTTGCATCTCTGGCCACTTTCTTAACTTATTTTCGAACAGTTTTATATCTTTCCGAATCCTCTTCCTTTTTACTCTTTTGCTATATTTTGAAGGAGGTTCTTTTTTCTCTCACAATATTTTGGACTTCTTCTTGCCACCACCATATTTTTTTATTTAGCAACCCTCTACCCTTAGATTCTCCAAGTACCTCATTTGAAAATTTTCTTATTGTAACCCCTGTTTTTTATTTTATGTATTTTTAACTGTATTTTTCATTTTTTGGTGTATTTTCTTTCTCTTGTATTTTTCTGAACCATATATTGGATTTGATTTCAATATATATTCGTTTTTCTTCATTTTGAGCTCCTTGTGTTCGATTGTTTGTCTCTTTGATCGTTTTTCATCGTTTTGATCATTTCCGCATTTTTTGGATTTGCTATCTTTATTTTATTGTTTCATGGTGTTGTGGTGGATTTTTGGTGGTGTTTTCCCTTTTCCATGATTTTTGACCCCTAATGAGATTTTTAGGAGCCATAGAATTCACTCTAAATTGTATTCCTATTTAAATTTGACCAAATATCCATTACCCATTTGTATACCTATTACTACATGCATATACCCGCAACCCATTAACCCAAAATTGCATCCTATATAAATACCCTAAACCCCCACAAACCCTAACACTAATCCTATTTTTCTCTCCCTCAAGAATCCCGGCCTCTCTCTCTCTCTCTCCTCTTCCTCTCTCTCCCGGCCTGCACATCCCCCAGGCCGACACCAGCCATCAGGCCGAGCCCCTACTCCGGCTACCCCACCCCACATCCGGCCAACCATCCACACAAACCCGACCACCATTGCCCTTCCCTTGCTTGCCGACCACCAAGAACACCACCACCACCATCAAAGTTGCATCTTTGACCCCCATAATATCTTTTCGTGGTGTTTCTCAAAGTGGGTATTTGCCACTTTGATCGTTGCTTCAAGGTGATCGTTCGTGGGAGTTTTTGTTCGTAGTTTCTTGGATTCGCACTTGGAGCGGATTTTGTTCATGGGTTTCGCTTCTAGGAGTATTTACATCGTGTTCATCCCCATATTAAGGTAAGTAAGTTGTACTCCAATTTATTTGTTTGATATATGTACCAAAGTTCACCTATAGAGTAGTTGGGTCTAGAGACAACCTAAGATTGTGTTTTCCTTGATGGGTTTTGTCTCTATTGTGATGTTTTGGCCATAGAAGACTCATGACACCAATCTTGACATAAAATAACCTAGGAATCGCCCAATTCTTGATTTTTGACGTGTATGTGAAATCTTGTTTGAAATTCGTGCTTAGTTTGATACCCATGTGAAATAATAAGCATGGACATGTTAATAACCCAAAATCATGATGTTTAGACATTTGGTAGGTTGTATTTCAAGTTTTGATAGGTTTGGATCAATATTCTTGAAGTTATGATGTTCTTAATTTGAAGTGTGAAATCTGTAAATTCTGGATGTTCTGTTTTGATATACAGTCAGTATTTGAATTCCTATATAAAAGATGAATTTTATATAATTTTGTCTATTTTCAAACCCCACTAGTTTTTCTTGATTTGGATTTTGTACGACTGAGTTATGACTGTTTTAGTACAGACGTGTTGAACTATTCCAGATTCTGTTTTGGGTTAATTTTGTTAACAAACTATTTTCAAGAACTATTCTATACATATTTTCTTGATCCAATATTTTTCTCAGTGTTTCTTTATGATATTAGGGATTATCCATAATTTTGATGAATTTTATTGATAAGTTTTATGTGGTGTTTCATGCTCGTTACTAAAACTTATCTGTGCTGAATTTTGCTCGCTGGTCTGTAAAGAACTATTTTTTCACTATGATTCCTTTTACTGTATGAAAATTCTTTGTGAAATGTGAAAGTTGGTAAATTCTATCTATTTTCATATTCCTTTGGTGGAATTGGATTTCGTTTCACTGGTTGCGAGATATCTTAGTTTTCGTACAGCAGTGTTGGGATTTCCAGATTCGCTAAATTATGTTTTCTTAATGCTTTCTTATTTTTGATGACTTATCTATTTTTCCTAGAAAAATCTGAAACTTTATATTTTGGTACTGGACATATAGGGGATTACCCCAGATTTTTCTTGGATTTATTTAATGTGTTTTCATGCTGTTTCCATGCTCTTGAAGTTGTTTTCTTGATTTCTGACTGAACCTAAATCCTGTATTCAAATCAGTTTTGAGCTGAGTTGTTATGAACTAGTATATGACTTTATTATACTCGCTGGATGCGTGTGAATGTCTATTTTCCAGATTCTTTGACGGGTCTAGATTTGCTTGTTTGTAACTCTTGGAATCATTGTTTTACTACAGCATGGTCTTGCTGTCCTGAACTTGAGATGTGTTTATTTTATTCCTAAATGAGATAACTTGTACTTATACATGTTTAGTTTGCTACTTGCACTTGTCACAGGATCATGCCATTCTAATCTTGATATATTTTGCACATATTCATGCTTGTTGGACATTAATAATAAAATTTACCAAGCCGAGTTTAAGGGACCGATCTAATAGTGGATAATTCAGAAATGTGTACTCGGAAGAGGATCCACTGATCCTATGTGATACTTGACATGATTACTCGATACTTGCATGCAAGACACGATACTTGCCACTTGCACTCTTAACACATGATTACATGATACATGATACATCGAGCTTGGAGTTCAATTACTTGCTTGTCCCCAAGTATACTGCCCTTTATGGTCCACTATGAAACTAAAGCGAGACTGTTGTGTTGTAGAAACCATATAAGGTGGGCTACATGAAGTGCTACTTAGATATTAAATCACTACAAGACTTGATACATGTTACTTGATACATGATACTCGAACATGATACGTGAACATGAGACATGCTTGCTTGATACGTGACTACATGATACATGAGACTTGATTACATGATTACATGAAACTTGATACTTGATACCTGAACATATGACACTTGACACTTGATGCATGTTTATAAGATACTTGTTTACTTGATAGTTGATTTATGCCATGTACACGTGGCACTTTTACCATGCTAGTTTGTCTAGGATGACATCATACTTATACCATGTGCTAGTTAGTTTTCCCATGTGCTTGTATCCTACATTATAAGTGACCCGTGACTTACAATTGACGGGTACTTGTGTTTTCTCTTTTTCTCCTTCCTGCATTCGATGAATTGCAGATTATGGAGAACAAGTTCAAGATGGTATCGGAAACTTGAAGTATTAGTGCAGTTTTTGGTTATTATTATTATTTCTTGTATCGTGCTTGAACAATATTTGTATTCGCGAGACTTGGATTATTCTTGTATTTTGAGATTTGGATATTTCTTGTATTTGGGCGATGTGACCCAAGACTTGTGTTTTATTCAGATCATGACTATTTGAGATTTATGTATTTGGTTTCAAGTATTTCTTGCTAGTATTTGACTCATTATGTGTATGTGGTTGATAAATCGCTTCCGACTCTGTATATTTCTCGTGCATGTTGTGTATATTTTTTAAACAGCTTATGGATGATGAAAATTATTTGCTGGACTTTTGTTACGTATCCGTATTCCGTATTCTTTTGGGAAGCGGGGCGTGACACTTATGTACGTAGCCATTTTAGACCACATCATATTTATCTCCCATTCCCAACTCCATAATGCTCCTTTAAGGACTTTTTCTCTAAAAACATATAGTTTCTCTCCCTTCAAGTTCCACCACCTAATTCTTGGGTTCTTAGTTTCCTTCCTTACATATATGTGTTTCACAATCTTAACATCCAATACCATTAATCTATGTTGTGAGGTTAGACACTCTCCCGGTATAACTTTACAATTTTTATATGTCAAGCGATCCACCTTTCTAATGATGAAAGAATCAATATGCCTCTTATTTGTCCCACTTTTAAAGGTTATCAAATGTTCCTCCCTCTTCCTGAAATAAGATTTGCTAGTATAAGCCGCAAAATCTAATAGGGCCTCTCCACCATTGTTCTTATTTTCAAATCCATGTCCTCCATGCACCATCTCATATCTCATATTATCTTCTACTACATGTCCATTGAAATCTCCTTATATAAACAGTTTCTCACCTAATGGTACTCACTGAATTATCTCATCCATATCTTCCCAAATTTATTTTTAGCTTGTGCATCTAATCCTACTTGGGGTGCATAAGCACTAATAATATTAATTATGGTTCCCTCTAATTCAAGCTTAATTTGTATTATTCTATTTCCTTTCCTATAAACACCTACTACATTTTTTTTGAATTTCTTATCTACTAATATTCTTACTCCATTTCTATTTCTAATTGTAACATCCCACACTAATTTTTGAATAAAAAACATTTTTTATTTTTACACGTGCAATGCATGTGACATTTCACCTCAACTTTCATTCAAAAATATTTTTAAGTATGCATAAGTTCTCTTTTATTTATTTTAACTTATTTAGTTGTCTTCTTAGAACCCATATGCCTAATAGATGACTCTAAGCCCATTAAAATAAATAAAATACATAAATAAAACCAAGCCTAATAAGAGAACCTACACACATTTTGTACACTTTTACACTTGTTTTGTAACAACTAGTAGCTACAAAAAAGTTAATAAAATGCATGTGCACTACACATGCACGTGCATTTGTGCATGCACAAACCAAGAGTGGTCGGCCTTTGACGAAGAGAGTGGGGAGAGATCATGGAATAGTGGAGTGAATCGCAGCCATACAATGTCCCTATATAACCCCCCCCCCCCCCCCATTGTTTGTCATTTGCACCGAAACTAAGAATCAAAAGAAAGAAGAAAAAAAAAGAGAGCAAGAGGGATTTCGGTTTTGCTTCTTTGGAGCTTGGAGGTTGCTTTGTTAGGAGTAGAAGTGCTAGGTTTGTGGAGTGGAGCTAGGCGCTTTCCCTAGGAGACTTTCATTTGTGCATCAAAAGAGGTGGGTGTCTTATTTATTTTCTAATTAGGCTTAGAAATAATGTTTAGGGATTATGTGGTGATTCTAGTCTAGTTCTAATAATTCTTGCTAATTTTTTATACATGTTGAAATGATGAAATTCAATACCATAAGTTGCATTGTGTGTTAAATTAAAGGTTATAATTTGAATGACACAATAGAATGAGGGAAGGAATAAATTAAGTGTATGTTTATGAATGCTAGGCACAATTGCAAAACGAGTCTTCTTTGTTGCATGATTGTCTCGTAAAAAATTAGACAATCTATATAATAAAACACAAAAAAAGCTATCAATTGGCTCTCCTTCAATCTCCCCAAAATCAATGGCCCAGATCTAACCTCACAAAATAAATTCCCCCCCCCCCCAAAACTCAAATTCAAATTCCCCATCCCCCCCCCCCCAAAACAACGCATTTTTTTATTTAATTATTTCTCTGTGTGTGTGTGTGTGTGTGTGTGTGTGTGTGTGTGTGTGTGTGTGTGTGTGTATATATATATGGAAACATTGACTTTTATACCCCAATTTATAATTATTTTTCACCATATACTAATGGAAACATGGACTTTCATTTACAACTAATTATTGTCATACTATTCAAACTTCAGCTATATAATTGTTGATTTACTGTTTACAAAACTTTTCATATGCTGTATTATTCTGAAGATATTCCGTAGGCACGTGGCCACGGGCAAATCTAGTATATATATACAATATATTATGCTAAAACTAATTTTGGTTCAATAATTTTTCCTTTTTTTCTTTTTTAAAATCAAAAGAAAATAATAAATATAGGAGACAATCCCCCTTTACTTTTTTCTCCATATTTTTAACTTAAATTTTATCCCTTAATGAAATCTCAAAACATTACTATTTACAAGACTTTCATATGCTGTATCGTTCTGAAGACATGCCGTAGAAATGTGGCCATGTGCAAATCTAGTATATATATGAAATGTGATAATTAGTGAAGAGAAACTAGAAATAAATTGGTGAAATAAAAAGGGTATTGTTGATTAATGAAGAAACTCACCTTAATTGAGAGTTAGACAAATTTAGCATGGTTATATCGGCTCTTTTTTTTAAAATTCTCTTATGAAGGAAAATGTCTAATTTGGGAATAGAGGATTAAATACCAATAAAAAGGGATGAAATCAGTAAGTTATTATTTTTGGTGATTTCATTGTTAAAAAGAAAATTTAGTAAGGGATGAATACTAATTTATATTATTGTTAAAAAGAAAATGGAAGTTTTAATCAAATTTCGTATATGTATATGCTTTAGAAAGTGAATTTGTGTAAAAATGAATATAAATCCCTTTAAAAATAGTTAAACAAGTAAGTGAAGTATTATGGAGCTTAGAAATATTTTTTGTATAATATTAATTTGGGGAAGAAGAATGGGAAACAAAATAATTGAAAAATTAAGAAAAGGGAATAAACAGAGAGCAGGTATTTAAAGTATATAACTCCTTATATATCAGTTAAGCATTTGCCCACATTGGCTAGCACGTGTGTGGTGCGCCTCTGAGCGCCACGTAGCGCGATCTGGGGCGGGGGTGAGGTCTCGGGTTTGAGCCTCCAACCTTGTTTTGAATTTTTTTATGTTCTTTTACAAATTTTTTTGGAGTTTTAAAATCCAAAAAATTATAAAAATATTATGGGGATAAATCTAAATATTTCTCACTGATTTTTTTTCTTTCTTCAGATTAAGAGTTATATTTTCGTGATGGGTATGATTTTAATATACAATGTGTAGGGTTAAAGGGATAAGAAAGAAAAAAAATCTAATATGTATTATTAGATATTATTTCTGAATTTTTTTGGATTTTTATGAATATTATTTGACCTATTTGCAAATATTACAAAAAGATTGACTTTTGTGCAAAATTACCACTTTGAGTACAAATCCGATTTTTTTTAAAAAAATTTCTGGGCAATGCTTGATGGTTGGATAACTCAGTAGTAAAAGTATTTGTTTTTATTTTAATTTATTAACTTATTTAACTACTTTATTAAAGAAAGGTTTATATATGTAAAGTAATAATTTGTTAAGGGATGTTTTTATAACTTGTAAAACCCTAAAATCTCTAGATTTTGGCCTATATTATGGCCACTACAGCCGTCCCACTCCTCTACAAAAAATAAAATATATTTTTACTATTAGTTTTTTGGAGTTTCAAAGCGATGATCTTGGATTTTGCAAAAGAAGGGCTTTTCTTATTCTTTATTAATTCGGTTGATTCTTCAACAAGGTGAGTGATACTCTATCCTCTTGTGTTGTTGTATATATTCTATGGATTATGATTATGTATTAGTTGCGTGCTATAAGAAATCATTTATTGATATGATGAGTATTGTATTGAATGAATGACTTTAAAACCAAGATATATGATAAAAATAGGAATTCATGAGAAATCTTTGTGCATGAACGATTTGTGATCTGTAGAAACATAGTAATACCCATGAGATATGGTATCTATAATTGTTGATTGTGTGAAAATGGATAGTTAATGAGCATATGAAATAAGAGTGTATATTGAACTTCGGGTTACTATTCATACCTGGGGTATTATTTTTGAACTTTCCATTGAATTAAAACTTGATTGATGGTGGAGTTTTGAGTACACAAACAAGTATAACTGCTTACCAATAGATTGGCATTTATATGAAGATCATAAGATGTGGGTTTTGATGATAAAGAATCGACATTTAAGTGCAATTTGAGTTTAACAATTTCGGGTCTGTGCATGGTTAAAAATGAAAGTTTTTGGAGATTTTGTGTATGTTTCCGAATTGTTTTTTGGCAAATATGAGGACTGGGGTGATAAAACAACTGGAGCTTGATTCTTACACATACTTACAGTCGATATATTTACATATTTCAAGAGGTAATTCTGTAAAAAAAACTGATCCTGCAAATCGAGTTGCATATGCATTTTTTTGACACTGTTCATACCTGTAAGCTTCGGTTTGAGTTTTTCCTGAGTAAAACTTGATTTTTTTTATTGGATTTGAATATTGATCAGGATATAAACATTAGACAATAGACTGGTAAGTGTATAACAGACATAAGATAGGGATTTTGATAAGAGAAATCTAAAGTTTTGAATTTTTAATTTCGGGTCTGTATGCACAGGCTGAAATTGATTTTTTTTGATTTTGTGCATGTTTCGATTGGTTTTTGGGCAAATACATATACTGAGATGGTAAATGACTTGTGTTTGAATTTGATAATCACATGAGAGAGGATTTTGAGAGAAGGATCAACTATTACATGTACACATTAGGTTTTTAAATTTTCGAGTCTGCAAATGCAGGCCAAAACCTTGAGAGTTGAGGTTTTGATGAAGTTTTCGAATGGACTTGTTTGGTGTTTGAGCTGAGATGGGTTAACCTGCATATAACTTTTACGTAGTGATTTTTTCTCTATGAATTTACCGATATATATATATATATATATATATATATATATATATATATATATATATATATATATGTCATCATTTTGAAGAAACTTCTCAGTCCACCTGATTTCATATCCTGCATACACTTCATTCCAACAAAAGGGAATCTTCTATATCTGCATATACTTCATTGCAATAAATGAGCTTCTACTATATTTCTGCATATACTTCATTTTTCTACATATCAGATATTTATATGCAAATACACTTCATATCAGTAAGGAGGGAATTCTTCTATATTAGTTATATACATCCTACATACACTCCTATTTGAGTAAAGAGATTATAAACACGTATGCTTCTTTTCAAAAAAGGTTTTTTCTATATATATCTGCATATACTTAAATTCAATAAAAGACCTTCTTCTATATCTGCTTCTGTTTTAATCAGTGAAAAGAATTTTTCTATATCTTCTATAATTTCTGCATTTGTTTCATTCAATTAACGACCATTTTTCTATATATCATATATATGCACGTATGCTCCATTTCAAAAAGAGTTTTCTTCTACATCCTACATATATTTCATTTGCGTACAAAGAGTTTTCTATATATACTATATATACACATATGCTTCAATCAGAAAAAGGGTTTTCTATATCTCATATATGTACACACAAACTGCATTTCAGTAAACCGATTTATGTACACATTGTGCACACTTCATTTCAGTAAAGAGGATCTCCTATATATATATATATATATATATATATATATATATATATATATATATATATATATATATATATATATATACTCATATACAAATAATATGAATGGATGAATTTCTGTCAGTAAGTTAACACTGATATGAAGTGACTAAAATGAAAGATTTATTTTGTGTTGATGGTTGAGTTGTGAGTCTCTAGAGGATGTGTGGGACCCTAGATACCGGCAGTTGAGGTTTTGTGGTTTGGCCAGTTGTGGCTGTGTTGTTGATCAGTTTAGTTCAGTACGGTAGGGTACACCAACTCTAGGAGATTCATAATTAATTAAGTAACTTAACAAAATAAGGACAGGCACTAGATGATGATATGATGAAATGAGAACATGGGTTATGGACCTCAGTATGGCTTTCGGTGTAAGATAATCCTCGAAATTATAGAGGTGTGAGTGAAATAGTCTCCGAAATTACCTACAGTGTGGGATTGATCTCCGAAATTATCGGGGTCGAAGCGACGCTCATAGGGTATTCGTGTGATGAGGCGCCATAGCTTGCGGTGTGGGGTATTCTCAAAGATTCCCATGTGTGAGTGAAATAGTCTCCGAAATTATCTGTGGATAGAGATTGACCTCCGAAATTATCGGGACGTGGGCTAATACTCGCAGTTTATCTATATATCGTTGTAGTCATCGTTGTAGGATTAGTTGTATAGCGGGGGATTAAACCCTATCAAGTGGAGAACGTTAAGGGCTTGCACTGGACCTATGTAGAGTGGGATGCATAGAATCCAACAAGTATGCATTAGAGAGTCAGCATATAGCATTGGTGTTTTCTTGACTTTGTTTTATGCATGTTGTTTCCTGTTTTTCTACACTTGACACTTAGTCTAGTTTCACTTGATGTTTTCCTGTTTTACTTACTGTTATTTCTTATTTCATTTATTCTTGCTGTTGATACATGTTGTTTATAACTCTATGCCTTATGTTTTATTTATGTTGCATTTATTTTATGTCACTCACACCGTTATGGCTGACCCCTGTAGTTTTGGGGGTTAGGGTTATCTCTAGCCTCATGTTTTACAGGTAGGTAACTTCAGCTTGGGATTTGGATGCATGGGGTAGAATGATATATGGCTTATGTAAATTGTAAAAGAATGTGTTGTAAAGAAAAGAAAATGTAATTCAAGGTGTTTAATTTTCCGCTGTGCTTTGTAAACAATTGATGTAATAAAAATTTTAAATTTTTCTGTATCGGGTTGCTATGTTTATGATTACATTGATGTTGATTCTGAAAATTTTGCCACATATTTCTGAGATATTATATTGAAAATTCGAGGCGCTACAGAGTTGGTATCAGAGCATACTTCAACTAGTAATTTTAAACATAGTACGGGGAATAAACATAAATGGACATTTGATGTGTGAGAGGTAGACTTCAGATGTGTGAGTACACAAGTGGACATTAGAAATGTGAGTACCTTAGTGGACATCTGATGTGTGTGACTTGATTATTTGGTCATGAAGACCTGTGATGTGATTTAGACTGTTTGATAGACTTGAATAAAATTTCTTTATCGCAAGTGCATTGGTTATTTTTGCGTAAAGTTTATACTTTTCTCACTAGCTTTTTAACCTTTTTTTGTCCGTTTTATGCATTTGATATTTTATTATTACCCCATCCACTTGTATATTTTCTATCTTACTTACTAATATTCACTATATCTTTTTTTATTTTACTCATTGTGTATAATTTTGGGATTCTATGATTCTCGCCAGTATTATTTTATTGTATTCTATTTATTTATTTATTTTCAGTTATTAAATTTAATTATCTTTCTCGATATTCTTTAAATTATTTATTTTCATGTATTTTTAAAAATGTTCCTTACTTTGTATTTCTCACTCTTGTATCCTATCACTTTTACTGCTTTACATTTGTTTGCTTACCAGATAACTTTCGTGTAAATTAACTTATTTCTACTTTATTCGGTTTCTTTTATTGTCAGTGATTGATTTTATTTTTAGTTTCTATATCTCTAATCGAGTTTATATTATTTATATGCATTAGTAAAAACATTAAGCTTTCACTAGTCGTCTTGTTTTCTTTTAAAATTGTTTCTTTGACTTTACTATTGGTTTTTACTTTTTATTCTATTGTCCAAATTATTATTTTGGAATTTTTGCTGTAATTCAACAGTGCGTCCTTTAGCATTTTACAAGCCCATTTCTTTTTGCAACTCTTACTCATTTTTTTTTTGACATTTTATATTTATTTATTTATTCTCTTTCATGCTTATGTTACTCGTATATTTTTCTATTACTTTTACAAATTACATTAAGCTTTGAACTACTACGTATTGCTACTTCTATTTCCTTTCATTATTGTTTTTGCTATATTATAAAATTTGGTTTTGCATATTTACTTTCATTTTGTATATTCTTGGATCTTTCGACACTATATTTTCCATTATTTTGTATTGTCTTATGTATTTTGGAGCATTTAAACTTGATTGTAGTATTTTACTCATAAATATGATATACCTCTGCACATTAAAAATTTTTATTATTAATTTTGTTTTTGCACCTTATATTCAATACCTTTATTATTACTTATTGTTTACTGTTTTTGTTATATTTACTTTTCACCATTTAAAGCTACTTATTAATTTTGTTACTTTATACCTCTCGAATGTACTATATGCACCCATTACTTATATTTTACTTAATTTTTATTATAAATTTTTATTATCATTACATTCTTGATTTCTACATGTATTTCCTACTAATTACTATATACGTACCATGTATTTCAACATACTTACTATGCATATCATTTTACACTTGTTTAATTCTCACGTTACTGTATATTTTTATGATATATTTATTGTGTAAATTTGCTACACTGAATATTTATTTTCTCATTCGCCTTCGCAGTTATGCTTATGCATGTATTTCATCCCGTTTTTCTCCTTACTTTTATAAATCATTTTCACTACTACTATTTTGTACTATTGTGTTTGATATTTATAATCTATACATTTATTTTGATATTCCATCGTGGGACTTTCAATTCCATTTATTACTTTTTCTACTATTTTTACATCACGAATTTTCAAACATAACATCATACTTAAATTAAATGTCCAATCTCCCTGTGCATATGGAAGGTTACATATTCCATTTCACTATTTCGGTGCAACCTAATGTCGAGATGACAAATATGCAACTCGATGTCAATGGAGGCAAATTGCAACTGGATGTTGGGAAGGCAAAATGTTATGATATGACCCAAATTGCTCTTAGGGCCCATTGGGCTTAGTATCTTCATATATGTAATACTTAGAATCAAATGAATACTAATCAACATTTTTGCCCTAATCTCTCTCTTGAACAGCCGACATCTTCTTCTTCCTCTCTTCTCTTCCATCTTCTCAAAACCCTAACAATCCACAACCCATTCAAATCCTAACAAACTGGTATCAGAGCCAACACCAAAGCCCTTTAAATCCAGATCCGATCATCATCCAACTCAACGGCGATCCACCCGTCCTCCTCCGACTTTGATCCACCCGTCCTTCATCAGACTCAACGTCGATCACGCCGCTCGATCCGACGAACGGCGAGGAAGCAGCTGCCGGAGCCACCGACTCAGTCCAGATCAGATCACCGACCACCGATCAAATCCGATCAGTCCATTTGCTCCAAAACCGGCGCTTCATTCTCCTAATCTGACTCAGGCATTGCAGTTGCCGAAGCATTGCGGGATCAAATCCTAACCAAGAAGGAAGGTTGGTTTTGGGTGATTTGAGTAACTAATTTTTGGGGAAATTTTGGTGTTTTGTTGATTTGGGTTCAAGAAATTTGTATGGATATGTCGGGGAAATATGATATTGAGAAGTATGATGGGAAGACGAGTTTTGCATTATGGCAAGTGCGTATGGTAGCGATTTTGTCGAGCCAAGGCGTTAAGGATGCCATTTTTGGTCGAGAAAAGTTGATTGATGCGGTGCCGGATAAGAAATGGAGAGAGATGGATGATAAAGCGCTCTCTATTATCCAATTGTGTTTGAGTGATTCGACATTGCAAGAGGTCCTATCGGAGAAGACCGCTAAGGCTTTGTGGGAGAAGTTGGTGAACATCTACATGAAGAAGTCCCTCACCAATCGACTACGGTTGAAGTTGCGCCTCTACACTCTTTGCATGGTTGAAGGTACATCAATTTCCGATCATATTACGGAGTTTGCATCTATTTTGAATGATTTAAGTAAGATTGATGTTAAGGTGGAGGATGAGGACCAAGCCCTTTTGTTATTATGCTCATTGCCCGCATCATACAAGGCTTTTAGAGACATGTTGATTTATAGTAGAGATAAAATTTCTCTAGAGGATGTTAAGAGCAATTTGCAAGCCAAGTTGCACATTGATAGTGAGATGACCAATAATGAGAAAGGGAGCCAAGGTGTTGGTTTAGTTGTTGATCGAGGTAGGTCATGGGACCGAAACTCGAGAGATACAAGGATCCGTTCGAAGTCTAGGCACAAGAATTTGACGTGCAACTATTGTAAGAAGAAGGGACACATTAAGGCCGATTGTTTCAAGCTCAAAAATAAACAAAAGGCAGATAGTAAAGGTTCTTCTTCGGAGGAGGCCAATGTGGCCGAATGTGACACGGTTGATACTCTTTGTGTGACAGATACTAATGTTGATGATATGCATTGTTGGGTGATGGATACGGGTGCTTCGCAACACATGACTCCGAATAGAGATTGGTTTGAGACTTATGAGCCTACGGATGGTAAGGTTCTCATGGGGAACAACAATATGTGTAAGGTTGTCGGGATTGGTTCGGTGACAATTAAGTTCCATGATGGAAAGGTCCGAAGGTTGACGGGTGTGAGGCATATACCCGATTTGTCTAAGAATTTGATTTCTTTGGGGTCTCTTGAAGAAAAGGGGTGTAAGTTCCAAAGTGAAGGTGGAGTCCTTAGAGTCTCTAAAGGGGCTCTCACAATCATGAAGGCGAAGAGAATTGGAACTCTTTATTTCCTACAAGGTTCCACGGTCACTGGTTCGGCCGCCATTGCACGTTCAGGCACTATGTCGGATGAGAATGCTACTAGGCTCTGGCATATGAGATTGGGGCATATGAGCGAGTGAGGAATGACCATTTTGAGCAAGAGAGGCTTGTTGTGTGGTCAAAGCACGGGCAACTTGGAGTTTTGTAAGCATTGTGTATTTGGCAAGCATAAGAGGTTGAGCTTCTCCACGGCCATTCATTCGACCAAGGGAACACTTGACTACATCCATTCGGATCTTTGGGGACCTTCTCGTGAGCCTTCCAAAGGTAATGGTTCTCGTTATATGCTTACTTTCATTGATGATTTCTCAAGGAAAGTTTGGGTTTATTTCTTGAAAGAGAAAAATGATGTGTTTTGCACCTTCAAAGAATGGAAGTCACTTTTGGAGAACCAAACGGGAAGAAAAGTTAAGAGGTTGAGAACCGATAACGGTTTGGAGTTTTGCAACCGTGAGTTTGATAATTTTTGCAAGGCTGAAGGGATTGTTCGGCACAAGACGGTGGTCAACACTCCACAACAAAATGGTGTTGCAGAAAGGATGAATAGGACACTACTTGAAAGGTCTAGAAGTATGCTTTCAAATGCGGGTTTGGGTAAGGAGTTTTGGGCGGAAGCCATTAACACATCCTGCTATTTGGTGAATCGATCTCCTACCACTTCAATTGAGTTGAAGACACCCGAAGAAGTGTGGTCGGGTAAGACGGCCGATTATTCGAATTTGAGGGTGTTTGGTTGTCCCGCTTATGTACATGTGAATGAAGGAAAGTTGGAGCCTAGATCGAAGAAGTGTATTTTTGTTGGGTATCCCAGAAATGTGAAGGGATATAAGTTGTGGTGTCCCGAATCATCCAAGTTCCTTATTTCAAGAGATGTCATTTTCAATAAGTCGGCCATGTTGAAGGCAAATGATGTTGCACCCGAGCCGACTATTAAGAAGAATGAGAAGGTTGAGAAGAAGGTGGAGTTTGAGGTGCTGGTCCAAGAAGGTGATGATTTGATCTCACATGATGATGTCAATTTGGAGGAAGCCCAAGAAGAGGTACAACCATATGCATTGGCAAGGGACCGAGCTAGAAGAGAAACACGACCACCTACAAGGTATGGATACTCCGACTTTGCTTACTGTTTGGCAATTGCAGAGGATGTGGAGTATTGTGAGCCATCTTCCTACAAGGAAGCCATTTCTTCTAAAGATGCGGCCAATTGGGTTGCCGCTATGAATGAAGAGTTACAATCTTTGTAACAAAATGAGACTTGGTCTCTTGTGAAGCCTCCGAGTGGTAAGAGGATTGTGGGTTGCAAGTGGGTGTTTAAGAGGAAGATTGATGGCTCAAATCCCGCAGATTTTCGATACAAGGCAAGGCTAGTGGCTAAAGGGTACAGTCAAGTCCAAGGTGTGGACTTCAATGATGTGTTCTCTCCTGTAGTTAAGCACACCTCCATTCGAGTTTTGCTCTCTTTGGTGGCAATGAAGAATTTGGAATTGGAGCAAATGGATGTGAAAACTGCCTTCTTGCATGGTGATTTGGATGAGCAAATTTACATGAGCCAACCGGAGGGTTTTGAGGTTGCGGGAAAGGAGGACCTTGTGTGTCTTTTGAAGAAGTCCCTTTATGGCCTTAAGCAATCACCGCGGCAATGGTATAAGAAGTTTGACTCATTCATGGTGAGTATTAATTTCCATCGTTTCAATTATGATAGTTGTGTTTACTTCAAGAAGTTAGATGGTGGGGATTTCATTTACTTGTTGCTCTATGTGGATGATATGTTGATTGCATCCTCAAACTTGAAAGAAGTTAGGAGGTTGAAAGAGCAACTAAGTTCGGTATTTGAGATGAAAGATTTGGGGGCCGCCAAAAGGATTCTCGAGATGGAGATCACAAGGGATAGGTCCAAGAGAAAGTTATTTCTTTCACAAAGGAGTTTTGCCGAGAAAGTGCTACGCCGTTTTGGCATGGAGAAAGCGAAAGTTGTTTCAACACCTCTTGCAGCGCATTTCAAGCTTTCAGCCGCTTTAAGTCCAAAATCCGATGATGAGAAGAAATATATGGAAAAGGTTCCATATTCAAGTGCAGTCGGGAATCTCATGTACTTGATGGTGTGTACTCGACCCAACATTGCTCAAGCCGTTAGTGTGGTAAGTAGATATCTCTCTTGTCCGGGGAAAGGGCATTGGGAAGCAGTGAAGTGGATCTTCCGCTATTTGAGAGGTACTATTGATGCTTGTTTGGAGTTTGGTAGTGGCAAGAAACTGACGGGCTTTGTGGATGCGGATTTTGCAGGTGATTTGGACAAGAGGCGTTCCTTGACGGGTTATGTTTTTACCCTTGGAGATTGTGCAATTAGTTGGAAGTCTACACTTAAAGCCACCGTTGCACTGTCAAGTACTGAGGCCGAATATATGGCAATTATTGAGGCTATTAAGGAGGCTATTTGGCTCAAGGCATTTGTTGGTGAGATGTCTTCACTTGAGGGTCCTATTACGGTGTTTTGTGACAACCAAAGCGCGATCCATTTGACTAAGGACCGCATGTACCATGAGAAAACGAAGCACATTGACATTCGATACCATTTTGTTCGAGATGTGATCTCGGAAGGCAAGGTTGCCGTGAAGAAGATTGGTACCGAATCGAATCCGGCCGATATGCTCACAAAGCCTCTTCCAATTGCAAAGTTCAAGCTTTGTTCAAGTTTGATGTCGGTTTGTTTCTAGCTAGTTTGAGCTAGTTTTGTTTCTAGCATGTTGCTAGTTTGTTTTAGGTTATGTTTGCTTTATGTTTTAGTTTGTTTTAGATGCAATTTGGTTCAAGGTGGAGATTGTTATGATATGACCCAAATTGCTCTTAGGGCCCATTGAGCTTAGTATCTTCATATATGTAATACTTAGAATCGAATGAATACTAATCAACATTTTTGCCCTAATCTCTCTCTTGAACAGCCGACATCTTCTTCTTCCTCTCTTCTCTTCCATCTTCTCAAAACCCTAACAATCCACAACCCATTCAAATCCTAACACAAAATGTGCAACCGAATATCCAGACGGCAACCTGCAACCTGATGTCATGAAGGCAAACATACAACTTGATGTTAAGGAGGCAGGATTTTCTACCTATTTGCTAATTGATATTTCAAGACTTTTTGCTTATATAATGAAACTAATGGTAAAGAATATTTTCTTTATGACATTTTGTTTATACAATTACACTTTTTGTTTTCATATAAGTTAGTATAGCTGATTTTACTCTATTTTGTGTTTACAAAATTTTTACATTTATGTTAAGATTGAGTACATCAACTATGGTCTAAGTTTTGGTTCTTTTGTAAATTAATATTTATTGCAACCGTTTTCCAATTCTTTAACATTTTAGATGTCTCACTTACTTTTGTTTCCACATCCTAATTAATGATTTGACGCTTACTTTTGTAATATTCAATGAACTTCTTTTAAGTCTTCTTGCATATATATATATTTTGTTCTATTTTGCTGGTTACTTTTTAATGTGCTTTTTAGAGTATTGATTATAATGTCAACATTCACTAATATACTCATTATTATATGTCTTTTACATTCATTGTTATTAAAATTTTCTGTACTTAGCTAAATTTGTTCGTATTTCTATGTATCTTGACTAGTTATTTTCTCAAAACAATTTTTTTTTACATAACCTTTAAGTTTGTGTTCCTTTATTGTTTGTATGGTTTACCAACCTTTTTATATTTGGGTTTTATCTCTTCACTTTTGACTTCTTATTCTATAAGAATAGTCTTACTATTTTCTCACGTTTTGAGATTAATTGTGTATTCAATTGAATTTCTTATATTTTTGCCATGTCGGTTTTCACCTTTTACCCATCGAGATATAACCATATGTTATTTTTGTTTTTCTTAGTAACTGAATCCAACAATAAAATAATAATAGAGTAAATTTTAGAAACTGTTTTGTAAGTTTTGTATTTTTGTTTTTTTTTTGCTTAGAGTAGTTCTGAGGACAAAATTACTCTAAGGGGAGAGTGATGTAACACCCCGCAAAATAAAATGATTTATTTTGCATTACTAGATAATATTATATTAGTAAAGATGACTATTTTGACTATTTTCTTGAAATTACAATTTTGCATGTGCAACACACGTGCAGAGTTAGGAAACTTTGAATTCTTAAAATTTTATGGTTAATGATTGATTTTCATTATTTATTTATGATATTTTAATTTTCAGATTTATTTGAATTTATTTGACTATTTATGAATTTCTCAATTTTACACGTGCAAAACAAGTGCAAATTTTTTTGTGTGCAAAATCTCCAATTTTAAATTCTAGATACATTCTCCTATTTATAATTAAGTATATCCTAAATTTTGGAATTTTTCTGAGTAAAAACACTATTTTTATAAATACATCGAATAAGAGGGGTTTTTATGTAAAAAACCATTTGGATCTCAAACAAATAATGAAAATTCATTTTTAATTTTTTTTTGGAATTTCTATGGTCATCATTGAAAATAAAATATATTTAAATTTTATTTAGAGCTGATTTGGCAAAGATTTAAACAAATATGATGTTTTTGCAAATATAGAATATAAGTGGATCTTGTGCAAATGTTTTCTTGGAAAGTAAAAGTCAGAAATTTTAATTGGAAAATCGAATATGTATTAGTAAATATTATTTATGAAGTTTCTGGATTTTTAAGAATATTATTTGACCTATTTGCAAATATTACAAAAAGAGGAACTTTTGTGGAAAATTACCACTTTGAGTACAAATCCGATTTTTTTTTAATTTTTGGGCTATGCTTGATTGTTGGATAACTCAGTAGTAGAAGTATTTGGTTTTATTTTAATTTATTTAACTTATTTAACTACTTTATTAAAGAAATATTTATATATGTAAAGTAATAATTTGTTAAGGGATGTTTCCATAACTTGTAAAACCCTAAAAACTCCAGATTTCAGCCTATATTATGGCCACTACAACCGTCCCTCTCCTCTGCAAAAATAAAATATATTTTTACTATTAATTTCTTGGAGTTTCGAAGCGATGATCTTGGATTTTGCAAAAGAAGAGCTTTTCTTATTCTTTATTAATTCGGTTGATTCTTCAAAAAGGTGAGTGATACTCTACCCTCTTGTGTTGTTGTATATATGCTATGGATGATGATTATGTTGTAGTTGTATGCTCGAAGAAATCGTTTAATGATAAGATGAGTATTGTATTGAATGAATGATTTTAAAAGCAAGAAATATGATAAAAATAGGAAATCCTGAGAAATCTTTGTGCATGAACAATTTGTAATCTGTAGAAACTTAGTAATACCCATGAGATATGGGATGTATAATTGTTGATTGTGTGAAAATGGATAGTTAATGAGTATATGAAATAAGAGTATATATTGAACTTCGGGTTACTGTTCATACCTGGGGTATTATTTTTGAACTTTCCATTGAATTAAAACTTGATTGATGGTGGAGTTTTGAGTACACAAACAAGTATAACTGAATACCAATAGATTGGCATGTATATGAAGATCTTAAGATGTGGGTTTTGATTATAAAGAATCGAAATTTAAGTGCAGTTTGAGTTTAACAATTTCAGGTCTGTGCATGGTTGAAAATGATAGTTTTTGGAGATTTTGTGCATGTTTCCGAATTGTTTTTTGGCAAATATGAGGACTGGGGTGATAGAAAAATTTGAGCTTGATGCTTACACATACTTACGATCGATATATTTACACATTTCAAGAGGTAATTCTGTCAAACAAAACTGATCCTGCAAATCGAGTTGCATATGCATTTTTTCGACACTATTCATACCTGTAAGCTTTAGTTTGAGTTTTTCCTGAGTAAAACTTGATTTTTTTATTGGATTTGAATATTGAGCAGGATATAAACATTGAACAATAGACTGGTATGTGTATAACAGACATAAGATAGGGATTTTGATAAGTGAAATCTAAAGTTTTGAATTTTAAATTTTGGGTATGTATGCACAGGCTGAAATTGATTTTTTTTTTATTTTGTGCATGTTTCAATTGGTTTTTGGGCAAATACATATACTAAGATGATAAAATGACTTGTGTTTGAATTTGATAATCACATGAGAGAGGATTTTGAGAGAAGGATCAACTATTACATGTACACATAGGGTTTTTAAATTTTCGAGTCTGCAAATGCAGGCCGAAACCTTGAGAGTTGAGGTTTTGGTGAAGTTTTCGAATGGACTTGTTTGGTATTTGAGCTGAGATGGGTTAACCTGCGTATAACTTATATGTAGTGAATTTTTCTTTATGAATTTACTGATATATATATATATATATATATATATATATATATATATATATATATATATATATATATATATATACATTCATGTCATCATTTTGAAGAAACTTCTCAGCCCACCTGATTTCATATCCTGCAAAAACTTCATTTCAACAAAAGGGCATCTTCTATATTTGCATATACTTCATTGCAACTAAAGAGCTTCTACTATATTTATGCATATACTTCATTTTTCTATATATCAAAGATTTATATGCATATACACTTCATATCAGTAAGGAGTGAATTCTTCTATATCAGATATATACATCCTGCATACACTCCTATTTCAGTAAAGAGATTATAAACACATATGCTTCTTTTCAAAAAGGATTTTTTCTATATATATCTGCAAATACTTAAATTCAATAGAAGTCCTTCTTCTATATGTTCATATGTATCAATTAGTGAAAGGAATTTTTCTATATCTTCTATAATTTCTGCATATGTTTTATTCAATTAAAGACCATCTTTCTATATATCATATATATGTACATATGCTCCATTTCAAAAAGAATTTTCTTCTGCATTCTCCATATATTTCATTTCAGTACAAAGAGTTTTCAATATATACTATATATACACATATGCTTCAATCAGAAAAAGGGTTTTCTATATCTCATAGATGTACCCATAAATTGCATTTCAGTAAAGGGATTTATATACACATTGTGCACACTTCATTTCAGTAAAGAGGATCTCCTATATATATATATATAGAGTCCCCTTCGGTTGCACACTACTTTTGGTGAGCACTCCGTGAACACTCACGAACTAGAGACCCTATGAAAAATCCGAACCGCTCATATTGTTCTATATGCCTTAGATAGCCTAACAATAAAAATCAAGTAATTTGAAGTTCATTTGCCCATCCATCATGCTGTTAGAATTTTCAGCCATACAATTTTGTGATGATGTAAATCATGGGCAAATGAACTTCAATTTACTTGATTTTTTATTGTTAGGCTATCTTAGGCATATAGAACAATATGAGCGGTTCGGATTTTTCATAGGGTCTCTATTTCGTGAGTGTTCATGGAGTGCTCACCGAAGTAGTGTGCAACCGAAGATTTCTCTCTCTCTCTCTCTCTCTCTCTCTCTCTCTCTCTCTCTCTCTCTCTATATATATATATATATATATATATATATATATATATATATATATATATATGAGAAAAGTGAGCCTCATATAGAGTATGAGAAATTTTCCTCATACAAAGTGATTATACTCACTTGGTGGGGCCCATATGGAAGATCCACTCCGTCCATCATGTTTATCATACTAATGGATATATGTATAGAAAAAATCAAATGGTTTGGATGTCATTCACCCATGCATCATGTGGTTGAAAAATGAACAATTTCAATAGTAATACAAATCGAACCACAAATTGGACCCACACGATGCATGGGTGAATGACCTCCAAACCACTTGATTGTTTCTACACATACATCTATTAGGATGATAAAAATGATGGACGAACTAAATCTTCTATAAGGGCCCCACCAAGTGAGTATAATCACTTTGTATGAGGAAAATTTCCTCATACAAATATGAGGCTCACATTACTCTCTCTCTCTCTCTCTCTCTCTCTCTCTCTCTCTATATATATATATATATATATATATATATATATATATATATATATACACACACAAACAATATGAATCAATAAATTTCTGTAAGTAAGTTAACACTAATATGAAGCTACTAAAATGAAAGATTTATTTTGTGTTGATGGTTGAGTTGTGAGTCTCTAGAGGGTGTGTAGGACCCTAGATACCGGCAGTTGAGGTTTTGTGGTTTGGTCAGTTGTGGCTGTGTTGTTGATCAGTTTAGTTCAATCCGGTAGGGTACACCAATTATGGGAGATTCGTAATTAATTAACTTAACAAAATAATGACATGCACTAGATGGTGATATGATAAAATGAGAACATGGGTTATGGACCTCAGTATGGCTTGCAGTGTGAGATAATTCCCAGAATTATCGAGGTGTGAGTGAAAGTCTCCGGAATTACTTGAAGTGTGGGATTGATCTCCGAAATTATCGGGGTCGAGGCGACGC
This sequence comes from Hemerocallis citrina, assembly GCA_017893485.1. Taxonomy (NCBI): domain Eukaryota; kingdom Viridiplantae; phylum Streptophyta; class Magnoliopsida; order Asparagales; family Asphodelaceae; genus Hemerocallis; species Hemerocallis citrina. The sequence continues at coordinate 71,682,165 of CM030367.1, read as the reverse complement.
TTATGGGGTATTCGTGTGAAGAGGCACCATATCTTGCGGTGTAGGGTATTCTCGAAGATTTCCAGGTGTGAGTAAAATAGTCTCCGAAATTATCTGTGGATAGAGATTGACCCCTGGAATTATCGAAGCGTGGGCTAATACTCACAGTTTATCTATATATCATAGTAGTCATCGTTGTAGGATTAGTTGCATAGTGGGAGATTAAACCCTATCAAGTGGAGAATGTTAAGGGCTTGCACCGGACCTATGTAGAGTGGGATGCACAGATTCCGACAAGTATGCATTAGAGAATCAGCATATAGCATTGGTGTTTTCTTGACTTAGTTTTATGCATGTTGTTTTCCTGCTTTTCTACACTTGACACTTAGTCTAGTTTCACTTGATGTTTTCATGTTTTACTTATTGTTATTTCTTATTTCATTTATTCTTGTTGTTGATACATATTGTTTATGACTCTATGCCTTATGTTTTATTTATGTTGCATTTATTTTGTGTCACTCACACCGTTATGGATGACCCCTGTAGTTTTGGGGGTTAGGGTTATCTCTAGCCTCATGTTTTACAGGTAGATAACTTTAGCTTGGGATTTGGATGCATGGGGTAGAATGATATATGGCTTATGTAAATTGTAAAAGAATGTGTTGTAAAGGAAAGAAAATATAATTCATGGTGTTTAATTTTCTGCCGTGCTTTGTAAACAATTGATGTAAAATTTTTTAAATTTCCCTGTATTTGGTTGCTGTATTTATGATTACATTGAAGTTGATTCTGGAAATTGTGTCACATATTTCTGAGATATTATATTGGAAATTCGGAGTGCTGCAGATTCTTTTGTCGTTGTGTTCATCGATGACATACTGGTCTACTCCAAGTCAGAAGAAGAGCATGCCGAGCACCTAACTGAGGTACTAGAGAAGTTACAGGAGCAAAAGTTGTATGACAAGTTGTCCAAGTATGATTTCTGGAAAACCGAAGTTGCGTTCCTGGGTCACATCCTTTCTAAGGAGGGAGTGGCTACTGATCCACAAAAGATTGAGGCAGTAAGAGATTGGCTAAGACCGACCACAGTAAAGGAAATCAGGAGCTTTTTGGGTTTAACTAGCTACTACAGAAGGTTCATTCAGGGCTACGCTCAAATTGTCATGCCACTCTTGGGGCTTATAAGGAAGAACGCGAGTTTTAAATGGTCAGAACAGTGTGAGGCTAGCTTTCAAGAGTTGAAGGAGAGGTTGAATACCGCTCCCATTCTCGCTTTGCCAAGAGCAGGAGTCGACTATGATGTCTACAGCGATGCTTCCCATCGCAGATTGGGTTGTGTGCTGATGCAAGAGGGGAAGGTAATTGCTTATGGGTCTAGATAGCTGAGACCGCATGAGAAGAATTATCCAATCCACGATCTGGAGTTGGTAGAGATCATCTTTGCACTAAAGCAATGGAGGCACTTTGTGTACGGGGAAAATGTTAACATGCGCACGGATCATAAGAGCCTAAAGTACATCTACCAGCAGAAGGATCTAAATATGAGGCAGCAGAGATGGTTGGAAGTGTAAGAGGATATCCGACCCGAAATCAAGTACCATCCACGCAAGGCCAATGTGGTGGCTGATGCATTCAGCAGGAAGAGTAGTTTGGCTCGTTTGATCACAACTCAGGAGAAGTTGGCAGAGGAACTCGATCGAGCTGAGATTGAGGTAGTATTGCAAGGATTGGGGGCTTCCTTAGCTCAGTTGAGACTTCAGCCCACATTGAGGGACAGGATCATTGACAGTCAGATGACCGATTCTGAGATTCAGGAGATGAAAGAGCAGGTTGGCGTTGGCTAGTTAACAAAATTTGAAGTGAAAGATGAGGTATTGTGGTTTGGAGAGCGTCTATGTGTGCCAAATCAAACAGAACTAAAGGAGAGTATTCTACAAGAAGCACATGCCACTTTACTATCCATACATCCGGGGAGTACCAAGATGTACAAGGACATCAAGCAGTACTTTTGGTGGTCAGGAATGAAGCGGGATGTGGCTGAGTTCGTTGCTAGAAGTGCAGTTTGTCAGCAAGTCAACGCCAAAAATCAGAAATCTGGAGGTTTGTTGCAGCCATTACCCATTCCGGAGTAGAAGTGGGATAATATCAGCATGGATTTCATCACAGGATTGCTCAGGAGTTCCAAAGGCAATGATGCAATTTGGGTGATAATGGACCGACTCACCAAATCGGCTCACTTTTTAGCGATGAAGCTTACTTGGTCTATGGAGAAGTTAGTTGAGTTGTATGTCGCGGAGATCGTGAGGTTACATGGAGTTCCTATGTCGAATGTATCCAACCGAGATGTGCGATTCACTTCGCATTTCTAGAGAAGTCTTTATGCAGCTTTGGGGACGAAGACTGATTTCAGAACTGCCTTCCATCCTCAGACTGATGGGCAGACTGAGAGGGTCAACCGGGTACTGAAAGATATGCTGAGGTATTGTGTGTTGGACTTTGGTGGCAGTTGGGAGAGGCATTTGGCTCTAATGGAATTTTCCCACAACAATAGTTTCCAGACAACTATCGGTATGGCACCATATGAGACTCTGTATGGAAGGAGGTGCAGGACACCGGTGTGTTGGTATGAAGTGGGGGAACGACAGCTGTATAGGTCGGAGATTGTGCAACAGTCCTCGGAAAAGATCGAGCTAATGAGGAAGAGGTTAGTATGGATTGGGGGTAACAGACGCACAGAGCAGGCAGAAGAGTTATGCTGACAATCGAATGAGAGATCTGGAGTTTGAGGAAGGTGATTTTGTCTTTATGAAGGTGTCTCCAACCAAGGGAGTGATTTGGTTTGGAAGAGGAGGAAAATTAGCCCCGAGATACATATGTCTTTATAAGATATTGAAGAGGATTGGGAAGACGGCTTACCGGTTAGAATTACCGGGAGAGTTGGCCCAAGTACACAATGTCTTCCATGTGTCTACGTTATGAGGCTATATTCCGGATCCGAGTCATCATATGCCCGAAGAAGCCAGAGGGTGGTCTGCAATTTGATTTGAGCAACATAGAGCGTCCAGTGGAGATTGTGGGTTTTCGGAAGAAGGCCTTGAGAAATAAGACTATACCCATGGTCAAAGTCGTGTGGAGGAACCAACTTATTGAGGAGGCCACTGGGAATCAGAGGAGAGGATGATGAAAGATCACTCTGAGCTTTTCAATCAAAATTTGTAAAATTTTCTTTCTTTTCTCTTACTTTTAAGTGTAGTTCCGATGACGGAACTATTCTAAGAAAGGAGTGTTATAACATCCCGTATTAATTTTTAAATAAAAATACATTTTTTTACATGTGCAATGCACGTGAAATTTCACCTCATCTTTAATTCAAAAATATTTTTTAGTATGCATAAGTTCTCTTTATTTATTTTATCTTATTTAGTTCTTTTTAGAACCCATAGGCCTAATAGATGACTCTAAGCCCATTAAAATAAATAAAATAAATAAATAAAACCAAGCCCACAATGAGAAGCCCAATAAGAGAACCTACACACATTTTTTTACACTTTTACACTTGTTTTGTAATAACTAGTAGCTACAAAAAATTAATAAAATATAAGAGTGAGAAGAGTGTGCATGTGCACCACACGTGCATGTGCATTTGTGCATGCACAAACCAAGAGTGGCCGGCCTTTAATGGAGAGAGTGGGGAGAGTGGGGAGAGATCATGGGATAGTGGAGTGAATCCTAGCCATACAATTCCCCTATATAACCCCCCCCCCCCCCCCCTCTTGTTTGTCATTTTCACCAAAACTAAGAATCAAAAGAGAGAAGAAAAGAAAGAGAGCAAGAGGGATTTCGGTTTTGCTTCTTTGGAGCTTGGAGGTTGCTTTGTTAGGAGAAGAAGTGCTAGGCTTGTGGAGTGGAGCTAGGAGCTTTCCCTAGGAGACTTTCATTTGTGTATCAAAAGAGGTGGGTGTCTTATTTATTTTCTAATTAGGCTTAGAAATAATGTTTAGGGATTATGTGGTGATTCTAGTCAAGTTCTAATGATTCTTGCTAATTTTTCATACATGTTGAAATGATGAAATTCATTACCATGAGTTGCGTTGTGTGTTAAATTAAAGGTTATAATTTGAATGACACAATAGAATGAGGGAAGGGATAAATTAAGTGTATGTTTATGAATGCTTGGCACAATTGCAAAACGAGTCTTCTTTGTTGCATGATTGTCTTGTACAAAATTAGACTATATATATATATATATATATATATATATATATATATATATATATATATATATATATATATATATATATGTGTGTGTGTGTGTGTGTGTGTGTGTGTGTGTGTGAAATGAAATGTGATAATTAGTGAAGAGAAACTAGAAATTAATTGGTGAAATAAAATGGGTATTGTTGATTAATGAAGAAACTCACATTAATTGAGAGTTAGAAAAATTTAGCATGGTTATATCGACTCTTTTTTTAAAAAAAATTCTCTTATGAAGGAAAGTGTCTACATTCACCTGGATACAACAACTTCAGCTTATCGACCTCCCACTTGCAGGACAAAAGTTCACCTGGTCTAATCTCAGAGACAACCCATAGCTCGCTCGACTTGACAGATTCTTGATCTCCGACTTGTTTGATCAACTATACCCTTCATGCATTCAACATTCCCTCCCTCGTATCGCCTCAGATCATTGCCCCTTGATTCTCGACTCTCAAGCAATCCAGAGCAGAGTTCATTATTTCAAATTTGAGAAAGCATGGGCCTGCCACAAAGACTTCAGTCATACTATTTTCACTTGGTGGTCGACCTTTACATGCACAGGATCCAAGGTGGACGTATTTGCCAAGAAACTAGTACTTATGAAAAGAAGGATTAGACGATGGAGAAATGAGGAATTTGGCCACATCCCGCATCGCAAAAATTCACTACTTAAGAAAATCCACAAGCTTGATATCTTGGCAGACTCCCAACCCTTGAACCCCACTCTATCTGCTGAACTTTCAGATGCTCACAGAGAGGTACAACAATTGGTGCAGGATGAAGTCACCTACTGGAGACAAAGATTAAGAATCACCTAGATCCAAGAGGGCGATGCTAACACGAAATTCTTTCACTCTATAGCTAATGGGAGGCATCGCAAGAACTTTATTTACTCCCTCCTCCACAATGGAGACCTCATCACTGATCAGACTGCAATTCGATCAAGTTTTGAAGAAAATTTCCATGACATTTGTGGCACTAGCTCAAGCTCAGACTTTAGGGTAGACTGGGCTTCTTTCTATCCCACCATAGGTACTGATCTATCTGCGCTTGAGGCTCCTTTCAGCAAGGAAGAGATCAAGAATGCAGTCTTTAGCATGAACGGAGACAAGGCACCAAGGCCTGATGGCTTCTCAATGCATTTTTACCAGTAACACTGGGAGACAATTCAAGATGACTTGTGCTGCATGCTACTGGCCATCCAGAATGGTGAAGCCAACATTAGTAGGCTCAATTACTTTACCATTGTTCTCATTCCCAAATGTGAAGTTGCCAACACGGTATCTGACTACCACCCCATCAGTCTACTTAATTGCTCTATGAAGATTTTCACCAAAATCCTTGCAAACAGGTTAAGCCCTATATTGCATTCCTTAGTGTCCTCTTTACAGAGTGCTTTCCTTAAAGGCAATTCAATGGTGGATTGCTTCCTTGTGGCTCATGAAGCAATCAACTGTGTTGCTCAAAGAAATTTGATACTCTAATTCTTAAGATAGATTTCCGTAAGGCATTTGATACTCTTAGCTGGGAATTTTTAGAGCAACTGCTAGCTGCCAGAGGATTTGGTCCCCACTGGTGCTCTTGGATCAAAGCTATTCTTCACTTGACCAAATCCTCTATTTTAATCAACGACGTCGAAGGTAAGACGATTGTTTCTGAAAGGGGGCTCAAGCAAGGTGATCATCTCTCTCCGATGTTATTCATAATTTCTGTTGATGTGCTAGCCCAAATGTTGTGCATTGGTAGAGAGAATGGCACATTCTCTTAACTGCATCTCCGTGGCTCCTTAGCTAATCTCTCCATTCTTCAATTTGCTGATGATACACTCATTTTTTGTAAAGGGGATGAGCAAGATGTGCTCCACCTCAAGGTGCTCTTACATCTCTTTGCAATCATCTCAGGCCTACATATCAACCTCTCCAAGTCATCCATCCTCTACTTCGAGCACTCTCAAGCCAAACTTCATGCCTTTGCTTACATCCTAGGTTGCAAACAAGGTTTTTTGCCCACCAGATATCTAGGTATGCCAATCTCTAAAGGGAAACTCAAAACGAGGGAATGGAAACCTCTTATTCTTAAAATTGAGAGAAGACTGTTCACTTGGAAAGTACGTCTGTTATCTAGGAGAGGGAGACTTATTCTCATCAATTATGTTCTTAGCGCCTTGCCAACTTACTTTGCCTCCTTCTTCAAACTGCCTAAGTGGGTTATTGCAAGAATTGATCAGATCAGGAGTAGGTTCTTCTGGGTAGGAGGCGATACTAAGGCCACGGGAGTCTCCTGCACAAGCTGGAAGTGTATTTGTCAACCCAAAGAGTAGGGGGGCCTTGGGGTCTTGAACCTCAACCAATTCAACAATGCTCTTCTTATGAAATGGTGGAGGAAGATATTGACTGAAGAGTATCTTAGCACCAAGACTCTCAAATCCCTTTACTTCAATTGCACGACCAATGCCTTCATCTGCAAAACACAAGCCTCTGACTTTTGGAAGAATATTTTCAAGCTGAAAGAGCAATTTGAACATGGCATTAGTTGGCAACTTGGCGATGGACTCAAGCTTAAGTTTTTGACCTCCAAATGGATTGGGGGTAACAATATTGCCACTCTATTTTCAACCTTATTTGAAGCTGCGTGGAACAAAGAAGCATCATTGCGCTCCCAAGGTATCATGGACCAGGGCATCTGGACTTGGAGACCAAGCCTCCCCACATCTTCTTCCACCACCATCCTCCTTGAAAAGAGAAAGAATGCAACTGCTCTCTAATCTTCAGCCATCCTCTACTATGGACATTACATGCTGGAACCACACCAGCTCAGGGAACTACACTGTGAAATCTGCTTATTAATTCTACAGCATAATTGGCTTCCTTTCCCCCTTCTATCGAGCTTGCTGGCAGAACTTAGTACCCCTGAAATGAAAAATATTCATTTGGATGTTGAGTTGGGATATACTCAACTCCAAGGATAGGTTGCACACCAAAGGTTGGGATGGGGATCTAACATGCACATCCTGTGCATGTCCAATCGAAACCACCTACCATATCTTGTTCTGGTGTCCCATGGCTTTTCAAACCTAGCATCATTTCCCACAAAGATTCCATATCACAAATCTTCCAACATCTATTAGTGAATGCTTCACTAATTGGTGTTTCGACCACCAAAAGCACAAGTTCACACACTCTTGGCATTTAGTTACATTGGCTGTTTGTTGGAGTATTTGGCATGCTAGGAATGATAGAATTTTTAACAGCAAGGTTACTACTGTGGATAAACTGGTCACTAAGTCAAAATTTTGGTTCTCAAATTGGTTAGATTCCAACAGAGAGTCGAAGAAGAAGATCAAGATTCTTGAAGAGCTCAAGGGCACCGACGATAGCGGTCTAATGAAGCCGGGAAGCATCGACGGTACAGGAAACTCTCAAAGTTGACCAAGGGTGTTGCACTTCAGTTTGGCTGTTTATTTTGGCTCTTTTTTGGGACAATGTTGGTCCATATTTTGTTAAAGACTTGCTATATTATCGTTAGAAGGAGGTTTTTGTCTATTTTGTTAATAGGATGGTTTTGGGAGTGCGGAAGGGGGATGAGATCATATCATTGAGGCTAGTTGAGGTGTATGACAATAGTCCAATGCCCTCTCTATGCCTCAACGGTATGCCATCTCGAACTCTAACACACTCTTAACCCGATAGTTCCACCTCTTGTGAATTTTCGTATCTGTATCTCAACTTCACTTATCAATATATTTATATTTTCTGTGAGGTAGGATAATCCTACCTTTTACCAGTAAAAAAAAGGAAAGTGTCTAATTTGGGAAAAGATGATTAAATACTCATAAAAAGGGATGAAATCAGTAAGTTATTATTTTTGGTGATATATGAATACTAATTTATATTATTGTTAAAAAGAAAATGGAAGTTTTAATCAAACTTCGTATATGTATATGCTTTAGAAAGTGAATTTGTGTAAAAATGAATATAAATCCCTTTAAAAATAGTTAAACCAGTAAGTGAAGTATTCTGGAGCTTAGAAATATTTTTTGTATAATATTAATTTGGGGAAGAAGAATGGGAAACAAATTAATTGAAAAATAAAGAAAATGGGAAATAAACAGAGAGCGGATATTTAAAGTATATAACTCCTTATATATCAATTAAGCATTTTTCCACATTGCCTAGCGCGTGTGTGGTGCGCCTCTGAGTGCCACGTGTGCCACGTGGCGCAATTTGCCCGCGGGGGTGAGGTCTCAGGTTCGAGCCTCCAACCTTGTTTTGAAATTTTTTATCTTCTTTTTCAACTTTTTTTGGAGTTTTAAAATCCAGAAAATTATATAAAAATTATAAAAATATTATGGGGATAAATCTAAATAATTTTTTCACTGATTAAAATATTTTTTTTAGATTAAGAGTTATATTTTCGTGATGGATATTATTTTAATATACAATGTGTAGGGTTAAAGGTATAAGAATTAATTTTTGCGATTAGAAGAAAAGAGCTGGATTTTGAATGATAAATTTCTAAGTATGAATCTCAAGAGTTGATATTTAATTCATAGATATTTTTTTGATGGAAGTTAGATGAACATGAAAGAAGAATAGCTTTGTGGTAATGAATTAATTGAGTTTTCATGAATGATAGCTACAAGAGTAAGATGAATTGATTAAGATGTGAGTGAATAAAGTTGAAGATGTAAATAAAGAGAAATTTAATACATTGAATTTTTTTATTTTTTATTTTTTATTTTTTTTGAGATTAAGACTTATATTTTCGTGATGGATATGATTTTAAAATACAATGTATAGGGTTAAAGGGACAAGAATTAATTTTTGTGATGAGAAGAAAAAGTGGTGGATTTTAAATGATAAATTTCTAAGTATGAATCTCAAGAGTTGATATTTAATTCATAGATAATTTTGTGTTGGAAGTTAAATGAACATGAAAGAAGAATAGCTTTGAGGAAATGAATAAATTGAGTTTTCATGAATGATAGCAACAAGATTAAGATGAATTGATTAAGATGTGAATGAATACAGTTGAAGATGTGAATAAAGTGAAATTTAATATATGAATATTGAAGGGTATGAGTACTATGAATTATAGAATATGAAAGGTTGTAATCTAGAGGCTTAGTAAAACCCGGGTACCGACAAGTGTTGAAAGAAATAATTGATTTGAAGTTGACTATATGGGCTATCTCGGTGATAAATTTCTAAGTATGAATCTCAAGAGTTGATATTTAATTCATAGATAATTTTGTGTTGGAAGTTAGATGAACATGAAAGATGAATAACTTTGTGGAAATGAATAAATTGAGTTTTCATGAATGATAGCTACAAGAGTAAGATGAATTGAATAAGATGTGAATGTATAGAGTTGAAGATGTGAATAAAGTGAAATTTAATACATGAATATTGAAGGGTATGAGTTCCCATGAATTATAGAACATGAAAGGTTGTGATCTAGAGGGTTAGTGAGACCCGGGTACCCGCAAGTGTTGAAAGAATTAATTGATTTGAGATTTTGCTATATGGGCTATCTCGGTGTTTTTGTTTAAGTTCGGTAGGAGGGGAAGCTAAATCAAGGTAGTATAATTTATTCATGTTTTAAACTTAAGAATTAGGCACTAAGTGAAGATATAGTAAACTTGGGCAAACGTGAGTGGATGGCCACTATATAGTTGGGTGGTGGATTCCGGGACTATAGACCCAGTCGAGCGGTGGATTCCGGGACTGTGGATGCTTGCGATGGAAGCAAGCCTTAATTAAATCCGGGACTATGATTTTTTTAACAGTGGACTCCAAGATCATGAATAGTCGGGCGGATGGTAGGCCGTACTCCAGTGTATATGCGTATACCGAGGCTAAAGGGACACTTTTGGGATGTTCGCATGATGAGGATTCTGTATAGTTGGGCGGTAGATTCCGGGACTGGAATCTGTACTCGTGGAATGTCTAAAACTTGTTTTATTACCAGGTAGTTATCATGGCGAGGAATTAAACCCTTTAATGTGGAGTACGTAGGTGCTTGCCCTTGGATCTATGTAGTATGGGATGCATAGAATCCGAAAAAGTATGGATTAATGTCATTTAGCGTAAAACATCACTATTAGGCATTAAGGCATCGTATACACCGACATGTGTAGTGTAGTGCCCTGAATTTCTAATATAATATCTTAGAAAATACGTGGCACAATTTCCAGCATCAACTTCAATGTAATATTAAACCCAATTTAACACCAATAATATTTTTCCAACTTTCATTACAATAATCAATTATATAGCACAGCGGAATACAAAACATCTCAAATCATAATTCTCTTTTCTTTACAACACTTTTCGTTTTACATATGTCACTAAATCACTCGAACTCAAGCATCCAAATCCCAAGCTCTAATCAACAACAACCTGTAAACATGAGGCTAGAGATGATCCCTAACCCCCAAAACTAAAGGGGTCAGCCATAAAGGTGTGAGTGACATAAAACAAACAACATAAATAAACATTAAGCATGGATTCATAAACAACATGTGACAAATAATAATACATAAAATATGACATAGCAAGGAAACATGTAAATATCAAGTGGAACTAAACTAAGTGTCAAGTGTAGAAAACAGGAAAACACATGCGTAAAACCAAGTCAAGAAAACACAATTCTATATGCTGACTCTCTAATGCGTACTTGTCGGAGTCTATGCATCCCACTCTTCATAGGTCCGGTGCAAGCCCTTAACGTCTCCACATTATAGGGTTCAATCCCTGCTATGCAACTAATCCTATCACTATGACTACTACGAGATAAAAATGAACTGTGAGTATTAGCCCATGCCCCGATAATTCCGGAGGTCAAACTCTATCCACAGATAATTCTGGAGACTATTTCACTCACACCAGGGAATCTTCGAGAATACCCCACACCGCAAGCAATGGCACCTCAGCACACGAATACCACATGTGTATCGCCTCGACTCCGATAATTCCGAAGATCAATTCCACACCACAGGAAATTCCGGCGACTATTTTACTCACACCTAGATAATTCTGGGGATTATCTCACACTGCAAGCCATACTGAAGTCCATAACTCATGTTCTCGTTCATCATATCACCACTAGTGCCTGTCCTTATCATTTTGGTTATTTAATTACTCAACGAATCTCCTAGAGTTGGTGCACCCTGCCGGACTTAACTCAACAACTGATCAACTAAATGCCTCAACAGGCCCAAACATAAACAACTCAACTGCCGGTATACTAGGGTCACATACACCCTCTAAAGACTCAAACTCAAATATCCAAACCGAACTTCCAACATAAATTGTTCAACTTAACATCTTGAAAACATATGTTTAATAGGAGGTAGAGTATAATAATAATAAGTTATAGATTAAAGCATTTTGAGAATAAATCATTTGAAAGAACATTCAAAAATATAAAGGTACATCAGGATCAGTCGACTAATAACAAGAGTAAGTCGACTGTCCAGAAAGAGAATTTCATGGTTTTAAGAAAATAAGCTAAGTGTTATAAATCGACTTACAAAAGTCATAGGTCGACTTGCCAGAGAGAAATTCCAGTAATCTTTAAGAAAATATTCTAAGTGTTATAAGTCGACTTATAAAAGTCATAGGTCGACTTACCAGAGAGAAATTCTAGTAATCTTTAAGAAAATATTCTAAGTATTATAAGTCGACTATAAAAGTCATAGGTCGACTTACTAGAGAGGAATTTCAATACAACTATAGAACATAGCAGCCGGGTCGTACCAGTCGACTGAAAGGTCATGCCAGTCTACTGTCGGCCTACAGACTGTATAGTTTTGGTTGTGCACATTCAACCGATACATAGTTTTACTTCATGAAAACAATTTCTACTAAAAACATATTTCTTGTATGATCAAATATAACTGGTAGGACATATAATAGTCCGCAAAACTAAATCAAACTACTTGAATTTATAAAAAATAGAGATTTGTTGATTTCCTTCAATCAAACATGAAATTGTGCATATAATAAAAATTGAGTTTTTCTAAAAAATCAATTACTCATTGAAATTTCTTCGTATTCAGATCCCAAAACATGTAAATACCAATCTCAAAGAAAATCCTCAATTTGGGTGTACTTCCTCAATCAATTAATTCCTCAAATTTCAATTCTCAAGACACGATCTCTTGATTCATAACTCTTCCATTCAAATTTCTCTAAAATATGAATTTCTACCACAACTCATAACCATAATCAAATTTGTAATCACATACCACTAGGGTTTCAGAAGATCCAATTTTTCATCCAATCCATAATATGCATAATCATGTTCAACCCTAAACATGCTTTCTAGCAATATAATTCAATATCCTCGATCCAATAAACATTCATAGATCAAACAAACAATCAATTACATTACTCACATACACAACATAAAAGAAAAACAAACATGTCAAGAACAAACAACAAAACAATCGCTCACATAAATCAAAACCACAAAACAAATTTACATCACTCACATACAACATATGCATAAAAAAAAAAACAACATGTCACTCACCTTGAAATGAAGAAATCCAACAAGAAAGCCTTCCCTTTTTGCGAAATCCAAGACCCTTCTCTCAATCCTCCAAAAATAATAAATCTTTGTGTTGTGCAGCGAATGACAGCTGCGTTCTCTTCTTTTAAATACCCGGAAATAGGATCTTAGGATTTTAGACATATTTGCAAAATAACCCCTCGAAAACATATCTTTACATAAATAGATTCCTATACTTGGAACTTGATAAAATTAATTAAATTGAGATTTAAAAGCAAAATAACCCTTACTTTCCAGCCGACACTGATTAAAAGTCCAGAAAAATAGTTTTTGCACTTTTATCCCTCAAAATGACAAATTTGCAAAAAGGTCATTTTTTTCTTAATATTTGCAAATTGATCCAATTAATTTCAGAAAAATCTGAAAAAATTATAAATAAATCCCAAATAATAAATAATGATTTTCCATAAAATAATTTTGGCTTTTGAACTTTTCAAGAAAATATTTGCATGTGTTTCGCACGTGTAAAAGATAAATTTCCAGAAAATATTTATTAAATTCCCAAAAATCATTTTGATCATTTATAAACCATTAAAAATAATATTTAAAAATACGGGGTACTACATGTAGAGTAGTCACTTTTAAAACTTTGTTTACATTCAAGTTTGTGGTTGTTAAAATAAGTAAGTCGTTATATTTTCGGCATAGCGAGGATGGTCGTGTATAATATTGTGCCGGTTGTAAGTACAGATGGCAACCGGGCCGGGTTGACCCACTACCCGCCCGCGACCCACCCATACGAACCTGGCCTGCTATAATTCGATTCGGGTCCGGGTTGAACCCGCGGGTTGACTCGAGTCGACCCAAGTCGGAAAAATTGCGAACTCAACCCGCCCAACCCGTTGACCAAGTCAAACCCGCCTGTCAACCCGCGGGTCGACCCGTGGGTTTGTTTGGGTCAAACGTTCGACCCGTGGTTTTTTGTCTTTTTAATATTTTTTTTGTTTTTTTTGTCTTTGTATTTCCCCTATAAATACCCCCCCTCCCCCTAATTAAATCTAAAATTTTTCACACCTTACACTCTTACTCTCTCTACTACTAGTCTACTACTACTCAATTCAATCTCAATTCAATCAAGTTTTTTCAACAAAGAAACAAGCAACAAAGAAATAAAAAATCAAGAATATTTGCATTTTTTCACTTTTATACAGTTATGCTTATTATAAAATTTTTTAAGTGAAGTTGTCAAAAAAAAAAATTAAAAAAAAATCAAATCGGCCCAACCCGCGACCCGACCCGACCCGAAACGGGTTCGACCCTATTGGGTTCGCGGGTCGACCGGGTCAAAATTTCCAATTTTGAATCCGGCCCGGTTAACCCACTGACCCGACCCGAACCCGCCTAAGTCAGCCTTCAACCTGGGCGGGTTCGACCCCACCCGGCCCGGTCGACCCGAATGCCATCCCTAGTTGTAAGCAATTGACGTGCCCACAGTTTCAAATGAAGGCTTTGGATTTGCAAGAAGATATAAAGATGATTGATGCTAAAGATTATTTCATGTTATAAGTAGCTGATGTTTAATCGTTCATGTATATCATGTCGTAATTCATTTATTTTTCCGCGGCATTGTTATTGTAAAAGAATTTGATGTAATAAAGTTTCAAAATTCCTTGTAAAATTGTACAAAGTGAAGTGTAAATCCTATTGAGCGACGAATTACCGTATTTTGGTTTCGGGACGTTACACTAATTTTACCGGTATAATATAATTTAAAACCATCTCTTTAACTTTCTCCCCTATCCACTTTGTTTCTTGTAAACAACCAATATTAATATTCCTTCTAATCATGGTATCTACTAGTCCTATGCATTTTCCTGTGAATGTTCCTATATTCCAAGTCTCTAATCTAAGCTTATTTTTCTGGACTAGCTTCTTTACCCGCACATGTCCAGATTGATGCAGGAACCATTGCCCATTTTTCACCGCACCCGGGTACCAGTGCGACGCCCATTGCATATTTCTCAAAGCACTCGGAGGTAGGCATAACGCATCGCTTCCAGGGAATGCCCTAGCATTAGCGCGTATATTATTAGGATTCATGTTCATAGAATTTGACAAAGTTTTGTGCTGGCTACCAACTACCTAACGCGACCCTTCTCCTAACCTGGTTTGTGGTTGGATTCATGGCTTGGGACAGGCAATGGCGAAGTTAAAGCTCAATAACTAATAGAGATTCTAGAATAATCTTATAGAAAGAAAGAAACAAAGTATGCATGTTTATCAAGTTTTTAACCTGAACCATGTTTAAATTATATTTGATACTGATTAAAAATGTTCAATTTGCATATATCAGTATGCAACCAAGCACAATAATTAGTCTGCGAGGATAGTAATTGTTGTTACTGTTGGATTTTATATGCAAGGAAGATAACACTAGAGGGGGGGTGAATAGTGTTATTAAAAATTATTCAACTTAAAACACGTGTTAAGTCGACAGGGACAAAAAAACCAGTCGACTGAATCGACACATAAAAAAGAGACTTGATCAGCTTGAAGAACAACAGGTCTATAAGTCGACTTAATAGGAATACCAGTCGATTGATCAGACACATACAGAAATAAAATGCAACGAAATTAAATTTACAAGTTAGAAAGATCAAACCACAGAGAATCAGCAATGCTAACACAGAGATATATCCTGGTTCGGTCCTCCTGACCTACGTCCAGTCCCCAAGCAATCCACTTGAGATTTTTCACTATTCTTGAAAAGATTTATAAGAATTCCCTATGACCTTTGACAACAACTATGCCAAACCCGTAGACCTCTCTCACAACTAGAGAGACCAAAACCCCCTCTACAACTTAGAGTGAACACTGACTCTACACTAAGAGCCCTTCTCTCCAACCGAGAGGACCAATCTCATAACCCGAGAGTGAACAACAAAGAAATCGAGAATTACAACACCTAGAGCCTTAATTTTTGAATGTGCTTTTTGTATTGAGGCTAAAGGTCAACTTCTAATCGCAGTCTTGAAATTAATCGTTGTTATACAAGACTGGGATTAGAGATTCAAGTCTAAGAGAGTAAGAGATCTTTGAAAACTTTGAGTTCTTTTTCACAAACACTTGAACAAAAGTAAAGACTTGTTTAATGCAATAGATAACCTTTTTCAAGTAAAATCTAGACTCTATTTATAGATTAGACACTCCAGAGTCGTTGGAAAATAGTAAACCAACTGCCATCAAACGGCAGAAAAGATTTGAATTCGAAAACCAAATTTAAATACTTAGAAAACTATCAAAGCTGCTCGAACAGTCGATTGGGTTACCAAAGGAGTCGACTGGTCAGAGCTTGAGTAAGCTCAGATTATTTCGTACTTGAACAATCGACTGCTTAGCAACGTAAGTCGGCTGTTACTTGACAGCTAAACTCATACAAGCTTGAATTTGACATTTTTGATTTTTAATAAACTTTATTTTAGTCCTAGGGGATGTGTGGGTGTGAGCATCAAGTCTATTTACAAGATTTCTAAGCAAACATATCAAAGATTACAATTTTGTACATCAATTTACATCGACACTCTTTTATTCTTGAGCTGATCACTTTGAAAATGTTTTGAAGCTTTGAGTGACAGTTGTCTTGTAGCTTGATCTTGAACCTTGAAAGCTTTGGGTACACACTGCAAGAGACATGTTGAATAGAATATATGTGTATCGTGTTGTAGTCATCAAGATCAAGAATCTACATTCTCCTACTTTTTGATGATGACAACACAATAACCAAACAATATAAATATTAACTTTAAGCAAAATGTTTTTCCTGAACATAACATACATATAGATATGCAAAAAAATACAATTAAATTTTCTCCTCCCAAATAAGATAGAACATGCACACAAAAACAATAGGATAAAATGTGCACACAACCAATCATCATAAAATGTCTCCCCCATTGGCATCAACAAAAAAATCAGAAAGTATAACAAGGGGCAATCCAAAGAGAACAAAATGTCATACATAAACATAAAGAACATAAAGTCATAATCCAAAGTCAAAGATAAAGTCTTACAAAATAAAAAACAGAAAAGTACTGCAAAATACAAGACATGCAACATCAATCTTCGTCTTTGTCACTGTCGGGGGTAGAAGTAGGCTGAGGAAATTGTCAAACAAACAACTGAGTGAGGTTGGCAATACTAGCCTCTAGAGAATCCTGACGACCTAGAATGAGATCCTGACGGTCCATAATATAGTTTACATACACATAGAGATAATTTTGGCAGTCCCTTAACTAGGTTTTTCTTAGATATTTTAGAGATATTTTTCATGTTTACATGTCCAAATCTTTTATGCCAAAGCCAAGAATCGTTGTTCGAAGCAACTTAGCAAAAATCATCCGAAAACACATTTGTTTTAAACAAAGTTCATATATGTTATTTTTTCTAATATCTTGAAAAATCACATTTTCCAAAGAAGAGTCATAAATCAAGCATGCATCTTTTTCAAAAACTATCTTATAACCCTTATCACATAATTGACTAATGCTTAATAGGTTATACTTTAAACCACTAACTAAGAGTACATCTTCAATAATAGGAGTAGTATTCTTACCAACCATGCCTATTCCGATGACTTTTCCTTTGTTATTGTCCCCAAAAGTAATAGTTCCTCCATCTATATCTTGAATGGAAGAGAGCAAGTTTGCATGGACAGTCATGTGTTTAGAGTATCCACTGTCAAGTATCTATCGTTCTTTTTTAAGTACCTACAAAATATTATTTGTAAATATGGTATCCTTTTCATTGGGTCCGAGAAAGATTAGTGCTTGGAAAATCAAACCCAAAGTGAGTTTGATTTACCCCCATATGTAGGTTTAAAATTTATAAAAATTACAAACATTATTTACAAAAGAATTTATATACAAAATTCATTCATTTAGACACACATTAACTGGAACCCAAATATTTTTACACTTTCCAGTCGACTTATTTTTACCATTCAGTCGACTGTTTTGTGACTTCAGTCGACTGGGAGGTGAAACTAGTCGACTTATATGAGGTTGTTGTCTTTTTGAATAAGACTGCATCCTTCTGGACAGGTGACTTATTTGAGGGGCCAGTTGACTGGTCTTTTCGGAAAACTCTCCATTTTCATGATTTTTTTTTGCTTTTCAATGAAATCATACAACTTATTTTTTACACTAGAAGCAGAATAAAGCTTGTTATTACTAGTGTTATTAGAAGAATGGCCTTTTTCAAGAATTTTCTGAAAACAAAGTCCAAATCTTTTATTAGATTGAACTTGATTTTGAAGAACTTCATTTAAATTCTCTTTTCCTTCATTGAACTTACATACATTCATAGGTATCTCTTCATAATTCTTTTTTAGAGATATAAGATCTATATCCAAGTTGGAAATACGAGAAGTTAATGACTTGACTTCAACTACTAAATCAAGGTTTTCTTTAGAAAGTGTTTGATTAACTTTTTCTAGATTCTTACATTTTATTTTCTCCTTTTTTAATTCTTGAATTTTTTTATTAAAGGCTTCTAACAAATCACTAGAATCTATACTATCACTTACATCGTTTTGATTTGCCATGAAACATACGTTTGCAACTTCATTAGATTCCTTATTTTCTTCTTCAGAAGATGAATCACTATCATCTCACGTTGCTTGGTAGGCCTTCTTGTTTTTCATGTACTGGTTCTTAATAAATTTGTCCTTCTTTAGGTTTGAGACTTTGCCTTTAGACTTTGCATTCTCCAATGGATAGTTCTTCTTCATGTGACCTATCTTATTACATTTAAAACAAGTAGGAGGTTAATTAATATCCTTTAATCCTGAATTAAATTTACCTTTGCGAAGGAATTTTTTGAATTTCCTTGTGAACATAGCCATTTCTTCTTCATCATCTTCATCATCTTCTGATTCAGAAATAACCTTAAAAGCAAGAGTTTTCTTCTTAGCTTGTTGCGGTTTTAAGTACTTCTTGGGCTCCTGCAATTGTACTTCATAAGCCATTAGATTTCCAACAAGATTTTGAAGCGAAAGTTGTGTTAAATCATTGGCTTCTTCAGTTGCGGTAGTCTTCTTTTCCCATTCAGGAGTAAGAGCGCGAAGAACTTTTCTCACCATCTCTGCTTGAGTATATGTTTTGCCAAGAGCCATAAGGGAGTTTGTGATGTCGGTAAATCTTGTTATCATCTCTGATATGCTTTCATTCTGCTTCATTCGAAACCTCTCGAACCTGTGAACAAGAACAGAAATTTTAAATTCCTTGACCTTATTTTTGCCTTCATGTGTTACCTGAAGAATATGCCATATTTGTGACGTTGAAGCATCTCGAGTATGCCTTCGTGTGTTGCAGTTGACACACGGTTGAATTCTTCTTTGGTAAGTTCACAAAAGAGAGCATTCATCGCATTTGCATTGTTCGTGGTATCACTCTTCATATCGTCATTCCATTGAGCATAGGGAAGAGTAGGCAACGTACACTCCGTCTCGGTCATGTTCCCAATCGCATAATTTATGGATTGTAAGTAAATATTCATTCTACATTTCCAGTAGTTGTAGTTTGTTCCATCAAAGAGAGGCAGACTTTGTGTAGATTGACCTTCGTGGTATTGAATTGCATTTGAATAAGAGTAGATGCCATTGCGATTAACTAGGCTCTGATACCAAGTGTTGGATCCTGTATGCAAGGTAGATAACACTAGAGGGGGGGTCAGTAGTTTTATTAAAAATTATTAAAAATTATTAAAAATTATTCAAATTGAAACACCTGTTCATTCGACTGGGACAAAAAAACTAGTCGACTGAATCGACAGATAAAGAAGAGACTTGATCAACTTGAAGAACAACAAGTCTGTAAGTCGACTTAATAGGCCTACCAGTCGACTGATCAGACACAGATAGAAATAAAATGCATCGAAATTAAATTTACAAGTTAGAAAGATCAAACCACAGAGAATCAGCAATGCTAACACAACGATATATCCTGGTTCGTTCCTCCCGACCTACGTCCAGTTCCCAAGCAACCCACTTAAGATTTTTCACTATTCTTGAAAAGATTTACAAGAATACCCTATGACCTTTGGCAACAACTATGCCAAACCCATAGACCTCTCTCACCACTAGAGAGACCAAAACCCCACTCTACAACCTAGAGTGAACACTGACTCTACACCAAGAGCCCTTCTCTCCAACCGAGAGGACCAATCTCACAACCCGAGAGTCAAAGAAATCGAAAATTACAACACCTAGAGCCTTGATTTTTGAATGTTCTTTTTGTATTGAGGCTATAGGTCAACTTCTAATCGCAGCCTTGAACTTAATCGTTGTTATACAAGACTGAGATTAGAGAACCAAGTCTAAGAGAGTGAGAGTTCTTTGAAAACATTGAGTTCTTTTTCACAAACACTTGAACAAAAGAAAAAACTTGTTTAATGCAATAGGTAACCTTTTCCAAGTAAAATATGGACTCTATTTATAGATTAGACACTCCAGAGTCGTTGGAAAATAATTAACCAACTGCCATCAAACGGCAGAAAAGATTTAAATTCGAAAACCAAATTTAAATACTCAGAAAACTGTCAAAGCTACTCAAACAGTCGACTGGGTTACCAAAGGAGTCAATTGGTTAGAGCTTGAGTAAGTTCAGATTGTTTTGTACTTGAACAGTCGACTGCTTAGCAACGTAAGTCGACTGGTACTTGATAACTGAACTCATACAAGCTTGAATTTGACATTTTTTATTTTTAATAAACTTTATTTTTAGTCCTAGGGGATGCGTGTGTGTGCATCAAGGCTATTTACAAGATTTCTAAGCAAACATATCAAAGATTACAATTTTGTACATCAATTTACATAGACACTCTTTTGTTCTTGAGCTACTCACTTTGAAAATGTTTTGAAGTTTTGAGTGACACTTGTCTTGTAGCTTGATCTGTAACCTTGAAATCTTTGGGTACACACTGGATAAGACATGTTGAATAGAATATATATGTATCGTGTTGTAGTCATCAAAATCAAGAATCTACAGTTAGGAGTCAAGATCATGTATGTGCTGTATTTGAGTTACTACTTTCTAAGGAAGTATTCCTATTGTTTCTGACATTTAATTGTTCAACATCATTCACAAATTTAACAACATAACAATTTTTTGTCGTATAATATTTTTCGTTTTGATATTATATTATGAAATGTTCCTATACTTTGTGTAGGCGTGCATCGCATGTGCATTATACTAGTATTTATAATTTTGACATATCTATATATTAAATCACATGGCAATTATTTAAGAAAGTTATCAAGTGTCTCTCCTTCAATTGAAACAAAATCAATGACTTAAATTCACCATCCAAAAAGATATTTTTTTCCTCCAAAATTTTTCCCCCAAAACTAATTTTTTTCCCTCGAAAATAAAATCCTCCTCACTTTATTACTATCTCTCTCTTCTCTTCACCTTTTCAAATTTCTCTCTCTCTCTCTCCACCCTCTTTCTCTTTTTACCCAAAATTTTAGATTTTCAGATTTTTGTGTTTGTAAATTTCTGGATTTTCAGGTTTTTTATGTTTTTTTATTGCTCATGTAAAAAAATCCACTAAGTTCCCTAATTGATTTTAAATGCAATGAACGATTTAAATAGATAATTTTTATGTTTCTTTTGATTTCTCATGTAAATATTCACTTGGGTAAATTTCATCCTAAAACTTACACTAAAAATAGCTAATATCTCCTCAAAAGTTAAAAATCATCATTTTGCACCCTCAAAGTTCTAAGAAGTTGGATTTTATACCCTCATTTATAATTATTTTTCAACATATGCTGATGGAAATATGGACTTATATTTACAACTAATTATTTTCTTACTATTCAAACTTGAGCTACATAAACTCCATGATGGAAGTTTCAGATTCATGCATTTGAAAGGCTGGAAAGTAAATGTATCCAGTATTATACACGAACATTATTATAGTGTATATCTCAAAAAGTATATTAAATCTGATAGTAGAATACACTGAGAACACAAAAGTTAGGGTCCGTTTGTTTTGATATTCAGAATAGAGTATTCAGAATACTCTATTCAGAATAGGCGTTTGTTTTAAGTGTTATTCAGAATTGATATTCAGAATACTCATACCCCCTATTTTTCAAAACACCTCCTTTACTCTCTTTCTTATTATTATTATTATTATTATTATTATTATTATTATTATTATTATATTATTATATATTATTATTATTATATATTATTATTATTATTATTATTATTATTATTATTATTATTATTATTATTATTATTATTATTATTATTATTATTATTGTTATTATTATTATTATTATTATTATTATATATTATTATTATTATTATTATTATTATTATTTTTATTTTTATTTTTATTTTTATTATTATTATTATATATATTATTATTATTATTATATATATTATTATTATTATTATATATATTATTATTATTATTATTATTATTTTTATTATTATTATTATATATTATATTATTATATACATATTATTATTATTATTATTTATTATTATTATTATTATTATTATTTATTATTATATATATTATATATATTATTATTATTATTATGTATATTATTATTATTATTATATATATTATTATTATTATTATTATTATTTTTTTTATTAATATTATTATTATATATATTATTATTATTATTATTATATATTATTATATATATTATTATTATTATTTATTATTATTATTATTATTATTATTATTATATATATTATTATTATTATTATATATATTATTAATATTATTATATATTATTATTATTATTATTATTATTATATATTATTATTATTATTATTATTATTATTATTATTATTATTATTATTATTATTATTATTATTATTATTATTAATATTATTATTATTATATATTATTATTATTATTATTATTATTATTATTATTATTATTATTATTATATATTATTATTATTATTATTATATATTATTATTATTATTATTATTATTATTATTATTATTATTGTTATTATTATATATATTATTATTATTATTATTATTATTATTATTATTATTATTATAATTTTTATTATTATTATTATTATACATATTATTATTATATATATTATTATTATTATTATTATTACATATATTATTATTATTATTTATTATTATCATTATTATTTTTATTTATTATTATTATTATTATATATATTATTATTATTATTATGTATATTATTATTATTATTATATATATTATTATTATTATTATATATATTACTATTATTATTATATATATTATTATTATTATTATATATATTATTATTATTATATATTATTATTATTATTATTATTATTATTATTATTATTATTATTATTATTATTATTATCATTATTATTATTATTATTTATTATTATTATTATTATTATTTATTATTATTATTATTATTATTATTATATATATTATTATTATTATTATATATATTATTATTATTATTATATATATATATTATTATTATTATATATATTATTATTATTATTATTATTATTATATATATATATATTATTATTATTATTATTATTATTATTATATTATTATTATTATTATTATTATTATTATTATTATTATTATTATTATTATTTCAAATTGATATTCAAAATTGTCAGAAATATAACCGAACAGCTTTTAAACACTCTTTTTTAGAAAAACAGCTTTCAGATAATAGTTTTCAGCTAAAAATATAACCGAACAGCTTTTAAACACTCTTTTTCAGAAAAACAGCTTTCAGAATACAGTTTTCAGCTAGAAATATAACCGAACAGCTTTTAAACACTCTTTTTCAGAAAAACAGCTTTCAGATAATAGTTTTCAGCTAAAAATATAACCGAATAGCTTTTAAACACTATTTTTAAGAAAAACAGCTTTCAGATAACAGTTTTCAGTTAGAAATATAACCGAACAGCTTTTAAACTCTCTTTTTCAGAAAAACAGCTTTCAGATAACTGTTTTCAGCTAGAAATATAACCGAACAGCTTTTAAACACTCTTTTTCAGAAAAAACAGCTTTCAGATAACAGTTTTCAGCTAGAAATATAACCGAACAGCTTTTAAACTCTCTTTTTCAGAAAAACAGCTTTCAGATGACTGTTTTCAGCTAGAAATATAACCGAACAGCTTTTAAACACTCTTTTTCAGAAAAAACAGCTTTCAGATAACAGTTTTCAGCTAGAAATATAACCGAATAGCTTTTAAACTCTCTTTTCCAGAAAAACAGCTTTCAGATAACTGTTTTCAGCTAGAAATATAACCGAACAGCTTTTAAACACTCATTTTCAGAAAAATAGCTTTCAGAATATAGTTTTCAGCTAGAAATATAACCGAACAGCTTCTAAACTCTCTTTTTCAGATAAACAGCTTTTAGAATATCAATATTCAGAATACAATATAAACAAACAGCTTTTAAACTCATATTCAGAATAACTCTATTCAGAATACTCTATTCAGAATACTCAATTCAGAATACTCTATTCAAAATATCAAAACAAACGCACCCTTAATCGTCAAATATTTGTACCTCATTGATGTGTAGGACCACTCTTTCCTGGTGGATTGCCTCATGGTTGGGCTAATGTGTTTTGTGTGAATCACTCTATGTACTTATTTTAGGGAGTTGAGGCTAATGTTGTCATCTCTGTTGTTAGTTCTATCGTCATATAGCCTTTTTTGTATCTATAACTATATTCTCTGTTTTAATTATATATGTTGTTAGTTCGATATAGATGTGTTGGCTGGAGATTTGTTTCTACACCCAAACTTCACATGCCCTCCTTTAACAATTACTTTCCTCCTCCCTCCACAATGAACCTACTTCCAATCCATCTAGAGATCTGCATTTCTGATGTTGAAATGGCTTCTTCATCGATCAATGTTACTGACTCCACTCATTCTCCTTCCTCCATTACAGATCCCATTGACCTCCATGCCCATTTCTCCAAACGGATTTAGCCTCCTCCCCATCCTTTCAAACATGTACCCGCCACTCAACTCTTATATCCTCTTACAAGGGGCCTCTGATTATCAAAACCTTAACTGATCGACCGGTGAAAAAGTCAAGAGTTGAAGAGTCTTTTACGGCAGCCTGGAATCCTAAAGACACCATCTCTTTCATGGAGCATGATGATCACGTATATGTAATATGTTATCATATGTGAGGATCCATCTGATGCAGAATCATTCGTCGTAACCAACCTTGGACCTTTGAAGGGGACTTTCTCGTGCAGCACCTTCAACTTGTAACTCTTACTCAATATCAATTTGATCATCTGGATATGTGGATACATATGAAAGGTGTCCCTCCAGATCTGATACATATACTACACATTCTGATGCAAGCGATCAAGTTCAGATTGATGTTGAGATATCTTGTAATACCTCAGGTTGTGTACATACATGGCATGCACATTAGGTGTTTGATGAAATATTTGAATGAATAGAAATGCACTTAAGGTGTTTGATGAAATGCTTGAATGAATGATAGAAAATAGTAAGATAGGACTTAAATTTAGTCCCACATAGATGGTAAAAATGAGAGTATGAATGTAAATATTAGGTTGCTCGTGATCCAAAAGCACCCAACAAGCTATTGCACTTTTGGTGAGGCTATGCCCTATGGTGGGACCGTGGTTAGATCCTTAGATTCATAGGTACATACTCATAGGTGGTGATTCCAACCTGATCGAGCTCGGGGAGTTACAAAATGGTATCAGAGCCAACTTTCGACACCGATAGTGGATGAAATGTATGCCTAAGATGGAGCTAATGATGTACACTGGTAGAGAGACCAGTAATGTACACTAGCAGAATTAGGGTATTCCACTCTACATCGGCTAGAAAGGTGATCATGTATATCCTGAGCTTAGAGAGGATGCTAAGTCTTACGGGGAGGGGGGGTGGGGGGGACCGTCTAGTTGTGTTTCTGGGTAGTATCCGTTGTGCCTACATTGTACGTGTTATATGCATGCTTTACTTTTAAATAGGATGTGGCGGGAAGGCAGTTAGAAGGTTGTAACAGAATTTATCATGTATCTACTATAAATAGCAACTCTTGTACTAACTAGGAATTATGCAATGAATTGATTCTTGATTCCTCTCCTAATCTGATCTTACTCTTCCTTCTCCGTTCTTCCCCAAATTCCCAACTTCTCAACCCTAACTTTAAAATTCTCACTCGATTTCTTGATACAAACATATCAACTGGTGCTTTCACCGATTTGGATTCATAAATGGCTGAGAATGCATGAACGCAATCGAATTTGATTGCATCGTTGGAAAAGGCAATTCTGGATTGAAGGTGCTAGCGAATACTCAAGTTGAGCAAATTTATGAGTAGCAAGGGATGTTGACGGAGCGGATGCATTGCTTTACAGTGATGGATGCGAAGATGGATCAACATTTCAATCGTTTGCAGCTTTCTTTGGAAACAATGTAAGGCAATCTACACATAATCATGATTACTTTATCAAGAACTCTATGTTAGATTTTCCAGCTTTGAAGGCAAAAATCCTATGGGGTGGCTTTTTAAAGCAAATCATTTTTTTCAATATCATAAGACTCCTATAGATCAGAAGATTAATATCGTAGTCTTTCATATGAATGGAAGAGTGCTAGCGCGGTTTCAACATAAATTTGATAATTGAGATTTTAAGAGTTGAGAGAATTTTGTTCAACAGCTGAATGTTAGAGTTTTGGGAGGTGAACTGAATCTCGCGCACTCGCTCCTAGATCGGGCTTGCTTAGGAGCGAGGGTTGACGAGGTAGGCCTTGAGTTGCTCAAATGTTTCTTGATGTGCTTGTCCCCACTCAAAGAATTTTGCCTCTCTTAGGGCCTTGAAGAACGGGAGACACTTCTCCTTGACTTAGAGAGAAAGAGTCTGATGGCGGCGAAATGACCTGCAAGTCTTTGGACTTCTTTGATGCTGGATGGGGGAGCAATGTCCAAAATAGCTCGGATCTTCTCCGGGTAAACCTCTATTCCCCTCAGGCTGACCAAAAACCCTAGGAATTTGCCTGACGATACTTCGAAGACACATTTGAATGGATTGAGTCTCATGTTGTGCTTTCGTAAGACATTGAAGGCTTTCCGAAGGTCGATCACATGGTCTTTTTTACTGAGGCTTTTCACCACCATATCGTCTACATAGACTTCCATGTTCCTGCTAATCTGTTCCTTAAAGACCTTATTGACGAGGCGCTGGTAAGTAGCTCTGGCATTCTTTAGCCCGAAGGGCATGACGTGGTGACAATAGAGGCCTTGATCAGTGGTGAAAAAGGTCTTTGGAATGTCATTGTGGTGGGGGGGCATTCTGATCTGATTATACCCTGAGAAAGCGTCAATAAAATTAAGAGTTCATGACCGGACATGGTGTCGGTCAGGGCATCAATGTTAAGAAGGGGAAACAGGTCTTTCGGACACGCTTTGTTCAAGTCAGTGAAATTGATGCAGATTCTTCACTTACCATTGGCCATCTTTACCATTGCTACATTTGTGAGCCAGTGGGGTAACTAACTTCTTGAATGAACCTTGCAGCTAGGAGTCTATCTACTTCTTTTTTAATGGCTTGTTGTCAACCAGGGACAAATTTGCGACGTTCACGCTTTGTTCAATTCAGTGAAATTGATGCAGATTCTTCACTTACCATTGGCCATCTTTACCATTACTAAGTTTGTGAGCCATTGGGGTAACTGACTTCTTGAATGAACCGGGCAGCTAGGAGTTTATCTACTTCTTCTTTGATGGCTTGTTGTCAACCAGGGACAAATTTGCAACGTTTCTGCTGGACTGGCTTGGCTTCTGGGTTTACGCTGAGGCGGTGCATAAGTAATTCTTCTGAAATATCGAGCATATCGGCAGCGGTCCTGGCGAATAGGTTTTAGTTCCCCCTAATGCATTTGATGATCTCTTCCTTGACCTGGTGGGGGAGGACTTTGCTCACTTGGAATGTCTTGGTCGGGTCCTCCTTAGAAAAGGGGATTTCCTCTAGTTCATTCACTAGCTCTGAGATAGCTTAGCTGCTCCCTTGGGGGAGTTCTAGCGCTTCGAGGGAAAGGATCGGACCTCCCATCGAAGTCATAAAGCATTTCCAAGCAGCATCTTGGCTTCCCTTGACTTCTTCGACCCCTGGCGAGGTTGGGAATTTCATCTTCATGTGAAAGACTGAGGATACGGCATGAAGTGTGGCTAAGCCAGGTCAGCCAATGATGGCATTGTAAGCGGATTTCACATTGACAACCATGAAGTCCATCGACTCTGTTCGGGTTGTCGAAGTTTTTCCAGCAGCTACCTCAAGAGTGACTACTCCTTCGATTGTTACCGGTACCCCTAAGAATCTGTGGAGAGTGTATCCAGCAGGTTTTAGGCGATCTTGGGAAAGCTTGGGGCCATCGAAGGCTCCTAGAAAGAGGATGTTGATTGAACTACCATTGTCAACCAGGATCCAGTGCACTTTGTGGTTGACCATGCTAAGATTGATGATGAGGGCATCACAGTGGGTCGTTCGGACGCCTTCTCTCCTTGTTTGTGAACGTCACTGGAATCCAGAGGTTTTTGGGAGGTAGAAAGTTCTGTACTAAATTAACTTCTCGGATGAAGGCCTTCGGGAAGAGTTTAACTCTCCCCACATCGGACCTCCATGGATGAGTTGGAGGACGGCCCCAGGTTCAGAGTCTTAGGACTCGGCGGGCCTTTCGGTTCTATTGTTAGCTCACCAGGGTTGAGGATGATCGGCCCTGTCCTTCCTGATGAACTTGGCTAATTGTCCTCACTGAATGGGGGCTTCAATCTCCTCCTTGAGGGCTCAACAATCATCTGTGTCATGGTCGTGGTCCCTGTGAAAGCAGCACCACTTGTCGTTGTTCCTTTTCTTACCAGGGATATTCATCTTCGGGGGCAGATGGAGCCATTATTGTCTTTCAGAAGATTCTTGGCACCTTCTTCATCTACACCCTTCCATTTGTTCCCGGATGGGGGCTCATTCTGATCATGGTGTTGCAGAGCCTCTTCAGCCCGAATGTATTCTCACTCCTCAGCAAGAGTTCTGAGAAGTCTCAAGGAGGCTGTTTAGCGAGAGATGTCTTTAGGTTGGCATGGTTGATGTTGTGTCTAAATGCTGTAGAGACGACTGATTGGTCAAGAGGCAATAGACCGAGCTCCAGCGGTAAAGCGCCGAACATAATCTCTTAGGTGTTCTCCTTTCCTTCGACTGAGGGCTAGCATGAATGCACTTGTTTTCTTAGCTCGACGGCTACTAATGAAGTGGATGAGGAAGAGCTCCTCAAACTCTTCAAATGAGAAGATGGAGGTTAGGGATAAACGGGAGTACCGTTCTCTCGCTGGTCCCTTCAACATTGCTGGGAAGGTCGTGCAGAGTAGCGCGTCTGAGGCTTGATGGATCATCCTGAGAGTTTTAAAACACTCAATATGATCAGCCGAGTCAGACTCTCCACTGTAGGATTCAAAATGAGGAGACTTGAAGGTCTCTGGAACACGTGTAATACCCTAAACTTTCATTCTAATAAAAAATATTGATTTTTCACGTGTTGTGCACGTGCAAATTTCATGTGTATATTATTTATTTATTTTATATATAAAATTTCATTTTTAGTATGAACAATTATTTTTTCTTTCCTTTATTTTTCTAAAAGCCTATTTTATTAAGCCTAAAACACCATTTTATTTGTTGAGCCCACTTTAATAAATTATAAATTTTTTTGTCTTGGCCCACAAGCCTAAGCCCACTAATTGTGAAGTCCACAAATTTAATAAATCAATTAAATGGTCACACTTGTCATGTAAAGACAAATGGTGAACATTTTGATTAATTAAAATTGTACAAACTTCTAAATAGGGATACTAGGTGGCACGTGCAATGCACGTATCATGCAATGCACACTATATGGTGGCCGGATTTGGGCATGGATGATGGGGAGTGTGGGTGTGTGTGCATGGGTGGTTACTTTGTGTGTGGGTGGTTGCTACATCTTCCCCTCCTATCCTAGCCATTCATTCTATAACCATCCATTGAATCCTAGCCCTCCAATCTATCCTAGAAGTATAAATACCCCTCCTATCTACTTGTATTCTACACAAACAATCTATTGAAAGAAGAAACATTATATAGGAGATATACATTAGTGTATGAGTGTGAGTGTGTGTGTTCCTATTGGAGGACGGCTACCCTTTTTTCATCTTGGAGCTCTCGGTTTTGTGGCAAGGAAGCAAGAAGGAGATCATTGCATCGCAATCGAGAAGGAGAAGGCACTTTCTCGCATACTAGGAGGCTCTAGGAGATTTTCTTATTGGCTTTCTTCAAAAGGTGGGTGTTTCTCATGATTTCTAGAGTAGAAATCATGATAGGGAATGAAATTGAATTATTATTACAAGCTACTAGTTGAAATGAAATGCATGCTTGCCTAATTAGAAGGGAATTAATTATAAATTAGCAAATGTGTGTTGTTTGATTATTATATTTATTAATTATGAGTAAAGTGGATGTTCTCTTTATTTCTAATGTTAGTATGCAAAATATTGTCCTAAATGCGAACTATGTGGATTAACTAGTAAAAGACTAGCATCATGTTTATTGATTTATAATGCTAAGTAGAATAGCGTGTTAAAGATGAATTGAGAGAAATAATTGTTAATAGATGTATTGAAATTCCCCATTTCTATGTATGCCATGTGAAAATTAGAATAAATGAAAAAGAATGTACTTTTACATACAAGTAATCAAATGCATCATGTGTAGATTAATTAATAAAATGGAAGTTTTACTCACTTATAAAGTTGAGTTTGTGTTCTAAAAATATCACAGTGTCAAAACGTCATAGTAGTGAATTTTGTGGGAGAAATCATCTTTATTTATGACCAATTATGTAATAGTTTTTAAATGTCGAAATAGTGTTCATAATATGCAAACTAAGGCTACATACATGTTTTAAAAGAGGAAAAAATAGCTTTAAATATATTGGTTATTGTTAAAATAAATGTAGTTTTATTCTGGACATTTTTGTTTTCAAAAGAGGAGGAAAAGAGACAAATTCGTTTTTGAGAAATTTTGAAGTATAGCTTTGAATAGAGAATTAAGATCAAAACCTATTTTTAATACCTTCCAATCGATTGGCCACTTAGACCAACTGGTCGGAAGAGATTTGGGTTCGCTACAGTAGTCGGAGGTCTTGAGTTCGATACCCTGAGGTTGTGTTTTATTTTGTTTGTTTTGTTAAAAATCCAAATCACCGAGAACAGAACACATAGGGCTTATAAGCCCTAGTTGAATCAATGGGCGGCTTTGACGCGTTGGTCTTGTGCGGTGTCTGTTTCACCGCTGGTTGTGGGTTCGAATCTTGGTGGGGTTTTGAGTTTAGAAAAAAAAAAAAAATTTTTTTTAAAGATTTTTGGATTAAATTGAATTTTTAAAATAGAATAAAAATTGGAAAAATATGTTTTAATTACTGAAAAAATTATTGGAACTTTATAAGAAATGTTTATACAACTTTTGATGAAGTGTGAATAAGAAATTGGGGTTTTTGCAAGAAATGACTCATTTTTGAAATTAAATTACTCTTTAAACAAAAGAAAAATAAATGAAAATTTTGGGTTATAAAAGATGAATTTTTAAAGTTGTGACTTGTGTGATTAAATGGAATTATAAAAATGTGTTTGTAGTAAGATTTTGATTTGTGAATAATAGATGTGTGGAACACATAAATTATTGGTGATTATTAATTGAAATTGACTCTTGCATATGGATTGCACGTGAAATTAAATTATTGATCGTGATGAATTATGAAAGATGTGAATACATGAATACTATGCTATTGAAACATGAATTGTGATTAATCATGAAAAGATTTTATAAGTATGACATTGTAATTATGAGTTGAAATTAAAAATTAGGGTATAGCCAAGCCTTATACCGGCAATGAAAGAATTGTGAAATGATATTTTATAATGAGAAGACCAAGGTTAGGGTCATGAGGATTAAATGAATAAGACCGGTATAGTAGAAGTGCTACACTCTAAGAGTTGATTTTATTCATGATTTAATTAAACTAAGAATTAGATACATAGTGAAGATGTGATGAAAGTAAGAGAAAAACATTGGGTATGAGGGCCATTGGATTGGCGGCGTGAGAGTATTCACAGGATGTCCCATGATGAGTCATGATAGGGCGTGATACTGCTCCAGAGTACTGTCCCGGTGGCGACGCTCGTGGGGTGTTTGACGACTGCAGGTGGTGTCATGTCCATGGTAGGAGCTGAATTACCACAGGATGTCTGCATGATGAGTCATGTGTCAGTGCGTTGGGATTCCCTCCAGAGCGGCTAGACATGAGTTCGTAGGTCAGAAAACATTTAGGATACTTACCGTAGTTACAGTAGTAGATTAAGTCATGGCGAGGGATTGAACCCTACAAGATGAAGAACGGTTTAGGGCTTGCCCTCGGACCTATGTAGTATGGGTTGCATAGACTTTGAACAAGTGCACATTAGTGTCATATAATATAAATAATTGCATTAAGGACTGAGTGCACATTCACAACAAGACATCAATAGGATAGTCCCTTTAGTTTTGTTTGTGACAAGTTTGTGTTTGTTAAGAGATGAGAATCGTTATACTGTTTCCTTCATAGAGAGGATGGTCGTGTATAATATTTCGTCAGTTGAATGAACTGACGCGCCCACAGTTTTATATGCATGGTAAAGATGCTTGACAATTGAAGTATACATGCTGTGCAAGATTGATTTAAATGTTGTTCATGAGATTTATTGTAAAACTGCTTCCGCTGTAATAATGTAAAAATGTAATGTAACTCTGATGAAAGAAAAGTTTTTATTCCCTTGTAAAATTGTACGAAAGAAGTGTAAAGATCCTGTGGAACTCGAATTCAGTTGTATTTTGGAATTCAGGGTGTTACAACACAGGCTTCCATGATAGTCCTATAGAAGGGGGGTCTGCTCGGCTTGAAGATCTTGGCCTTTTGACCTTATTCGAGGTTGATCTTGCTGAGACGCCTCTCCATCTCTTGAATTCATTGATGAACCGAGTCATCCCTCTGGTCGGATCAAATCGACCCTCGGGACTCTCCTTCATGAGTGGTGGCATGGCGAGGGCTGTGTGGTTTTTTATCATGATTTGGAGCGATATTAAAGGCCCGTAGGATGTCATCTTTGAAATTTCTAAGTTCTGCATGGGTGAGTGGTGCTCCTCCATCATGGTGAACCCTTGGTGTTGATCGGTTCGCAGCAGTGTGGCGGGCCTTCTGGATCTCAGCCTTTGAGGACAATGGCTCCTCTGAATTCTTTGGTGTTCTGGAGGAGGGACCTCGTCACAGGCTTGTCTCTCATTCAATCGGGTTCGGAGGTCGAACCCTTGTTGGCGGTTGACGATGATTTGACGACGTTATCTTGACCCCTGACGACCTTGCGAGGACATCGAGTGAGTGGAAGGTTTGTGGACCGAGACATGGTCATGGAGACCATGTTGTTCTTGACGGCTTCAACGAGAGCCTCCCAGCGCAGCCCCTATGGACATTGGGCGAGCTTGTTGGAGAAGCAGCTGTTCAGGTTGAGACTGCTTAACTTGTTGATCTTGTTGAAGGCGAACATCTTCAAGTGGAGGAGGTGGAGGAAGAAGGGTGGTTCTTCAGCTTGATGCCGCCGCTTTCCCTTGTCCCTTTGGTGGCATGGCTAAAACTGCTTTTACCGGCGAGTATGGTCAGATTGCTTTTTCTGATTTCCACATATGGCATCAATCTGTTGCTACTAATTTTTGTGTGAGAGCAAACATGTGATTTTTGAATTCTTCTAGAATCAATAAAAGCTAACATTTTCACTACTTACCGACATTGATCGTTCTCAACGCTGTTGCTAACCTACAAAAAAGTTTAAAACAACGAGATTGATCCTGATGACAGACCCTCCAATACTCAAGTTAGTAATCTGAATGATTATGAAAGTGATTTTTTGGAGAAAATTACTGATTACCTATTTCTAGCGGGGGTAGGGGGTATTTATAATCACTTCGGTCAGTTTCAAGATAATCATATATCTCTATTGAATCAGTTATCTCTTCTTCATGAAGAGATAAAAGTGGTTGAGGAGAGTTTAAACTCCCTTTAGGATAAGAGATATGGTTTTTGAACCGCCACTTATGGATAACCATGGGTTTAAAGAGTATTTACACAATCTGGACCCATTCTTAATGGGCTCGTAGGACAACCCAGTTAAACCGACCCATTTTGGGTTGTTTGGCTTGAAAGATACCTAATTTCCGTTTACGGACCCGTTTTTAGTGAGATCTACCGTTTACCCTTGAGAGCTTTAAGATTCATGCCCAATTCGGTCCCGATTAAGTTCTATTTTTACCCAAATCACACCTATAAGGCCCCGGGGCTGATGGCCTTACTGCATTTTTTTATAAAATAGTTTGGAATATTATCAACAATGATTTGATGCAGGTTATTTACAACTTCTTATCCAATGGAACTCTACCACAAAATTCAAGCCATTATATCGTAAGCAAAATTCAAACCATACTATTCCCAAAAAAGCCTCATGTATGTTACCACGTGATTATCGACTCATTGGCTTTATAAGATCATCACTAAAACCATCGCAAACCGTATTTGACCTCTTCTGCAGCATATTGTTTCAAGCCAACAAAGTGCATTCGTCCCTGAAAGACAAATTATTGACAATTATGCTATCTCTTATGAAGTGTTACACACTATGAAGAGTAAATGAAGAGATAAGAATTACTTTGTGATCAACGTCGATAAGGCAAAGGCTTAAGATCGTGTGGAGTGTGAATTTGCTTCAAATGCTTCTAAAATTTAACTTCAGTGAGAAATTTGTTGCTCTGGTTCGAGCATGCATTACCACCTCAACTATTTCTTTTAGTGTCAATAGATGCCAAGACGGTATCTTCGCCCCCACAAGAGGAACTAAATAATGTTAAAAGTTAATTTGCAATTAATGGTACATGAATCCTGAAGAGGCATTCAAACTTTGAAACAAGTAGTCTTTGTATCAAGAAATTAATGAATCTTTGAACATCTCTTTGTATTCATGTATCTAGAACTATCCATTGCAGACTATAAATAGTTGTGCTCTCATTTGTAATTCATCAAGAAAAAATACAAGAAATATAATAGAGTGAGCAGTAGCTACTCTACTATCTCAAAATTCTTTTTAAATC
Organism: Hemerocallis citrina; assembly: GCA_017893485.1. Taxonomy (NCBI): domain Eukaryota; kingdom Viridiplantae; phylum Streptophyta; class Magnoliopsida; order Asparagales; family Asphodelaceae; genus Hemerocallis; species Hemerocallis citrina. The sequence goes on along the minus strand of CM030367.1, from coordinate 71,647,139 downwards.
AAATACACTTTTCTTTCCACCAAAGCTTCCGCACCCAACAAATTTGGTATCAGAGCAAACATTTTCAGTATAATTCCATACAATGGCATCAAATTCCTCTAGTTCTTTATTCGCCTACTCTCCTAGTCAAGTACCAATCTTTGAAGAAGAGCACTATCCTTATTGGAGTACTCAAATGCAAACATTTTTTGAGTCCCTGGATCTATGGGAAATAATTGAAGGAGAGCTTGAAGAACCAAAAGAACAAGATGAAGATTATGTAAAACAGCAAAAGGAGTTCAAAAAGAAAGATGCAATGGCACTGCGATATATTCAACAAGGAGTTGGAAAAACTATTTTCCCTCGAATCTTTGGTGTTAAAAAGGCCATAGATGCTTGGGAAATTTTGAAACAAGAATTTCAAGGAACAGAGAAGACGATTGAATTAAAACTTCAATCATATTGGAGAGATTTTGATAATCTCAAAATGGAAGATCGAGAATCTGTCCGTGATTTCTTGACCCGAGTCGCAGAGATCGTCAAATCAAAGCCTGCGGGGATACAATTGAAGAAATAAGAGTTGTGCAGAAAGTCCTTCGTTGTCTTCCTTCCAAGTTTGATCATGCAGCAGCCGCAATTGAAGAATCTAAAGATTTATCATAGATGACCATGTACAAGTTAACGGGATCACTTCTTGCACATGAGCAAAGAATCAATCGGTCAACCAATCAATCAACCGATCAAGCTTTTCAGTCCAGGCAGGTTTCAAAGACAGGTTCAAACAACCAAGGAGGTCTGTTTCACAAGAATGGAAAATCTAGAAATTGGCGAAAAAATGAAAAGAAGAGCAATTGGAGAGGGAAGCAACCGCAAAGTTCCGGTAATAACCCTTCTTGTGTTATTTGCAAAAAATCAAATTATGAATCCAAAGATTGCTTTTTCAAATGCAAAAGATGCAAAATCCCTAATCATTCTCAAAGGGATTGTTGGTTCCAAAACAAGGAGAAACGTGAAGAAGATGAAGATGCAAATTTCTTGAAGAATGAAGTCTTGTTCTACTACAGCAGCAAGCGTGAGTCAGCAAATATGTGGTACTTGGATAGTGGATGCAGCAACCACATGACGGATAATAGAGATTTCTTTGTGGATCTTGATCCAAATGTAACTTCACAAATCATTCTCAGCGACGAGTTGAAAGGATATCGTCTTCTTGACCCTTCATCTAATAAAGTCATCGTTTCACGTGATGTGATTTTTGATGAAGCTGCAACCTGGGATTGGAAAGAAAAGCAAGTTGCAGAATCCATAACCTTCCATGATCCATTGGCATCTGAAGTTGGTTCTTCTCAAATTGATGAAGGACAAAGAAGTGAAGAAGTTGAAGTTTCAGATGAAGAAAGCTTTCCAAGAAAAACTCATCTACTAAGTGAAATCTATGGGTCTTGTGAATTTGGCTTATTCTCTGTTGAACCCCAAACTTTTGAAGAGGCTTCAAAAGATCATCAATGGAAAAAAGCTATGATTGAAGAGATGTCCACCATTGAGATGAACAAAACATGGGAGCTCGTTGATTTGCCAAGAGGAAAGAAAACCATTGGGGTGAAGTGGGTCTTCAAGATCAAGTTCGATGATGAAGGCAAAATTCAGAAGTACAAAGCCCGACTTGTTGCAAAAGGGTATGCTGAGCAACCTGGAGTCGACTTTATAGAGACTTATGCTCCAGTTGTAAGGATCGAAACAATTCGAACTGTTCTAGCTCTAGCAGCTCAAATGAAGTTGTGTGTTTATCAACTTGACGTAAAATTGGCATTTCTCAATGTAGAAATTAAAGATGAAGTCTATCTCGAGCAGCCGGAAGGATTCAAAGTTAAAGGCAAAGAAGACAAAGTCTGCAGGTTGAATAAAGCATTATACGGCTTGAAACAAGCTCCTCGAGCTTGGAATAACAAAATCAATGGCTATTTTATTGAGAATGGCTTCAACCGGAGCTTAAGTGAATCTTCCCTATATGTGAAAAATGTTGGTAATGATTTTCTTGTTGTTTGTCAATATGTTGATGATCTCATCTATTTTGGTACAGACACAATATTGGTGGAAGAATTCAAGAAGAAAATGATGGAGAAATTCGAGATGACTGACTTGGGACTCATGAAGTAATTTCTTGGAATTCAAGTCAAACAAAGTCCTGGAAGAATTTTCCTTTATCAAGAGAAGTACATTGTTGATCTCTTGAAGAAATTCAACATGAGTGAATGCAAGCCCATCTTGACTCCTATGGCATTAAATGAGAAATTACAAGTTCGTGATGATGCAGAAAAAGTTGACGCCACTCTTTACAGAAAGTTGATTGGATCCTTGATCTATCTCCACACAAGGCCTGACATAACTCATTCTATTAGCTTGTTGTCCAGGTTCATGAGTGAACCAAGTAAAATTCATTTTTCTGCAGCAAAAAGAATTTTGAGGTACTTAAAAGGTACAAAGAATCAAGACATTGAGTTCAAGAAGGAAGAAAATTTTGAGCTTGTTGGCTACACAGACAGTGATTGGGCCGGATCTCTTGATGATTGAAAAAGCACATCCGATTGTGTTTTGTCTTGGAACAAATATTATATCATGGAGTTCAAGAAAGCAAAAATCGGTTGCATTATCATCAGCAGAAGCCGAATACATTGCAGCTACAGATGCACCATGTGAAGCCGTTTGGCTTAGAAGAATTTTGGAAGATTTGAAGTTCAAGCAAAGTAAGCCAACCACAATTTTCTGTGACAATATGTTTGCAATTGCTATGACCAAAAATCCAGTTTTCCATGCAAGGTCCAAGCATATCGAATTGCGACATCACTTCATCCGAGTACTTGTCAGTGAAGGGAAAATTTGCATGGAATCAATCAACACCAATGACAACCGAGCTGATGTTTTGACAAAAGCTGTTTCCTTTGACAAATTTGAGAGATTCAAGAAGCAAGTCAAGATTGCAAATTAAGGAGGGGTGTTAAAAGTTAATTTGCAATTAATGGTACATGAATCCTGAAGAGGCATTCAAACTTTGAAGAGGCGTTCAAACTTTGAAACAAGTAGTCTTTGTATCAAGAAATTAATGAAGCTTTGAACATCTCTTTGTATTCATGTATCTAGAACTATCCATTTCACACTATAAATAGTTGTGCTCTCATTTGTAATTCATCAAGAAAAATTACAAGAAATATAATAGAGTGAGCAGTAGCTACTCTACTATCTCAAAATTCTTTTTAAATCAAATACACTTTTCTTTCCACCAAAGCTTCCGCACCCAACAGATAAGTGATGTGGATATAAATCACGACTAATCAGGTTCGTGTGATCCCCACACGGATCTTGGAGATCGGAAAGGGTGAAGCAGTCCTTTTTACGACGACTACAAACCCACAACACAAATATGGGTCGTCCACAAGCTCACCACACAAACTGTTGCCCAATTAGAGGAGATTGACTAGCCCTTTATGATTGGCAATCAAATCACCTACAATTGGGGAGATAATTAACTGTTCAAATCCTATATCAAAGGGATTGATTCAAACGAGTTAAGAAATCCTTCTCTAACTGCTTATCCACATGCTTATAAATACAAACCCCTCTCCTCACTTAAAGGTTATCAACATTTTGCTCACTAAACCCAATTTTCATTTCCTGTTACTAACTAGATCGGCGGAGGGTCTGTCACCGCGATCCATCCCGATGTTTCAGGTTGCCCTTGCAGGTTTTCGGCATTCAGCAACCAGTAAAACCACCACCAGAACCACCACAGATCAATCAAATACTAGCCTCACATCAATACCATATCGACATATGTGATCTAAGCTTTCTACTCAAATACAAGAATTCATTATCTATTGTTCCCACACCGTAAAAAGCAGTATCAACAAGGTTGTCCACTGTTTCCATACTTCTTCATTCTCGTTTCTGAAGATCTCACTGCCATAATCAACAGGGAAACGGTTGAAAACAGATTTGGGAAAAATAATTATTATTCTTCTTGTTGTTTTTCCTTTGCTGTATACATCTATATATAGAATTACATTCTTGGAGAAGAAGAAAAGAGATTGAGAGAAGATTGGGGAGATGAGAGATTTGGGAAATCTGTTTCCTATATATTAGGAAACAGAATATACAATTGCTATATTTCAACACTCCCCCTCAAGTTGGTGCATAGATATCGAACATGCCCAACTTGTCAACAAATTTCTAGAATAGCCGAGTCGAAACAGCCTTGGTTAGGATATCTGCGAGTTGATCTTCTGACTTCACTTTGGATATCTCAATAACTTTCTCATCTAATTTTTCTTTGATGAAGAATCTGTCCACTTCTACATGTTTCGTCCTATCATGCTGAACTGGATTAGCCGCAATATCACATACCGCTTGACTGTCACAATACACCTTTATAGGTTCCTTTGGACCATAGCCTAAGTCCTGCAATAGGAGTTTCAACCATAAAGCTTCTGTTATACTCAAAGCTACTCCGCGATACTCAGCCTCTACACTAGAGCGTGCAACAACATTTTGCTTCTTGCTCCTCCATGTAACTAAATTTCCTCCAACAAAGGTGAAATATCCTGAAGTGGAGCGCCTATCGATTGTAGATCCTGCCCAATCAGCATCAGTATATGCCTCAACCTTCAAGTGACCATATTTCGCAAATAAAACACCTTTTCCTGGGGCTGACTTAATGTATCTCATAATTCTCATTACTGTGTCCATATGTTGTTCCCGAGGTGCATGCATAAACTGACTTACCACACTTAAAGCATATGACAAATCTGGCCGTGTATGTGCAAGATACATTAGTTGTCCAACTAATCTCTGATATCTTTCCTTATCACAAGGCACTTGATCAGCTTCGTTGCATAGTTTTAGTCCTTCTTCCAATGGTGTACTAATCGGTTGACAAGTGGACATTCCAGTTTCCTTCAATAAATCGAGAGCATATTTTCTTTGAGAAAGAAATATCCTTTTTCTTGAGCAAGAAACTTCAATACCAAGGAAGTATCTCAAAGGACCAAGATCTTTCATTTCGAACTCTTGTGACAAGTAGTTCTTTAATGCCTTCATCTCCTCAGGATCATCTCCAGTTACTATCATATCATCAACATAAATAATGAGAGCAGTAATTTTACCTTCTTTCCTTTTTAGGAATAGAGTATGATCAGAATTACTCTGATCGTATCCGAATGTCCTCATTGATTTTGTAAATCTCCCAAACCAGGCTCTTGGCGACTGCTTCAGTCCATACAATGCTTTCTTAAGACAACATACTTTGTTGCTGTGTTGGACTGATCTGTTCGACCCTGGTGGAAGATCCATATAGACTTCTTCTATTAATTCCCCATGCAAAAATGCATTCTTCACATCAAATTGCTCCAACGGCCAGTCAAGATTTGCAGCAAGTGACAGTAGAACTCGAATAGTATTGAACTTTGCCACAGGTGCAAATATTTCATCATAATCAATTCCATAAGTTTGAGTGTACCCTTTGGCAACCAGCCTTGCCTTGTACCGCTCTATCGAACCATCTGATTTATATTTCACTGTATAAATCCATCTGCATCCTACTGGCTTCTTCCCTACTGGCAGCTCGACTATCTCCTAAGTCTCATTCTTCTTCAAGGACTTCATCTCCTCATCCATAGCTGCTTTCCACCTTGGATCGGCTAAGGCTTCCTGCACACTGTTAGGAATAGATACAGCAGATAATTGATTCACAAATGACTTATTTGTTTCAGACAATCGGTGAGTGGACACATAATGACTCATGGAATATTTGACTTTACTAGTGGGATTAGGCTCGTAAGTGGGTTTGGGGATACCTCTAGTAGTACGGTTTGGCAGTTCTCTTCTTGGAGCTTCGGACAGCGATGACGATTGGTTTTGGGGTTCTGCTGGGAGTAGAAATAGATCTGATGGTACTGGTGGTGGAGATGGTTCAGATGGTGCTGGTGGTGGAGATGGTTCATCTTCATGGAGGTTCGGCACTGACTGCAGATCTTCATGGAAATTTTCTTCCACAACCAAGTCTTCATTCGAGTGATTGTCATCCTGATTTTCTCCCCTTATATCTGATTGTTCAGTTTGAATAGTAACCACTTCATCATAGGCAAGAGTTTGAACTTCACTTCGATACTCTCCCTGAAGTTCAACCTCAGAGGAAAAATACATCTCATCTTCATGGAACACAACATCCATAGTCACAAACATCTTTTGAGTTGGTAGGTGATAGCACCAATACCCTTTCTTATTCTGTGCATATCCTACAAAAACACAGCGGACAGCTCGAGGAGTTAACTTATTGCGTTCATGTTGATGAAGATGAACAAATGCAACACACCCAAACACACGAGGTGGCAAGTTGACAACTTTTGGTGCATTCACAACTTCAGTTAATGCTTGAAATGGTGTGAGGAAGTTTAGGATTTTAGAGGAAACTCAGTTGATTAAGTATGCAGCAGAAGCAAGGGCTTCTCCCCAATAAATGAGTGGCATATTTCCATGGATGAGAGAAGCAAGGACCACTTCGAGCAAGTGTCTATTTTTTCTTTCTGCAACCCCATTCTATTGAGGTGCATACGAGCATGTAGTCTGATGAACAATTCTGTGTTCCACCAAATGTTGTTGCAGATTTGAACTCAGGTACTCTCCGCCATTATCACTCCTAAGAACTTGAATCTGTGAATTATACTGAATCATAACATGCTTGTGAAATTTCTGAAACAAACCACTAACTTCACTTTTTGATTTCATCAATCAAATCCAGGTCATACGGGTACAGTCATCAATAAAGGTCACAAATCATTTGGCTCCTCTAAATGTAGTGGTTTTGGATGGACCCCAAACATCAGAATGAATAATCATACAAGGACGGGAGCTTCGACTTGGACTTGGAGGAAAAGGGACACGATGACCTTTTGCGAGTTCACACACATCACACTGAAAGGCAGGTATATCCAACTTCAAAAATAAATTTGGAAATAATTTTTTCAAATAACCAAAGGAGGCATGCCCTAGACGCCGATGCCATAGCCAAATATCTGATTTCTTCTTTTCATCTTCGGATCCTTCCACACTTAAAGCTTGAGTCAACTTGCTCGAACATTCAGATTCTAAATCTAAGTAATAGAGCTTCTCGTGTCTAACCCCATAACCAATCGTCTTGCGAGTACGAATATCTTTAAACACACAATGTGAAGGCCAAAAAACTACAATACAATGTAAGACAGTGGTTATTTGGGCAACAGATAATAGGTTGAAATTCAAGGATGGCACAAATAGGGCAGTATCTAAGGTTAGGTTGTTTGTGAGGTGTATGGTACCCTCGCCAGTAATAGTGGCAGGATCACCATTGGCAGTGGACACAGTTGATTTAGTGGATGGTTGAAAATTTTGAACTTGTTTAGAATCAAAAGTCATATGGTCGGTAGCACCTGAATCAATTATCCATGTACTATTCATAACAGAAACAGAAATATTAAATACCTTACCATCATTACCTGCAGCTGTGACTAATGTAGGGGCGAGCCCAATACTCTTCTTAGCTCCATCAGTTTGTCCCATAGTAGCGGCACAAGAAAAACAACGGATCTAATCTTCAGCAACCAATAGCAAACGACACAACTTGGCCAAGAACAGCAACTAGTAACACAACAAACGGCACCCTCTGATAGAATAGCTCCTTTTAGATCCGATCTGGATCAAATCCAATATGACGAACACCAAACAACAACAGCAACTCAACAGAGCAATTCAAACAACAACAACAACGGAACTGGATCGAAATACACAGAAGTCAGCAACCAGCAAGTCAGCAAAGTGGACCACAGCAACCAGCAAGTCAGCAACGAGACATCAGCAACCAAAAAGTTAACACATGAGTCTTCGACCAGACATTAGCAACATCAAAAAAAACTTCTGAGAAATGGAGATCGGGACTTGGGTTTGGATAAAGGTTGATGGAGAGAGGAGCGGCGGCGGTGAGGCAACGTCTAGGAGGAGATGATGGATGAGAAGAGCGGCGGCGGTGGGTGTGGAGGGCGACGAGGATGAATGTGGAGGGTGACAAGGAGTTGCAACGACTTCGGTGGGTGAAGAGGATGAGTGTGGAGGGCGAAGAGGAGTTGCAACGACTTCGGGAGTGGGACTCGGTGTCGATGCCGTCGCTGGCATCAGGGTGAGGAACGGCAACAGCAGCAGTGATCGAATGGTGGTTGTCGATCGATCAGGGGAGGAGCAACTCCTCAGGGGGGGTGACGGAGGTTCGGCGCGCGTCAGGGGGCGCGACGGAGGACGGTGACGGGATTGGTCGGGATCGGATCAAGAAGGAGATGTCAGATCTGATCTTCTCCTTTTCTTCTTCTTCAGTTAGCCCAGATCTGGTTAGGCTCTGATACCATGTTGAAAACAGATTTGGGAAAAATAATTATTATTCTTCTTGTTGTTTTTTCTTTGCTGTATACATCTATATATAGAATTACATTCTTAGAGAAGAAGAAAAGAGATTGAGAGAAGATTGGGGAGATGAGAGATTTGGGGAATCTGTTTCCTATATATTAGGAAACAGAATATACAATTGCTATATTTCAACAGAAACCACTGCAAGCAGTTTCAAAGGTTTTGAACATAATCGGCATGCACCTGCTGTCACACACTTGATGTTTGCCAATCATCTATTTATTTTTGGAGAAGCCTCTCATGACATGATACTTAAAGTGAAGGAAATGCTTACCGAGTATGGTGACTACAATGGGAAAAAAGTCAACTACGCAAAGTCAAGTATTTTCTTTTGTAAGGGTGTCTCCAAAGACACAAGAGAGGACCTCTCTTCTCTCATTGGTGTTGACATTATGAGTACATCGACAACCTATCTTGGAATCCTCTGTTTATAAGTAAATCACCTACTAATGATTTCAGTTTTCTTATTTGAAAGGGTTGACAAGAAACTTCAAGGTTGGAAGGCAAATCTCTTATTCCATGAGGCCGTGAGGTCCTTATTAGGTCCTCATTGGCATCTATTCTGATTTATCACATGTGCTCAGCAATTCTGCCTCAACAAATCATAACTCATTTCTGTATGCAAAATTTCTGTTGGGGTTTTCATCGTGATGGAAAACATCTTTTCTGACGATGATAGGAGTCTATGAAGATGTCTGAGAATGAAGGTGGACTGGGATTTAGGGATCTCCGAACTTGCAATCTCAGTCAATTCGCAAAGCTCGCTTGGAAATTACTCTCAGAATGTTTATGGACACGCCTCATTTCAGCTAAGTATCTTTGCAATACCTACATCTCTCATGCTTCCAGGCGCTACTCATCGTCCTCTGTTCGGAGAGGAATCCTCTTGGTCATACCTGATTTGTTGGAAAACTCACATTGGCATATCGTATCAGGTTCACAATGTCACATCTTCAATGATCTCCGAATCAGAGATTCGCATCTGCCTCTTAAAATGCTGAATGGATGAGACCCATCTATTACACATGTTCATCAATTACTAGAGGTGACAAGGCAGGCATGGAATGCATACCTAATCAGATCATTATTCAACCCGCATACTGCGAAGAGTATTATGCACACTCCAATTGACTGGACTAATTCACGATCAGTTGATTGTCTAGTTTGGAATCCAACAAATAATGGAGTGTTTAATAACAAACACTTCTATAAATTTGTAATACCGTAGGTGGACTTAGGTTAATAATTAAATCGCTTAATGGAAATTAAGATTATTTGTGTGCTTTAAATATGGCATAGTAATTAATGGAAGCGACAGTATGACATAGCTTACATGCATATATACATTGATGAAAGTGACAGGAGGAGAACAAATGATCCCATTTCGAATGGAATTTAAGTAAAAGAGTGGTCTGTATTAAGTTGCATATGATTCAGGTGAACGAATGATCCCATTTAGAATGGAACTTAAGTAGAAGAGTGGTCTGTATTAAGTTGCATTTGATTCAGTAGTACCTACTAAGATGGCTATTTTGGTAAGGTTGTGTCATGTGTTGGAGCCATGGTTAGGTTCGGTTCTTAGGTATGTAGACGCATAGGCATGTAAGCAGCTGAGTAGATCTGAGACGTTACCTACATGAAAGTAACAATGTGGTGAACAAATGATTCCATATTGGATGGAATGTGAGTGAAAGAGAGATTTATATTTTCTATGATCTAAGAGTACCTACTAAGCTAGCCTTTTTGGTGAGGTTGTGCCCTATAGCGAGGTCGTGATTAGGTTATTACGCATGTAGCTATGTAAGCAGCTGGGTGGACCCGAGGTGTTACAAATGGTATCATAACTGACTTTCTACACCAATAGTGGGGCCATAGTGAATGTATACGCAGGTAAGGTCAAGGAAAGTATGCTAGTATAAAAAGGCCATAGCTGTGAGCTGATGAGATTAGGATAGTGACATTCATGTGGACCGAATCGATTAGAAATGAGGTCATGGATAGATGAGGGTCCGAGCTTAGCGAGGAGCTAAGTCCATAAAGATGGGTGATTATAATACCCTAGGTGGTGAACAAATGATCCCATATCGGATGGAATGTGAGTGAAAGAGTGACTTATACTAAATTGTCTATGACCCAAGAGTACCTACTATGTTAGTTCTTTTGGGGTCGTGGTTAGATTATTAGGCGTGTAGGCGTACAAGCAGCTAATCAGACCCGGGTGTTATATCAAACTCCTCCTGAAGCTCCTTCAATTATGCAAGTAGTTATGAAAAAAGTGTGCAAGTTGAAGTCTATTTTGCCATGGGTGAAACACTTCATTCGGCAACTTATGGGGGTAAAAACCGCGGCTAATCAGGTTCGCACGATTCTTGCAAGAATCGCGGAGCCCCCTATGAGCAAGGTGGTCGTTTCATGACATCTATGGACCCACAATCTGAACATAGGCCAGTCATAGGCCCATCACACCACCTGAATCCACGAGTTGGGACTACGTGCAGCCTAATCAGGGGTAATTGACTAACCAGTTAAGTATGATAATCAAATCCCTGAGATTAGGAAAATATTAACGGATTAAATTCCTTTATTAAGGAAATCCTCCAAACCAGTTAAGGGAATTCTCCTCTAACTGCTTATGCTCAAGCCTATAAATAAAACACCTCCTCCTCTTTTACCAGGTAATCAATTTTTTCCCACCAAGCACAGTTTATTATTTCTGGTTACTGACTTGAACGTCAGGGATTTTGTAGTCAGGACCACCCCCGGTGTTTCAGGCTATCATTGCAGGTTCCCGGCAGGATGTCAGCCAACGCGACCACCACAACCTCCACTTACATCCATAAATACTAGCCTTTCATTTGTATCTGATCGATGGCTAAGATCTGATATTTCTACTTTTATCTAAGAACTCATCATTTGGTGCTCCCACAGCATAAAAAAAAACTAGCAGCAGATTGACAACGTCTGTAAGAAACTTCCAGATCTAACCTCTTAATCAGACCATTCGATCCTAGGAGCCTCCTCCTACCTTGGCACCAAAAGCCAGAATGACGAATATAGTAGAGTATCAAGCAGACCCCCTCCATCTCCTCCTCCAGTTCACCCGTCTCGCAGCAGAGCATCCACTCATGGTTCACAACTGCCGCATGTCGAACATCGACTGGGCCCAGCCCCCCAATGTCTCTCGATTGGTCGCACGAAGAGTCAAGTGGTTAGTAGGGTCAAACTCAGAAATCTAATAATTAACCGACATGACGAGGAGGATCTCTGCCACAACATTGAGTTCAACCACTCCAAAAGTGGGGAGGGCCATTCAGATCGGCAGCCAAGCAGAAGCAACCCCTCCCAACACGGGCGAGAGAAGGAGAAAAGCCACTCCCCAGGGATCTGCGAGTCACTAAAGGCCACCAGGAGAAAAAGGGCCACATAAGCAAAGCCGAATTCTAGGAATTCCACAACGAGGTCCTCCAAGACTTCCGAGGGGGCGTCGGAAATGACCATCACTGGAATAAAGAATGCCTCAGTCTATCCGGCCATGAAAAGTCTTATGGGTCCACCTGATCCGAGGGACACAAAGATTGGGTGATGAAGCGGCTTCAGAAATTGGACGACTAGCTTGCTCAAATATGGGAAGATGAGAGGCAGTCTAATAGGGGCTACCGAACCATAAGACCCCCATTCTCCTCTTTCATCCTCAAGGCCCCTCTCCTGAGAAGCTTCATGCCTACTGCTTTCAAAACATACAACGGCGAATCGGACCCGGCTGATCACATTGAGAATTTTTAAACTCTCATAATGACTCACAGTGCCTCCGACACCCTCCTTTGCATAACCTTTCCCCCCAAGCTGCAAGGTTTAGCAAGGGAGTGGTACCTTCGGCTCGCCTCCGACTCCATCTTCTCCTTCGACCAGCTCGAGGAGACTTTCCTCACTCATTTCGTGACTAGCCATAAAGCTGAGAGGACGAGTGCTTCACTGCTGGATTTGAAGTAGAAGGACAGAGAATTGCTGTGGAACTTCGTCCAAAGGTTTACGGCTAAGGCAAGGTCCATCCCCTCTGTTGATGTCGACGTTGCGGCAGCTGCCTTTAGGCACAAAGTCCGGCATGACCTCCAAAAGACCTTGCTTGCTAAAAAGCCCTCCGTAGACTTTTTCGATCTCCTCCTTCATAGCAGGAAATACATCCAGGCCGAAGAAGCCTTACATCTCAGTGACCGTAAAGAGTCCCCTCCTAAGTGGAAGAGGAAGGTGAAAAGCACCGAGGCAACCACCCCTAGTGCCCTGGTTCGACAAGTTCACTCTGCTCAATGTGAGCATCTTCTCTATCCTTATGGAAGTTGAGGAAGAGGGGCTGATCAACACCCCTCTCGTATAAACAAAACCAACAAGAAAAGAGACAAAAGGTTCTAGTGCTGATTCCACCGAGACCACGACCATGAGACCAATAACTATCAGGCCCTAAAGGGCGAGATAGAAACCCTTATTCGTCAGAGTTACTTTTCAAAATTCACGTAGAAGGACCAAAGAAACTCCCCTCCTCCCCGAAGGTCTCATAAGTGCCCGGAGCCAGACTTCGAGCCCCAGGATTCCGAAAGGATGGCCATCCTCCACTCCATACATGGAGGACCCATGGGGAGTGACTCCAACTCCTCCCACAGAGCATTCATCCGAGAAGTGAACCCGGGCCACAATCGACACCCACCCCAAGGCTGAGGGCTCACTGTCTCATTCTCAGATGAAGATCTTAAAGGCGTCCGCACTTCCCACTGTGTTTCATTGGTAATCAGCCTCAGGTTGGCTAAGCATGAGGTTAGCTGCATCCTTGTGGGCAATTCTAGCTCCGTCAACATTTTATTTCTTACGGGCCTTCAAAGTTTTGAAGCTTTCCCGAGATAGGCCGAAGCCGGCGGGGTACAATCTCCATGGTATTTCTGGGGCTCAGTTCAAATCGAAGGAATAGTCACATTGGACGTGACCGCAGGAAAATCTTCTGCCACCTGCAATGAGCCGATGGACTTCATGGTGGTTTAAGTCAAAGCCGCCAAAGCCATTTTTAGGCGACCTGGCCTCATGACTCTCCAAGCTATAACCTCGGCATACCATGTAAGGATGAAATTTCCCATGAAGGCCAGAGTTAGGGTCATAAGGGGCAGTCAGGAGGTTGCTCGAGCCTGCTGTACCGCCAAAGTAGGAGGGTTCGTCCTCCCCTTTGGTGCGATTGAGTTCCCCAGTGACAGAAGCTTGCTTGGCTCTGAGTTAGTTGACGAACTGGAAAAAATCCTCTTTTTCGAGGCAGACGTAACCAAACAATTCCAAATAAGCATGGTCATGCCTCCCAACCTCAAAAGGGATCATCAGCTGTATCTAACAGAATCAGGACCTATTTTCTTGGACTCCGTCGAACATGTAAGCTATTTTGGAGGAACTGATCATGCATAAGTTGAACGTCAATCCAGACTCAAAACTAGTGCAGCAGGAACACTGAAAGTTTGCACATGAGAGACAGCAAGCTGTGAAAGAGGAGGTCGATAAACTCATCGCTTGCTTCATCCAAAAGGTCAACTACCCGGAATGGTTGGTAAATGTCGTGATGGTAAAGAAGGTGACCAGGAACTGGAGGAACTATATCAGTTTTACAGACTTCAACAAAGCATGACCAAAGGATCATTTCCCTCTCCCATGCATCGATGCTCTGATTGATGAGACATCTGGACACGAACTCTTGAGCTTCATGAATTCCTTATCCAAATACAACCAAATCTGAATCTCCTCCCACATATCCTAAAGACATCTTCCGTCACAAACCAGGACCTTTATTGCTACCGAGTCATAGCTTTCGACCCGAAGAATGTGAGAGCCACCTATCAGAGGTTGGTGAACAAGGTCTTCAAAGAACAGATCCGTCAAAAATATGGAAGTTTATGTGGACGACATGCTCCTTAAAAGCCCCAATTCTGAAGACCACGTGAGAAATGTTGAAAAGGTCTTCACTATCCTGAGAAAGAACAACATGAGGCTAAACCCGTTGAAGCGTGCCCTCGGCGTATCCTCGAAAAAATAATTTTCTTTATGGTTAGCCAATGAGGGATTGAAGCGAACCTAGAGAAGATTAAAGTTATCTTCAACATGACACCGCCCATGAAAGTCAAACAAGTTTAGAGGCTCACATGCCAGCTGGCAGCAATCAGGCGTTTCCTCTCGAAATCTGGAGAAAAGTACCTTCCCTTCTTCAAAACACTCCAGGAGGTGAAGAACTTTGAATGGGGAGAGCCCCAGCAACAGGCCTTCACTAGGGGTGTTCATTGGTTCAAAACCGAACCGAACCGAACCAAACCAAACCAAACTGTTCGGTTTGGTAAACTGAAACCGAAAACCTACAATTACGATTATAACCGAACCTAAAAGTTCGATTTGGTTCGGTTAATAACCGAACTAACCAAAATTATGAAGGTTACTCAGTTTCGATTCTTTTGAATGTAGCCAATTAGATTTTGAATGAATACAAATTACAAATTATAAATTACAAATGAAGCTTACAATTTACAAATTATAAATGAATACAATTATAAAAGCTTATAATGGACAGTTTGAAATTACAAGTTTCTGTAACACTTTTGTCTTTTGCAGTTTGCACTTTTGCAGGCCTCATCAGTCAACCCAAGCATTAAAGCAATTAAGCAATTAGCAGACAGTGCAAAGTGAAGCAAAATATAGCAATTAGCAAAGTGAAGAAACAATCAAAATGTAGCAAATTGAAGCAAACTTATGCACTATATGCGATTTTATTTAAGCTTTACTGAGAATCTGAGATAGAAAATTGATGATAGTAGCAAAATGTGCAGCATGTATTAAATTTATTCATAATTTCATAATGTTCTAACAGAACTAAATATGTTGCAAATCTATTAAATTACTTAAAGCCTAGATACAAGATACAGAGCTAAGCATGCATTCTCAATATGCCAACATAGTCAGTAGCTATATGCAGTAGGGAAAGAAAACAAAAGATGTAGAGTATTGAATAGTCTGTTACCTTAACCTTCTTCATCATCATCATCATCATCATCTTGATAATCAAAAGATGCAAAAATTTAGCAAAATGGCGCAAAATGTAGCAAAGAAGCAACACAACAAAACAACAATTACTGTATGTTCATACATCAAGCTCAGATAGGATTATTTCATCACTAGTCACTCCTATAACATTAAATCAATTAATTATAGTGTGCAACTTCATAAACATAATTCATTTCATCATCACTTATTAAAAATGAGAAATTGTAATCACTGATATGAAGAGAATAACGAGACTACAACTCTGCCAAGACTCAAAGTAGCAAAGAAGCAAAGGCTCAATAGCATTGTGGCAAAGCAAACTTATGCACTGTACCCAATTATATTTAAGCTTTGGTGAGATAGAAAATTGATAATGGTAGCAAAATGTGTAGCATTTATTATATTTATTCATAATTTCATAATGTTCTAACATAACTAAATATGCTGCACATCTATTAAATCACTTAAAGCCTAGATACAAGATACAGAGCTAAGCATGCATTCTCAATAGGCCAACATAGTTAGTAGCTATCTGCAATTAATACATCACTTTTCGAAGTTAGATTGTAATGCATATTTCTATGTTGTCATTGATATACTGGTTCTTCTATTTCTAACATAGCAATATAGCATGACCTCCGAAATATGTACATTAAGAAAATGTCGATCAAAAGAGTTAAGGTAAATAAATGGTTATACCTCAAAGATTTAAAATAAAGGAAAAAATAAACTCTAAGATTATACTTCTTCCACTTGTTACTCCTACATCCTATATGTCGCTCTCATTCACTAAGATTATACTTCTTCTCCTTGCAAGAACTGCATCGACATGCAACTTTTCCAAATACAGATATAAATGTGATCACCACTTCTATTTATTTCGAGAAGCATGTTAGTCATCAAGATATTTCAAAGCATTTATTTTGAGAAACAAATGTCTTAAACAACTCACCAATGCAACAACTGATAAAAGATCAAACTTCAGCAAAAGCAAACATAACAAACCACAGATTCATTCAACAACAGTATATATAATTAAGTAAACTTAATGAGAAAGTAAAAGCAAATGATATTGCATTCTTTGTGAGGATCGGTTCAATGCATGCGGTAGAGAAGAAAACAAAAGATGTAAAGTATTGAATAGTCTGCTACCTTATTCTTCTTCATCTTTATCATCATCTTGATAATTAGCAGATGCCAAAATTTAGCAAAATGGTGCAAAATGTAGCAAAGACTCAAAGTAGCAAAAGAATAACAATCAAAGATTCAAAATGTAGCAACGAAGCAACCCAGCAAAACAACAATTACTGTATGTTCACACATCAAGCTCAGATAGGATTTATGATTCATGATTCACTAGTAGTCACCATGGTTGTTCATAGTATGGTTCAAAAAGAATACCGAACCGAACTGAACTGAACCAAAATTTGGCAATTGAACACACGCATAAAGCTCAGATTGGATTATTTCATCACTAGTCACTCCTATAAATTATTAAATCAATGAATCATAGTATGCAACTTCAGAAACATAATTCATCTCATCATCATTTATACACAATGAGATTGTAAATTTGTAATCTCATTATCACAGTTGGCAAAAATCTAGCTATTCAAGAAAGCATGATCTAATGATATCATATAATCTCCAAATTTAGTAAAATAGAAACAAGCATAATAAAGTCATAGTTCATACTTCATAGTTCATAAACCAAACGTTAAAAATAAAATAGACTTCATAGGCTCACAACATGAACCACCTCCAATCGATCTAGCAAATCAACCAAACCACGAACCCCTATATAATGAAAATATAAAACATGATTGAATACGAGACAAATAAAGAAATAGTATAACTATGACTGTAAGAAACATAAGGGGACAAAAAAACTCACCAAAGGTCCTGATTCCAAAATCCGAAGCATCAAAATTAAATATCAACAGTTGCGGGTTCCGTTCCTCCAATCTTTGTCATCTCTGTTGTAAAGTAAAACGAGAAATTAGCATTTTTAATCAATTTTGAATAGATGTTTGCAAATTAAAATATTAAAAATAAGTAGTAGATTACCATTGTCAATCCTATCAAGTTGTTCCAAATCTTCCTGTCACGCTCTGCTTCCCAAGATACGGGAACACGAGCACGTAACAAAGGCCCAGCGAATGATAAAATACCATCCATAGCTATAACAAATTAACTCAATAATATACAAGAGAATACAACCACACAAGAAAGAATAACCACATAAACAATGAATAAATTCCAAAATAATCATGAAATAAATTCACCAAATAATATCTAACATCTGGAAAAAAGTAAACTTCGGGACACACAAGTCCGGAATACAAAGTATGATAAAAGCAATAAAATAAACAAATAACATGAGATAACTATAGTAGTCTAATAGTCCAGCTCTGATCTTCAGAAAGTTTGCTCACCAAATCCTTGAGTCATATTTCCTTCTGTACTTGCAAACTCATTGACTAGAGGTGGGAAAAATATTGTCCGTTAGACTAAGTTACGGACAGCAAGTAGCGGAAGAAAAGAAAGAAGGAAAATATGGTATGTCGAGAAATAATAGGTTAGAACAAAATCAAATATCAATGACAATAATAAGAGTTGATGATAAAATTAAAGTCTAGAATTTATGATGCAATAAACAGTGATTGTAATCAATGATGCAAGATCAATACAATAATTATGATCAAGAATAAAAGTGTCAATCCTAGGTTAATTAATATTTTGCTATCCTATCTAATGCACGTAATACTGTGTCCCATACCACAGGTTCGGTGCATGCAAACAGTCATCGTTTAGACTATGCTAGTGAACTCAACAGATCGTGTACTCAGCACAATAATCAACAATTAACAATCAATATTCCCCAATCAATAATCCACCATTCACAACCATAATCAATCAAGAACAATGGGCCCTACCGAGTACAGTCTCCAATTGTTCACTACCAAGTCGACCCTTATTTACCCCGGCTTGTTAATATTTTATCATACTTAAATGTGGACATGCAATGGATAAAGAAGTTTTCAAATGATGTCAAAGAGATGGAAAAGTTATGCAATGCATGATACAAATATTCATAATCCTTAGATGCAAAATCAAACATGGATATATAAGCAAAACACAAAGTACACAATCTGGACAGCAAGACGTTGCTGTACAAAAATTAAATTTCCTGTTGCTACAGGAAAACAAATCAGGTTTCATCAGAGGTTATGAAAAGTAGACTCTCTGCCGGTTCTAGCGAATATTAATACGACATAAAAAAAAATTACATAAACTAGGCATATAAGTTCATTCTTTACTGATTATAGGTTCAGGCAGCATGTAAGAGTCAAAATACTTGTGTATAAAAGTATACTGTAAAATCATTTAAAAAATATCATAAAAATTTTATTTTAATTCGTAACAATGTTTAGTAATGACACAATTAATCTTAGATTTTATTTCTAAAAATTAGTGTAACCCCTGTTTTCCATTTTCCATATTTTGGATGTATTTTTCCTTTTCTGAGTATTTATTCATTTTGTACTCTTTTGTTTCTGCTGAACCATGTATTCGATCTTCGTTCTCATTATCAATCTATCTGCTTTAACTTTGACCCTATTTTGTGGCCTTGAACATTCGCCGCCCTCCGCCATCTCAGCCCTGAGCCTCGCACCGCCCATGCCCTGCCGCTGCCATCCGCCGCCAATCGAGCTGAAGCCCATCGCCTTTGAGGTTGCTGTTTGATTTGATCAAGTGAATCCTGGCCGTCGATCGCCTTGATGATCTTGATCATCTTGATCTTCAGCATCAGGGCATTTGTGGGTCGTACGATCGATCGATCTTGGTGTCACGCCCCGCTTCCCACTATACGGAAATACAGGCACGCAACTGAGGTCCAGCGAATGATATACATCATCCATAAGCTGTGCAATTATAAGCTCAACAAGATATTTATAACACATTTACGCAGACAAATATAATGATCACATGAGCTGAAGATAAAATAACCATCATCCAGATAATACATCAACATTGAATCAAAATACCCGGGAATACAAGGTGCCATAATTAAAATAATAGGATAAGCAGTTCGCTATAACAACTAGATAAAATAGCGACTGAAAGGAAAACAACATGAAGTAGTAACAAAGCAGCAACGATCATCTAGAGAGTCTGCTCATTGGGTCCATCAGTACCTGTATAATCATTAACTCAAAGAAAAATAGAAAAGTTCCCGTTAGAGCAAGTTTCGGGCAGCAAGTAGCAACAAGCAAGAAAGGGGGGTAATATAACAAGATATAACATTGAATAAACAAGAAGTAGAAGTACAAATACAATATGGAAGTAAGCAAGGAATTAGGACAATATGATCATGTAAGTAATAACTGTAACTAGTGTATTCTAGACTTCAAGATATAAACAATTGATAACCTAGGATCAGTTAATCGATAATCATATAATCAATGATCGAGAGTCATGTAATCAAGAGTCATGTAATCAAGAATCAAGAGTCATGTAACGAAGAGTCATGTAATCAAGAATCATGCTTAGTGGAAATCTCGAGTTTATCTGTTTTATTAACCTATCTAATGCACGTAATCCTGTGTCCCTACCACAAGTTCGGTGCATATCAATCATGTGACGTTTAGACTTAAGTAGTGAATTCTATAGGATTATGTACTCGGGTCTTCCAGTGATAGTATCAATACATGTAATCATGAATCATGTAATCGAAAATTATGTAATCAAGAATTGTGTAACCAAGAATCAAGAATCAAGAATCACTATTTCGGGAAACACGGGCCCCCTTCCGAGTATACTCCCCTATATTGTCCACTATTAAGCCGTACCCTTATAACCCCGGCTTGTTATTCTTTTATAATTAATTATGAACATGCAGTTGGTACGACTAGTGAAACGGTGTAA
This sequence comes from Hemerocallis citrina, assembly GCA_017893485.1. Lineage (NCBI taxonomy): Eukaryota > Viridiplantae > Streptophyta > Magnoliopsida > Asparagales > Asphodelaceae > Hemerocallis > Hemerocallis citrina. The sequence continues at coordinate 71,626,697 of CM030367.1, read as the reverse complement.
TCAAGACAGTTTAATCAAGGAAAATATAAAGGGCAGTAATCATGGACATGAGACGTAAAACGAGTACATGTATCGAGAGTAGTTATTATAGAATTATCAAGTGGTATAAAATACATTCTATCAACCTATTATATCTATGCAAGTTATTATTACAAGAACAATAATACATTCAGTTCATTAAAAATGAAAAAATAAAGGGTTTATATGCAAAAACGTATAGATGAATTTTTAGACAACTGGACATATCTGCATTCAAATTCACTTTCCCGTTGTTACAGAAAAGCAAATCCGATTCCGTCAGAGATTCTAGAAAGTAGACTCTCTTCCGGTTCCAACGCATATTCACACGATACATTCTAAAGACAGTAGCTATGCGTACAAATTCATTCTTCGCTAGTTTCGATGTTTCGCGCGCATTCTGGAAATTCGGAGTCACAATATTAAAACTGCGATATCTCACAATCTATACATTGGATTGAGAAACTGTAGGATGTTTCGGATATCTAGACTCTAAGGGCTACGATTTTCATGTAGGAAGTTTTTCGATCCAGTGTTGGGAAGATGGTCAAATTCTCAGTACAAGATACCGTTCGTAATCCCGTGCAGGTTCAGAAATTCATGATATGTCAGTACTAAAATCGCGATATCTCACAATCTATACATCCGATTGAGAAACCGTAAGATGTTCTGTATTCGGGACTCGATAGGCTACGATTAACATATAGAAAATCTTCAATCCAGTATTGGGAGCATGGTCGAATTATTAGTGCAAGGTCAAGAAATTTTAGAGATAGTAAGGTTGAATATTCGATATTCGATAACACGATTCGAAATGTGTTAACGGTTCACTCTTGAATTGATATAGCATGAAACAAGTGACTAGAACAGAGTTTGACAATAAAATATGATGATAACTAGACTACTTGCCACGAGTCAAAGAAAAATGCTTGTACGAGAACAAAAAGAGTGTACAAGGTACTTGCCTTATAATGTGACGATTACGGTGGTAGTGTTAACTACGGAAAGAAGCGACGTCGGCAACGGAAGGCGGCACAACGGCGGTAAGAATGGCGGTAAGACGGTAGCAACGGTGAGCGACGACAACAACAAGGTGGCGCGGCATCGGGTTATTTTTCGGGGTTCACGGGATCGTAGAAGTGGAGTCGTTGGCTCGAAGGTGGAATGTGAAGTGGAGCTTGGGCGTTGCTTGCTCTCGGATGTGAAGGAGGCAGAGGAAGAGAAGAAGGGAATATGAAGAATGTATATAAGAGAAGAGAAAGATGTGGGATGTTCTGATGTGTGTGTGTGTGTGTTTATATAGAAAGGAAGTGATAGGGGGTGTAGAAAAATCAAAGGGGTTAGGTGTGGAAAAAAATGAACAAGGAGGAGAAGTCAAGAGTTAGGCGTAGAAAAATGTGGTGGTGGAAAATAAGGTGTAGGGTTAGGCAGGATTAGGATTAGGATTAGGATTAGTATTAAGATTAGGATTAATCACGGTTTAAAATTTGTATTCAAACTCTAATCGAAAAATCACAAAATTATCGAATTGATCAGAAAAATATTCTGGCTTTAGATAAAGAGTCCAAAGAGAAAAATAAAACTGATCTGAAAATTGAAGTACAAAAATTTACGTAGTAAAATACATACTACTGGAACAGGGAGTTACAATCCTACCCACCTTAAAAAAAAATTCGTCCTCGAAATTTACTTAGGCGAGATATAGGATAGCTAAGAATGCAATACTCTTCAATCGAGAGTACAACAAAAGATAAAAAAAAACAAAGAGTACAAAGGCACGAAAACAACTAAAGATAAATTGTGCACCCTCAACTGGAGGACTCAACAATTTAATGTGTAGGCTCAGAATCTGAACCACCGACATCGCTAACATCCCAGTTTAGCTGAGTCACAAGCTCATCTCTCTCCAGCACATACTCCTCCAATTTTCTGAGTATTCCTGGGGCGATGAAGCTGAAATCAAGATGCGTCTGGCCTTACTGGATATAAACTCCTCAGTCATAGCTGAATCTATGAAGGACAGAAGTGAGTCATAATATCCATCAACATTTAAAAGTCCCACTGGTTTGCTGTGGATCCCTAGTTGAGCCCATGTGATCACTTCAAACAACTCCTCAAGTGTTCCATAACCTCCGGGCAAAGCAATGAAAGCATCAGCAGCGCGAGCCATTTCAGCCTTCCTCTCGTGCATGTTAGAGACAACTCTAACATCTCCCACAGTTCCCCCAGTAATCTCTTTTGGCATCAGCGACTTGGGAATCACTCCCAAAACGTGTTGGCCACCAGCACGAACAACGTCAGAAACCATGCCCATCAATCCTATGCTCCCACCACCATGGACGAGATCGATATTCCTTTCTACAAGCTCCTTGCCGAGCTCGATCGCGGCTTCCTGGTAGCTAGCTCTTTTGCTAGAGCTACTGCCACAAAATACACAAATCCTGCCGAATCTCGATAAAGATGAAGAAAGCTTCATCTTCTTCCCTGCTTCACTTTCTTCTTCCACCGATTTCCTCTTTATCCCCGCTACCGATTCTTGATCTCTTCTTTCCATTTGCCAAGAAAATCCGAGCTCCTACTCTCTCTTTCTTTCTTGCTCCCGCCTCTGCTATCGGATTCTCACTCTTTCTCTTCACCGAAGCTTGCTCCCGAGTTGCCTTCTTCTTTCTCTTCTTCTCTTTCTTCCCCGACCTCTCTCTCTTTCTTTCTTCTCCGACTTCTCTTTCTTTCTTCTTCCTTCTCCGACTTCTCTCTCTTTCTTCTTCCTCTTTCTTTCTTTTTTTTTCTTCTTTCTCTTTTTCTTTCTTCTTTCTTTGACTTCTCTCTCTCTCTTTCTCTTAATTTTATTTCTTCTTCTTCTTGTCTTTTTCTTCATTAATGCACCGCACCCTATAACCGGCCTATGGCCAATATTTGCACTTTGGCCCCTATCCATTCCAAATATAACATCGAACCTTGAGTTGTTGATGACGTTGAAGTTTACTTTGATATTCATTCCACGAATCAATAAGGGACTCTACTACACTTCCGCTGCGCCACTCTGATGGTGATGTTTCTAGATGCACGTGATAGCGATCGATGAATTGAGCAGAATTAAGAGATTGGTAATACGAAGATGTTGGTTGTCAAACTTATTTGGTAAAGTGGGCCCCACTCACCAAACAATGTCAAAAAATTGTGGCAAGATTGGTGCCACAAAAAAAAGGGAGAAACAGGAATGAAGAATTTGTCAGTTACTCATCTCTCATTTCTATAAATGAGAGGTCTAGGAAGAAGAGAAAAATTAAGCAAGATAAGAACAAGAAACAAGCAGAAAAGAAGAAAAGGAATAGAGTGCTATAGCTCCATCATTCGTTGCATCTCCTGGAGAATGGCGACGATCTCTGATAGTTCATCCCTGGGCGTAGAAGTCGAAGATCCTCCGTGAACCATAGTCTAAAATGCATATTCGAATGAGGTAAATCTCCAGATGGCAAGTTGGTTATTAACATTCATGTGATCCACGTGATGTGTATATTGTTGAGCTTAGCATGGTTCGCGCCTAGGCTCTGATACCACTAAAAACCTGTCACGCCCCGCTTCCCACTATACGGAAATACAGGCACGCAACTGAGGTCCAGCGAATGATATACATCATCCATAAGCTGTGCAATTATAAGCTCAACAAGATATTTATAACATATTTACGCAGACAAATATAATGATCACATGAGCTGAAGATAAATACATCAACATCGGGTCAAAATGCCCGGGAATACAAGGTGCCATAATTAAAATAATAGGATAAGCAGTTCGCTATAACAACTAGATAAAATAGCGACTGAAAGGAAAACAACATGAAGTAGTAACAAAGCAGCAACGATCATCTAGAGAGTCTGCTCATTGGGTCCATCAGTACCTGTATAATCATTAACTCAAAGAAAAATATAAAAGTTCCCGTTAGAGCAAGTTTCGGGCAGCAAGTAGCAACAAGTAAGAAAGGGGGGTAATATAACAAGATATAACATAGAATAAACAAGAAGTAGAAGTATAAATACAATATGGAAGTAAGCAAGGAATTAGGACAATATGATCATGTAAGTAATAACTATAACTAGTGTATTCTAGACTTCAAGATATAAGCAATTGATAACCTAGGATCAGTTAATCGATAATCATGTAATCAATGATCGAGAGTCATGTAATCAAGAGTCATGTAATCAAGAATCAAGAGTCATGTAACGAAGAGTCATGTAATCAAGAATCATGCTTAGTGGAAATCTCGAGTTTATCTGTTTTATTAACCTATCTAATGCACGTAATTCTGTGTCCCATACCACAAGTTCGGTGCATATCAATCATGTGACGTTTAGACTTAAGTAGTGAATTCTATAGGATTATGTACTCGGGTCTTCCAGTGATAGTATCAAGACATGTAATCATGAATCATGTAATTAAGAATTATGTAATCAAGAATTGTGTAACCAAGAATCAAGAATCAAGAATCACTATTTCGGGAAACACGGGCCCCCTTCCGAGTATACTCCCCTATATTGTCCACTATTAAGCCGTACCCTTATAACCCCGGCTTGTTATTCTTTTATAATTAATTATGAACATGCAGTTGGTACGACTAGTGAAACGGTGTAATCAAGACAGTTTAATCAAGGAAAATATAAAGGGCAGTAATCATGGACATGAGACGTAAAACGAGTACATGTATCGAGAGTAGTTATTATAGAATTATCAAGTGGTATAAAATACATTCTATCAACCTATTATATCTATGCAAGTTATTATTACAAGAACAATAATACATTCAGTTCATTAAAAATGAAAAAATAAAGGGTTTATATGCAAAAACGTATAGATGAATTTTTAGACAACTGGACATATCTGCATTCAAATTCACTTTCCCGTTGTTACAGAAAAGCAAATTCGATTCCGTCAGAGATTCTAGAAAGTAGACTCTCTTCCGGTTTCAACGCATATTCACACGATACATTCTAAAGACAGTAGCTATGCGTACAAATTCATTCTTCGCTAGTTTCGATGTTTCGCGCGCATTCTGGAAATTCGGAGTCACAATATTAAAACTGCGATATCTCACAATCTATACATTGGATTGAGAAACTATAGGATGTTTCTGATATCTAGACTCTAAGGGCTACGATTTTCATGTAGGAAGTTTTTCGATCCAGTGTTGGGAAGATGGTCAAATTCTCAGTACAAGATACCGTTCGTAATCCCGTGCAGGTTCAGAAATTCATGATATGTCAGTACTAAAATCGCGATATCTCACAATCTATACATCCGATTGAGAAACCGTAAGATGTTCTGTATTCGGGACTCGATAGGCTACGATTAACATATAGAAAATCTTCAATCCAGTATTGGGAGCATGGTCGAATTATTAGTGCAAGGTCAAGAAATTTTAGAGATAGTAAGGTTGAATATTCGATATTCGATAACACGATTCGAAATGTGTTAACGGTTCACTCTTGAATTGATATAGCATGAAACAAGTGACTAGAACAGAGTTTGACAATAAAATATGATGATAACTAGACTACTTGCCACGAGTCAAAGAAAAATACTTGTACGAGAACAAAAAGAGTGTACAAGGTACTTGCCTTATAATGTGACGATTACGGTGGTAGTGTTAACTACGGAAAGAAGCGACGTCGGCAACGGAAGGCGGCACAACGGCGGTAAGAATGGCGGTAAGACGGTAGCAACGGTGAGCGACGACAACAACAAGGTGGCGCGGCGTCGGGTTATTTTTCGGGGTTCACGGGATCGTAGAAGCGGAGTCGTTGGCTCGAAGGTGGAATGTGAAGTGGAGCTTGGGCGTTGCTTGCTCTCGGATGTGAAGGAGGCAGAGGAAGAGAAGAAGGGAATATGAAGAATGTATATAAGAGAAGAGAAAGATGTGGGATGTTCTGATGTGTGTGTGTGTGTGTTTATATAGAAAGGAAGTGATAGGGAGTGTAGAAAAATCAAAGGGGTTAGGTGTGGAAAAAAATGAACAAGGAGGAGAAGTCAAGAGTTAGGCGTAGAAAAATGTGGTGGTGGAAAATAAGGTGTAGGGTTAGGCAGGATTAGGATTAGGATTAGGATTAGTATTAGGATTAGGATTAATCACGGTTTAAAATTTGTATTCAAACTCTAATCGAAAAATCACAAAATTATAGAATTGATCAGAAAAATATTCTGGCTTTAGATAAAGAGTCCAAAGAGAAAAATAAAACTGATCTGAAAATTGAAGTACAAAAATTTACATAGTAAAATACGTACTACTGGAACAGGGAGTTACACTTGGTCATCATCATCTCCATCAGATCAGATCAGATCCGTCGATCATCTTTGATTGTGATCCTTGAATCTCAGCCGTCGATTGCTTGATCAACTTGATCTCGGTCCTTGATCGTCTCGATCGTTTCGTTCATCTTCTACTTGGTGAGTTAAGCATTAGATCTATTTTTGTTCTCATTCATAAATTTGTCAATCATCATATATTTACTCCTTTGGTACTCTTCTAATTCTTATATATTATATATTCAGTCTCAGCCGTACGATCTCTTGATCTTGATCATCAAGATCCGTACCATCCGTTCGATCGTTGTTTGATCATCAACATCGAGATCCATGCCCGATCATGATCATCTCATCAAGATTCGCTTGGTTCGCAATCGTCGTCGTGTGCCGGAATTTGTTCCCGTTATTCTCACTCTTTGCATCGTTTCCATCGTCTCCACCAAGGCAAGTACTTGTATGAATTTTTTTTGTTCCTCATACAAGCATAAATACCGCAAGTAGATTGTAATTGTGACTTCCCTTTGGCTTATCATTTGACCCTTATCAATTCAATGATCATAAGAGTCACAACCTTTCGTTGATACACTCATTTCACAACTAGTATAATTATAATACATTTTATGTAAAAAGTGTCTTTATTGGTTTCTGTCCTGTCTTTGCTTGCTGTTTCGACCCTGATAACATCAGAATCTGTACTTGCATTCTAAACATGGAATCTAGCCCCAGATATCTAGTTTAGTACACTTTTGACGGAATTGGATTCCGAGTTATAGTTTATGAGTTATCGCAGTTTTACTGCTGCTCTATCGTAGAATACCAGATTCATAATTTGCTGTGTTACTTTGTTTCACAAAATAAATTAACTATGCCACCGGTAAGATAATAACTTGAAATTTTGCATGCTGATACTAGACACACTAGAGAACATTCCCAAATTCTCCTGGAATTAATTAATGAAGTTTCAGACATGTTTTGTGCTTATAAACATAATTTGTGTGTAGTTTGTTGTTTTGACACTAGTTGCTACAACTTTTATGTATCTTGTTTATATGCACTAGATTCAGAAAAGTGTCTAGTTTCCAGATTTTCTGACAGATCTAGATTTGCATTTCTGTGATAGCGGGAGTCTCAGTTTTAGTGCAGCAACGTCTTGCTGTGTAGAATTGATATTTTGCCATGTTCAGATATTTGCATATTTTTCTTGTATTTTGTGATTTAGAACATGTTCCTTGCATCATATGATCTCCTGATACATCCTTGTCTTTTCCTGATTTTTTCCTCGTTATCTCGTGATCATGTTTGTTTTGTAATAGAAAGTTATAAGCCGAGGTTAAGGGAAAGATCTAGTAGTGAACAATATAGAAAAGTGTACTCGGAAGGGGGCCCGTGTTTTCCTCATTTGGTTACATGATATTATTTAGATTACATTTGGATGATTTGGATTACATTTGGATAATTTGAAATACTCGATATGATTTGGTTAATATGATTTGGATTACTTGATACCTGAAGACACAACCCTGTAGAATCTACTACGAAATCTAAACGTAACTTGATTGTATGTAGCTATCAGCGGTAAAAATCTGGGACGCATGAAGTGCTACCTAGATAGAATTAAATGAATAGACTTAAGTTGACACTAAGTACATGCATGATCCTATCTGTTAGTTTCCTGATTTCGTTACAAGTTACATGATTTTGATTTAGAAGTTACAAGATTTTGATTTAGAAGCTACATGATTTTGATTTAGAGGTCACATGATTTTGATTCATAAGTTTGCATGAACCCATTTTTGTTACTTGTTTTCCAGTTGCAAGTTGTTGTCCTTTTGTTCATATGGTTATTTCTAGTTGCATCACACTTGACTTCGTTTTATTTCGTGTTTCTTGATTCTTGTCCTTGTTCCTTATTATATCTTGTTACTTCTTCCTTATTATATTTCCGTTCTTGTACCCTTGTTCGTACTACTTGCGGCCCGAACATGCACTAAGAGCGTTTGTCTTTGTTTCTCTATTTTTCTCTACAGATTTTGGAGACAAGCTGCCAGAAGGAGTTGGTGAGCTAACGTTGTAGGCTTCGCTTGGAAAAAATTTCTTTAGTTGTTTTGGATTTGAGTTTATTTAATTCCTGTTGCTACTTGAAATTTGTAACGGGCTTGTAGTCCCAAAGTTTTACTTTTTGATCCAGATCTTGTATTTATTTGAGAAGTTTATATTTGTTCAAGTAATTTCTGTTAATTAATTTATTTATTTATGCATGCGTACTTGAGTATATTTTTGTTATATTTCATGTTATAATGTTGAGTCGATCCTACAGCTTATGAATAGTGAAAGCCATTCGCTGGACTTATTCATGTACTCATATTCCATATTCCTTTTTTGGGAAGCGGGGTGTGACAGAGTTTTTAGTGGTATCAAAGCCCGTTTTGGCTAATGTGTTAGTTTGACTAATACGTTGACAGGCTTGACTCAGTCAGAATTAACTCAACATTAAACAAGACCATGCAATCACATGAACAAATTGATAATCAACTTGTTCTGGATACTAATCTTATTCCATTCATTTTGATCCCTTCTCATTCAATTCCATGTTCCTTGATTCTTGTCGTTGTTCCTTGTTATACCTTGGTTCTTGTTCTTGTTCTTTATTATATTTCCGTTCTTGTACTCTTTTTCTTGTACTACTTGCGGCCCGTAACTTGCTCTAACAGGTACTCTATTTATCTTTCTTTGAGTTATGTTGTACAGGTACAGACGATGGGTTATTGAGAAAACTCGTCGAACTGTTACCGCATTGCATATTCTCTGGCTATTTGGTAAGTCCTTGTATTTCAGATACTAGTTATTGCATTATATTTCTGTTTATGTGATTACTATTGTACTGTTGAGTTACCTGGTATTGTACCGCTTATGGATGATATGAGTTGGCATACTTATATCATTCGCTGGACCTCAGTTACGTACCTGTATTCCCATGGAATGGGAAGCGGGCATGACAATTAGCCTACTGGTTTAGTTATTTGAGCAGGGTGATGCATAATTAAACTGCATTCTGGAATTCAGACGTCACAGTACGAAAATATGGATATCTTGCAAGCGGTATGTCGGATTGCAAAATTGTCAGATGATCAGGATTCCAGACACACAGGGCTATAATTCTTATTTAATGAGTTCTAATTTATATTTTCTGTAGATAGGTCAAAATTTGTGTTCTTTACTGAACTAGTGTTCTAACAGCAACCTAGGGTCAAGTTTTCACATTTATAAAGTATCTGAAAAATTATCAAATAATCTTATAAAAATAATAAGGTGATTCCAAGTTATGTCTAGTAACAAAATATAAAACTTCAAGTTCTAATTATGTTGTTAGTATTTTATTTTAATAGTAAATCGAGTTGATGTATCTCTGGACAGAAATCTCGAAATTGAAAACATAGAAGTACTAAAAATATGATAACCTTCAATTCGTACATCGGAATCTAGTTCTGTAAAAAGTTCTAAAAAATAGATTCAAAAATCTACGGATGATGTTCACAAAGTTTTTTTAAATTACGACAGAAACTAAGTCGAAAACTCAAATCAACACAGAGCAAACAGCAGGCCAGCAAGCAGATTATTATTAAAACGAAACAAAATAATCAAGTAAGCATATGATTTCGAAGCAAAAATTATCGAAACTCATAGTCAATCTTTAGGGTGAAATTCTACTATTGAGGAGACAAATTAATATCAACATAGCATGATCATCACATTCAAACGAAAAGCATTCAATCAACAATGTCTATATACAAGTTTCTATCTAAGTATTCATGTCGAGTATGCATGTGACAATATACAGACTTGGGTTTGAATCAAGGGAAAGAGCACGAAAAGGGACTACTACTTGGTTTCGCCGATGAATCTGTAATAGTCTCTTCGAATGTATCAAACAGATAAAAATATGATAATTGAAAGAGGAGCTACTTGAGGAGATCAAAGAAAAATTCTTGAACAAGAAAAATAAAACTAGTTCAAGAGAAATTTGCCTTAAAGATGACAACTCTGAACACGAAAGAATAACGGGACAAGGATCCCGACAGCAACAATACACGTGCAAACTACGTACGGCCAACACACATGCAATAGGCAGCAATAGCAACGTGTGCAAAGCACATAAATAGCAACTCGGCAAAGTTGAAAGCAATCAACCGCAAGAACAGCAACACGAGCAATGGCAATGGCGACAATGGCAAGAACGCCGGTAGTGGGGAACGGCAGTAGTCGGGGTGGTCGCTAGCAAGGCAAGGCAGCAGCGGTCACGACAAGTGACGGCGACGGCAGCAAGGCGAAGAAGACCTTCGGTGGTTCGATGGTGAACAGGGGAGTAGCGAGATTGTTGGTGTTCAATGTGGCGAAGGCAAGGGATATGGTCGCGATGATGGTGGTTGCTACAGAGGTTGGAGGTGACAAAGAAGGATGCAATGGTGAAGAGGAGGGCGGTGGTCGATGGTTTCTTGGTGGTGTTGGGCTTCGGCAGTCGACAGATGGAAGACGGGTGATCGAGGGGCTAGCGAGGCGATAGGGATGAGGATGAAGACGAGGGCGGAGGTGTAGTGGTGGTAAGAGCGATGGAGACGGAAGGCTATGGCTGAGCGGGGATGGGTTCGGAAAGAAACAGAGGAAGGGGATGAAGATGGTAAGCGGCAGGAGAGATTAGGATGGGGGATTAAGATTAATTAGGGTTTAATGGGTATTTATAGGGTATTTAGGGTGTTGGGTTTGGGTTGCGGGTTAGCAGGTTATAGGGTATAGGTTTAGGACCCGAAAGAGAAAATAGATGGAGATATGTGTAACACCCCGGCCCGAAACAGTGATTTTTCTAACAACTGCCCACCACAGGCTTGCCTCATAAAAGGTGTTATAGTTGATTGGTGACCTCTAATCCTAGGAAATTATATATATATATATATATATATATATATATATATATATATATATAATTAATCTTTGCAACTCTCCTGATATGGGACAAATTCAACTACTCCGCTGCTTTCTCACTCGTGAGAAATGCACAACAGCTGAACACAGGGGACCCCACTAGCTACCACGTCAGCAAAAACAGACAGCAGCCGCAACTGCTTTCTCTCCTCTAGCAAGCCCACATCTGCCACGTCACCCCCTCATGGATGACAGCAGCAACCAGAGCAGCCATCTGCTGCCTTTCTTTTTCCGTGGCCCCCCTGCCAAATAAATTCCAAACACACCCCCATAGGAATTCATATGGGGCACAGCCTCCAATTAATTATATATATATATATATATATATATATATATATATATATATATATATATATATATATATAATACGGGGTGTTACAATATGAATATAATGGATTAAAATAAACCCAATACACAGAAGAATAGAATTAGCAGTGCACCAAAATTTCAGGGTTCAAGCCAAAAGAATACAGATGATCAGAAGAAAACTAATGAGTCCAAGGGATAGCAAGAATTATTATTAAAATAAATCTGAATAAAAAAAGTTTAAGACGAAGAATACAAATAAAGAAATCCGAAAAAAATAAAAATAGGGGGTACACTTCCTCCACACAAATTGGTCTAATATCGGATCGTTGCCAATCTTGTGCACACACAAGCGCTTGCACTAGCTTAGGAGTCAAAGAGCTCCTAAATGGATCAAATATACGTCCACCGGTGCTAAATGAAGATTCTAAAGCAACGATTGAAATAGGTACAGCCAAAACATCTCTAGCCATTTTAGCAAGAATAGAAAATCTGATTTCATTTTTTCTCCACCAATCAAGAATTTGAAATTCTTCTTCTTCATCCTCACATCCTTCTGCCAAATACTCATCCAATTCAGATTTAGAATCTCCACCTCAAGCTTCTTTCTTATATCTCTTGTAAGATTGTTTATATAGTTGTACTTTCTACACCAAAAGTAGATGAAGTACTAGAAGTGTTATAAGAGGATGAAGTGGTTGTGACTGGATCAAGTTTACTTTTGTACTCATTAAAAAACTCAACAACAACCTCCTTGATAGTGTTCACCTTTCTTGCACCAATTCTTCATCATCATCATACTGTCTTAAAAAAGCAAACTCCACAAATCTCATCTTAAGCGTAGGATCTTTCATCACGGCACGAAACAGATAGTAGTTTACCTTTTCCAAAGTTCCCTAATATCTATTATATTTGTCTCTCATTTTGAAATCCATTGAAGTTAAATACTCATCAACATTGTTTTTCCTTGTTTCAAAAGGCAATCAACTTCATCTAACTCGAGCAAAAAATTGTTAATAGTCACGTACAAAAACCCTGATACCTTCAAAGTGAGATTATAAAAGTTCTCTAAAAATTGTACAAGTTGCCTCACATTAGCCCAATCATCATCAACAGGAATCTCTTCCTCTAAGTCACTCCTAAAAAAAGGATCTATATCATTAAATCTTTCAAAAACTCTTTCAAATTTCTCCGCCGTATCCAACATAAGATATGTGGAATTGCACCTAGTGGAAACATCAAGACACAACATACGCTTACTCTCAATCTTTTCAATCTCAATACATTCCTTAAATTTTCTTATACAAGATGGAGATTGTCTAACATATTTCACTGCCGAACGAACTCAAGAAACTGATTTTCCCATTTCCTTTTTTTCGTCCTGCACTATGAGATCTATTATATGTGCAACACACCTCATGTGAAGATATTTGCAATTAAGAACACTATGCCCCAAATTGTTAATTTTCTTCTCCAAGTGATTAACCATAACATCATTTGCGCTTGCATTATCAACTGTTATTGAATATACTTTATCAATACCCCAATTCAACAAGCACTTTTCAACCGCAATGAAATTGGGCAAAAATTTAGAATCTTTTTGTGCATTTTCCAATTATTGTCATTGGAGTGGGCAGTGATACACATATAATTTATTCTCTGCAAAGAGGTCCAAGTATTTGTAGTGATGGATACCTTTTAGCATGTTTCTTTCAAGAATTTTTTCAATAACCCATTCTCATTAACATACAGTTCATAAATATCTCCTGTGATTGTCGAACGTGAAAGAATATGAAACATAGGACAACAAATAGACATGAATTTAATGAACCCATGATTCTCAAGATGACTAAATGGTAGCTCATCCACTATCACCATATATGCTAGACCCTTCCTAGCTTCATCTTGGTTAAATCTCCAATTAGTTAAGACACCCTCCCATTTTCACCTTTTTGAAGCGGATGTAAACTCAAGAGATTTCGGGAAGTCTCTTTATTGTGTGGATTAGCCCGACAAATACCCATGTAATTTTTCAAAGTTGTTGTCCTATTTTTTTGGCATCGGTATTAAACGATTTCCCACAATAATTACACTTTGCTTTCACACTTCCATCTAAGTCACTGATCTTAGTAAAATGCAGCCAAACTTCGGACCTAGATTTAATTGGATTTTTAGTACTTTGTGAGAGTTGCCTACTTACTTTTGTTCATCTTATATTATCAATGCTAATAGAATTTGAATCCTCACGACCACTACTATCCATATCAAAATCTATACTAGTCACACTCTAGTACACTACCACTGCAACCGGTCAACCACACTAGTTCTAGTACATAGTACACTACCACTAAAATTCTACAACCAGTGAAATCAACCACCAAGTCAACCATGTATTCAAATCAAATCTACAAATTTAAACCCAATAAAAGTATGAACCAAAACTGACTTATTATTTTATAATTATAAATTCCAACACTTAGAAATTTCAAGCTTAATTTATACCTTACCTTGAGATGGAGAGGCACTGTGATGAGAGAGGCACTGCGAGGAGAGATCGAGAAACAAAAGTGGGGGGAGGATCGGGAGGTCACGAATTCAAGAGGTAGAGAGGCTACAAGCCTACAAGGTAACAAGAAGGTGAAGCTCAAACTGTGGCCTGTGAAGTGGAGTACTTGAGAAGGAAAGGCCAAAAGTTGTCGGTGACTCGGTGAGGAAGAGACGGAGAGGTCGAAAAAGGGGCAACAAGGGATTTTGTGACAGATCAAAAGGGCAATTTTGTTTTGGGTAATGGAGATTTTGAGAGGAAGAGCTGAATAGGTGAACTGGAGAAGAGTTTCAGGAGAAGTGGAGAGGTGAAGTGAGCGTCGAGTGGCTAGCATTTCTGAGTGAGGAACTGAGAGAGAGAGAGAGAGAGAGGAGAGGACTGTATTTGGGCCAAACAAGAGAACCCTTAGATCTTGTTCATCCTAGATCGTAGGGCTAGGAATATTTGGGCTAAAAAAAACTTCAAATTTTTTTTCGGTTCAGTTTATTCAAATGTCAACCTCAAACCGACCAGAACTCTCTAAAAACTCCAGTTCGGGTCTAAACCGACCCGAGAAACCGGAAAACTGAACCAAATTGGAAAATTTTGGTTCAGTTCGGTTCGGTTCGGTAACCGGTTTTAACCAAAGTGTGAATAGCCTCAGCCTTCACTTAGCTTAAGGAATACCTCGCTAATCCCCCTCTGCTAAGGAAACCCAAGCCGGGCGAAGTCCACTACCTTCACTTGGTGTTGTCTGAGCATGCCCTCAGTGCAATTTTGGTCTGAGAGGGAGAGTGGGCTCAAAATCTCATCTACTATGTGAGCAAGTGCTCCACGACGCCGATATCCAGTACTCAAAGATGGAGATAATAGCTTATGCCTTGATTACAGCTGCACGAAAGCTTTGCCCCTATTTCTAGGCCCACTCAATCCAAGTCCTTAAGGGCTAACCACTAAAGCAAATTCTGAACAAGCCTGAGTACTCCGACTGACTGATCAAGTGGTCCATCGAGTTGAGATAACACGATATCAGCTATAAGCTGAGGACCGCCATTAAGGGACAAGCATTGGCTGAGTTCATAACTGAGTGCACCATCCTGAAGGTAGCCGAGAACTGCCCATATGGAAGCTTTATGTTGATGGCTCCTCCGACGAAGAAGGAAGCGAAGTGGGTGTGATGCTGCAAGGTAAGGACAGCTTTGCCCTCTAGTACTCCTTATGCCTAAACTTTCGGGCATCCAATAACAAGGCCGAGTATAAGGCGCTAATCGCTGGACTCCTCCTAGCCCATAAAACTAGGGCGAGACGGGTCAGGGCCTTCAGCGTTTCTCAACTGGTGGTTAATCAAGTCTTTAGAGAATACGAAGCACGAGACACCCGCATGATTCACAACTTGGCCCACGTCAAAGGGCTATTGGAAAACTTCGAAGAGGCCTTGGTTGTCCGAACCCCTCAAGAAGAGAACAACCAGGCCAACGCATTGTCTAAGCTAGCACCATCTTCTTTTGAGGTTCGTGGCCAAACAATGCTCATAGAGGTCCTCGTCTGACCAAGTATCGATAAAAGAAATATCAAGGCCCTTTGCATGGAGCCCGAGCCATAATCTGCGACTTTGATGGACCCAATCTTAAGTTTTCTTGAAAGGGGAGACTTACCCTAGGGCCCATTAAAGGCACGAAAGATCCGAGAAAGAGCGAAAATATTTGTGTTCGTCGAAAGGGGGTGTTGTTCAAACGGTTATATACTATGGCATACGGACGACCCTACCTCCGATGTCAGTCGCCCAAGAAGCCCAATATTCCCTGGAAGAGATGCACGGGGGAGTCGGTAGTTGTCACACGGGCAGCAAGGAGCTTGCAAGGAAGATACTCAACCATGGGTACCACTGGCCGACCCTGTTGCAGCATGCTCAGGAACTCATCCAAAAATATGGCCCATGCTAGAGGTACTCCTGCATCAAACACGCCCCTAGACCAAGCTTAAGTCCTAGCAAGTCCGGCTCCCTTCGCCATGGGGAAATGGACTTGGTTAGACCCTTCCCTAAAGCAATGGGTCAACGATGCTTTCTCATTATTGTCATAGACTACTTCACAAAGTGGGTCGAGGCTGAACCCCTAGCCACAATAACCGAGTACCAAGCCCAACAATTTTTATGGAAACATTTTGTCTGCAGATTAGGGATTCCCCGTATTTTAATCACCGACATTGGTATTCCAATTTGTCGGCAGGGAATTTCGGAAGTTCTACACTGACCTGGGAATCCGACAGAGGTTCTCTTCTATCTCGCACCACCAATTCAATGGCTTGGCTGAAAATGCTAATCGCAAACTTCTGGACGGTCTCAAGAAGAGGTTGGACGAGTCCCCCAAGGGATTTTGGGTCGAATAACTCCCCAGTGTGCTCTGGCCGTACAGGACGACCATGAGACTCCCAACAAGAGAAACGTCATTTAATCTCTCATTTGGAACCGAAGCTGTGGTCACTCTGGAAGTCGGACATCCTTTCCCTCGAATAATGAACTTCAGTGAGGACCTAAATTTGGACAGCCTCCGAGCCAATCTAGACCTCCTAGAGGAGGTGCAGGAAAAGTCGACCATTAGAAGGAACATCAACCAGCAGAGGATATAGCGGTCCCACAACAAAAAGGTTCGTCCTACAAACATAAATGAAGGAGACCTGGTCCGGAGAAAGCAAGAAACTTACGAACCTAACAAAAAGGGAAAATTCGCTCCAAACTAGGAAGGCCCTTATAAGAACTCCAAAGTGGTTCGCCACAAGACTTACCGACTTGAACACCTGAGGGTAGGATGGTAAAGAGAACCTAGAATGCAAAGAATTTGATGAAGTTTCATGAAAGCGCCTAATGCTCCAACACCTTCGGAAAAATTATAGTCAAGCCTTTAAGGCCAGTACCTGCAATAAGCACTCGCCAAAAGGCAGCTAGTCTATTTTTTTAATAATCAATGAAGCTTAACAAGTCCCACGCTTTTTCAAAACTTTATTTTATTGCCATCGACAAAAAGAACCAAATGGGTAACCCTTGGAAAACTTTATCTTACCATCATCGGCGAAAAGAATTGAAAGGGTAACCCTCAGAGTGTCTCTCCCCTTGGCATGATACTCGGGTCATCCGTGAGTTCTCCTCACTTAGTCATTAAACATGTGCCTCGCCCCTCGGCGTGGTACTCCAAGTGTAATATCCTAAAATTTCATTTTCAATAAAAATATTATTTTTCACATGTTGTGCACGTGCAAACTTCATGTGTATATTATTTATTTATTTTATATAAGATCTCATTTTAGTATGAACAATTATTTTCCAATTATTTTTCTAAAAGCCTATTTCTAAAGCCTAAAACACTATTTATTTGTTTTAGCCCACTTTAATTAATTATTAATTTGGTTGTCTTGGCCCACGAGCCTAAGCCCACTAATTGTGAAGCCCACCAATTTAATAAATCAATTAAATAGTCACACTTGTCATGTAGAGAAAAATGGTGAACATTTTGATTAATTAAATTGTACAAACTTCTAAATAGGGCTACTAGGTGGCACGTGCGAAGCACGTAGTGTGCAATGCACACTATATGGTGGCCGGATTGTGCATGGGTGATGGGAGAGTGGGTATGTGTGCATGGGTAGTTTATTTGTGTATGGGTAGTTGCTACAACTTCCACTCCTATCCTAGCCCTCCATTCTACAACTATCCAACAAATCCTATCCCTCTAATCTACTTTAAAAATAGTATAAATACCCCCCCCCCCCCCCTCCTTCATGCTTGTATTGTACACTAAAGCAAATATTAAAGGAGACATTATATAAGAGATATATACATATTAGTGTGTGAGTTGTGTGTTGTGTTCTCCCTTGGAGGCTGGCTATTCAACCCCCCACTCTAGGAGCTCTCAGTTTTTGGCAAGGAGCAAGGAGAAGAATTCGTGCATTGCAATTTAGGAGGAGAAGGCACTCGCTCGTAATCTAGGAGGCTCTAGGAAACTTTCTTAATTGGTTTTCTTCAAAAGGTGGGTGTTTCTCATGACTTCTAGACTAGAAAGCATGCTAGAAAATGAAATTGAATTAGTATTATAAGGTACTAGTGGATATGAAATACATGCTTGTCTAATTAGAAGAAAATTGTTAGTTAGCAAATGTGTGTTGATTGATTACTAGAGTTATTGCCTATGATTAAAAAAATGTATGTTTCTCATTGTTATAAACATTAGAATGCGTGTTGATCATGTTTAAATTACAATGATGTGACATTCGCTAGTAAGAAATGAACCATGCTTATTGATTAAAAATGCCAAGTAGAAAAGTGTGTTAAAATTTAATTGATCGAATTGTTTGTTAATAGATGTAATAAACTTCCCTTTTGTGATATTTTTCATGTGGAAGATTTGAATAAATAAAAAAGAATGTCTTTTTGCATACGCATAATTAAATGTATCATGTGTAGATTAATTAATATAGAAGTCTTTACTCACTTATAAAATTAATTTTTGTGCTCTGAAAATATTTTAGTTATCATTGTGTAAGCAAACATCATCGTATTGAATTTTGTACAAAAATCATCTTTGATTATGAACAAATATGTAATAGTTTTCAAATGTCGAAATAGTGTTCATAATATACAATCTAAGGCTAAATACATGTTTTAAAAGAGGGGGAAATAGTTTTAAAAATACTGGCTATTGTTAAATTAAATGTATTTTATTTCTGGACAATTTGTTTTCAAAAGAGGAGAAAAAGAGGCAAATTCGTTTTGAAAATTTTGAAATTTAATTTTGAACAGAGAGTGAAAACAAAACCTATGTTATTTATTATCATATCGATATGTTCACTTAGACCAACTGGTCGAAAGGGATTTGGGTCGCTACAGTGCCGGAGGCCTCGGGTTTGATATCGCGGCTCTGTTTTAAATTTTTTGGTTAAAAATCCAATTCGCCGAGAACAGAAACATAGGGTTTTTAATCCCTATTGATATCGCCATGCGGCTGTGGCGCTTTGGTCTTGTGCACTGTCTGCCTCACCACAGGTTGCTGGTTCGAATCTTGGTGGGTTTGGAGTTTAGAAAAAAATATTTTTTTGGAATTTTTTTGATTAAAATGGAATTTTTAGATAGAATAAATATCAGAAAAATTATGGATTAAATTCTGAAAAATTATTAGAACTTATTAGGAAGTATTTATACAACTTTTGGTGAAGTGTGAATAAGAAGTTGGAGTTTTGCAAGAAATGACTCATTTTTGAAATTAAATTACTTTTTAACAAAGAAAAATAATTGAAGATTTTTGGGGTTATAAAAGATGAATTTTGAAAAGTTGTGACTCGTGTGATTAAATGGAATTATAAAAATGTGTTTGTAGTAAGATTTGATTTGTGAATAATAGACGTGTGGAACACACAAATTATTGGTGATTATTAATTGAAATTGACTCTTGCATATGGATTGCACGTGAAATTGAATTATTGATTGTGATGAATTATGAAAGATATAAATACATGACTACTATGCTTTTGGAAATATGAATTATGATTAATCATGAAAAGATTTTATGAGCATGACATTGTAATTGTGAGTTGAAATTGAGAATTAGGGTATAGCCAAACCTTATACCGGCAAAGAAAGAATTATGAAATGATATTTTGAAATGAGAAGATCAAGGCTGAGTCATGTAAAATTAAATGAATAAGACCGGTATAGTGAAAGTGCTACATTCTAAGAGATTGATTTTATTCATGATTTAATTAAACTAAGAATTAGATACATAGTGAAAATGTGATGAAAGTAACAGAAAAATATTGAGTATGAGGGCCATTGGTTGGCGATGTGAGAGTATTCACAGGATGTCCCATGATGAGTCATGATAGGGCGTGGATACTGCTCCAGAGTATCGTCCCGGTGGCGACGCTCGTGGGGTGTTTGACGACTACGGGTGGTGTCATGTCTATGGTAGGAGCTGAATTACCACAGGATGCCTGCATGATGAGTCATGTGTCAGTGCATTGGGATTCCCTCCAGGGCGCCTAGACATGAGTTCGTAGGTCAGAAAATATCTAGGATACTTTCCGTAGTTACAGTAGTAGATTAAGTCATGGCGAGGGATTGAACCCTACAAGATGAAGAACGATTAAGGGCTTGCCCTCGGACCTATGTAGTATGGGCGGCATAGACTCTGAACAAGTGTGCATTAGTGTCGTATAATATAAATAATTGCATTAAGGATTAAGTGCACATTCACAACACGACATCAATAGGATAGTCCATCTAGTTATATTTGTGACAAGTTTGTGGTTTGCTAAGAAATGAGAATCATTATACTATTTCCGACATAGAGAGGATGACCGTGTATAATATTTCGTCAGTTGAATGAACTGACGCGCTCACAGTTTTATATGCAGGGTAAAGATGCTTGACAATTGAAGTATACATGCTGCGCAGGATTGATTTAAATGTTGTTTTAGGTAAATTGATTGTAATATTGCTTATGTTGTGATAATGTACAAGTGTAATGTAACTCTGATGAAAGAAAAGTTTTTTTATTTCCTTGTAAAATTGTACGAAAGAAGTGTAAAGATTGTTTGGAACTCGAATTCAGTTGTATTTTGGAATTCGGGGTGTTACACCAAGTCACCCACAGAATTTCTCTTAAAGTCCTTTGGCCCATGCCTCGCCCCTCGGCGTGGTACTCCGGGTCACTCAAGAGTTTTCTCACTAAGTCATTAGGCCCGTGCCTCCCCCTCGGCATGGTAATGCGGATCACCAGCAGAATTTTTCTCAAAGTCCCTTGGCTCGTGCCTCACCCCTTGGAGTGGTACTCTGAGTCACCCGAGAGTTTCCTCACTAAGTCATTAGGCCCGTGCCTCACCCGTCGGCGTGGTACTCTATGTCCCCCGAGAGTTATCTTTGCAAGTCATTAAGTCCGTGTATCGTCCCTCAGCGTGGTACTCTGGGTCCTCCGAGAGTTTTCTCACTAAGTCATTAGGCTCGTGCCTCGCCCCTCAGTGTGGTACTCTGGGTCACTAGTGGAATTTCTCTCACGGTCCCTTATCCCGTGCCTCGCCCCTCTGCATGGTACTCAAGGCCACCAGCGAGTCTCTCTCAATAAGTCATTAGGTCCGTCCCTCGCCCTCTGCATCGATAATCCAGCTCACCCACGAGTTCGCTGGATAGAGTAGCTCGCCCCTCGGATCTTGGCGAGAACAACACAAAAATGCACGGGAATTTCGCTAAATGCCTAAGGAGGAGGTGATAATTCGGTCGCTCCTTGATAATCAGGGGTTGACCTGTTGTCGTTACCCCTAAATGTAAGTGTGTGGTAGAAGGACCACACGAATGCTGACAGGTAGAACGGTTTGAATGAATAAAAGATTTATAGGCCTTTTGGGAGATGATCCTCGTTCACTGTGATGTCAACATGGGAAGACTCAGCCCTCCACCTCCACCGAATGGTCAGGAGAGAGAGAGAGACGTTTTGAGTCCCAAGATGAGAAAACGCTTCAACTTCCAAGGTAAAAAAAAATGTTTAGATTCCAGTAAGTATGACATATGCCAACCCACGTGATAACTCACGCGAAAATTCAAAAAATCCCAAAAACCTAAGGGAACAAGACCCCTCGGCCGAGTTAGTAAATTGGTTGTAGAATTAATGTTAAATTGGTTGTGAATTAATATTAAAAATGGGAAATGTATATGAGTTAGTAAATTGGTTGTAGAATATAAATTTAAAGCACTTCTTATGAAATTTCATGAATACAAATTAATGAGTTGGAGAAATAGTTGAGGTGGTTGATAATCAAATTAAAGCATGAATATGAAATTTAAATCGAGGTTTTAGTGAATTAATCGTGAAGGGACTTTTGTTATAAATAACATTTGTATTAGGAAATGTACTTGAAATATATTAGACAACATGAGAAGGTTTTATAATCAAAAGAATATTGATAATTACTAAAATGAATGATTGGGTGAGTTAACCAAGTAATTGTCTTCAAGAAGTTGATTGATAAATTTTTATCGAATGTTGCTATGAGAAGTTGAATACTTCATGGTATATAAATATGAAGAAAGTGGATAAAGAGAAATGATGAATAAAATGTTTATGTTGAGATTGGATATAACCAATTTGATCTCTAATGAGACAGTTGTTGGAATCTAGGGACTAGGCGAGACCCTAGTAACCGGTATTTTGTGAATAACGAAAATTTAAGGAGTAACCAGTGTGGGTTAACTCTCTCTCTGAGAAGTAGTCAGTGTGGGCTAACTTTCTCTAGTGTTGATATAAGTCCGGTAGAGTAAGCTAGATCTAGGTTTTGATGATTTTTAATTAAAACTTAAGGACAGGCACTAAGGGGGAATGTGATGAAGTATAGGAAAACATGAGTATGAGGGCCTTTGATAGCACGGTGGGAGGTTATCTCCAGAATTATCGGAGTTGCGGCTCACGGTGGGAGATATTCCTTCAGAATTACCGGGATCAAGGCGACGTTCATGGGGTATTTGTGTGATGAGGTACCTATGACAGCGCGGTGTGGGTTTCATCTCCAGAATTATCGGGGTGTAAGGCATGACGGTCGAAAATTACTTGCGGTGCGAGAACGACTCTCAGGAATTATCAGGGTCATAGCTCGCAGTGTGGGTTTTTGCCTCCAGAATTATCGGGGTTACTACTCACGGTGGGAGAGTGACTTCTCAAGAATTATCGGGGTGGTACTAGATACTCACAGGATATCTAAATCTTACATTAGTCACCGTAGTAGTATTTCATAGCGAGGGATTAAACCCTATATTGAGGAGTACGATAAGGGCTTGCCCTCAGACCTATGTAGAATGGGATGCATAGAATTCGAACAAGTATGCATTAGTGCATCATAGTGTAAATCTGCATTAGGCATCTAAGTTCATAGCATACACTGACATATTTAGGATAGTCACTTTTTACACTTTATTGTGCATTCAAGTTTGTGTTTACTAATGTAAGAGAATCTCTGTTCTTTAGCATTGCGTCAATTGTATGCAACTGACGTATCCACAGTTTTCTAGTTGCATGACTAGACTTGGCATGGACTTAAAGTCACTATGAAGAGCTGTTACAAGATTGAAGCATTTATTATTGTATATCATGTTGTATTCTTTTAAATTCTACTGTGTTAATGTAAAGAACAATGTTGTATAATGAAAAGTTTTAATTTCCATGTAAAATTGTACGAATTTGAAGTAAAAGATCATGTTGTGCTACGAATTACATGTAAATGGAATTTGGGGCGTTACACCCTCGGCCTGGTCATCTGGGTTAAACATGGATTTCCATCACAAACCCTCTTTGACACGTGCCTCACCCCCCGGCATGGTACTATGAGTAATTCGCAAGTTATGGAAGCTAGACACCAAATTTCAAAGCAAAAAAGTTCATTGCAAAATGATTTTTATTCATTTTAAAAAAGTGTTTGGGGAGGGGGGGGGAGCCAATCTGCAATAAGGCATAAACAAAAATAAAATCCTAAGACCTACTGCTTAGGTGAAGAATGCCCTTGCCTGCCTGCGGCGTCCATGGGAGCAAGTTCGGCCTAGGTGTAGGCCTGGTCGAGGCAGCCTGTCCAACTTCATCTCGAAGGAAAACCCCTAAGGTCGAGATTTGGGTACTTAATCCCGACATGCTCGAGGGCGCGATTGTAACCTTCATCCTAGCCCAGGATGATGTGATCGAGAGCTTTATCTTGATCATTCTTTAACTCCTTCTCCTTCGCCTGCCACACAACTTCTACTCACCTAGCTCATCGTTTTCCTTCGACGGCTCCTCTTGAGCCTACTTCTCCTTCGCCAACTGTAACATCTGTTTTTATAATCCTTAAATAATTGATTTATATTATTTTTCTTTATAATTTTGAGTATATTTTCTTATATTAATTTATTTTATTTTTTTTATAATGATTAAATTGGAATTCGTGGTTAAACGGGAAAAAAATTAAATATAAGAGTTTTTAGGTGAGTTTTCTCAGAGGAGATGATTCCGATTTAACCCAATATTTTTCTTGTGTACTTGTGTGTAATAGAGGGTTGAATAATTGCTAATTTTACGGAGTTTCTTGGTATTACCAAGAAGTTAGAAATTTTGGAGTTCAGGGTTGAAAAAACCCAAAAATGAGCATTTTATGTGAAATTGGGTTTAGGCCCAAAACCCTAACCCTTCTTATTATTTAAATCCCCCAAAATTACACCCATGACGCTCTCCCTCATCTTTTCTCTTTCTTTCTTCCTCCTTGGCCGACCAAAACTCCAACCCTAGGGTTTTACCATTCAACCCTGTCACCACTTCAAGCTTTGAATTATGTGGGGATTTTAGTAAAGTTTTGGGTGGTCTTCAACATGGTGGTGTGGATTTGTGGAAAGAACTCCAGGGAGGTATACCATATTGTATCTTTGTAAATTCAATTGTATGCTTTTCATTTCTTTCATAAAAATTGTGGTAGGATGATTTTTAGAGTATGTATAACATGCTTAAGGTGAATTTTTTAATTTTTAATTTAATAATATGGAAATTTCATTAAACCTAGGGTTTGAGTTTAGGAAGGATAAGGAGAATTGTATCTATTGTAGGCTAGTAACGGTGAAAGATATTATGGGATAATTTAGAAGCACTTATGATAAATTTTCATAATTATTTAACAATTATAAGAAATTTTCCCGTTATCAGGAAATTGTAAAAATAGAGTTTATTGGTATAAAAACAAGATAATTGTGGAAAATATGTACAAATAATAGACATTATTTCTGAGATGTATATGTAAGTTAACTTTGGGATATAAAAAATTATTAGGGGTATTTTACCGTTAAAATATAAAATATCGATTAGTTCTCCTCCGATTGAGGGGTAAATTTTGGATTTGAGTATAGAATTAGAGAATTTTTAATTTGACAAGCTTACGTAGGTTGTTTGTAATGTATGAGTACATCTAAGGTGAATTCGGGGGTAAATATTGTGTGTTCTGAGTTAATAGCTTATGGGTTCGATAATTTTCCTAATAGGTGTGAAAAGTGAAGTTTGATTAGCGACTGGACGAGCGAGGAGTTCCTGTCGGTTCGTCTGGTGGGTATGATCATAGTAGATATACTTTATGTTGTGGTAAAATTTTAGACTTATCTAATGTGAATTGTGATAGTTATAACCGGATAAAGAATTAATGAAAAATACAGAATTTTGATTGTTGAAATTGTGCTATGTGGTGTAGTTGCATGATTTTGAGTATGTGGTGCTGTTAGTGATATATTGGGTTTGTATATGATAATATGAAGTAATTAGGGCATGGTGTACGTGTGTTATACGAGTGATAAATAGAAATTATATATATATGATATTATGATGTGTTAAACGGCATGGTGCACGTATGACATGTGAGTGATACAGGAGAATTTGATATGATAAAAGATGAAATTAATGGCTTGGTATATGTATGATGTGCGGGTAATTAAGGTGAAATAATAAGTGGTAAAATGATAAGATAAATATTCCGTGATAATATGATAAGATAAATAACATGGTTTATGCATAATATACAGTAAAATGATAAGATAAATAGTCTGGTGTATTCATAATATGTGATAATTTGTTAAGATAAAAGATGAGATGATATGTAATAATAAAATGGGATAAAAGATGAGATGAAAATGATTATAAAAGATAAATTTTGTTTACCAGCGCCAACAGAAATCCTAGGAGTTTGGGCTAGACCTCCTAATACCTAAGAACCGGCTTGGGGTGCGGTGTTTATTACCCAAACTATGTTCGGAGTGCGGTGTTTTTGTTGCCCAAGCTATCAACTTGAGGTCCGGTTATTACCCAGTTTACCTGGGGTGCGGTGATTATTACCCAAGCTATCGGCTTTGGGGTGCGGTATTATATTACCCAAGTTAACGGCTTAGGGTGCGGTGATTATTACCCAAACTATGTTTGGGCTGCAGTGTTATATTACCCAAGTTTTACTTGGGGTGCGGTGATTATTACAAAAACTATGTTTGAGGTGTGGTGTATATTACCCAAGTTCTACTTGGGGTGCAATGTATTCCCTCGCTAGCATAGGCTGAAAGGAAGACGTAGCCTCGTATGCATAAGACCCTTGGTGGGCAGTGGTCCGCGTGTTTATTGGGCTATCGGCTTTCAGTATTTGGGATGATATGGGGCACTGGTCGAGAAATTAATAAAATGGGTAAATATGAAATGAGAATGAGAAAGTAAAGAAAGTATATGATATGAAATGTGAATGAAAAAGTAAAGACAGTGAATGATATGACATGAGAATGAGAAAGTAAAGGAAATGTGTTATATGAATGAATATGAAAAGT
The DNA here is from genome assembly GCA_017893485.1 of Hemerocallis citrina. Lineage (NCBI taxonomy): Eukaryota > Viridiplantae > Streptophyta > Magnoliopsida > Asparagales > Asphodelaceae > Hemerocallis > Hemerocallis citrina. Next base: position 71,600,235 of record CM030367.1, on the reverse strand, counting down.
GAAGAAAGTATGTATGTGAATGAAAGTGAAAAGTAAAGAAAATGTGTTATGTAGATGAATACGAAAAGTTAAGAAAGTTTGTATGTGAATGAAAGTGAAAAGTAAAATAAATGTGTCATGTGAATGAAAATGAAAAGTTAAGAAAGTATGTATGTGAATGAAAGTAAAAAGTACAAGAAATGTGCTATGTGAATGAATATGAAAAGTGAAGAAATTGTGTTATGGGAATGAATTTGAGAAGTAAAGAAAATGTGTTATGCTTTATATGAATGAAAAGTAAAGATGTGTTATGCGATTGAAAAGTAAAGTAAGGTGTATTATGTGATGAAAAAAAAAGTAAGTGGTATTATGTGATGGGAATGGTTACTAAAGTAAAAACATGATATAACATGAGTTTGGTATGCCTTGGATTTGTGTCAAGGAACTACTCGCCTACTATTTTAGTGGAAATGGTGGGAACTACTTGCCTAGGCACAACTCCTAGATGGACCGGTAGGGTGTTGATATGATAGTTGTATTGTGAGATGAGAATAAAAACTAAAGTAAGCTGTAAGATGAAGTTGAGAAAAATAAAGTAAAGTAATACCCAAGTTATCGGCTTGAGGTGTGATGTTATATTACCCAAGTTATCGGCTTGGGGTGCGGTGTATTACCCGATGAGAATGAAAAATAAAGTAAGTTGTAATTTGATATGTAAATGAATATTAAAGTACATTATATGATAAAATAAGAATAAGAAAGTAAGTTGTATGATGAGATGATAATGAAAATCTAAAATGAAAATGAGAATTAAAGTAAGTGGTATGATGCAATAAGAATAAAAGGAATATAAACTGTATTAAGAGAACAGAATGAATGTTAATGTATTATGAGTATGAGATGTGAATGAATGTGATGTTATGAGATGAGAAAGAATGTGAATATAGTATAAGATGGGAAGGAATATTAAAGTAGAAATATGATATGATATGGTAGATAGAATGGATGTTGATATGGTAGATTGGTTGAAGACTAATAAATTACTTTTTATGCAATATCTAGTGATGTGTCTAATTTATATACAAATATTTGTACTCATTTACCTATTAAAATAGCTTGTTTTCGCTGATATTGTCTATAATTCATCTTATTTCTATATGATTTCATTTAATTAATTATTTTTGAAGAAATAATATTTTTGATGCAAAAAGTAAAGAATTGTGGAAAAAAATCAACAAACAAAGTAAAATAATTGATTTATCGATTTTAATGTTTTGTTGAGTTAAAAGGGCGACAAATATTGTTTAAAAGGATTTTTATACGCTAATATGATTTGTAGTTAGTTTAATTAATTTTAAACTAATTAATTTTATTTTATTTAAAAGTCCTAATTTCAGGTATTATTTTGTGTATGCAGAAGCACGTGGTTGGCAGAAGAGGAAGAAAAGAAAGAAAGAGAAAGAAATAAATTCAGATCAATTAAAGGAAGGAAATAAAGAAAGAATGTGGACTTTTCTGCAAAAGTGCAACCCTAATTCTCTTCCCCATTCTCTATAAGAAGAAGCAAAGAAGAGAGAAGAAGGGTAGGAGGTGACGGCTGAAATCAATTGTATCAAACAAAAAAAAAAAGAAAAACAGAGAGAGAGAAAGATCTCCTGGCGCACGGATCAAAGCAAAAAAGAGAGAGGGGAAGTTGAGTTCGGCAGGACTTCTTCTTCTTGACGTGTGCAACGAAGGCAACACAGGGGGCCCACGTGACAGGTGGGGAAACTTCTTCTTGTCTCCTGGCGCGTGCACGGACGAAGCAAGACAGGACGAAACCCTGTGCGACCCTTTCTTCCTCTTTTCCTGAAGTGCACGCACGGAATCCCAAGGCGAGCAGACGTGACGTTCGCACGGCTCCTGAAGCAACAGTAGGTGGATAAACTGCTGAGCTGACTTTGACGCGCGGCTCAAGACGAACAAGGACAGCACGTTTTGGGCAGTAGGGACTGCTGTCTTCGGCGCGGTTTCCGAAGTGCACCCAGACGAACGCTGACCTGGCGTGCAAGATCTGACTGGCGACTCTATCAGCTGGGTTCGGTATTTTTAGACAGGGGTGCATATATTTTTTATTATAATTTTTGTGTACTTCTCCTTCTCTAAATATTTTTAGATGCAATCCCAAATAAACATGAACTGAATTTAAATGTTCTAGAGGCTAAGATGTAGCCAAGTTTTGAACACAGATTTTAATTCCTGGTTATTACTCTATTTTTCCTGATTGTGTCTTAAATTTTTATTATTTATGCATACAACATGGTGGATAGACATTTGTATGATTTTTCAAATCATGAAGAGACCGAACAGGTGATTTGTGATTAATAAAAATTAAGACCGTATATTGGAGGACGTGACCGTTAAGAAATCCAATTTCTCGATTAATAATTTGGTGGATAGACGAATGATTAATTGAGAATAGTTTTTAGACTACGTTGATAGAGTGGTTAATATTTTTAGGATTTTGGTCGACAATTGGGAAAGATAATATTTTTATTTATAAGGAATAATAATTTGTGTGTGTGATAAACGAGGTGAACCAAAAGCCCTAGAACTAATTTTACCATTAAACAAATTACAAGAGCTTCATCGTTTCACAGCCCTCTCCCTCTTCACCAATTTAGTTAGATTAAATTAGATTAGAGTAATTTAGTTGTTTTATTATTCATAAAATTTGATCTTCCAAATAGTGATTCATCTAGTGATATCGGTACTCAGTAAAATATCTAGTCCCTGTGGGTTCGACACTCTACTCATCTATCTATATTACTTGTGCGATTTTGTACACTTGCAAATATCAACATCAAGTTTTTGGCGCCGTTGCCGGGGACTAGTTATTCTTTTATTGATATTGAAAATTGCTAGATTATTGCTAATTTGGATCCTTTGTAATTATTTTTATTTTATTATTATTTTACATCTTTTATTTTCTTTTGACTAACTTTTATTTTTTTTATTTTAGTTTTTTTTTAGTTTTTCTTTTTTTTTCTTTTCTTCTTTTTCTTTTTCGATACGTACATTTCAGGACATACACGCACATTATCATGGGGAACGATGAAAATAGGCCTTTGAGAGATTATGCTATGCCCTCAATTTATGAATCAAGCATAAAGAAGCCGGTTATTGAAGTTGACGATTTTGAGATTGAACCGGCGATGATTCTAATGATTCAACAGACTGTTCAATTTTGGGGACTACCACACGAAGATCCTTACGCTCACATTGCAGATTTTTTAGAAATTTGTGACACTTTCAAACACAACGGTGTATTAGACGATGCAATTAGACTGAGACTCTTTTCTTTTTCCCTACGAGATAAGGTGAAGGCTTGGCTACATTATCTACCACCCGGTAGTATTACTACTTGGGAAGGACTTGCACAAAAATTTCTAACCAAGTATTTTCCTCCAGCAAAGACAGCAAAACTAAGGAAAGATATTGTCACATTTATGCAATTTGAGACTGAGTCTTTGTATGATGCATGGGAAAGGTTTAAAGAGTTATTGAGAAAGTGTCCTAATCATGAACTACCAAAATGGCTGCAAATGCAAACATTCTATAATGGTTTGGGAGTTACACATAGATCTATCGTTGACGCAGCAGCTGGTGGTGCACTGATGAGCAAAACTTACCAAGCAGCCTATGATCTTTTAGAGGAGATGGCATCAAATCATTACCAGTGGTCTTCAGATAGAACGATGCCAAGAAAAGTGACTGGAGTTTTTGAACTTGATCCTTTTTCTACTTTAAATGCAAAAAATGATATTTTATATAAACAAGTAGAAAATATGAATTTTAATACTATTCAATCTAATATGATTTGTGATCTTTGTGCAGGAAATCATTCAAGTTCAGAGTGTCAAGTGGGGAACCCTTTTGCTCCATCAAATGTCGTAAATGAAAATTTTGTGTCAAACTTTCAAATGCAAAACAACCCTTATGCAAACACATACAATCCAGGATGGAGAAATCACCCCAATTTTTCTTGGAACAATAATCAAGAAGGAGCTAGACCATAACAAAATTTTCAACAACAAGAAATGAAGCCGACATTAGAAGAAATGTTCAAGCAATACATGCAAAAGACGGATCAAGCAATTCGAAATGTTGCAAATTCAACTTCGGCTTCCATTTACAATCTTGAGGTACAAATTAGTCAAATTTCAAATATTCTTAATGACAAAACTGCAGGAACATTACCACACAATACAGTTGTCAATCCCAAGGAGCATGTCGAGGCTCTAACACTAGGAAGTGGGAGGACAATTGAGCAACCACAAGAAGAAAATGGCGAACAGAATGTGGTTGAAAAGCAAAGTGAATTGAACAAAATGTGGAGGAACAAATTCAGAATGAGCAAGTAACTTTTAATGTTTTTAATTCTATAAATTTTCCTCCTGAAGAATAGTCATCTTTCCAAGTAAGTAAAATTGATTTAATTGTGGGCAAGAAATATACGGCTAAATTTGAAAAATCACCAATTGAAGTATGTCCAACAAATGCCGAAATTTTTGAAACCATTAAAGAAAATATTTTTGAAAATGTTATGTACTTGGATGCTGAACCTTCAATTTATTCATTTTTGCAGCATAAATTCAAAGATGTGGGGGAATCAAAGACATCATCATCACGAAGGAAACGCCTCAAATTGGAACTTGAACCCAATCCACACAAGAAAAGAAAAATTAGAAAGGATGTGTTAATGTTGTTGGATCTTGGCGTTACATAACCATCTCACCCCTATGTCTGGCTGAAGACTTAAAACTTAGCGCTTATTGGGAGGCAACCCATATTTTATTTTATTGCATTTAGTTTTGATTTATTTTTTAGTTTATTTTATTTTGATTTTTGATTTTATCTTTTAGGATTGCACAAATTTTGAAGTCGCCGGGGCGGAGCTGTTTTGAACACCTGCATTGATGGCTGTTTTCGAGCAGTTTGGAGTCAAAATCTGGAAAACTGATTCAAAAGAGTTGTAGACAATTGTCTTAGCTTTCCAGTAAAAAAAAATCAGCCCATTTCGACATTTACAGCTCCAGATATCGCCAAAATACTGAAGGCTGCGCGTGCAGAAATTTAAAGACAAATCAGGGGAGATATTCTAAACTTCTTGCATTCTTTTTGTTTTTCTTTTTCTTTCCCATTGAGGACAATGTGATATTTAAGTTTGGGGGGAAGGTTTACAAATTTATTTTTATTTTTATTATTTTAGAAAAGAAAAAAAGGCAATTTTAGAAGGATTTCAATTAAGCTCACCATTACACTTTTGAGTTCTTCATTGTGATAAGCATTGAAACAATTTTTTTGGGATAAACAATTTTTTTTTATAAAGCAATATTAAGCATACTTATTTACTTTAGGATTATTGAGTTTCAAAATTCCTTACAAAATTGTGTGGGTCATGCTATTATACATAAAAGACAAATGTGATGCTTTTTCTTGTGATTATCCCCTTTGATCTAGTCCTAAACAGAGTTTAAGTAAATAGAGTAATAATGAAAAAAAAAAATTTATGAATAAAGTCAATCTACTCCAATGTTTTGAGTTGCTTAGTAACTAGGGGTATTCATCACAAATGTCTACACTTACGTAGAACAGCAACCTGAAATAAGAGTATGCAAAGCACTTTAAGTTTGTGACTTGTTGAGTAACCCGAGTGAATTCATCACAAATGTTTTGCATTCGCGTAAAAAGGCAAGTGACAACTTAAAGAAGATACGGAAGAAAAAAAAAAAAAAAACTCTAGTTTGCTACTCGGTTTGTAGTAGAGAGAAGGGATGATCACAGATTAAGTTGTTGCATAATATAATTACATTAATTGCATGACAAATGCGATTGGGTTGGGAATTATGAATAAATAATTGCACTGGAGAAAGTGGGTATGCTTAGGTTGACTTTATTTGCAATTGTTTATATTTTTAATTGAAATTTTGATGCTTACATGATAAGATCTCTTGGTGTGATGGGTTGAGTCTACTATTATTATTCCCTTGTTCATGATTCTACTTTTTGCTCGAGGACAAGCAAAATCTTAAGTTTGGGGGTATTTGATGTGTCTAATTTATATACAAATATTTGTACTCATTTACCTATTAAAATAGCTTGTTTTCGCTGATATTGTCTATAATTCATCTTATTTCTATATGATTTCATTTAATTAATTATTTTTGAAGAAATAATATTTTTGATGCAAAAAGTAAAGAATTGTGGAAAAAAATCAACAAACAAAGTAAAATAATTGATTTATCGATTTTATTGTTTTGCTGAGTTAAAAGGGCGACAAATATTGTTTAAAAGGATTTTTATATGCTAATATGATTTGTAGTTAGTTTAATTAATTTTAAACTAATTAATTTTATTTTATTTAAAAGTCCTAATTTCAGGTATTATTTTGTGTATGCAGAAGCACGTGGTTGGCAGAAGAGGAAGAAAAGAAAGAAAGAGAAAGAAATAAATTCAGATCAATTAAAGGAAGGAAATAAAGAAAGAATGTGGACTTTTCTGCAAAAGTGCAACCCTAATTCTCTTCCCCGTTCTCTATAAGAAGAAGCAAAGAAGAGAGAAGAAGGGTAGGAGGTGACGGCTGAAATCAATTGTATCAAACAAAAAAAAAAAAAAAAAACAGAGAGAGAGAGAGATCTCCTGGCGCACGGATCAAAGCAAAAAAGAGAGAGGGGAAGTTGAGTTCGGCAGGACTTCTTCTTCTTGACGTGTGCAACGAAGGCAACACAGGGGGCCCACGTGACAGGTGGGGAAACTTCTTCTTGTCTCCTGGCGCGTGCACGGACGAAGCAAGACAGGACGAAACCCTGTGCGACCCTTTCTTCCTCTTTTCCTGAAGTGCACGCACGGAATCCCAAGGCGAGCAGACGTGACGTTCGCACGGCTCCTGAAGCAACAGCAGGTGGATAAACTGCTGAGCTGACTTTGACGCGCGGCTCAAGACGAACAAGGACAGCACGTTTTGGGCAGTAGGGACTGCTGTCTTCGGCGCGGTTTCCGAAGTGCACCCAGACGAACGCTGACCTGGCGTGCACGATCTGACTGGCGACTCTATCAGCTGGGTTCGGTATTTTTAGACAGGGGTGCATATATTTTTTATTATAATTTTTGTGTACTTCTCCTTCTCTAAATATTTTTAGATGCAATCCCAAATAAACATGAACTGAATTTAAATGTTCTAGAGGCTAAGATGTAGCCAAGTTTTGAACACAGATTTTAATTCCTGGTTATTACTCTATTTTTCCTGATTGTGTCTTAAATTTTTATTATTTATGCATACAACATGGTGGATAGACATTTGTATGATTTTTCAAATCATGAAGAGACCGAACAGGTGATTTGTGATTAATAAAAATTAAGACCGTATATTGGAGGACGTGACCGTTAAGAAATCCAATTTCTCGATTAATAATTTGGTGGATAGACGAATGATTAATTGAGAATAATTTTTAGACTACGTTGATAGAGTGGTTAATATTTTTAGGATTTTGGTCGACAATTGGGAAAGATAATATTTTTATTTATAAGGACTAATAATTTGTGTGTGTGATAAACGAGGTGAACCAAAAGCCCTAGAACTAATTTTACCATTAAACAAATTACAAGAGCTTCATCGTTTCACAGCCCTCTCCCTCTTCACCAATTTAGTTAGATTAAATTAGATTAGAGTAATTTAGTTGTTTTATTATTCATAAAATTTGATCTTCCAAATAGTGATTCATCTAGTGATATCGGTACTCAGTAAAATATCTAGTCCCTGTGGGTTCGACACTCTACTCATCTATCTATATTACTTGTGCGATTTTGTACACTTGCAAATATCAACATCATCTAGTTTTCATTTACTATGTTTTTATGTTTAATCTCAGGTTATTTAATTATCACCATGTTAGTAAGTTCTTTTAATTTATTTCATATTATTATTTAGTAACTAACCTAGTAGATTATACTTACATCAGTTATAGCTGACTCTTGTTGTTTTCAGGGGGGGTAGAGGAGTCCCTCCCTGAGGGGGGATGTCCTTAACTCTCTTTGCAGGTTCTGATTAGCAGCTAGATGAGATACCTTAGTAGTACTTAGTTTTGTAGTTATAATTCCCTCGTAGTAGGGTTGGTGGTGTATGTATCTTTTATATACTTGTATTATCCTAAGTCATGTAGAAATGGGGTAAATGATAATCTTTGTGTAATATTTTGTATTTTGGGAGACTATGTATGCGATAAGATGATGATATATAGTGATGTGATGATGTATACAAAATCTGTACCCGCCTTGTTGTGGAGTATTGGGTTCTTTGGGTTTGTTTTTGAAATGTTTTTCAAAGTTTTTTCCAAAAACCCTTATGTTTTCAAATGATTTTTTGGTTTTTAATTTGTATCTTGCAAATTATGATGAGTTGTGCCCCCAGAGCCCTATATATATAAATGTTTCCTGTGTGTTGTTGGTTGGATTGGCCTTGGAAGTATTGATATATATTCCCTGTGTTGTGAGATATGTAATTGTTTTGTAGAATTTCGTAAGAAATTTCTGTAAAAGGGATAAATTTCAGGGGAGACTGCGGAAATTTTAATTGAAATTTAGATAGATTATTCCGAGTAAGAAATAGTATAAGTAAGAAGTAGATTAAGTAAGAAATTGCGTAAACATCCTCCTCTGATTCTTTCTTCAGAGCCACTTGATCGCAGGGAGTGACGAGGTGATTAACCACCTGCAAAGCGTTAAGACGCTTTGTCAGCAAGTCCGCCTCGGTGATGGACCACGAAGTCACCCACACCTTTGTCGCCAAGGAGGACTTCGAGGGATCAACGGCGGTCCACGACGCCGAAGTGGGAGGCTTCGGTGCCCCCTATTTCACCATCGGCTCGGGCAGCTTCGCAGTGCCATTCATTAGTCACAGAAGCAGCAAGTTTCTTCGGTGCCTACACTTTCAGTGTCACGCCCCGCTTCCCAAAAATACGGAATACAAGTACGTAACAAAAGCCCAGCGAATGATTATCATCATCCTTAAGCTGTTTCGGAATCATTACGACACATCACAGATATAATCAGAGTCGGAAGCAAAAGGCACAACCATTCGTGAATACTTGCAACAAATTACCAAAAGGAATTTACTTGAAACCAAATACAATATTCTCAAATAAATCAGAAAACAAATATCCTGGGTCACATCGCCCAAATACAAATAATATCCAAATAAACCAATTACATTTTATTCAAGTTCAAGCAACATGAAAATAATAATAATAAAGCAAAGTCTCCAGCATTTAAAACATCATCTCTCCAATACCTTCAGGCAGCTGACCATCCTGATCTGCAATTAAGTAATTTTGCAGGAAAAAGAGAAAAGAAAAAGACAAGTACCCGTCAATTGCAAGTCGCGAGTCACAAATAATGTAGGATACAAGCACATGAGGAAAGTAACTAACAACATGGTATACTAACAGGTATAGGTTACATGTGTCAAGTGTCAAGTAAACAGGTAAACATGTATCAATTATCAGGTAATCAGGTAATCAGGTAAATATGTATCAAGTATCAGGAAATCAGGAAATCAGGTAACAGGATAGTCATGTAACAGGATAATCAGGATAATCAGGTAACAGGAATACAGGTAACAGGTAATCATGTATCAGGTAAACAAGTATCAGGTATCATGTATTAGGTTATGCCAAGTCTAATCTTGTTATTTACTATCTAGGTAGCACTCATGCATCCCACCTTACATGGTTGCTACAACAAAACAGTTTCGCTTAGTACGATTTCATAGTGGAGTCCATAGGGCAGTGTACTTAAGTATAGGAAACAGGAACAGGTAGAACCTAGTGGTTCTCTTCCGAGTACACCTTCCTAAGGGAAGTAGTGCAGTCAGGTACAGGAAACAGGTATAACCTAGTGGTTATCTTCCGAGAACATCTTCCTATAGAGAAGCATGCAATTAGGTACAGGTAAACAGGATCGTGAATCATGTAGTCATGAACACGTAACAGGCAGGCAGGACACAGGTCCTCTTCCAAGTACACGTTTCTTTATTTTCTATTGCTAGATCTTCCCTTAAACGCCGGCTGAGTTACTTTTATTATTATGGTCATCAACAGGCATGAGTGTGTAAGAAATAATGTCAAACTAACAAGTTATAATCAGGTTTAGGTTCAGGGAAACAAATAATCAAGCATGGATAATATACATTCACATATACGAGCAAAATAGTCTATGTTCATAATCAGGACAGCAAGACCAATCAGTACAAAAACAGTGATTCTGGTCTTTACAGAAATGCAAATCTAGATCCGTTGAAGGATCTGGAAACTAGACATCCACATGAATCCAACTCATATAAATAAGTCATATACTAGTTCACAACATCTCAACTCAAAACTGATTTGAATACAGAATTTATGTTCAGTCAGAAAACAGGGGAACGACTTCAAAAACATGAAAACAGCATGAAAACACATCAAATCATTCCACAAAAAATCTGGGGTATTCCCCTATAGGTATAGACTCAAAATAAAAAGTTTCATAATATTCCAGTAAGTATAGATCAGCCATCAAAAATAAGAAGTAACACGAAAACATAGTTTAACGAATCTGGAATTCTCAACACTGCTGTACGAAAACTAAGATATCTCGCAATCAGTGAATCGAAATCCAATTCCGCCAAAAGGACATGAAAATAGGTAGATTTTACTAACTTTCATATTTCACAAAGGATTTTCATACAACATAAAGAATTGTAGTGAAAACAGAGTTCTTTACTGAACAACGCGCAAATTACAACAAGAGGAGATTTTAGAAAAGAGTATAAAACACCACATAAAATTTATCTTTAAAATTCATCAAAAATCTGGATAGTCTCTAATATCATAAGGAAACACTGAGGAAAATATTAGATCAAGAAAATATGTATAGATTAGTTCTTGAAAATAGTTTGTTAACAAAATCAACCCAAAACAAAATCTGTTATGATCCAAATTTAGTCCCACATCGGTTATATGGGGAACCAATGTTGGGTAGTTATAAACTTGAGCTCCCTCCCTTTAACAGCTAGCTTTTAAGGATGAGTTCTCCTGGGTTCCTAACAATTGGTATCAGAGCCAACCCCATGCTTCTTAATTCGCTCTAGAGGCTAGATTAAAATTACTGGTAGACCCGGGTCGTGCCAGTGTCGCTAGAGTGAAAGCCGCCGAGAGTCAGAAAGGATCGAAAAGGGCTACCTAGAGGCTAGATTAAAATTACTGGTAGGGCCGGGCCGGGCAAGTGTCGCTAGAGTGAATACCGTCGAGGGCGGCGGGTTACGAAAGCGTGGTGGATGTTATGATCCAAATTTAGTCCCACATCGGTTATATGGGGAACCAATGTTGGGTAGTTATAAACTTGGGCTCCCTCCCTTTAACATCTAGCTTTTAAGGGTGAGTTCTCTTGGATTCCTAATAGGAATTGATCGACACGTCTGTACCAAAACCTTCATAACTCAGTCATACGAAATCCAAATCAAGTAAAACTAGTAGAGTTTGAAAATAGAAAAAAATATCTAGAATTCATCTTTTATTTTGGAATTCAAATACTGGCTGTAGCATGGACGAAAGCAATTAAAACAGAACAAGCAGAAAATACAGATTTCACACCTCTAATCATGAACATCATAACTTTCACAATATTGATCCAAACACATCCAAACTTGAAATACAACCTACCAAACATCTAAACATCATGATTTGGGATTATTAACATGTCCACACCTATTATTTCACATCGGCATTCAATCAAACACAACTCATACGAATATCCACATACATGCATCAAAATCAAGTTTTGGGTAAATCCTAGGTTATCTCCTATCAAATTTTGGTGTCATAAGTCATCTATGGCCAAATTATCACAATAGAGAAAAAACCCATCAAGGAAATCACAAACTTTGGTTGTCTCTAGACCCAACTACACTAGATGTGAACTTTTTGACTTGTATCAACCTAAGGAATTGTAGTACAAGTTACTTGCCTTGTTATGGAGTAGAATACGATGCCAATAGCCCTAGGAGCAACACCCACGAACGAATCTTCTCCAATGCGAGTCCAAGCAAACCCACGAACAAAACTCCCACACGAACAATCTCGTTGATGCAACGCGCGAAGTGGAGAATACCCACTTCAAGAATCCACAAAGAGACAGGTTTTGTGATGATTTTGATGTTGATGGTGGTGTTTGTTGGGTGCCGGCTATGCAAGGAGGAGGGGATGGAGTTGTATATGGTGTAGGTTATGGTGGTCGGCAATGGAGTTGGAGGGATGTGGTGGTGAGGTGAGGTTGGCCAAGGGGACAAGGCGGCTCGGTTTTTGTTGGGAACAAGTGCAGCCGGGATTGGAGAGGAAAAAGGGGCAGGCCGAATGCTAATATGAGAGGGAGAGGGATAATAGAGATTAGGATTAGGGTTTAAGGTGTTTGTTGTATATATATAAGAGATTAATGTGGGCTAATGGGTTGTGGGTATGGGTATGTAGTAATGGTATACAAATGGGTAATGGGTATTGGGTAGATTTCAATTAGGGATACAATTTATAGTGAATTCTATGGCTCCTTGAAAAATCTAATTAGGGGTCAAAAATCATAGGTTTGGAAAAACACCACCAAAATACCATCACATCACCATGGAAAAATATATTGAAGATAATGAGGCCAAAAATGAAGAAAAGAATCCAAAATGGCGAAAACGATCCAAAACGACGAACAAACAACCCAGGGAGCTCAAAATGAAATAAAATAGATATATATATTGAAAATAATCCAATATACGGTTCAGAAAAATACAAGAGAGATAAAAATATACAAAAATAAAAATACACCCCAAAATACGTAAAAATGAAAACAGGGGTTACATTCAGTGTCGTTCACCTCTCCTTTAACATCTCGTTAGTCACCATACTTGATGATGGAAGGAAGGCAGAAATGAGAGTGAGGATGGAAAGATATATAAGGAAAATGAGATGCCTCGATTATTGCACCTAACATGTGATGTCGCACGTGAAGACACGCGTGAGAAGCACATGCAAGATCCCCAAGAATTCAACTGGCCCGTGCCTCACACCTCAACGTGTTACTCTGGGTCACTCGTGAGCTTTTCCGATTAAGTAACCCAGCCAGGGTCTCACCACTCGGCGTGGTACTCCGGGTCAGTCACGAATTTTTTTCCCAAATTCGTACGAAGTCATTTAGCCCGTGCCTTGTCACTCAATGGGGTAATCTGATTCACTTGTGAAATTTCTCCCCAAATTTCCATGGCTCGTGCCTCACCCCTCGGCATGGTACTTTGGGTCACGCAAGTATTCGTTAAATGGCCAAAACATGCGAAAATGCATTTATTACCACGACATAAAAGTACATATCGAAGTAACATTTGTTAGATTACATGATATATTACAAGTTCAGGGCGCAAAGGCCTGACCCTTAGAGTCTCCCTCGACAACACCTGTCCTCAAATTCGTAACTTTGGCCCCGATGTACATGTGCCTACCCTCACGAACCAAGACCTCCTCGGACACTAGCAACACTAGATGACCCGACCACTCCACTTTGGGCGTCACCTGACGCCCCGGAATGGGTCCACGGGTAAGGATCTCTCCTCAAAAACTGACTCTAAAAAGTGGTCGTCGAGCCCGCCTCCCCGAGCTTGACCCTCAAACTATATATTTCTATGTCTCTCTCCATGAACATCTGCTTGAGAGCAGCCTTCGAGGATCGCTCCCCAACCAAACTAGAGAGGGTATCCCCCCCGGTACAGACAATAGCTAAGCTGATATCGGGAATGGACTCCTTCAGGCGAGAAAGCTCCTGCGCCACACCTTGTAATCGCTGAATATGGTAGCTGAATGGTCTTGAGTGTAGCAAATGCAATGGCAGCAATTGAGGAAAATTTAAAAGTATTCTTCTTCTACAACTAGTTGAGAGGAGCGGCAATTCCACCATGGTTCTTAACAAAATTCGATAGTAACCTGTTAAACCCAGAAAACCCCTCAATTATTTCATTGTACTTGGCTCCGGCCAGCTCTCAACTGCCTGAATCTTGCTCGAGTCAACTGCTATACCCTCTGCACTGATGATATGCCCGAAAATAACCAACTGATTCTTGGCCAAAACTGCATTTCCTCGCCTTAACAACTAATTGATTAGAGCTCAAGATTGCCATGGTTTGAGACAAATGTTTGAGAAGATTTTCCCATGTCGGACTGTAGACTAAAATATCATCAAAAAAGACTAGCACAAAGTTTGTAAGGTATTCTTTAAAAATATCTTTATAAGACATTGGAAGGTTGCTGGGGCATTAGTAAGTACAAAAGGCATCACCAAAAATTCAAAATGACCATGGTGTGTTCGGAATGCAGTCTTGAGAATGTCAGTATCCTTTACTCTTATTTGATGATTGCCCAACCTTAAACAATCTTTGAAAAATACCTTGCATCATTCAACTCATCAAGCAACTAATCTATAACAGGAATTGGGAACTTGGCTTTGATAGTTTGGTTGTTTAAGGCACTATAATCAACACACAAGCGCCAACTTTCATCAGCCTTTTTAACCAATATTACTGGTGAGGCATAGGAGCTGCTACTAGGTTGAATGAACCCTAATGTTAACATCTCTTTTACTTGCCTTCCAATCTCATTTTTGTGGTAATATGGGTGATTATAGGGTCTCTACACACTGGTTTTTTCCCATCAACTTAAGGTATTTGATGATCTACTTCTCTCTATGGAGGCAACTCAATTTGTTTTGCAAAACCCTCTGGAAAATCCTGCAATACTTGTTGGATTTCCCCAGTAGCACTACTGAACTTGGACATGCTGCTTAACTCGTCCTCATGACTTAGCACACCTTGAACTTGTATCATATAAGCTTGGCAGATACAATTACCCATTCTGAACAACTCCCCAGCCTCCATGAATTGTAGTTGAGGATTTAAAGTGCCATACAACCTTTTCATTATACCTGCAACTCTGAATCCCATCGTAACTGGACCTAAAGACCTTAATCAATGTGCTCCCAATGTCATTTGAGCATGTCCTAATGGTTAGAGTAGTAATTCAGCTTGTAAGTTTACACCTTGAATCAAGAAGCTAACATTTTCAACCTTGCCTTCACTGTACATGCTTTGGCCATTGGATACTGTGACTATGTCGGGGCTCCTTCATGATCTGCAAATTAGCTTTAATTGCATATTAAGGATCAAGGTAGTTGTGTGTACACCCAGTATCAATCAAAATGTTAACCTCTCTATCACTGATCTTGCATTTTACACGCTTGGTTTGGGGATAAACTTGAGTTCCAACTAGAGCATGGAATGATATCTCAAGGTGAAGAGTAGTTTGTATAGAAGTTTGGGTGGTTTCTTCAGCAATTAAAGCTTCGAAGTGAGCTTCTTCTTCATCTTAATCAACCAACCCTTCCAAAAAATAAAACTTCTGAGCTTTACACTGATGCCCTTGTGTATATTTTTCATCACAATTGAAACATAATCCTGTAGCTTTTCTTTCTCTCATCTCTTGAATTTGCAGCTGTCGGGGAGCAAATTTTGGAACTGAACTTGACTCTTTCCCTCTTGCAGATTGTACAATATTACTCTTCTTCATGCATGCTAATTTTTCTTCAAAGCCTCTAGCCAACCCAATTGCTTTGTTAACATGTTTAGGTCTCTAAGACTTGACATCCCATCGGATCTCATCCCTTAAACCACTGATAAAAGTACTCAGAAAATGTACTTTTGCCCAGTCTTCCACAAAATTCGAGTCTATCAAACTCTTGAACATACAATTCTAGATCTCCTTATTGTTGCAACTAGGACAAGAATCCATTATAATCTTGAAGTTCGATTGGACCAAACCTAGTAAGTAATTCCTCAAGAAATCCTAACCAAGTTATTTCATGATTTTTTGGTTTTACATGCCTTCGAAACCACTGAGCCGCTCTACCCTGCAAATTCAGAGAGGCATACTTCAATTTTGAGAATCTAGAATCTCATAAAATTCCAAAATTTCTAACCCACAAATCCACTCTATTGGACCCCCCCTAATGAAATATCGAAAATTCCTCCTTAAAAGGTGTTTTCATCATGTTTCCACAGTCCCCTCTCCCTTTAGCATTAAGAATGGTGGAGTTAGGGTTGTGTACTTCTCTTATCGGAATCTGATGAGGTGAGGATTGAGGAATTTGAGAAGGAACTCCTGATTGCAGTCTTTCAATTCGAGAAGGCATCGCTTCCAACTTCCCGACGATGAGACCTAGTTGTACTTGCACTGATGCCATTTGGCTTTTCAAGTCGATTACCTCCGCCTCGGTCATCACCGTGCTTCCTTCATCATGTTCATCATTGTCACCGATATCCTGCTCTTATACCACCGTGTTAGGATGTGGATTCCTGGATGCCTTGGATCACAACATTAATGGCAATTTCACGAACTAGGGTTTAGAACGAGATAATTTGGGGAAGAAATAGTTAATTTTATTGATGGTTTAATAGATGGTTATGGTGGTTAAGGCACTACAGGACAATAGACCATAAGCATGTGCAACATGCACTAAATCATACCCGCCACATACCAATTCAAATGAAAAAATGCACAAAGCACGTAAAATATAGATTCATCCAAATACACTTATACAACATCTATAGCAGCAACAATTCCAATAGTTATTTATACTCCGATCTATTGGTGTATGCCTTAGAGGCCAACCATATATTTAAGGCGGGCAACGGGCTGGGTTTAGGCCGGACCTATACAAGCCCGAACCCGAGCCCAAATTTTTTTCTAAGGTTAAAGCCCGGCCCGAATTTCAGTCGAGCTGCTAAAATGAGGCCCAAGCCTGGATCCAAATAAAGACAAAAACCCAAGCCTAACCCGATTTTTTAAGAAAAGACTACAACTCTATTTTATATTTAATTATTTATGTTAGATACCCTACATTTATTGAGAAATTTTTGTATTATGATCATAGGTCTTGAGCAACATCATAGAACCAGTTATGCAATCCTTTTCTAATTACGTAGTGGAACAACCTGCTTCCCAAGAGATTTTCTTAGAAGAATTCAAAAAGTTGCTTTACGAAATCACTCAAAATCGAAAGTCTACAAGAGAATCCAGTTATTGTTGCACACATCTAAAACACCTTCAATTGCAATGGCATCAAAGGGTTGTTGTCCAAAAACATTGAGTTGAGTAAGGTACGTGAGAAGAAAAAAAATGACGATTAGAATGGAGCAAACTAACTCTAGCCATAATATTATAAATATACAACATAATTACAAAATCAGAGTACACGAAAAACAAAAAACTACCAAACATTTTGACTCATGAAGTCGATCACATAGGACAACAACTAAAGAGTAAACAGCAAGGAGCAATGACAAAAAAAAATTATACATATCACAAAACATAGTGAAAAGAGAAGCGGCAGGCCAAGAAGAACAAGCATCAAACTTACCTAGCTAGCACCGAGTCCATCATCCCATAAATGCTGCACATAAACAACCAAGCAAGAAAATCAGAAACAAGGAAGCTAGAAAAGCAGTACAAACATTGCTCAAGCATGCAGTGAGAACTGAATAAAAAAAGAGTCCATACGAAAATAAAACCAATGACAATATTTTAAAGTGTAAGCCTACAAGTGCCTTTCACTTAATAAAGTATATCTTACAGTGTAAGCCTACTACTATCATAATAATAGTATGATAATGTTCATCTTCCTACATAGTTCACGACAAGCACAATAGAAAAAAAATTATAAGACTACTTTGTCCCAGTAGAAAATCTAAGATGTTTCCCCTACAAGATCATTTAGTCATTTTTTGCCTATATTTTCCTCGATCAAACTATTTCGATTGCAAAGCTTACAAGGAAGATCAAGTATATTAGAATGTTTCAAGTACATGTACAATAATAAATTACAGATCCAAAATGAAAAGGCTATGTACACAAGAAACAAAGTTGATTTTTTTGATAAAATACAAAGTTGATTACCCTAAACTAAAACCTATAATCATCAATCATAAAGTTATCAAATACATATTACTTTCAGTTGATGAAAGATCTTAAACATATCCATCTAAAAAACATATCATATTCAATAGGCCTAACACACCCATCACAACCCAACATCTTAAACACCCCAAAAACTTCAAACCCAGATCCAGTTTCAACCCAAACCCAAATCAATCAAAACTCATATCTAATATCACCCCAAAAGATGAAAGCAAGAGAACCCATCATGATTTAAATACACAAGATGGAAAATAAGTTGGGAAGGGATCAGATCATTACCAGCGTATTTCCCACGATAGCACAACATCTTACAAAGCCTTTAGGTCTGGTTTGTTGAGCAAGTAAGAAATGGAGAAAATAGGGATGGGAAAGAGGGATATGAAGGAAGCTATTTATAGAGTGGAACTAGTGAAGATGAAGGGGAGAACTGTGAAGACGAAGGGGCAGCACTCAGGAAAGGGGAAAGAAGATGAAGGGGCAAGGAATTGAATTTTTTACCAAACTATCCCTCTTTTTGTAAGTATGTACCAAACTGTCTCTGTTTGATAATTTAATACCAAAAACTCTCTGTCATTAACTGAGTTAACACACCTAGTAATTTTCTTGTCGTTATCTCAGTTAGCGTGTTGCCAGGGGATACAACTTTTCCCTCACTTGGGGGTGTGAGAAAAAAGTCATCCAATATAGGCACGCTAACTCCGTTAGCGCACGTATTTAAACCACTCGTGCTAACGGGGTTAGCATTTGTAGATGGGATACTAGGGGAGCCTATCCTCCAGTAGGGGTGTAGGATAAAAATCCCAAGTTTAGGCACACTAACCTGTTAGCGGCCTCTTTATACCAGGCGCATTAACCGGGTTAGCGTCTGTCGTTTGGGATTTTATTAATTAAAGCTCGCTATCTCACTCTCATCTCACTTTACTCTCTCAAAAAACCCAATTCAGGCGATTTTCAACCCAAACCCCCAAACCCTAGTCTTCAATTTGGCCCTATGCCCATCCCAATCTCCCCAATTTTTTTACTAAAATCTCTTCTTCACTGCCGAATATCTCATCTCAACCAAGAAATCCCCCAAAATATTAGTGAACCCATAAACCCTTTTTCCCAAAATTTTTGAAGTAGAGGATCTGATCTGCAGCGGCGAAGTCGACTTCGATCTTCAACCCCACATTCGTTTGTAAGTGATCTTCAACCCCGAATTTATGGTAAAGATTTTTTAGTGATTTTGGGTGAAAGGGATTTGAAATTTTGGGTTCATTTTAAGGTTATATTTGCATTATACATATATTAAATATGGGTATAATTGTGGGTTCATTTTGTTTTGTACTTTATAAATATATGAAATTTAGGGTTAAATATGCACTAGTAGATTTAGTGTTTGGTTTGCACTTGTAAATTAGCATTGATAGATTTAGGTTTAGGTTTTAGTTTGCATTGATAGATATATAAATTTACATTGATAGACTTGATAAGTTTGCATTGATCAATTTGTGCATGAATGATTTTGGTTGTAAAATTACCATTGCACGTGATAAATTTGTATAGTGTAATTAATCATAATTAAACCTATATTGGAATGGACGTTGTGAGTTATATTGTTTGACATTAAAATTTTGGAAATTAGACATTGTTAATTGTGTAATTAATTTATAGCGATTTTAAGATAAATTTCTTAATATATATTATCAAACATGTAGGATTGTATTTGATATAACATATGGCACAGACAATAGGTAATACCGAAGAAAGGAGTAGTAGTAGACCTCCAACAACCCGGAAAGGTCCACGGATATGTCATGGTCAACCTCCCAAAAGAACGAACCGTGGTGGATAGAGACGTACCAATGTAAGATTATAAATTTCATACGTTCAATTTTAACATCAATAAAATTATAAATTTGTATGTTGAATTTAATTTTTTTTTGGTGCAAGATGAGGTAGGTTCTTCTTCTTCTCTGGCCACTCAATTGGGCCCGTCTCCTCCTCCTCCTCCTCCTCCAAATCAACATCGACCTTCTTCTCCATCAAGTTAGCCGGGCCCATCTTCCACGTATGTTCCTCCGGTGGTTCCCGGTCTGATCGACCCAAAGTTATTGACTTTACAAGGTCAGCATCGCTCTAAAGACGTTTGGGAAGGCAAGGCAATTTATTGCTGATAGAAGTAAAGGTAATTTAGTATACACATCTTCAAATGATCCGTACAACTTCTCAATAGATTTTTGTTTTGCAACCCAAGCCTTCCTATAAGATATATGATAATTCAATTGAAGTTTGACTATCTCAATAATGGCCTGCGGTGTAATTCCTATCTGTGTCTTCACAACATTCATAATCAAATTGCATATAAGTTTATGATATGGCTAAAAATGGGGTTAAATCGGAACCGTCCAGATTGGGCACGAATCTCGAAGCTCGGGGGTAAAAAGGTAATTTCACATACAAGCGGATCCAAAGCGGGTACTGGATCTCCTTCTCACAGACCCAATAACCCACGAACGGATCCACTCCAGTTGGGCTCGGGTCCCGACCCGAAGCGAACCCAGACCAGCAAGAGACAAATCAGGGCCACTGATTTGACCAAGTCAACGGGCCTGATTTGCTCTCACCGGGAATCAAGGGGTTAGTTTCCTAAACAGACTGTGAGGATTTTTCTCCTAGCAGTTATACAGGGAACCAGGCCTCTAATCACTCCCCTGGCGACTATAAATACTTCCCCTCTGCCACTGTGACCAGGTTAATCACTTTTTCACCACTTTAAGCTCCTTCTTAATCTCTTCTGATTACTGACAAGAGCGTCGGAGGGTACGTCACCGAAATCAACCCCGGTGTTTCGCACTTCCTTGCAGGTCGCGGCAGGAGCAAGAAGGCTTGAGTCAACTGTTCAGGTTTTTCTCGGACTCACAAATTCTATCTGTTTACCCTCACACCGAAATCAGCGGTAACAGATTGGCACCGTCTGTGGGAAACAACCACACGAACAGCCTCAGCTCCTTCTCTGTCGTCCTCTCCAACCATGCCTCCAAAGAAGGTCAGATCAAGAGGGTCCAACCGCGGGAACAATCCCGCCGACCCTACGGAGGAAGCCCCTGTCAATCCTATTCCTCAGCCCGATCTTCCTCCACCGGCCCAGCAGGGCCAACCTCCTTATCCCAAGCAGCAACCCAACAATGGCCCTTCCGGCCATAATGGTCGGAAGCAGAAGCAGCCACTCAACCCGGACTATGTCTCGGTCCATAACGGGTCCTCGGACTCGATGGCCTCTCATCATCCCGACCTCCGCAACACACTCCTGAACCGCCAGAAAGAGGAGGACCTCCGCACTCACCTCGATGAGAGGCGGGCCCGAGAGGGAGCCTCCCGCCAGCATCGTGGTGAGCGGTCGCCTCACCGCCGAGAGGGCAGACGGTCTCCAGACCGAAGGGGCCGAGCGGCATCACCCGACCACCGAAGGAGGGGGCCACAGTCCTCCGTGGGTCGGCATCATCGCAGGAACAATGACGCACCCATCACCCGCGCCGAGTTCCTGCAATTCCAAGACACCGTACTGCAGGCTCTCAACCTTTGGCAGAACGTCCAAAATGCTCAGAGGGCTCCAACGCCCCCGAGGGATCCCAGTCCTCGCTGCCGAACCCGAAGCCCCTCCCCGGCTCCCAGCCGCGAGCAGCGGCAATACAGTCCTCGCCGATCCCAGGGCCACCGACGCTGCAGTCCACGCTCCCCTTCCTATGAAGAAGAGTCCGGGGGGTCGTATGATTACCAGCGGAGGGACGACGCCCTCATCCGCCGCCTCCATGAGGTGGAAAGGCGTATTGGCCGCATGGACAGAGAGGAAGAGTCCCGAGCAGGAACGGTCCGTCCCAGCAGACCCCCTTTCTCTCGGTCGATCATGGAGGCCCACATACCGAGGGGTTTCAAACCTCCGTAGTTTGAAACGTACTCAGGGGAATCCGACCCAGTTGATCACGTCGAAAGCTTCAAGACCCTGATGCTGATCCATCAAGCTTCCGACGCCGTGCTCTGCAGGACCTTCCCTGCCACCCTCAGGGGGTCGACTCGGGAATGGTATTCCAGACTCGCTCCCTCCTCCATCTTCTCGTTCGAGCAGTTTGAAACACTGTTCATAACTCACTTCATGAGTAGCAGACGAGCTGAGAAGACAAGCCTCTCCCTACTGAACCTGCGGCAGGAAAGGGAAGAGAAGCTGTGGGACTATGTAAAGAGATTCACCGCAGAGGTCAGGTCTATCGCCTCCTTAGACCAGACAGTGGCGACCATGGCGTTCCAGTCGAACGTCCTTAACGCCAACCTCCGATCATCCCTAGCCAAGAAGCCCCCGCATGACTTCGCCGACCTCCTCCTAAGGTGCGAGAAGTATATCCGAGCAGAGGAGGCTGAGGCCCTCCCGAGCTTCGGAGGGTCCTCCTCAGGGTCGAAGAGGAAGGCGACGGGGGAAGAGGGGTCCAAGAAGGCGCAGAAGGACAACGGCGGTCAGCGTCGCCCTCCCCCCAGGTTCGAGAAGTTCACTCCCCTCACCACTAATGTCTCCACCATTCTAATGGAAGTGGAGAAGGAGGGAGTCATCCCTCCGACTCCGAGAATGCACACCCCGGCAAAGAGGAGGAACAAAGATAAGTGGTGTCGTTACCATCGGGATCACGGCCACGACACGAACGACTGCCGGGCCCTAAGAGATGAGATCGAAGCCCTCATCCAGAGGGGGCAGTTGGCCAAATTCGTGAAGGCTAACGATCGGGCGGATCGCAATTCTCCTCCGCCTCGGGGGGCTAACAAGCGCTCTGAGCGACGCGAAGAGACACCCGAGTTCGAGGAGGAACGGATTCTGCACCTGATCCACGGAGGCCCCATGGGAGGCTCCTCTAATTCTTCTCGGAAGGCCTTCGTCCGAGAGGTCAACTCGGTTCACAGCGCCCCTCCTCCCAAAGGTCTCGGCGTCCCTGTGTCTTTCTCCGACGCAGACCTCGAAGGGGTCCGAACCCCACACTGTGATGCCCTCGTCATCGACCTCCGCATGGCCAACTTCAAGGTGCAGAGGATCTTAGTAGACAATGGGAGTTCGGTCAATATTCTCTTCCTCTCGGCCTTCCGAGGCCTGCAGCTGTCCCGGGACCGTCTCAAGCCGGCCGGTTACACACTCCACGGGTTCACGGGGGTCCCGGTAACCGTCGAGGGGGTGATAACCCTAGACGTTACCGCGGGAAGCACCCCTACTATCCGGACCGAGCCGATGGACTTCATGGTCGTCGACGTCCCGGCAGCGTATAATGTCATTCTAGGCCGACCCGGCTTAGCCGCCTTGGAGGCTGTCCCCTTGGCGTACCATTTGAAAATGAAGTTCCCCACTCGGTCAGGAGTAGGGGAAGTCAGGGGAAGCCAAGAAACAGCCCGGAAGTGCTACATGACTTCCACTGGGGGACCGGTGCTCTCGCTCGAGACACTAGAAATCCTCGATCCGAAAGCTCGACCAACATCCGAGCCGGCGGATGAGTTAGAAGAAGTGCTCTTCTCGGACGAGGATCCGAGCTGGAAGTTCCTCATCAGCAAATCCTTGCCGACCGCACTGTGCTCGGACCTGATCAAATGCATCCGGGATAACCGTGACTTGTTTACGTGGTCGGCCGCGGACATGCCCGGCATTTCTGAGGAGCTGCTCGTACATCGCCTAAGTGTCGAACCGGGGTGCAAACCGGTTCAGCAGAAGAGGCGAAAGTTCGCTCCCGAGCGACAGCAGGCCATCAAGGAGGAGGTGGATAAACTGCTGAAGGCCAAGTTCATACAGGAGGTAAATTACCCTGAGTGGCTCTCCAATGTTGTAATGGTCAAGAAGTCGAACGGCTCCTGGAGAATATGCATTGACTTCACCGACCTGAATAAGGCGTGTCCGAAGGACCCATTCCCTCTTCCAAACATCGACACCCTCATTGACGCCACCTCGGGCCATGAGTTCCTCAGCTTCATGGATGCCTTCTCAGGCTATAACCAAATCCGAATGTTCCCTCCGGACATTCCGAAGACGTCCTTCATCACCGACCAGGGCCTCTACTGCTATCGGGTCATGCCGTTCGGCTTGAAGAACGCGGGCGCCACCTATCAGCGCCTCGTCAATAAGGTTTTCCAGAACCAGATAGGCCGGAATATGGAGGTGTACGTTGTCGACATGCTCGTCAAGAGCGTCCGAGGCACAGATCACGTGGCCGACCTCCAGGAGGCCTTCGGCGTGTTGAGAAGGCACAGCATGCGGCTGAACCCAAACAAGTGTGCGTTCGGGGTCTCCTCGGGAAAATTCCTCGGCTTCATGGTAAGCCAACGAGGGATCGAAGCTAATCCCGAGAAGATTAAGGCCATATTAGACATGGCCCCGCCTCGGAACATCAAGGAGGTGCAGAAGCTTACCGGTCGGCTCACCGCTATCGGTCGGTTCCTCTCAAAGTCGGGGGAAAAGTGCCTCCCCTTCTTCAAAGCACTCAGGGGGGCTAAGGGTTTTGAATGGGGCCAACCACAACAGGAATCATTCGACCAACTAAAGGCATACTTGGTGAACCCCCCTCTGCTCAGCAAACCGGTCCCGGGCGAGACTCTCTTCGTCTACTTGACTGCTTCCGAGCAGACCCTAAGTGCTGTCCTAGTAAGAGAGGAGGACCGGTCCCAAAGGCCCATTTACTACGTGAGCAAGGTGCTTCGGGACGCCGAGCTCCGCTATCCGAAGATAGAGAAGATGGCCTACGCCCTAGTCACAGCGGCGAGGAAGCTTCGGCCGTACTTTCAGTCCCACTCGATCGTCGTCCTCACCGACCAACCCCTAAAGCAGATCCTCCACAAGCCTGAGACCTCAGGCCGGCTGATGAAGTGGTCCATAGAGCTGAGCCAGCATGACATCTCTTACCAGCCTCGGACGGCAATTAAGGCGCAGGCACTCGTCGACTTCATCGTAGAGTCCACTATCCCTGAGGTCGGCCACGTCCCGAATGGACCCCCCATTTGGACAGTCTTTATGGACGGATCCTCTTGTAATGAAGGAAGCGGCGCCGGCATCATCTTAAACGGCCCTGACAACTTCGTCCTCTAGTACGCGATCCGCATGAACTTCAAGGCCACGAACAATGAGGCGGAGTACGAAGCACTCATTGCTGGCCTCGGACTTGCGCAAAGTGCTGGGGCGCAGCGCCTCCGAATCCACAGCGATTCCCAGCTCATCGTAAACTAGGTCTTGGGCGAGTACGAGGCCCGAGACGAGCAGATGGCGAAGTACCTTGCTAAGGTTCGGGCCCTCATGAGCCGGTTCGAGGAGGCGCTCATCCAGCGGGTCCCTCGTGAAGAGAACTCCCAGGCCGATGCCCTCTCCAAATTGGCCTCATCCTCACTGCAAGGTCTCGAACAGACCGTACTGATCGAAGTCCTCTCTAAGCCGAGCATCGAAGACGAGACACCTGGCTCGGCGGAATCGTTGCCAGTCATGTTACAAGATAATTGGATGAAGCCTTTAGTGGAGTTCTTAAGGGACGGGCTCCTACCCGAAGACCCCAAAGAGGCTCGCCGAGTCAGAACCCGGGCCGAGCGGTATGTCTTGATCGAGGGCATCCTATACAAACGCTCTTTCTCTCAAATAGATGGCCGACCGTACCTAAGGTGCCTCTCTCCGGATCAGGCCAAATACGCCCTACAAGAGCTCCACGAAGGAATCGGAGGGGCACACTCAGGATCTAGGTCCTTGGCCCGAAAAGCTTTGAATTATGGGTACTTCTGGCCGACCCTTCTTCAAGACGCCGAGCGACACGTTCGGCAATGCAGCTCTTGTCAGAGACACTCCAGCATCCGACGCCTCCCTCAGGCCCACCTCGCCTCCCTATCAAGTCCCATCCCCTTTGCAATGTGGGGGATGGATTTACTAGGGCCTTTCCCTCCGGCTCCGGGTCAGTTCAGGTTCTTGGTTGTAGCCATTGACTACTTCTCGAAGTGGGTCGAGGCCGAGCCCCTCGCCACTATAACCGAGAACAAGGTGGTACAGTTCTTCTGGAAAAGCATCATCTGTAGGTTCGGCGTCCCCCGTGTCCTCGTGACGGACAACAGGACTCAGTTCACTGGCACAGCATTCCGAGCTCTGTGCGATGACCTTGCCATCCAGCATCGTTTCTCATCCGTTTCCCACCCTCAGTCGAACGGACAGGCGGAAAATGCTAATCGGCAGATCCTCGCAGGCATCAAGAAAAGGCTGGACAAAAGTTCCAAGGGCTTATGGGTCGACCAACTCCCCAACGTCCTATGGAACTACCGCATGAGCAAGCGGACCCCCACAGGCGAGTCCCCTTTCAACCTCACCTATGGGTCCAAGGCCGTGATACCTCTTGAGGTCGGAATACCTTCCCCTCGGCTCACAGCCTATGACGAAGCACAGAATGCCAGAGACCTCAGAGCAAACTTAGACCTGATAGATGAACTGAGGGAAAGAGCGGCGATTCGGCAGCAGAGTTACCGAAGGAGGGTTGAACTGGCGTACAACAAAAAGGTCCGACCCGCCAACCTTAAGCAAGGAGATTTGGTCTTGAGAAAGCTAGCCATATCCTTCCCCAGTCAGAAGAGCAAGCTGGCTCCGAACTGGGAAGGGCCGTACAGGATCACAAAAGTAGTTCGGCCTGGAACATATCGCCTTGAAGACCTAGAGGGCAGAGAGCTTCCGAGGACCTGGAATGCCGACCACCTCCTAAAATACCAAGAAAGCACTCCGGCGCCGCTCTAAGTATCATGGGATATCGAGTCATTCCAGTCCTCCGACTTGTAACCTATTTTCATAAATTGTACTATGTAAAACGGTTCGCCGTCGATTGTCAATAAAGAAAGCTCTTTCGTGTTTGTGAATTCGCATGTTTCTCTCCCCTCTTATCACCTGCTTTTTAAATTGTGATTTCAACCAATGGTTCGGAGTCCACGTTCCGCTCGACCTCACCTCCTCGGCTCGTCCCCGGACGAACCAGGGGTAGACCGCCGTTCGGAATTGCTCCCACAACCGTTGAACTACACCGATGGTTCGGAGTCCAACACTCGGCTCGACTTTACCTCCTCGGCTCGCCTCCGGACGAGCCAGGGGTAGATCGCCGTTCGGAATTGCTCCCACAACCGTTGAACTACACCGATGGTTCGGAGTCCAACACTCGGCTCGACTTTACCTCCTCGGCTCGCCTCCGGACGAGCCAGGGGTAGATCGCCGTTCGGAATTGCTCCCACAACCGTTGAACTACACCGATGGTTCGGAGTCCAACACTCGGCTCGACTTTACCTCCTCGCTCGCCTCCGAGCGAGCCAGGAGTAGATTGCCGTTCGGAATTGCTCCCACAACCATTGAACTACACCGATGGGTCGGAGTCCAACACTCAGTTCGACTTTACCCCCTTGGCTTGCCTCCGGATGAGCCAGGAAAAGATCGTCGTTCGGAATTGCTCCTACAGCCGTCGAGCTACACAGATGGTCCCGGAGTCCAACACTTGGCTCCCAGTCCCCCCAAGCTTCTCCAGTGGATTGACGCCGGAGCTACGTTCGGCCACACAATCCGAGCAATCTTGCCCAGTAGCCGAAGCCCGAAGCCCTACGCCTCCGGTCGGCTACCGAGCAAGTGCCTTCCCGAGCTCGCAAACGGAGAAAACTCACTTTCTCCTCAACTTTCGCGCGTGATCTCGATCAGACGGCTCAGATCTTGCCACCGACGCTAAACGACAAGATAGCATTTTCTTGGGAACTGAGCCGCCTCGAGATTCGCGCCTACAATCCACGGCTCAGATCATGCCACCTGCGCTAGACGACAAGATAGCGCTTTCTTGGGGACAGAGCCGCCTAGGAATTCGTGTCGTACCTTGTCAGAGTCGCTAAACGACAAAATACTGTACTCGTAGGAACCCGTTCGGTTCAACACTCTCGCTGAAGGAACTAACACGCTCGGTTCAAAGATCTCGGCGCGACCAACACAGTTATAAGCAAGGCAAACATGCAGAGCAATGAAAGATATACTATTAAACAACCAGACCAGAATACAAAACACATCTTTTTCATGGTTACAAAGTGTTGGCAAACAAAATACACGACGCCGACCCACTATACTTGGCCCTCATATGGAAATATCCTCACTAGACTGTTCGGCCGACTGTTCGCCCTCCTCGGCTGGTAGCTCCCCTGCATCGTTCCGGAGCTTCGCTACCACAGTCTGCAAGTGTCGAATCTCCAAGAGCAAATCATCCCGCTCAGCTATAATCTTCGACTGGTTGTGCCGAATACACTTGACCCGAAGAGCGTTGCTGAACGCGGTTTGCGAATCTTCGTCCCCTTCTGCAGGGCTCAACTCGGCGATCCTATTCTCCGGACGTTGGATCTCGGCTTCCCGTAGGTTGAGGACGGACAAAAGGTGAGCCCGCTCACCCTCAGCTCGGCGTAACTCCAGCTCGACACTCCTAGGACTCAGAGCCGCCGTCCCAGAAGTGGCTTCGGATTCAAAGTCATCATCCGAGCCATGGGGATCAGCATATGAATCGACCGCCTCGAGCTGAAAAAAGGGGAAAACAAATAGCAAAATTTCAATGCACTGCCGAAGTCCAACACTTGAAAATTTTCTGAAGAAACTTTCAGAGTTGCATTCATATATATAGTGGCTTCGCATATATCAAGACCGACTCTACTACAACGTTTTACAACAAGTCAGAGGGGATGAAAAACGACATGATTAGGACCTCTTCGGAAGGGGAATGCTTCGGTTTAGGGAAACGCAAGGACGACGAAGCATGCCCTCCGAGCTTGATCCTAAACCGACGAAGCGCGACCCCCCTTCGCTGCTGGCTCTAACTGCGGTGCCGGCCGAGGCCCCGCTCGACGAGACGGCCGCACTGCTCTGAGCGTCGGCTGGACTCCGCCTGGTCATAGGCGAGCGTGTCGCAAGTTCATAAAACGTAATCCCCCTCTCGCTCTCTTCGCGAGTGCACGACGTACTGCGAACGTTAGCCCTCTCTGGCACAGGCTTGAGCGATGCGATCTCCTCCTCCAATTCAATGATTCTGTCTCTCAGAGCGTTGTCCTTCGCCAACTTCTTCGAACGAGAAGGCCATGACGAGCCAGAGGCGTTGGCACCATCGATCGCGAGCCGTCGGAAGTGGGTGACCTCGATCCCCCTATCTATCATGATCCTTCTGAGCCTGTCGACTTTGGCCAATAACCTCTTGCGCTCGGCCGACGCCTTCTCCAGCTCGGAAGTCAGCTTCTCTTCTTCCGCCGAGCGTTCTTTCTCCGCTAATTCCAAGTGTTGGACCTCGGCCAAAAGGTCGTCATTCTTCTGCTCGGCGGAAGTGAGCTCTCTACGGAGCCTCTCGACTTCGCCTTCGGGACAAGGAGCTTGGGGGTACTTCCGCAGTTGCCACAGCTCGCGACAATACCTCCGCACAGCTGCCTTCGTCTCCTCCAGCCTTCCGAGCAGGAGAAACCGACTCTGTCGGCTGTTCGAGAGCTCGCCCTCCGTTTTCGCCAGCTCCTTCCGAAGGTATACAACCTCCGTGATCGGACCGAACTTCACCTGAAAAGCGGAGATAAATCCGATGGGACAATACACGGAAACATCTACAACTAGTCACACGCAAATCCGAGGCTCAACACTTGGATAAATTTTGGCCAAACAAAATGTTTTCATTCAAAACCGAGGAGAAAGTTTTACAAAAGCGGTGGCCAGTCCGCAGTTAGGCTTACAAAAAAAAGACTAAAAAGAGAGACAACCGAGTCAGGGGTCGACCTTTTTGCCGCTCGGGTCCGTCGACCCCCCGGTCTCGTCCTCGCCACCGCCCTCGCCTTCGCCTTCGCTCCCACTCTCCTCCTCGGAGTCGTCCTCTTCCTCGCCCTCGGCCTCGGTCTCCCTTAGGCCTTCGGCACGCTCCGTCTCTCCCTCGGGGTCGAGCAGCCCCTCGGGAACCTCCTCCTCCCCTTCCACGGGGTCGTAAAAACGGTAGGAGGACGTGTCGAAGCCAGGGTTCTTGGCGGCTACGTGGAGCAGGGCTCGACCGTAGGCATCCTCCATGTTCTGGAGCATGTGCTGCGCGGCCTCCTCCTGCATGGCCTTCCTCACCTTCTTCACCTTCTTCTGGTGCTTGGCCATGATCTTCTCGGCCCTCTTCCAAGCCTTCTCCGCTTCCGACCGAGCGTTGGCCAGCTCCTCCTTCAGCTCGGCTGCTTCCTTCTCCGACGCCTCGAGCTTGGCCGCCGTGTCCTTCGACAGCTGAATGGCGTCGGCCAGCTGCTTCTCCAACCCTGCCACTTCGGCAGCCCTCTTCACCGAGAGGAGCTGCTCGGCATCAAGCAGCTGCGTGGCCTTGATGTGCTCCGCCCTCTCCCGCTCCTTCTCCTGTTCCTTGCTCGCAAACTCCTCGAGCAGGAAATTGAAGTGGCAGAGGGTCTGAAAAAGAACAGCACATTAAAATCCGAACCCAAGGACTTGGAAAAATTCTAAGAAAGAAATTTTGATGAGGGAGAGCTCGGCCTACTTACCGACATAGTATTCCGAGCAATCTGCATCACGGCATCCCGCGCTAGCCCGGCCTTCAGGGTCGCTCGATCCTTTGGGGTCGGCAGGTGCCTCACCGCCTCCATGCAGATGTTGCCGTCGCCCAAGAAGCCGTCGACGTTCATCACCTGCCAGTCAGGGACGAAGATCTGCTTATGACGCTCCGTCAAGATCTTCTCCGCCTTGGCAGTGAGGGGCGGAACTTGGAGGGACAACACCTCTTTCACGCCGAACGCACCGCTCGACGAACCGGGAGCGTCCCCTTTCGGGGTTGGTGTCGGCGCACCCGAGGCAGGAGAGTCGAGGACCCTGATCTCCCCGTGCTCGAGGACAGCGACCTTCGGTTGGTCGGCAGCCTTCTCGACCGAAGGCTTCTTCGAGGCTCGGCTGTCCTGAGGCCCTGCCAAAGGCCTCTTCTTCTTCGCCTCCTGCTCTGACCGGCCCTTCGCCACCAGAGCTTTGTAATCCAACTTCATCGTCTCTGCACAAGCCGAATGGAAAAACTTAGAAAAAATTTCATGAACTTTAAGCAAAGAGTATAAATACCAGAAGCATACTAGGGTCGATCGGACTGAGACCCCCTCGGAACAGATCCCCCTCGGTAATTTCTTTCCAGCTTAGCGCTGGCAGGGCGAGGAGCTTCTTCTGGACCTCTGCCTCCTCATCACTCAGCGCCGCCTCCTTCTTGGTCCGCTTGGGCAGACCTTCCTTTGCCCAAACCGTCGGTATCACCCACGGCGCAGGGGCTCTGATGAGGAAGTACTTCTCCTTCCAATGTTTGATCGAGTCCGGATTCTCGATCAGCTTAACGCCTGTTCGGGGCGAAAGATAGAACCTTTGTTCATCTCGCCTTGGCTGACAGGGTCGGTAGAGACTCCGAAAGAGGAACATACTCGGCTTGGCGCCGACCTCTTGGCATCGGAGGACGAACGCCATGACGTGCCTCCATGTGTTCGGCATCAGCTGGGCGGGGCTCAAACCGTACCAGATCAGGACATCAACCACGAACGGGTGGAGGGGAAAGCGGAGTCCGGCAATAAGGGAGTCGACCGGAAAGACACACACGTCTGACGAAGACTTTGTATTGGCTCGGAAGCCCGACCCAGGGAGCAGCAGTCCGTAGTCGGTAGGGATCCGGAAACCCTCTCGGATCAGGTCAAGGTCAGCCTCGGTCAGAGACGATATGGTATGGTCCACCTCGGACAGCTCCCTCGGCTCGTTCTCTTCCACCAGCTTAGCCGTGCCTTGGATCACTCTCTCCAAGGTGTCCTCGGCGTAGTCCCGTACACCCCCCACGCTCGACAGAGCAATGGGCTGCCGACCGAACGCTCCTGCCGTCTTCGGCGTTTCCACGATTGTGACCACGGCCTTGCCCTCCCGGGACACCGCCGCAACCTCTTTAGGCAGCTCGGCCACTTCGCCCTCTCTGTCCGGACGAACGACATTCTGATCGCTCGGCTCCACTACCACCTTCCCTTTATCCCCTCGGCCAACGGCTTGCTCCGAGGCGGGGGTCTCATCCGTGATCTTAACCATTTTTTCTAAAAGAGAAGGGAACGAGACTGACCTTGAAGTGATAGGTACGGTCGGAAAGTTCACCGGAGACAAGGAACGCTACCGCGACAGCTAGCACCGCCACCAGAGAGCTAAAAACTTCGAAGGCAAAGTGAGAACTGAAGAGAGAGAGTAAAAGTAAAAAATGAGACTTGGTCTAAGGGGGGGTGAAGATTTATAGTAAAATGGAACGTCCTTTGGACTTCCAAACGAAAGAGCCCGACTTTTCTCTCGAAACGTCGCGAAGGCCCAACACAACTGCCTTCCTCACCAAGTCAACTAGCTCGGCGCAATGGGATCTGAATCCGAGCAACATGCAATCCGAGCCAGATTGCAGAGACTCCGGTCGGCTCCGAGCAAGTGCCTTTCCGATCCTGCAAACGGAGAAAATGCACTTTCTCCTTAATTTTCGTGCATGATCTCGATCAGACGGCCCAGATCTCGCCGAGGACACTAAACGACAAGATAGTGTTTTCTTGAGAAATGCGCCCGTCTCGAGATGCGAGCCGCCATCCAACGGTTCAAATTGCGCCATCCTCTGTCTGAAGAAACCAGAAAAAGTTTTGATTCAAAGTTTTAAGGCACCGCACTCGGCGAGCACCCCCAGGCCCCGGGTCTCGGTCGGTATTCCGCCGACCCACGGGCCCGGTCGAAAGCAGATCAACACTTAGAGATCGGGAGAAACGCGCCATTCCGAGCTAGTTGATTGCAACTGTGAAGGTTCGGCCTGGTAGAGAACTCTGGCAACAGAGCCTTCATAGTTGCAAACAACAAGCTCGGAACGCCCTTTATTTCTTCCCCCTCAATCTCACCGATGGTCCGGAAGTCCGAGCCATGATCTCCCCCGGGTCCGAATTTGGATCGTCACCTCTTCCACCATGATCTCCTCCGACCCCGCCACCCACCTTGGGACAGCCGGAGTCGGCAGAAGACCTCGGTGGAAGAACGACCACCCATCATCCCGGAGTGACTCATACCTCGGGCTCGGATCACAGTCGTCATTACTCCTGCCTCGTTCTCCCCCGACCCTGACACCCACAATGGGGGTCGTCAAGAACGGGAGAAGAAGAAGGCAGTAGAGAGACCACCCCTCCGAACCTATCAAGGTTAAGACTTCACAAGACTGACGTCCGCCAGAGGCAGACACCACCGAGGTCTAAAACTCAACTTTGCTACGACTGAAATAACAAGGGGAATGGAGTACTTATAGCCTACCCTCCAAGATCTAGCCATTATGATCCTCGGAAGTTGAAACACCACGCATTAATTGAAGGAGTTATCCTTAATGACCTGGGGAAGGTGGAACGCCGCACAAACCCCGGGGAACCATTAATGTCCTCGGGAACAGAATCATCTCGAGACAGTTCGCGCCACGTCGACCAACTTGCTGAGACTCCCTGTCTTCGGTCGGCGTCCGAGCAAGTGCCTTTCCGAGCTCGCAAATGGGGAAAATTCACTTTCTCCTCAAAAATCGCGCCTGATCTCGATCAGACGGCCCAGATCTCGCCGAGGACACTAAACGACAAGATAGTGTTTTCTTGAGAAATGTGCTCGTCTCGAGATGCGCGTCGCCATCCGACGGCTCAGATTGCGCCACGTCGATCGGCCTGCCGTGACCCCCTGTCTTCGATCGGCGGCCGAGCAAGTGCCTTTCCGAGCTCGCAAATGGGGAAAATTCACTTTCTCCTCAAAAATCGCGCCTGATCTCGATCAGACGGCCCAGATCTCGCCGAGGACACTAAACGACAAGATAGTGTTTTCTTGATAAATGTGCCCGTCTCGAGATGCGCATCGTCATCCAACGTTTCAGATTGCGCCACGTCGTCCGGACAGCCGAAACCCCCTGCCTTCGGTCGGCTGCTGTACAAGCGCCTTTCCGAGCTTGAACTTGCCCCACGTCATCCGACCGAAGCTACGAGCACGTCGCTCGGACTGCCGAAACCCCATGCCTTCGGTCGGCTGCCGAGCAAGTGCCTTTC
Organism: Hemerocallis citrina; assembly: GCA_017893485.1. NCBI lineage: Eukaryota > Viridiplantae > Streptophyta > Magnoliopsida > Asparagales > Asphodelaceae > Hemerocallis > Hemerocallis citrina. Next base: position 71,566,117 of record CM030367.1, on the reverse strand, counting down.
CGATCCTGCAAACGGAGAAAAAAGACACCGAGCTACTACGACCGTTGGATCTCTCAGAAATTCGTGCTTCTAATGATGAATGGTCCAGATTGCGCCACGTGCGCTAAAAGACAAGATAGCATTTTCTTGGGAAATGCGCCACCATCCGATGGCTCAGATTGCACCACGTCGCTCGGAATGCCGAACCCCCTAGTCTCCGGTCGGCAGCCGAGCAAGTGCCATTCCGAGCTCGCAAACGGAGGAAAAATCTGCCGAGCGATGGAGACCGTCAGATCTCTCAGAAAATCACGCTCGACGATGATCAGAGGTCCAGATTGTGCCACGCCATAAATCAGTATTAAAAATCGTTTTTTATTTATTTAAATCGCTTTATTTATTTAAAAATTGCGAAAAATTGCTAAAAATTTGGGAAATTTAACTAAAAATTCTAGAAAATAATTGAAAATTCGGGGGTATATTTTTGGGCCCCTGAACGAACAATTATTGCCCAGAATGCACTGCTAAGGCCCCCCGAACGATTAGTAAACATATCGCAAAATTAAATAAATAATCCGAAAAAAATAGATGAAAGACGCCAAATACTCGATATGGCTAGGAAACAGCACATGGCATCAAAAAGTTACCTCACTACCCCCTTCAAGATCCTAAGTCCTCCTTATGGACTCCGATACAACTCCGCTAGCCACCAAAACAATCAAACTACTCCTCAAAGGCTGATCACGCTCAGTCTTTAGGAGTGGGAGGCTCGTGATATGGCTAAAAATGGGGTTAAATCGGAACCGTCCAGATTGGGCACGAATCTCGAAGCTCGGGGGTAAAAAGGTAATTTCACATACAAGCGGATCCAAAGCGGGTACTGGATCTCCTTCTCACAGACCCAATAACCCACGAACGGATCCACTCCAGTTGGGCTCGGGTCCCGACCCGAAGCGAGCCCAGACCAGCAAGAGACAAATCAGGGCCACTGATTTGACCAAGTCAACGAGCCTGATTTGCTCTCACCGAGAATCAAGGGGTTAGTTTCCTAAACAGACTGTGAGGATTTTTCTCCTAGCAGTTATACAGGGAACCAGGCCTCTAATCACTCCCCTGGCAACTATAAATACTTCCCCTCTGCCACTGTGACCAGGTTAATCACTTTTTCACCACTTTAAGCTCCTTCTTAATCTCTTCTGATTACTGACAAGAGCGTTGGAGGGTGCATCGCCGGAATCAACCCCGGTGTTTCGCACTTCCTTGCAGGTCGCGGCAGGAGCAAGAAGGCTTGAGTCAACTTTTCAGATTTTTCTCGGACTCACAAATTCTATCTGTTTACCCCCACACCGAAATCAGCGGTAACAGTTTAGCATCAACTTTGTAGTGGTCTTGATTCAATGCGGGAGTCACACATGTATGCGTCCTTACTAGTTTTTTAACCACAAAATTAGTTCGGCCCTTCGGAACAATTGCACACAATCTCCATGGACAACCACCCTCACTTGCAACTAGTGGGATTTGCACCATCTCCTCAAGTGAACGTTTTCTCGGGGCCAATTTACATTTTACAACAAAGATGGTATGTGAAGATTTCATTCTGATAAATTCCCGATGTTTGTTTATGGAGTATAACTTTACCGTATGTTGAATCGATTCTTTAGTTTGAAACTCTTGCCCAATGTTGAACTCATCTATGGTGGATGAACCGGACGAATCTTGTGGACCATGATTTACTCTCGCACTTTGTGTCATTTCCTCGGTAACATGATCGTTGACATAATTGAAGCCATTAGTAAAGTTCACATCGACATCATTACTATCATTTATATTAATATTTACATATTCATCTTATTCTTCCAAGTCTTCATTTTGTAATCCGTCTTCAGGTTCATCGTCTGTTTCTTCGTCTTCTTCTTCTTCATCGACTAAATCATTATTAACGGTAGCATTTTCAAATATCCCGAAAACATTGATATTCGGAACGTAATCATTAACCAAACTTGGTTGATGTGGCAATTCAAATTCAGTAGGATCCGGGCTTATAGTATTTGTAAATGTGTATTCTTGTGAGGACGGTGGGATTGCATGGGATGTTCGAACCAGAATCGAAACGATCTTATGGATCGGCACTTCACGTGTGAAGCTTGAACCAAGGTTAGCATGTGGTTGGGCATTAATATTTTCAGTTTGCTGAATATATAGCTCTAATGTAGACCAACTAAAATTCGGATCAAGTATTCTACCAATCATGGATTTCAGAGAGTTGTCGTTTCCTATGGGCACAGTCATAAAATATTGACCATAACCTTTTCCCACTGCATAACGGGCTAAAATTTTAATCTTCCATCGTTCTCTATCCCAATTAGTAACCTCATAAACCTTCTCTACAAGTTCTTCCATTGTTATTGTACGGGGTACCCAAATTATTTCGGGATCAACGACACTATAACAGCAACCTATTTTTGGGTCACGGATAATCTTACCACCAAAATAAATCCAAATAGAAATATCGTAATCCATACCTATACATATTTATAAAAAAAATCATCATAATCTACTAAACACAATGTATTTGATAAAATGATATGCAAATCATACTTTCAAATGTATGATCAGAAAAGATGGGCAACTTCCATGCTTCGAGAAGACGTCATAGTTAATGTGTTGATAACAAATCCTTTATGTACATCCTCAAATAAATAAAAGCCCAAACATGGATTTAGGGTTTTCAAAGTGGGAGGATATATGAAAGTGAAAGAAAAAGAAGATGAATGAGAGAGAAGAAGAAGAAGAAGATCCTTTAAGATTTTGTAGAATATTTTTGAGTAAGATCTTCAATTGGGGTGCAAGAGTTTTGGATTTGGGTTCCGAAATTGGGGGAGAAAGAGAAGCGATGGACAATATAAATATAATGATGTACCAATCAGTGATTGAGATTTAATAAAAGCCCAAGCAACACACGCTAACCCGGTTAATGCACCTGGTATAAAGAGACGCGCTAACGGGGTTAGCGTGTCTATACTTTGGGATTTTTTGCCTACATCACTCTTCAAGAGTAGTCTCCTCTATTGTCCACCTATCACGGTAACCCCGTTAGCACGAGTGGTTTAAACAGGCACGTTAACGCGTGTCTATAAATGGTGGGTTTTTTCGCAAACACCCTGCTGAGGGAAAAGGTGTTATCCCCTAATACACGCTAACTGAGAAAGCGCGAAGAAAATTACTAGGCGCGTTAACTCAGTTAGTGACATGGAATTTTTTGTATTAATTTTTCAAACAGGGACAGTTTCGTACATACTTACAAAAAGTGGGATAGTTTGGTAAAACAAATTCCAGGGAATTAAAGTATCAAATATATATTTAAATTCGGTCGGTTTGGGTCGAACCTATACACACCCGAACCCGGCCCAAAAATTAAATCGAGCATAATTGTTGAGCCCGGGTCCAAAAGATTTGAAAAAAAGGCCCGAGTCCTACTAAAAACAGGTCGGACTTGATCAGGCTCGAGTTGGACTCGAGTCAATTTCTAGCCTTACTTATATTGACCTTGCTAGTTTACATTGTATCAAGATATTTATTTTATATATGAGGTATTTTATTTATTGTGTTATTTATTGTGATTAAATAAACATAATAAAGTCCTTAGAATAGTAGGTTCAATACCATGGGATATCAAGTGCATGACTTGATTGTGAGATTCTATTGGTTGTAATTAGAACACTATTCTTAAATGTCCCTAGTCAAATTATATTGTTAATTAAGACACAATTAATATTTAGAGACTAGTATGTGCGTAGACTGACCATATCTCACGGGTCACGAAAATGAGATATCAAGTCTTCACATGGGTACATATTAGAGTAATAATGTACTGGACTGACCATTCATGAGAACGCTACATGGATCATTACATGAGTGTCATTAGCAATTCTCACAGTGACCATGGTGTACGTGGTCCTTTGAGTTGAAGTCACTACGGTTCCCTACATGAAAAGTTATATGTTTTAATATTATCAAACGTCGCATGTGATAAGGTTATTATAAAGTCGGATATTGGACATACTATGAATCATGTGGAGGGATGTGAGTGACTTAGATAAGATTTTCCCTCTTACATAACAGTAGCAATATCTTCGGATCCCTAAATTGAGTGAGACTGCAGAATGCATGGTCGTGCTCAAATAAGTCAATACGAGATATTAATCTCATTTGTTTTAATAAGTCTACTCGAATATCAAGAAACCAAAGATTGATCTATACAAGGTTGACATGCTCTATGCCTTGTGGTCAATTATGATATATGGACAAAAGAACTAGACTACATGGTTACATTGGTCACTGATAGGTAATGTCAAATCACTGGCATTCTCTTTACTTGAATAGCAGTAATGTATTGCTACATACAACTCACATTTTGTAATTCTAAAATAGGATTTTAGTATTACTTTCAACGTAATGGGAACCTACACACGTTTAAAATGGATCGGAATTGAGATTTAAATTCATAAGATAAATTATTTGGGAATCCAAGTAAGACTTGGGTTTCCAACATTAGTTGGGCAATTAATTAGATTAAATTGACCAACCAGAATTAGAAGGCCCACATATGAATCTGACCTAGATTAGATTGTGAGTCCGACAGCCTCTCTACTCTCTTATGGTGGATTTTCTGCTATATATATTATATGTTTTTGTGAGAAACGACAAGGAAAAACCTTAGCAATCACAGAAAGTGGAAAAGAGAGAGGAGCAACAGGAACATCCCCTTCCTGCAGCTAGCACAATGGCATGAGGGAGAGTCCGATTTCGTTCATTCGTGTGGATACCGTAGAGGCACCGCAACGTTGCTGTGTTCGTGATTGGCGGATTGTGGAGATATTCGCTCCAACATTGAGGTAAAAACTCCTAACACATTTTATGGTTTTTGCATGGATCCATGGTTAGGTTGTGGAATTTTTAATTTATTTCTACTGCGTATTTACTCTGTGATTGACTTTGAAACCCAACACGATCCTCCTCCGACGTCCCTAACACTGATCCACGTGTTTATCTTCTCCGAGATGATGTATTTATATGATCTTCTTCCTTCTTGTGAACTACATCTTTCACTGCCCTACATGACTACATCGGTATTGAAATTACCTTCACAAACATTGTCAAATTAATAAACATTAATTATTGATCTCAGAGCTTAGGTCAAGAAGATTTAGCAGAAGGCAATGGAAACTAACTCCAAGTTCCTGTCATGTTTGAGATCTCTAGGTTTTTTCAGATATAATTTGAAAATTCAATATTTTATTCATTCCTAGGAGAAAATATAATTCAATCTAAAAATATGAATTTCTTGGGGATGTATAATTGGAAGAGAAAGCTTTACAAATTATAATTATTGATATTACCAATCATCTCAAATACTTTCTAGGATGCAACTAAAAACATTGAGATCAACAATCCTATTAATTGCTTGAAGAAAAAAAAATGCCTTTACTTTGGGAAAAACTAAGACTATGGATGTCTAAACAAGTGAATATGCTTTAAAAATACATTGATTCGCTTATGAGTTATTGGGAGTGAGATGATTATTTCCAAATATAATTATAAAAATAATTTAGAAATTATTTTATAAAGATCATTAATCCCATCATGGAAATATTTTATAAAAAACACGCAGAAAACTTGTTTAGATGTTAGAATTATATATAAAATCGATTTGAAAAGAGGCTACTTCGTGACGCTATTAGTCAAATTACAAAAGAAAAAAGGATTCTATTACACTAAACACCTAACCACAACAAATAGGATAAATTGTATTCGAAGATTGTAAAAGAATTACCCACTAAAGAAGGGGGTCCAAGTGAGTTGGGAATTTTATATTATTTTACTTTACTTTATTGTATTTTTTGAGGAAAAAGTGAATTGGGATATTTGGGTTGATGATTTTGTGGTTGAGACTAAAATGCTTGCCTGAGATTTCAATGGAGTTGGTATAATTTTAATAGAGGACGCCAACAAAGGGATAAGGCGATGTAGAACAGCAGAGATTCAAAACAGAGTAAAATCAAACATTTTAAAAAAATATTCAAATCGTGAATTAAATGTTAAGGATCTCGTCGGTTTGCTCTCTCTTATAAGACCATCTCCAACCATGCTAGCTATCTTTTAATTTTAGCTAAAATAGCTAATATAAAGACAAAAAGATGCTCCAACGGGACTAACCAAACCATTCGCCAAAATAGATTTCTAATATTCACTCGTCAGATCTGGTGAGTATGTACTGCTCGCTAAAACAAAAAAATTAAAAATCGCGATGGAAATCAGATCCAAATAGTGAGCCCCGCTCTCGTTCCTCTGCTTCGAAACCGAAACAGAGTCCCCCCTTCCCATCGTCTTCCTCTTTCGCTCTAGACACTCCCGACCTCGCCTCGTCGTCCTCCTCATCTCGCCTCCGTCCCGAGCTCTCGCCGCTGCCAGTCGACCACTGCCGCTCAAGTCCACCGCTGTCGCCTATTGCCTCGCGATGCCCCTCCATCGAAGCCCGTCACCCAGCGCCTGCATCACCTCGCCGCTGTCTCCAACCCATCAGAGAGCTTGTCGCCTTCCTCGTCGAGCCTCCTCCCTGTTCTCGCAGTCGCCTTTGCCGAGCTCCACCATTACCGCACTCGAGTCCCCGCCATTGCCATCGACTTCATCTTCTCCGCCTGCATTAACCACCGCCCACCACAGTGCACCACCGAGAGCATCCCGCATCGTCATCCTCCTCACCTCGTCAAACTCCACCAGATCTGACATTGCCGCATTCAAGCTCCGCCACGAGCTCTTCTTCTCTAAATGATTAGCAATAGATCAAAGCATCTAAAATTCTAAATGATTAGCTAGCTGCTTCTTCTCTATTAGGAGAAGGTACCACTACCACTCTTCCTTCAATAATTATGATTAATTATTTTGAATAATTATTCCTCACTGATTAAGCTAGCTAGCCTAGCCATTTAGTTTCTAAATGATTATCGGTCGATCTACAAGTCTTTTGAATATTCACACTTTGATAAGTTTCTTATGAACGTAGCCAGGAGTCAATTATTAATATTTTTCATTTCATGCATGTGGCAGCTTGAGCAATTATCACACAACTACTGCTCTGGGAAATGCCTTCATAGTCCTCTTTTGAAGCCAACTTTGATTTTGTGTGGATATATAACGATTTTATAAATTCATGTCATCAGTTATGCCTGATATCAGATTAATAAGTTATTTAAGTTGCAATATATAGCTTATTTTACGTGTTCCTTTTACATAATATAATTAGTTCAATAGCGTGTAGAACTATAAGGATTTTGATATATACTGAAATACACAATTGATCAGAAGTAACATTAATCACATGGATCACTGCGTGATACTACAAACCGTTCTGCATTTGATTTAAAGGGTTTTAAGAGAATCTGTTAGAGAAGGAAATTTCCAGCGATATAGTGCAAGGGGATTTTCTGCAATTTGTAATATGTATAAGCAGGATATAGTATCGAGCAACTCGGAGTCCACCGGATCTCTTATCCCTACATGATCTCCGCGGAAAACCCTATACCCTACTATTGTAGGATTTTTTTTTATATATTTTTTGTTTTTGCATTACAGAGCCATCGAAAAGGGTCAGTCCAGATAGCATGATGCACATTGCACTTTTTTTTTTAGGAAACGTGTGAAATCTGGTCACCCTGTTTCATTAATAAGAGCTTAACGAAACAAACCCAAAGTACTGAACCTAAGTACAAATTACAGACAGAAAATTAAACATACATGAACCAAGATGACGCGTACAAACAACAAATGCCTCCAACAATCCTGAATGGTGGGCCGACAAACAAGCTCGGTCCAGCAAAATTGTAAGTACGTCAGTTTAGTTTGCCTACACGGCATATGCACACCCACCTGAACCAAGTCTAGCAGGGTTTTATCGCCCACCAATCCCTGTCTTCACCTCGCTGGGGGGACCCCATCTTTGGGCCCAAGCCCCGCAGATCGAAAACTGACCACACGACGCATGCACAGCGATCGCACCCTCCCACCATCTCCACCACTCATCCTACAAACGTGCCAGTAGCTCCCTCAGCCGCTACCAAAGAGATAGCCGGAAAGAGGATACCTTCACCTCTCACACGATAGCGCTTTCTCAGGCAATTTCTCACCAAACAACTATCTCGCTCACCCCACCAAACACCACGCTCCAGGAGAGAGCCGTGGAGAGGATACCTTCAGCTCTCTCACGCTCAAGCTCTCTCCGGTGATTTCTCACCACACAGACTTATCTCGACTCATACTTCCAATCTGAGGGAAGAGGCGACGCTGTCACGAGCCAGTGGACTAAGTTGGAGGAAGCTCAATAACCTGATAGTAGGCACTGTGAAAACTGCACCGGCGACATCGTAGGACACTCCAGACCAACCATACCCAAACCCCACACCCCATCACCCCCAACACCAACAAACTACCGGCCTGGCCCCACGGGCCCCAAACCGAACCACCGACCTCACACACTTGAACTCCAGATCCATGGTGTTCGCGACAACAGGAGTGGGAGGATGCTCTAGCGCGACATAGTCGCTCTGTGACAGTTGAGACAAGCACCACGGAAGTTGAGACAAGTAAGCGCCCATCACGGAGGGACCCCATCTTTGGGCCCAAGCTCCACAATCGTGCAAGACAACCTAACTCTCGGCATCTTCACACGCACTACCAACCCTCGTAAAAACCAAACCAAAGCCGTAGCATCGCACGTGTAAATTACTAGTATGTAATAAGCGGTCTCATGGGGGGACCCCGTCTTTGGGCCCTAGCCCCACAACCGAACTACATCACAAACATTACAACTAGACATACCCAATCCAGATAGCTCCACCAACCGCCCAAACAAATAAATACCATGCCTTCTCGCACTACGGCACAGCCAAGTACACCCCCGGCTTCTTCACACGCACTACCAACCCTCAAAAAACCAAATCATAGCTGCAGATCGCCGTGATTGTCCCCAAGAGTATGGACATGGTGGCAAGCGCGAAGAACAACCGGTGAAATACCTAGGAAAGCTAACCAACCCCAACCCCAATAAACCCACCCCAATTGTAACTCCCCGAATTCCAAAATACTACGAAATTCGAGTTCCATAGGATCTTTACACTTATTTCGTACAATTTTACAAGAAAATAAAAACTTTTCTTTTATCAGAGTTATATTACACTTGTACATTATCACAGCGGAACCAATATTACAATAAATTTACATGAAAAAACATTTAAATCAATCTTGTGCAGCATGTATACTTCAATGGTCAAACATCTTTACCCTGCATATAAAACTGTGGGCACGTCAGTTCATTCAACTGACAAAATATTATACACGGTCATCCTCTCTATGCCAGAAACAGTATAACAATTCTTATTTCTTAGCAAATCACAAACTTGTCACAAACAAAGATAAAGGAACTATCCTATTGATGTCATATTGTGAATGTGCACTTAGTCCTTAATGCAATTATTTATATTATATGACATAAATGTGCACTTATTCAGAGTCTATACAGCCCATACTACATAGGTCCGAAGGCAAGCCCTTAATCGTTCTTCATCTTGTAGGGTTCAATCTGTCGCCATGACTTAATCTACTACTGTAACTACGGTAAGTATCCTAGATATTTTCTGACCTACAAACTCATGTCTAGGCGCCCTGGAGGGAATCCCAATGCACTGACACATGACTCATCATGCAGGCATCCTGTGGTAATTCAGCTCCTACCATAGACATGACACCACCTGCAGTCGTCAAACACCCCACGAGCGTCGCCAACGGGACGGTACTCTGAAGCAGTATCCATGCCCTTTCATGACTCATCATGGGACATCCTGTGAATACTCTCATGCCGCCAATCCAATGACCCTCATACTCAATATTTTTCTCTTACGTTCATCACATCTTCACTATGTATCTAATCCTTAGTTTAATTGAATCATGAATAAAATCAACTCTTAGAGTGTAGCACTTCCACTATACCAGTCTTGTTCATTTAATCCACATGACCCAACCTTGGTCTTCTCATTTCAAAATATCATTCCACAATTCTTTCATTGCCGGTATAAGGCTTGGCTATACCCTAATTCTCAATTTCAACTCATAATTACAATGTCATACTCATAAGATCTTTTCATGATTAATCACAATTCATATTTCAATAGCATAGTATTCATGTATTCACATCTTTCATAATTCATCACGATCAATAATTTAATTTCACGTGCAATCTATGTGCATGAATAAATTTCAATTAATAATCACCAATAATTTATGTGTTCCACAACTCTATTATTCACAAATCAAAATCTTACTACAAACACATTTTTATAATTCAATTTAATCACACAAGTCACAACTTTAAAAATTCATCTTTTATAACCCAAAATTTTCATTTATTTTTCTTTTGTTTAAAGAGTAATTTAATTTCAAAAATGAGTCCTTTCTTGCATAACTCCAATTTCTTATTCACACTTCATCAAAAGTTGTATAAATATTTCCTATAAGTTCTAATAATTTTTCAGTAATTAATCCATAATTTTTCTGATTTTTATTCTATTTTAAAAATCCAATTTAATTCAAAAATCTTGAAAAAAGGCATTTTTTCTAAACTCCAAAACCCACCAAGATTCGAACCAGCGACCAGCGGTGAGACAGACAGCGCACAAGACCAACGCGCCAAAGCCGCAAGTCGATTCAACTAGGGGTTATAAGCCCTATGTGTTCTGTTCTCGGTGATTTGGATTTTTAACAAAACAAACAAAATAAAACACAGCCTCGGGGTATCGAACTCAAGACCTCCGACTACTGTAGCGAACCCAAGTCTCTTCCGACCAGTTGGTCTAAGTGGATATATCGATTAGAAGATATTAAAAATGGGTTTTGATCTTATTCTCTGTTCAAAGCTATACTTCAAAAATACTCAAAAACGAATTTGTCTCTTTTTCTCCTCCTTTAAAAACAAAAATGTCCAGAATAAAACTACATTTATTTTAACAATAACCAATATTTTTAAAGGTATTTTTCACTCTTTTAAAACATGTATTTAGCCTTTGTTTGCATTTTATGAACACTATTTCGACATTTGAAACTAATACATAATTGTTCACAAATGAAGATAGTTTCTCACACCAGAATTCACTACTATGATGTTTTAACACCATGATATTTTTAGAGCACAAAACTAACTTTATAAGTGAGTAAAACTTCCATTTTATTAATTAATCTACACATGATGCCTTCGATTACTTGTATGTAAAAGTACATTCTATTTCATTTATTCTAATTTTCACATGGAATAGATAGCAATGGGGAATTTCAATACATCTATTAACAATCATTTCTATCAATTCATCTTTAACACACTATTCTACTTAGTATTATTAATCAATAAACATGATGCTAGTCTTTTACTAGTTAATCCACATAGTTCGCATTTAGGACAATACTTTGCATACTAACATTAGAAATAAAGAGAACATCCACTTTACTCATAATTAATAAATATAGTAATCAAACAACACACATTTGCTAATTTATCAATTCCTTTCTAACTAGGCAAGCATGCATTTCATTTCAACTAGTAGCTTATAATAATAATTCACTTTCATTCCCTTGTATGATTTCTACGATAGAAGTCATGAGAAACACCGACATTTTGAAGAAAGCCAAATAGAAAATCTCCTAGAGCCTCCTAGAATGCGAGCGAGTGCCTTCTCCTCCTCGATTGCGATGCAACAATCTCCTTCTTGCTTCCTTGCCACAAAACCGAGAGCTCCAAGTTGAAAAAGGGGTAGCCGGCCTCCAATAGGAACCCACACACTCACACTCACACACTAATATATATCTCCTATATAATGTTTTCTTCTTTCAATAGATTATTAGTGTAGAATACAAGTAGATAGGAGGGGTATTTATACTAATTCTAGGATAGATTGGAGGGCTAGGATTTGTTGGATAGTTATAGAATGAATGGCTAGGATAGGAGGGGAAGTTGTAGCAACCACCCACACACAAAGTAACCATCCATGCACACACACCCACACTCCCCATCATCCATGCACAATCCGGCCATCATTAGTGTGCATTGCACACTACGTGCATTGCACGTGCCACCTAGTACCCTTATTTAGAAGTTTGTATAATTTTAATTAATCAAAATGTTCACCATTTGTCTCTACATGACAAGTGTGACGATTTAATTGATTTATTAAATTTGTGGGCTTCACAATTAGTGGGCTTAGGCCTGTGGGCCAAGATAAAAAAATAAAGAATTATTAAAGTGAGCTCAACAAATAAAATAGTGTTTTAGGCTTTTAGAAATAGGCTGTTTAGAAAAATAATTGTTCATAATAAAAATGAAATTTTATATATAAAAATAAATAAATAATATACACATGAAATTTGCACGTGCACAACACGTGAAAATCAATATTTTTATTAGAATGAAAGTTTAGGGTATTACAACACTCTCTCCTTAGAACAGTTCCGTCCCCGGAACTATAATTAAAGAGTGAGAAAACAAAACACAATAAGAAAAAAAATACAGTCAAACAAAGAGCTCAGGATGATCCTTCATCATCCTCTCCTCAGATTCTCAAGTAGCCTCTTCAACCAACTGGTTTCTCCAGACTACCTTGACCATCGGTATCGTCTTATTCCTCAAGACTTTCTCCCGACGATCAATAATCTCAACTGGAAACTCAATGTAACTCAGATCTAACTGCAAACTCTCTGGCACTTCGGGCAAATGATGACTTAGATCTGGAATGTAACCTCTCAGCATAGACACATGAAAGACATTGTGCACCTGAGATAACTCTTCCAGTAACTCAAGTCGGTAAGCAGTTTTCCCGATCCTTTTCAATATCTTATACAGATCTATGAACCTCAAGGATAGCTTTCCACCTTTGCCGAATCGGATCACGCCTTTGCTGGGCGATACCTTCAGAAAGACAAAGTCACCAACCTCAAACTCAAGGTCCCTTCTCTGATTATCTGCATAGCCCTTCTACCTACTCTGAGCTTCCACCAATCTCTTCCTGATCAGATCAATCTTTTCAGAGGTCTGCTGCACAATCTCCGGTCCAAACATCTGACACTTCCCAACTTCGAACCAACAAACTGGCATCCTACACTTCCTGCCATGCAAAGCTTCGTACGGCGCAATCCCAATGCTAGTCTGAAAACTGTTGTAGGCAAACTCCACCAAAGGTAAATGCCTTTCCCAACTGCCTCCAAAGTCTAGTACACAGCACCGAAGCATATCCTCAAGAATACGGTTGACTCTCTCGGTCTGGCCATCGGTCTGGGGATGAAAAGCAGTGCTGAAATCTGTCTTGGTACCCAAAGCTGTCTGAAAACTCCTCCAGAAATGCGAAGTAAACTGCGCATATCGATCAGACACAATGGCCAACGGAACACCATGAAGCCTAACGCTCTCACCAACATACATCTCAGCCAACTTGTCCATCGAAGTAGTGAATTTCATCGTCAAGAAGTGAGCGGACTTGGTTAGTCGATCGACTATGACCCAAATCGCATCATTGCCTTTAGGACTCTTAGGCAAACCCGTGATGAACTCCATACTGATGTTATCCCATTTCCATTCCAGAATAGGTAACGGTTGCAATAGACCTCCGAATTTCTAATTCTCGGCTTTGATTGTTGACAAATCTCACACCTCGATACAAATTCAGCCACATCCCGCTTCAAACCTGACCACCATAAATATTGTTTAATGTCTTTATATATCTTGGTACTCCCGGGATGTATAGACAAAAGAGTTGCATGTGACTCCTGAAGAGTACTTTCTTTCAAGTCCGACTGATCCGGAACACACAGCCTCTCTCCAAACCACAGCACTTCATCCCTGATTTGAAATCCGGGCAACTTGCCAGCACCAACCTGCTCCATCATCTTTTGAATCTCTGCATCTTCCTTCTGACTTGCAATAATCTTTTCATTCAGCGTCGGTTGAAGCCTCAACTGAGCTAAAGATGATCCCAAGCCATGCAGAACAACTTCAATTCCAGCACGATCCAACTCCTCTGCCAGCTGCCACTGAGTCGTAATCAAACTTGCCAGACTGCTCTTGCGGCTAAGTGCATCAGCAACAACATTAACCTTCCTAGGGTGATACTTAATCTCCGGACGAATGTCCTCAAGTACCTCCAGCCATCTGCTTTGCCTCAGGTTCAAATCGTTTTGCTGATAGATGTACTTCAAGCTTTTATGGTCTGTGTACATTTCAGCTTCTCCCCATACACATAATGTCTCCATTGCTTTAAAGCGAAGATAATCACAGCCAACTCCAGATCGTGAGTCAAATAATTCTTCTCATGCGGTCTTAGTTGCCTAGACCCATAAGCGATCACTTTTCTTTCTTGCATTAAGACACAACCAAGTCCACAATGTGAAGCATCGCTGTAGACATCATACTCAACACCTGCTCTAGGCAAAGCCAAATGGGTGTAGTAGTCAGCCTCTCTTTCAATTCTTGAGAGCTTGCCTCGCACTGTTCGGTCCACTTGAAGTTCACATTCTTCTTGGTCAGACCAGTGAGCGGCACGGCTAACTGAGCATAGCCCTGGATAAATCTCCTGTAATATCCAGTTAACCCAAGAAAACTCCTGATTTTCTTCACTGTAGTAGGCCTTGCCCAATCTCTCACTACCTCTATCTTCTGAGGATTAGTTGCCACTCCCTCTTTAGAAAGGATGTGACCTAGGAATGCCACTTCAGATTTCCAGAAATCACACTTGGACAACTTAGCATACAACTCCTACCAGATGCTCCGTGTGCTCCTCCTCCGACTTGGAGTACACGAGAATATCGTCGATAAACACCACGATGAAAGAATCAATGAACGACCTCAGAACTCTGTTCATCATGTCCATGAAGATTGCAGGCGCATTCGTCACTCTAAACGGCATAACTAAGAATTCGTAATGCTCGTGTCGAGTTCTGAACGTCGTCTTATGCACGTCTTCAGCTTTCACTCGAACTTGATGATATCCCGATCGACGATATATTTTGGAGAAAACAACTGCTCCTTGTAGATGATCGAACAAGTCATCAATTCGTGGAATAGGATATTTATTCTGAACAGTGATCTTATTCAGCTTTCGGTAATCGATGCACATCCTCATCAAACCATCCTTCTTCTTTACCAAAAGCACCGGCGCTCCCCAAGGTGACGCACTCGGTTGAATAAAGCCTTTCTCCAAGTGTTCCTCAATCTACCGTTTGATCTCATCCTGCTCCACAGGCACCATCCTATAGGGTGCCTTGAAAATAGGTGCACTCCCTGGCCAAATAGTGATGCTGAACTCCACATCACGATGCGAGGGTAACCCAGGTAAATCTTCCAAGAACACAATCGGATAATCCCAAACCACAGGAATCTGCTGCACCTCTGCAGGAATCCTTCTCTTCTGGCTGATAACAACAACCAAATCTAAACATCTCTTTTTCCCTTGGAAAATGACTTCAGATCCACCTTGAGCCTTCACTGTTACTGTCTTGGTCTTGCACTCGATGTTCGCACTGTACACTGACATCCAATCAATGCCAATGATAACATCGACTCCCAAAATATTCAGCTCGATCAGATCGATCCCGAAAATTCGATCTCTAATCACAATCTCGCAGTCAGCATAGTACCGATCAGTGGTTAGAGTCTCCCCTGATGGAGTAGCTACTGCTAAAACCTTGCCTGGAAATATCTCTGGTTCGACTCCCAGAACTTTAGCAAATTTAGGTGATACAAAAGTATGAGAGGACCCAGTATTGAACAAAACAACAGCTTTCTTTCCATTCAAATGAAGTTCTCCTGTTACATAACATACACATCATATAATAGTTCACTAATTAACGGAAAAAAGAGACAACAGAAAATATTCTTAAAAATCCTCCCTCGTACCAATGATGGCGTGGTCCACCTCATCAGCGTCAGCTTCAGTCAAGGCAAATACTCGCCCCTGCTGGTACGGCTTCTTCCCGGTCTGCTGAGTTGGCCCATTACGGACGACATCCTGCTGTTTGGGGCAACGAGACTTGTAGTGGCCTGTCTCTCCACAGTTGAAACAAGTCACTGGAGGTCTCGTCCAAGTATTCTCGGGTCTTCCTGCCACTTGAACATCGTTCGCACCCGTGGCTTGAACCTTTGAGCCAGTGGCTGTCCCCTGACATTGCCAGCAACTGCAGGCCTCTTCCCTGCATTCCAGTTATTCCTCCAATTCTGAACAGCGTGGAACTGCTCCATATCCGCCTCTATGGCTGCCGCTCGTTTGACCAGCTGGTCAAACCTTCTGATACCGAGGGGTATCATCCTGGGTCTCAGACTTAGCATCAACCCATGCTCGAACTTACGAGCCTTCTTTGCCTCATCCACCACCAATTCGGGAGCATACCTTGAGAGCTGAGTGAACCTTGTCTTATACTCCCTAATCGACATGCCGCCCTGCTGCAGCGACAGAAACTCCATGGCCTTCTTCTCCTGGACGTCTGAGGGAAAATAATGACTGCAGAATTCCTCCAAGAATTCCTCCCAGCCAAGAACCAAGCCTCCCATCGTCCGCTTCATCGACTGCCACCATACATCCGCATCATTCTCGAATTGCAGAGTTGCCAACTTCACCTTGCTGCCTTCCGGGGTCTCCAAGACTTCGAAGATAGTCTCTACCTACCGGATCCAATTGTCAGCCGTGTCAGGGTCTGACTTCCCTTCAAACACCGGTGGTTTCATCCGTTTAAATGATTCCATGAGTTTGATTGCTTCGGATACTGGATTCGCAAGCACCCTTTCCTGATTCTGATTTATGGCAACGGCATTGAGTGTCTGATAGACCCTCGCTAGCTTAGTTTCCAAGTCCAGACCTTTACCTTTTTGAGCTCATCTTTCATCCATATTCTGATGCAAAAGATCCATTAAATTCGAAGTATAAAACATGAACTTTTACATCAACATTCCATTTCATTAAATTTCAAACTTTATACATTCGAACTTAAAACATTTCTGACATCAAAATGAAAGTAGTAGATTATCCAACGGTCTAACTCCTACGGTTCCTCTTGGCTTCACGAAACTCTTCCCGTAGTTCCTCCACTTCCTCCTTCAGTACATCGGTCATGTTTTTCCTCTTCTCGAGTTCCCAAACACGATGACTGAGAACTGTAAAATCATCCTTGTGCTTCACCAATGAGCCTCCAAAAGTTTGACTCTCTCCCGCAGAGTCTCAACCTGCCTTTGAAGAGACACAATGAGATTACCCAGAATGGTTCCTCTTTGTCAGAAGAATCATCAGATGAATCTGGAGGTGGAGTGATCTCTCGGAGCTCAGGCCATTCCTCTTCCACTTCTTCGGGATCTTTCTCATCTGAATCAGCTTGCCCGGGGTAGTAATCTTCCTCAATGATGTGCCAATTGTCATCTCCAGCTGGGTCGAAGTGGTCCGCCATCTTAAAGATAGAGAGGAAGAAGCATAAATCATAGAGCAACACAAATGTAAGTGACTTACATTTAAATCTCTAGACTCAATACACACTCTCATGTCAACTTCTAGGGTGTCGTTCCTTATAAATTTGTACTACTTAGAAGCGTGCTCTGATACTACTCTGTAACACCCCGAATTCTAAAATACAACTGAATTCGAGTTCCACAGGATCTTTACACTTCTTTCGTACAATTTTATAAGGAAATAAAAACTTTTCTTTTATCAGAGTTACATTACACTTGTACATTATCACAGCGGAAGCAATATTACAATAAATTTACATGAAAAAACATTTAAATCAATCTTGCGCAGCATGTATACTTCAATGGTCAAGCATCTTTACCTGCATATAAAACTGTGGGCGCGTCAGTTCATTCAACTAACGAAATATTATACATGGCCATCATCTCTATGCTGTAAACAGTATAACGATTCTCATTTCTTAGCAAATCACAAACTTGTCACAAACAAAGCTAAAAGGACTATCCTATTGACGTCGTGTTGTGAATGTGCACTTAGTTCGTAATGCAATTATTTATATTATATGACACTAATGCGCACTTGTTCAGAGTCTATGCAGCCCATACTATATAGGTCCGAGGACAAGCCCTTAATCGTTCTTCATCTTGTAGGGTTCAATCCCTCGCCATAACTTAATCTACTACTGTAACTACGGTAAGTATCCTAGATATTTTCTGACCTACGAACTCATGTCTAGGAGCCCTAGAGGGAATCCCAATGCACTGACACATGTCGACCATGCTTGGCTCTCTGGTTTAGCGAGACTCATTGCAGTTGACCACCATCTGCTGCAGTCGACCGCCATCTATTACAATCAACCGCCATCTATTGTGGTCGACTGCATCGAGTGGCTATCTATTATTTGGGTTGCGAGTTTGATCGAATTGAGTTATATTTGTGTTTATCTTTTAAATTTTACTTGAGGGCTATAAATATATATATAAATTCTAGGATTTATGTGTGCCAAATATAAATGTAACAACTTCAAGAGGTATCTAATGTCAAGTGGTACCAAAGGTGAGAGATATTATAGAGAAAGATCTCTTTGTATCTTTGTACATTTCTTAAGTAAAAGTATTAGTTATCTCTGCATATCATTGTGTTCTTGTATTTATGAGATCTAGTGTTTATGATGGAATTTTTTTATTGGTTCATCTAGATCTTATGAGCGTTCATGGGCACTACAAGTGGTATCAGAGGTTATGGAAGTGATTTCGCAATGTAGAAGATTCAGATGGTGGCATATCTTCGTCAGAAAGATCTAAATGGTCCGTTATTTTATGAGAATCAGAAAGGTGTAGTCAAGGATGAAGATCTTAGGGGGCATGGAATCATTTGGATCAGAATGTGCTTGGGCAGATTCAGTTAGCATTGAGTATGAAAGCATTACTTCATATCTCGAAGGCAAAGACCACAAAGGAGGCTATGGAGATTCTTACGGATATGTATGAGAAATCTTCGACATCGATTCAAACTCTTCACTTGAAGAAATTAGTTAACATGAAGTTGGAAGAAAGGGTTTCACTAGCAGAACATCTGAACAATTACTGTATGGTATACAACCAGTTGGAAGCTTTGGAGATGAAATTTTCACGGTGAGCACATGTATTTTTACTTCTATCTACTCTACCCTACAGTTAGAGCATAGTGGAATATACTATTATAGAAACTATGATAGATTTGACTACTCTGTAGGACATTGTGAGCAACATCATAAACGAAGAGGTGAAAAGAAATAGAAATGAAGAGTTTTCATCATCTTCTAGCAAATTTGCACTTTCAGTTGAGAGACGTGGGAGATCGAAGAGAAGTCGAAAAAGGACGGATCAAAGAAATGAGTCCGAGAGTGGGTTTGAAGATAATGACAATGGTGGTGGACCTGAGTATTGGTATTGCCATAAGTGGGGTCACATAATGCGTAGTTGTAAGGCTCTTGTGAAGAAGAAGCATGAACAATCAAAGCAAGCCAATGTGCTGGCAAAGTAAATGAAGCTTGAAGAGTTATGTTTGTCTGCTAAGGTGGTGTAACACCCCGAAAAATTGAGTTATGACAATTTTGCCCCTCGTGTGTTATGCACGTGAATTTTGTACTATTACGGGTAATATCCATAGCGTATTTTAATATACATATCCTACGTATTTTTATCGAATATTTATACGTTTTCTCTTCTCTCACAATTCATTTTTTAATCCAATTTGAGCCAACTTTAATTTTAAACTTTGTATTTTACGTGTACTGCACGTGCTTTCGATACACGTGTTGATTATGTATATTCTTACGTGTAACATTATAAAATTTTTATGTATTTCAATTATTTATATGTATAATTTGGTCAAATTCATTTTATAAATTGAAATTCATTTTATCTTATTTTGGAATCAAATATATTTTATACGTGTGATGCACGTGTTTTCTATGTACGTGTTGATTACATTATTGTATATATAAAATTAATGAAAAATATTTTTCATATGTTGTATTTCGATTATTTATAAACATTTTTCCATTGCTCAAATCAATTTCGTATTTGAATATTTATTTATACGTGTGACGCACGTGTTTGCAGTTCACGTGTTTGTTGTATTCTTTTTCAAAATAAAATTTATGAGGTGTGTGAGTGTTTATTTTTATTTATGCATGAAAAATATAATTATAATTAAATAAACTAGTTCTATTAAATACATATTACAATATATAATGTATGCATTTAATTTAAATAAAAACTCTTAATAATTTGTGTGCACACACATTAGATGCACGTGCACGTGTTTCACACCCATTTGAAGGGTTGTCCGTCCATTGTGTGAGAGTGGAGAGAGTGGGAGAGAGTGTGGGAGAGTGGAGATCTATTTTAGAAAGTGGGGAGTTATTTTAACCACTCAATTTTACCCTATAAATAGCTCCTCTTTTGTCATGAAGAAAACACAAATCAAAACAAAAACAAAAAAAAAGAAGAAAGAAGGAGACTTGCAGGTTTTGCCAAGAGCTTGTGGTTTTCTTTTGCTAGGAGAATTTTTTTGGAGCATTTTACTAGGAGATACTAGGAGTTCTTTTGAGGTGGGTTCTTCTTTTTCTTTCTAATTGTTTGGTAGATTTCATGTTTAGGTGAATGTGCTTGAAATGAAAATTTTGTATGTGTTCTTCAATTCTTAGTTTTCATATGATGCATGTTAAATTTTCCTGTGTAATCTAGAGTTGTGTGGTAGATAAAATTGAGAGATTGATGCAAGTTAGATGAAAATTACAATTGATTGTCTTGCATTCAAATTATAAATTTTCATTAGAGCATTTTAGTGATAATGTCATGTGTATTGATGCATTGTAGCATACCATGATAGGAACATATATGTCGAAATGTATATGAATAAAGAATTGCTAAATTGTGCATAGAATTCATGTGAAATTATGTGTAGATTATAAGTAGATGGTGGATGTGAGAATCTTTCACAATTTCATAACAATTACTAGAAATATTCATGCCAGTTTTTGTAAAGATATGAATATTAATAGCCAAATTGATTAATAAGTGATATGAGTATAAGAGTTCTCAAATTTCTCATTTAAATTTATTTGTGTATAACTTTATATTAATATGGAGAAAAACCCGTCTCTGAAAATTTAGAAGTATAATATATGAGAAATAATTATGAGGGAAATGATAAAAAATTCAAAATATAGGAATAAAGTAAAATGATATGGAAACAGAGAGTTAGATATAAAAGATTCCAAACTCATAGATAATCAGTTAGTGAGTTGGACTCATTAGTTGGAGCGCTGTGTTGGGTGCTGCGTGGTCTCGAGTTCGAGTCCAGAAAGGGGCTCTTATTTTTCTTCAAACTCAGATAAAGTACCAACAGTGGAAAGAAATTATATAAGAAATTCTTTATGTAGAGTCTTCACCAACGTGAGTTGGCTCGTTAGTTGGGGGGTTGTTGTTGGTTGCCGTTGGTCATGGGTTCGATCCCGACTGTACACATTTTATTTCTATTTTTCTTAAGGGAATTTTCATGTTTAAAAAATTGGGGAAAAGTGTAGAAATAATTTAAAATATTCTTAAAACATTGCTAATAATTCCCCACCATTTTTAGATGTATTTGGAGATTTAAAATGATATTAGATAGTGTATTGGATGAATTTTAGTTTCGAGTTCAAATTCAAAAGGGAGAATGTTATGATTAAAAAGATTTAAAAATTGGGAGTAGAATACAAATTTAGAACCCATCTTTGTAAAATTACATTGGCATTAACTATCAAATGAGCTAAATGGTTGAGATGTTTTATAATTAAATAAAAGCATAATTATGTGATTGAAATATGATATTTCTATTTGATTTAATTTTAAGAACTTTATGGCGTATTGAGAAATAGGTTGAAAGTTTAGAAATGCATGTAAAGGTTCTATCAACATAAAAGATATTGAATGTTGTTAAGGTGAAGAGTCTAGAGTGTTGACCGAGTAATTGTCTACAAGAATTTAATCAATCACACTATTGTGAAATGTTGATATAAAAAATGATTATTTAGGTGATAAACATAAGGAAAATGGAATAAGAAGAAATGATGAATAATGAATGAAATTTTTATGAATAAGGTTAGAGATAACTTTTGTGATCTCGGTTTGAGAGGTTGGAATCTAGAGGCTGAGCGAGACCCGTAGAAACGGGCAAGTTATGATAAATAGAATGTGAGAAGTAGCTAGTGTGGGCTAATATTTCTCCATGTGTTGATTTAAGTTCGGTAGGGTAAGCTAGCTCTAGGTTGTGATGGTTATAATTAAACCTAAAGACAGGCACTAGGGGGAGATGTGATAAAGTATGGGCAAACATGAGTATGAGGGCCTCATATAATTCGCGGAGGGAGATTATCTCAAGAATTATTGGGGTGTGAGGCATGATGTACAAAATCGCTCACAGTGTGGGATTTATCATCAGAATTATCGGGATCGAGGCGTCGCTCATGGGATATATGTATGATGAGGTATACATGACTCGCGGTGTGGGTTTCATCTCCAGAATTATCGGGGTGTGAGGCGTGACGTCCGAAAATCACTCACGGTGGGAGAACGACTCTCAACAATTATAGGGGTCATGACTCGCGGTGTGGATTTTGTTTCCAGAATTATTGGGGTCATGACTCACGATAGGAGAGCGATTCTTAAAAATTATCGGGGCGGTATTAGATACTCACATGATATTTAAACCTTACATTAATCCGTAGTAGGATTTCATAACGAGGGATTGAACCCTATAATGAGGAGTACAATAAGGGCTGGCCCTCGGACCTGTGTAGTATGGGATGCATAGAATCCAAACAAGTGTGCATTAGTGCATCGTAGTGTGAATATCTGCATTAGGCATTAGGTCAAATCATATACTGACATGTTTAGGATAGTCACTTTTCACACTTTGTTGTGCATTCAAGTTTGTATTTGGTAAAGTAAAATAATCTTTGTATTACAGCTTTGCGTCAGTTGTATGCAACTAACGTGCCCACTATTTTTCAAGTGCAGGACTTGTATTAGCGAAAGACATAAAGTTAAGTTGATATTGATTATTATTGCCAGATTAAAGTTATTGAATGTTAATGTTGTACATTTTATGTAACTTCCGTTGTGTATTTGTAACAAACAACGTATAATGAAAAGTTTAAAATCCTTGCTTTTTGTACGAAATGAAGTAAAAGATCTTGTATTTGCTACGAATTACCTGTGTAGGGAATTCGGAGCGTTACAGTGTAGTATGGGTTCCGACTAGTACAAAACTATAAGGAAAATACAATTAGGTTGTACATTAGAGTGTGAGTGTCAGTTTGGAGTCATAAATGATGAATTTATTGAACTTGCATTCACGATACTCTCCTCGTATAGATTGATGTGATATTGTATGCGAGCATGTTTTCCCTTGGTATCACAAGTGTTATGGTTGGTTTGAACCTACATTCATGATACCCTATACGTATACTAACTTTTCACTTTATTTTCTTCGTGTATTTTCCTTGTAGTACTTTTCATCTTTAACGTTAGATAATTTTTTTCAAAGAATTATTTTCGTATACTATTAATTCACATCGATATTTATTATTTTATCTACAATCCTTAGTCTTAAACTTTTAATTTTGACTTACTCATTTTTTATCCTCGATGTTTTTATCCTTCTTACTTTTATACGCTTTTTCGTTACTTATTTATTTTGCTATTGCTTTTACGTATCATAATAAGTTTTAAATTATTACTTATTAAATTATTATTTCAACTATTATTATCTTTCATTATTAATTCTATTATATTTTATTTTTTCATATTTACATTCATTTTATATATGCTACGATTTCACGATACTATAATTTGTTCCATTATTTTATTTTGTCTTATTCATTTCAATATATTTTATTATAATATTTTACTTATATAAAATACGACATACTTTTACACATATTAAATCTTATTTTCCTATTATTTTTGTTTTATAGCCTATATTCAATACTATTGTTATTACATATTATTTGCTAGTTTGTTTTGTTATATTTACTTTTCAGTGTTAATAGTTACTTACTAATTTTGTCGCTTTATACTTCTCTAACGTACTATGTACACTCACTATTTATATTTTTTACATTCTTGGTTACTACATATACTTTCCACTGATTCCTATATATATCATGTATTTCAACATACTTATTATACATATCATTTTACCCTTATCCAATACTACATTACTATATATTATATATATTTTTATAATTATTTATGTTTATTATCCTAGTTTACTACACTACATAATTATTTTTCTCATTTATATTTAAGCTCATGCATATTATATTCTATTTTTGTCTTAATGTTATAAATCTTGTTCATTACTACTAATTTTAAATATTCGATATTTAAAATTTATATCTCTATTTTAATATCTCATCGTTGTAATTTTCTACTTCATTTTCTCCCACTACAAGACTAACAGTCTTTACCGGCGTTTTTTTGCACATTTACCGGCATTTATAAACGCCGCTGTAGATACCACCGGCGTTTTATAAATCACCGGTACAAGTGTCGCTGAATCGTGCGTCGCTGTAGCTTAGGGACATTCACCGGCGTTTTTTACGGCCGCCGGTAGAGGTTAAAACTACACCGGCGGCCGTAAAAATGCCAATGAATGTGTGGGTGCCATTTCCGGCCATCGCCCACTCCGGCGTTGTTAAAACGCCGGTATAGACTGCCAAATTCTTGCTGAAAGCTACACCGGCGCTTGTAAAAACGCCGGTGTAGCTAAATTTTTTTTTAAAAAAAATTCAAAAAAAAATAAATTAAATTAAATTAAAAAAAAAATCAGCACTCTTATAATCAAAACCAATTGCAAGAGACTCATTAGATCATACACTGATCATTCTTAAAACAAACAATAGCCCAATTGTGCTCAGATGTGCCTAGGTAAAACCATATATACAGACATGGAGGATTTTGTTATACAGCTAGCATCCTTAGTTCACAGTGAACCCATTTTT
Source organism: Hemerocallis citrina (assembly GCA_017893485.1). Lineage (NCBI taxonomy): Eukaryota > Viridiplantae > Streptophyta > Magnoliopsida > Asparagales > Asphodelaceae > Hemerocallis > Hemerocallis citrina. The sequence continues at coordinate 71,541,067 of CM030367.1, read as the reverse complement.
GATCAAAAAAACATGCCAAGATGACAATCAGATGCATGTTTTCAGCTTCTTTAACAGTAAAAGAAAATCAAAATTTCCAGTATCTAAGCATTTATGTTTCTCTATTACTTCTTCATCCCAACTACCATTGATGTCTGTGGCTCCAAAACAAAAGCAACACAAGGTTTGTTCAGCCCAATTGTTGTACAGATATGGAGGATTTTGTTATACAGCTAGCATCCTTAGTTCACAGTGAACCCATTTTTGATCAAAAAAATATGCCAAGATGACAATCAGATGCATGTTTTCAGCTTCTTTAACAGTAAAAGAAAACCAAAATTTCCAGTATCTAAGCATTTATGTTTCTCTATTACTTCTTCATCCCAACTACCATTGATGTTTGTGGCTCCAAAACAAAAGCAACACAAGGTTTGTTCAGCCCAATTGTTGTGCAGATATGGAGGATTTTGTTATACAGCTAGCATCCTTAGTTCACAGTGAACCCATTTTTGATCAAAAAAACATGCCAAGATGACAATCAGATGCATGTTTTCAGCTTCTTTAACAGTAAAAGAAAATCAAAATTTCCAGTATCTAAGCATTTATGTTTCTCTATTACTTCTTCATCCCAACTACCATTGATGTCTGTGGCTCCAAAACAAAAGCAACACAAGGTTTGTTCAGCCCAATTGTTGTACAGATATGGAGGATTTTGTTATACAGCTAGCATCCTTAGTTCACAGTGAACCCATTTTTGATCAAAAAAACATGCCAAGATGACAATCAGATGCATGTTTTCAGCTTCTTTAACAGTAAAAGAAAATTAAAATTTCCAGTATCTAAGCATTTATGTTTCTCTATTACTTCTTCATCCCAACTACCATTGATGTCTGTGGCTCCAAAACAAAAGCAACACAAGGTTTGTTCAGCCCAATTGTTGTACAGATATGGAGGATTTTGTTATACAGCTAGCATCCTTAGTTCACAGTGAACCCATTTTTGATCAAAAAAACATGCCAAGATGACAATCAGATGCAATTTTTCAGCTTCTTTAACAGTAAAAGAAAATCAAAATTTCCAGTATCTAAGCATTTATGTTTCTCTATTACTTCTTCATCCCAACTACCATTGATGTCTGTGGCTCCAAAACAAATTCAACTACAATCATGATGTCTGTGGCTCCAAAACAAAAGCAACACAAGGTTTGTTCAGCCCAATTGTTGTACAGATATGGAGGATTTTGTTATACAGCTAGCATCCTTAGTTCACAGTGAACCCATTTTTTATCCAAAAAAATCAGCACTCTTATAATCAAAACCAAATGCAAGATACAAAGTGTATTCCTGTGTTCATAAATTAAAAAGCTCAGATAGGATTCAATCATCACTAGTTACTCCTATAATTCATTTATTCAATGAATCATGAAACATAGTGTGCAACTTCAGAAGCATAATCCATCTCATCATCACTCATTCACTCGAAAATATTGAGAAGAAACTCCATTTGTTCACTGTTTTTACTCAAGCATATTTAGTTGTTCTCACAAATACTATGGCATAAATTACCCAAGCATGATAAATATAGATCCAAATCAATATAGATCCATATGCAAATTGCACTCAGCAGGATGATTCATGATAAATTAGAGAAGCACTATCAGTGAGTGCCACTCACTGACTCAAAATTAGTCAGGTAAAGAGGTAAAGATTAATCAGTGAGTGCAGCTCAGTATATCAAAAGTAGATTGCCAATCACTGACTCATTAATTAGTCAGTATATCAAAAGTAGTCATTTAATTAAAAAGGAGCATGTAACTTCAGAAGTGTTCATAAATTAAAAAGCTTTCACTCAGCGGCTCACTGAATGTGCTTTCACTCAGCAGCAAAAGTGTTCATAAATTAAAAAGCTCAGATAGGATTCAAACAAATCACTAGTTACTCCTATGAATCATTTATTCAGTGAATCTTAAATCAATGACTCGTAGTGTGCAACTTCAGAATCATAACCCATCTCATCATCACTAGTTTAAAAAAAGTAGCAAAGTAGTCAGTAGTGTGACCCGATAGCAAAAAAAGTAGCAAAGTAGCATGAATTTACAGTTACCAAAATGATTTAACTGTATATGAAATTGACCAAATCCTCCAAACCACCTCATTGTCATCAACTACCTTCTTCATCATCACATCCTTCATCAACAAAGCCTATTTTAATCCCTTCACTGGACAATAGTTAAGAATTGCATCTCCCATGAGACTAACAACAAAATCACTCTTCAGTTCATTCTGTGCAAATATGAAATCGCTGTTAAGATACTTTACAATATAGAACCATTATTAATCAGTACTATCCAATAACCCATAACTAACCTCCAAGAAACGGCTATAATTAACACAACTACAATAATTACATACTAATACTTTAGCATCAAAAGAACAACTAAATGATATCATCAACAAACCAATACATTGATGAGTGGAGAAGCTTTCATTAAACCTCCAATTTCATTTACCAAAACAAAAAATTTAGACAAACAATAGGATAAAAGAAATCGCATATTACCACGAATAATAAAGACGAGTATCACATTTATTCAGAATTGTATATGTATACATTACATACATTATAACATTTTATCTCAAATAAATAACCAATTCCCATGAAATCCATGTTGAAATTCTAACAAAATGTTTAATCGCAACTCTATTAATTCTCATCTACCAGCAACAAAATCCATACAACAATATCAAAGAAACCAAACAAACTCTCCATTATACACTCAAACAACTTCATCTAAAAACAACTTCATCTAAAAACCATACTAACCCCTAAAAAACTACAAACAACAAAAGCATGACTAGAATCAATTCCGGTTAGTACGATAAATCAAGAACCGATCAAAACCCTAACCCTAACCCTAATCAAGAACCGATCATTAATTAACCTATTCTCATATTCTCAAATTCATACTAGAATAAACTTTAGGGTTTGAAATTCCTTACTTGAGTTGATTAGGGGAGGGGGGACGGCGGTTTTTGAGAGGGAGAGAGAGATTGGGAGAAGGGGGACGGCGGGGGGCCGCGATGGAGGACGGGGGGCGGGCGAAGGGGGGCAGGTGCGGCGATGGGGGAAGTGGCGACGGCGGGGAAGGGGGAAAACGACGACGGTGGGAGAGGGGGGCGTCGATGGGGAAAGGAGAGAAATGAAAATTTTGGGGAAAGTATACGTATAGGGTTTGGGGAAATTGGGGAAAGCGGGAGAGCGCGAGAGAGCGGGAAAAATTGGGGGTTTTTTTTTGCGATCGAATGAGAAAATGGTAGAGGGTTTGGGGAAAATTTATTCCAAGACCCTATACCGGCGTTTTAACTAAAAACGCCGGTGAATGGGAGAAGATTTTTTTACCTGTATACTTTCACCGGCGTGTTTTATTAAAACGCCGGTGAATATAGCCTTCACCGGCGTTTTAATAAAAAACGCCGGTGAATATCATAATTCCCCAGCATTTTATAGAGGTCGCCGGTGTATAACCATCCTGTTTGACGCCCAATTCCTGGTCTCTTCCTACCCCGGCGTTTCTGGTAAAACGCCGGGGAATATACGCCGGTAAATCCATCGTGTGTTCCTCTTACTATCCCAACTTTTACATCTATTTTTATATCACAAATTTCAAAAACGTAACATCATACTTAAATTAAACGTCCAATATCCAAGTACATATGAAAGATTGCATCATTCCACTCTGGAGCAACCTAATGTCAAGAGGGAAAATCTCCAACAAGACATCAATGGAGGAAAACTGCAACTGGATGTCCGGAAGGTAAAATATGCAACCGAATGTCCAGAAGGAAATCTGCAACCGGATGTCATGGAGGCAAATATGCAACTTGATGTCAAGGAGGAAAGCCTGCAGTTAGACCTCAATCAGGCAAACCCGCAACAAAGAAGATTTTTTTTACTTTAATAAACCCCACTTTTATTTCTATATATATATTACTTACCACTATTCCATTTTTGTACTAGTTTATACCATTTTATAATGTTTTACAACTTAGCTTATACTACTTCAACTTTATTATATATAATACAGATATACTTATGTACACATTTAATTAATTACCTTATTACTTTTACTTGTTTTTATATCTCTCCTATCTGCATTATTTTATTTTTCATCATAGTTAGTACTGCTTACTATTAACTATTTTGATACCTTCTTATTATTATCTTTACGTATGTTAGCATTCTGGTATTTTTATATCCATTCATCATATTTTATTTTAGTGCTAACTTATCTTAGATTTGGTGGCTACTCACCTGACTAAAATTTTATTACTGATAATTTTGCTTCTACTACTATGATGCCTTGTTTTACTCCTACAATCCTTTTATAATTTTCATATCATAGTATTGTTGTTTCATCATATATTTTTACACCTATATACGTATATACTTTTGTATATTGATTTTCTAGCTATATTTGACAACTTATAGATATTTAATAAATACTAATCATTATTCTATGTATTTAATTTTAAATCGTATATATAGTAATTTACCTTACGAATTATTTTATCGTGATATAAATTTGATATGCATAATTATATCTATCGTATATTGTTTGTACATTTAGCTAAAATTTAACAGTCATATATTTACAGACTTTTGATAAAACAATATTCTCTTAAATTGATACCTTCTTCTTATCTAGTAATATATATTCTTGGTTTATGATTTTAGTCATTCATTGTTCCCGCTTTCTTTCAGTTAATTTATCTTTCCTCAAAATTTTCAAATTTCTTATTAGCTAGTGCTAACTACTTTTCAGTTATTCTGCTCTTCCAAATTATTTATCGATTTACTTTATATTTTTGATACTTTTTCCCTTATTTCATTTTACTATCTTCTTTATCATATTAATATCATTTTATTCGCAGTAAAATTTTTGTTACCTACTATTTATTTGTGCTTTTAATATATTTTCAAAATTTTCTACTGCATTATAATTTGCCCATACTATTTGAATGCTTTTACTCTTTGCACTTGCATTTCTTTCTTTCCTATTTATTTCCATACTTCTATTTTTGTTTTACTCTTTCTCATACTACTTCTTACTAGTTTTTTTTTTTACTAAACTTTTTTTAAACATCTACATATTACTATGATTTCTTTATTTCTTTCCAATTGCTTTGTTTCCCAATTTCTCTCACAATTGATGACTTAATATATATTTTCCTTTTACTACAGTATCTAATAATTTATCAAATATTATTTTGTATGAAAATTTCTTTTTATTTTTCTAATACTTTCGTGTTTCATTATTTTTCACTTTGATACTCATTGTTCGTTATTTAATTTTGATTTTTTTTTTCATATTATATATTTTTATAGTACATTTATTTTCTTAATATTTGCAGTTTTTCTATATACAATAAAAAAAATTCTTGATGTGTACATGATACAACTTTTACCCTAGTAAGTTCTGAGAACGATAATACTCTAAGGGGGGAGAGAGTAACACCCCGCAAAATTGAGTTATGACAATTTTGCTCCTCGTGTGTTGCGCACGTGTATTTTATACTGTTACGGGTAATATCTGTAGCATATTTTAATATACATATCCTACGTATTTTCTATATCGATTATTTATACGTTTTTCGTTCTCTCAAAATTTATTTTTTATCCAATTTGAGCCAACTCAAATATTAATTTTAATCTTTGTGTTACGTGTACTGCACATGCTTTCGACACTCATGTTGATTACATATATTCTTATGTGTAACATTATAAAATTTCTACGTACTTTTTATAATTTGTTCGAATTCGTTTTATAAATTGAAATTCATTTTCTCCTATTTTGGACTCAAATATATTTTATACGTGGGATGCACATATTTTCTATGTACGTGTTGATTACATTGTTGTATATACAAAATTAGTGAAATGTATTTTTCGTATATTGTATTTCGATTATTTATAAACATTTCTCCATTGCTCAAATTTATTTCGTATTTGAATATTTATTTATATGTGCGACACACATATTTGCAGTGCACGTTTTGGTTGTATTCTCTTTCAAAATAAAATTTATGAGATGTGTGTATGTTTATTTTTGTTTGTGCATAAAAACTCTAATTATAATTAAATTAAACTAGTTCTATTAAATACATATTACAATATATAACATATGCATTTAATTTAAATAAAAAATCTTAATAATTTGTGTGCACACTCATTAGATGCACGTGCACATGTTTCTCACCCATTTGAAGTGTTGGCCGGCCATTGTGTGAGAATGGAGAAAGTGGGAGAGAGTGTGGGAGAGCTGAGAGCTATTTTAGGAAGTGGAGAGCTATTTTAACCACTCATTATTATCCTATAAATAGCCCACTCTTTTGTCATGAAGAACACAGAAAGCAAAACAAAACAAAAAAAGAGAAAGAGAGAAGGAGACTTGCGGATTTTGCCAAAGGAAAGCTTGTGGTTTTCTTTTGCTAGGAGGATTTTTTTGGAGCATTTTACAAGGAGCTACTAGGAGTTCTTTTGAGGTGGGTGCTTCTTTTTCTTTCTAATTGTTTGTTAGATTTCATGTTTAGGTGAATGTGCGTGAAATGAAAATTTGTATGTGTTCTTTAATTCTAAAGTTTCATATACGATGCATGTTAGATTGTCATGTGTAATCTAGAATTGTGTGGTAGATAAAATTGAGAGATTGATGCATGTTAGATGTACTATTGATTGTCATGCATTCAAATTATAAATTTTCATTAGAGCATTTTAGTAATAATGTCATGTGTATTGAAGCATTGTAGCATACCATGATAGGATAATATATGTAGAAATGTATATGAATATAAAATAGCTAAATTGTGCCTAGAATTCATGCGAAATTATGTGTAGATTATAAGTAGATGGTGGATGTGACAATCTTTCACAATTTCTTAACATTACTAGAAATATTGATGCTAGTTTTTGTAAATATATGAATATTATTAGCCAAATTGATTAATAAGACATATGAGTATAAGAGTTCTCAAATTTCTCATTTAAATTTATTTGTGTATAACTTCATATTAATATGGGAAAAAACTCGTCTCTGAAAATTTAGAAGTATTATATATTAGAAATAACTATGAGGGATATGATAAAAAATTCAAAATATAGGAATAAAGTAAAACGATATGGAAACAAAGAGTTAGATATTAAAGATTCCAAACTATTATATAATCAATTATTGAGTTGGACTCGCTGGTTGGCACGTTGTGTTGGGTGTTTCTTGGTCTTGGGTTCGAGTCCAGAAAGGGGCTTTTATTTTTCTTCAAACTCAAATAAAGTACCAACAGTGAAAAGAAAATATATAAGAAATTCTTTATGTTAAGCCTTCACCAATGTGAGTGGCTCGTTGGTTGGGGTGTTGCGGGCAGTTGCCGCTGGTCTTTGGGTTCGATCCTGGCTGTACACGGTTTATTTCTATAATTTAAGGGGGGTTTCATGTTTTAAAAATTGGAAAAAGTGTAGAAATAATTTAAAATATTACTAACATTGTTAACAATTCCCCATCATTTTTAGATGTATTTTGGAGATTTAAAATGACATTAGATAGTGTATTAAATGAATTTTAGTTTCGAGTTCAAGTTCAAAAGGGGGATTGTTCATGATTAAAAAGATTTAAAAATTAGGAGTAGAATACAAATTTAGAACTCATCTTTGTAGTTATACATGGGCATTAATCTATCGAATGGGGTAAATGGTTGAGATGTTTTATAATAAAATAAAAGCATAATTACGAGATTGAAATATGAATTTATATTTGATTTAATTTTAAGAACTTTACGGCGTATTGAGAAATAGGTTGAAAGTTTAGAAATGCATGCAAATGTTCTATCAACCTAAAAGATATTCAATGTTGTTAAGGTGAAGAGTTTAGATTGTTGACAGAGTATTTGTCTACAAGAATTTAATCAATCAAACTATTGTGAAATGTTGCTATAAGAAATGGTTATTTAGATGATAAACATAAGGAAAATGAAATAAGAAGAAATGATGAATAATGAATGAAATGTTTATGAATGAGGTTAGAGATAACCTTTGTGATCTCGGTTTGAGGGGTTGGAATCTAGAGGCTGAGCGAGACCCGTAGAAACCGGCAAGTTATGATAAATAGAATATGAGAAGTAGCTAGTGTGGGCTTGTAGCACCCCGTAATTTCAAAACATATAATAATATATATATGTGTGTGTATTAAATGGATTGATGGTATGATGGTAATTATATGTGAAAATGAATAGTGAGTAATCATGGAGGGGGGCCCACGTTTGTTGAAACAGCAATAGCCTTTACTGTTTGCAAATGTTGGTGATGTCATTAGGGTGACATGGCACGGGGGCCCACGGGGCTATGCACGGGAGAGAAAAGGGGAGTTTGAGTGTGGGATTTGTCCCATATCGAAAATCAAACTAGAATATAATATTAATAAATAACATTGCCTATGATCAAGAGTCACCAATTCGGTTAACCACCTTTTGAGAGGCAGCCGTGGTGAGCAGTTGTACTACATAGTATCTAATTTGTCTTCTAAATTATATAAATTGTCCGAGCCCGGGGCAGGGATGTTACAGGGCTAATATATCTCCATGTGTTGATTTAAGTCCGGTAGGGTAAGCTAACTGTAGGTTGTGATGAATATAATTAAACATAAGGACACACACTAAGGAGAGATGTGATGAAGTGTGGGCAAACATGAGTATGAGGGCCTTATATTATTCACGATGGGAGATTATCTCTAGAATTATCTGGGTGTGAGGTACGATGTACAAAATCGCTCGCGGTGTGGGATTTATCTTTAGAATTATCGGGATCGAGGCGACGCTCGTGTGATATTTGTGTGATGAGGTACCATATGACTCGCGGTGTGCGTTTCGTCTCCAGAATTATCGGGGTGTAAGGCGTGACGTCCGAAAATCACTCACGGTGGGAGAACGACTCTAAAATATTTTCGTGGTCATGGCTCGCGGTAGGAGTTTCATCTCCAGAATTATCGGGGTTACGACTCACAATGGACGAGTGATTCTCAAAAATTATTGAGGCGGTACTAGATACTCACAGGATATCTAAACCTTATATTAGTCATCATAGTAGGATTTCATAACGCAAGATTGAACCCTACAATGAGGAGTACGATAAGGGCTTGCCCTCGGACCTATGTAGTATGGGATACATAGAATCTGAACAAGTGTGCATTAGTCATCGTAATGTGAATATCTTCATTAGACATTAGGTCATATCATACACTAACATGTTTAGGATAGTCACTTTTCACACTTTGTTGTGCATTCAAGTTTGTGTTTCCTAAGAAAAAAGAATCGTTGTATTATAGCATTGCGTCAGTTGTATGCAACTGACGTGCCCACAGTTTTCAAGTGCAGGACTTGGATTAACGAAAGATGTAAAGATGAGTTGATACTGATGATTATTACCAGATTAAAGTTATTGAATGTTGAAGTTGTACATTTTATGTAACTTCCGCTGTGATTTGTAAAAAACAATTTATATTGAAAAGTTTTAAATTCCTTGCATTTTTGTACGAAATGAAGTAAAAGATCTTGTATTTGCTACGAATTACCTGTGTCTGGAATTCGGGGCGTTACAAGTGGAATGGGACATGCGAGATTGGAGTATTTATTCAGGTGTTTCTTTTCATTGTACTTCGAGGATGGAGGTGTTTGAGGACTACGGAGAGTGTTCTTTTAGAGATGTGATCGTGGGTAATGGTCAGTGGTGCCCTGTGATTGAAACTGGAACTGTTCACATGAAAGCCGGTGATAGGAAAGAGATTGTCTTGTGGGAGATGAGATATGTCTCAAACTTGTGAGAAAATATTATCTCAACGGGAAGGCTAGACAAAGAGGGTCTATCGACTACATTTGGTAATGGAGAGTGAGGTATAACTGCATGTTTAGAAATGTTAGCGAGAGAGAAGCGTCAGTGATCATTGTATTTGCTAAGAGATGAGGTGTGTCCTTCTACAGAAGTTAACTCTCAGCCGAAATTGAGATGTATGCTATGTGGGGGTACGACCAAGATTTAAGAGTTGTAGGGCGGATGCAGAGGTTGCAGATTTAGTGGGAGTTGATGTCCATGGTGAGAAGGATCCTAAAAGAGAGCAAGATGTTGCTGCGGTGAAGGTTCTTTTTGATATGGCGAAAACTTCAAGTCACTCTTGTGATGCTGAAAGCATTGGTATTAATATGTAGGGTGGCATCGATGAGTATGGCTGAGTTGGTTATCATGGGGTTGTAAGTGGTGTTTTGCAGTCTACGGATATTGTGGATGTGTCGTCCACGGAGGTTTCGATCGGAGAGGATATCTTGGCCTTGAGAGATTTTGAACCATGTACAGAGTTAGCGGAGAATTTGCGAATTGGGGAGTCGTATGATACAAAATCCAACACGATGGAAAGGGAGAAGTGTTCTCTGTTATTCGTGCCCTATGCGGTAGATGGTGGAGTACGTTATTCATGAGGCTATGAAGGGTGTTTGTACCCTCCACGTGGTGGAGGGGCGGGGGCATGAGTGAGGGTTACTCAGTCTTGTACGATGACTATGAGACTGGCAAAGATAATGCAATAAGAAATACAAGTGTTTGGGAGATTGTATATTTAGTCCAAGTGGAAGATTGTTAGGATTCATGGACTCAAACTCACAAAGTACAAAATTTGAGGTAAGAAATAGAAGACATGAAGCACCAGAACAGTAACTGCAGGCAATCGATTTTTGGGTGGACACTTGACCGTGTGGATTGTGGCAGTCAACCATCCATCGTGTAGTCGACCGCGCTTGGCTATTTGGTTTGGCAAGGCTTCATTGCAGTCGACTGCCATCTATTGCAGTCGACCGCATTGAGCAGATGGCTATTATTTGGGTTGCGGGTTTAAATCCAATTATGCTATATTTATGTTTATCTTTTAGGGTTTACATGAGGGCTATACAGATAGATCTAAATCATAGGGTGAGAAACAACTTCAGGAAGGATCTTGTACCGAATGCTACTAAAGGTGAGAAAGAGATTAAAGGGAAAGATTTATTTGTATCATGTATATTTCTAGAATAAGAAGTATTGGTTATCTCTGTGTATCATTGTGTTCTTTTGTTTGTGAGATCTTGCATTTTTTGTGGAATCTTACTATTGGTACATCTAGATCTTGTGGGCTTTCTTGACCACTACTGTAACCCCTGTTTTCATTTTTTTTGTATTTTTCTTTTCTTGGTATTTTTATTTATTTATTTTTCTGAACCCCTGTAATTTGGAGTATTTAATCAAATTTATTTTCTTGCTGTTAACTCAATTTTTCCATCTCCTAATTTATTTAATCTAATTTCCTGAAAAATTTTGTTGTTCGTTCCATTAAAAAAAATTGCTGGTTAATGTCCCCAAATTGATCTAAGTTTTAAATCCATATTTTCTATTGGTTATTTTAGTCTCCTATTAGATCTAAAACCCAAACCCATGTTTTTCCCTTATTGGATACTACCCATTAACCCAATATCTCTATATCCCTATAAATACCCCCATTAACCCTAAAACTTTTATTAACCCTAAACTATATAATCTCTCTCTCTCCAACCCGCCGCTCACCTTCCTGTCCTCCCTCGTCCTCCGACCACCCTCGTCCATCCTCGTCTTCACCTCCGCCAATCGTAGTGCCTCCACTCCTCGCCATCCCATCCTCTGTCATCTCCTGCCGTTTTCATCCCTCACCCTTGCCGAACCCATCAATCCACTACCTCGTAGAAGCCCTACCCTGAGCATTGCCCTCAACCGTAACCACCTTCCACTGCCCATGCCATCGCTCGTCGACCCCCTCCTCCTCTTCCTCTGTTTACCTCCAAAACAGAGGATGCAGACGAAGCCCCATTCCTGTCAACTGCTCTTCTCTCATGCACCACCTCGCTATCCATAGTCGACCGTTGCCGCCCTAGAACTATGCCAGCCTGTCCCCGAGCACCGCCAGTATCACCGCTAGTCAAGCCAAGCCCTGCTGCCATCGCTGGTTGCTATTGGCCAAAACTGCCATTTGCTATTTTGGCTGCTGTGTGATTGGATGATTCGGTGTTTTATGTTGTGGGGATTTTTGCTGTTTGCTATTTTGTTTGGGTGGACTGTTGTGTGCCCTTTTTGTTGTTTGTTGTGGATTCTTGCACGTGTGTGCACGTGTTTATGAGTGTGTGATTGTACATGTCTTGCACGTGTCCGTCGGGCTTCTCATCCCGTTAATCCCTTCATATTCGAACTAACCATCTAAAAGGCAAGTCTCTCTTGAATTAGTTTATTTTTCTTGTTCAAGAACTCTTTTGATCTCTACATGTACATCATGTTCGTCTATCACATTGTTATACTATCCATCTTCCGTTGAGTATATTGAGAGTTTACATGAGCTAACCCAAGATATTCTCGAATTCATGCCAATATCTTCGACTCAAACCCTAGTCACCATTGCACATTGCATATGCATGTTATACATGAAAACAAGTAGATCCATGTTATAGGATTGTTTGATTACTAGAATGTTGCCGATTGAATATTATTTCCATGAATTAATTTCCTTGATTGTAAACTACATCATTAATCTTAGAATTGCATGTTAATCACCAAATAAAACTTTTTTTAATTAATTATCATGAATTTACATGCTTGTGTGATGAAACTATTGTCTATTTATGTTAAATTATTTTCTAGTCTGCTATCTATTTCTTTTTGTATCAGCCTTTCGAACCTGCTACTGTAATAACTTGAATGAAATTTGTAAACATAAATTGTAGCTCCATGTGTCTATTTTCCATAACATTCGACATAATTGAATTCCGATATATAATCTGCTAGATATCTGACTTATAGTACTGCTAGGTCTGGATTTCCAGATTCATAATTATATGTGTATAACCCTGATTTATTAATAAACAGAACATGATAACAGTAAAATTAAAATGTGAAATTAATTTGGCTGAAACTAGACATGCTTAAGAATCACCTTGAATTTTTGCAGAATTATTTGATGAGTATTCAGACCCGATACATATATGTGAACACAATCTATAACATACCGCCTGAACACAAAATCTGTAAAGAACAAGAATTTGAACCTAGTTTCTGTGATTTTTATATATTGTGTGTATATTCGCTGGAACGTCAGAGAGTCTAGTTTCTAGAAATTATGACGATCCAGATTTGCTTTTCTGTAGCAGCGGGAATATCTATTTTTTGTATAGTAACGTCCTCCTGTCAAGATTGTATGAATTGTGTTGATTTAATAGAAATGTTTCTTGCTTTGTCTGTAATGAGTGGAATTAGTCACACCTAGCATTCCACAACCTTGACATCGTCTTGTATGCTCACATAGGATGAAATAAAATATTAACAAGCCGGGGTATTAAAGGATGACTTGGTAGTGAACAATCGGAAACTGTACTCGGTAGGGCCCTTCTTGCCTGCATAGATTATTTACATGGAAGGTGGGGAAATGCTTGTCATTGTGTTATCACGTTATCATGATATCTTGTCATCTTGTTACCGAGTACACGATCTATTGAGTTCACCATCAGTCTAAAACATTCACTTTTTGCATGCACCGAACCTGTGGAATGGGACGCAGTACTACGTGCATTAAATAGATTAATAAAATAAATAATAACCCTCATTCAACATTTCATGTTTGATCCCGTATACTGTCATCATTATTGATATTGAATTGAAATAATTAATTATTGCATGATTAAACATAGACCATTGGCATTATTGTCAATCTTTGCTTTCGATCTTGACTTTCATCCATTCCTTCATTTTTGATATACCATGCCTTTTTGTTCTCTGTTTCCTACTACTTACTGTCCATAACTTGCTCTAAGGACATTATTTTCTCTCTTTTTAGATCACGAGTTTACAGGTACCGAAGGAGTAATACCAGAAGGAATTGGTAAGCAATAATTTTTGAAGATGGAGTTCAAGAATAGATTGCTTGAATTATTTTATGCTATTTTCCCCTTTGAACATTGTTATTGATATTGTACCTTGTTTTGGGCTTTGTAGACCCGAAGTTTGTTTTATCCCAAATGTTGGATGTTATGTTTTGGATTATTTCATTGATTATTGAAGTTGTTCTTTGTTTATGTGATTATATTCTCTTGCGTGGTTTTGATTATTATTCATATTGTTGAGTTAGACTGGTACAGCTTATGGATGGTATTTACATCATTCGCTGGGCATTCATTACGTGCTCGTACTTTCGTATTTTGGGAAGCGGGGCATGACAACTACAAAAACCACTTGGGTCGACAATAACTAGTTCAAGTCTCGTCTTGCTTTTCCTTCTCCTTTTCACCTTTCAAATAGTCTCCATCAATTGGTTAAAGCAAGTTCACCTGTTGGGTCACTGGGGCTCTAGGGCACTAGATCAATTATTATTCATTCACTTTTTGATAGTTGTTTCCACCCGTTGGGTCAAGGTCTTGGTCAAAACTTTATTTCTGTATTATTTAATATTTCTAGTGACTTATTTATTGTAAATGTGAATGGTAGATAATAAATAAACATTTATGATAAATATTTTGTGTTTGAAATTGGGAGAAAAAACACACATACATTATTTCTGTTAACAAATTGTCAACCACCGACACTTTTATTGTTGGACACCAACCACCTACAATTTTTTTTAAAAAATAATTAACTACCGAAAATTTACATGAATGAGATCACTCGAACACTATTCAACCGGATGGTTCTTATCAATGTAATCTTATCTAAGAATTTTGATAAGAATACCAAGCCTGTGGTTGGGCCACGTGTCTTTATCACCTTATCATGTTTGTATGAAAATGCTAATAAATAAGCTTCATTGCTCCAGAAAATTATCTCAACAAATCTTCATCTTTCTCATCCCCTACTCACTAGTCATTACACACTTGTTCTCCTTCAAGCCTTCAATGAAGAGGTTGTTGAATAAGATTCGAAAGTCTCGTAATCAAGAGGATGATATGATGATGGCTAATAATTTAAGTAAGCTCGGAGTCTTCACTAATTATTATCAGCAAACCAACCCAAGACACGAGGTTCACACCCGAGGAGTGCACCAAACGCAGAGAGATTTCGGGAAGAATGTGGTAAGGGCTTGATGCAGGATTATTTTATCCATGGTTCTGTGTTCAATGATTTCTAATTTCGGACGCGCTACAGGATGAGTTATGTTGTCTTCGACTGCATATTTGTGGACCTTAGCCAGGACGACCGATACTTTGTTCAAAAAAGAGATACTGCCAAGAAAGTATGATTACTTCCCCAACAGAAGATTACTTCTTCCTTGCGAATGCTTGCACATTTTCCATAAGCGTATGCTTGCGATTAGTATTATCGACTGGCAAAATCTACCTTAGTCGAGTCCCTACAACACTTTACAAGAAGAATTGTTGCTCTTTCCTCAAGTGAATACCTCCGTGCTCCTAATGGCATTGACCTTATAAGGCTTCTCAAAAAGGCTAATAAGAGAGGTTTTTCAGGGATGATTGGAAGCTTCAACTGTATGCATTGGCAGTGAAAGAACTGCCTAGTAGGTTGGCTGGTGAATGTAGTGGTCAGAAACATTTCCCCACTATCATCCTTGAAGCGGTAGCCTCTTACGACGCGTGGATCTAGCACGCCTTCTTTGGAATGCCTAGGGCGTCAAATGATCTCAACGTCCTTGCACAGTCATCGTTGTTTGACAACCTTACTGGAGGTCGCACACCTGAAGTTTTGTTCCAAGTGAATAGAATTGATCACTTTTTTAGGCTACCATCTTGTAGATGGTATATACCCAAGGCAGACGATTTTCGTGAAATCAGTTCCAATGTCTACATGCCCCAAAAGCTATCTATTTTTCCAAGTTTCAGAGATGCATAGGAAGGATATGGACAGAGGTTTTGGTATTCTACAGTCACGATATGGCATTGTTAGAGGATCAGCTCATGGATGAGATAAAGAGAACCTTCGATACATCATGTTGACTTGCATTATACTACAAAACATGATAGTTTAGGATGAATGACCTGAGGATAATGATGAAGATTTAGAGTTCGATGAAGAAGAAGAGGACAACATTAAGCCCAGGAAAGCTTCTATTTGAGAGCGTCCAAAAATGATAATTTTGAATTTGTTGGTAGAGATTGGCACAACCTTGAAAGATTCATGGATCGATGTCATCATATTAGATTCGAGTACACTGACTCAAGCCTTCAGGAAGATCATATAGAGCATGTGTGGGATGTGAAAGGTAACATGCCTCTATAGGGTTATTGGAGATTTCAATAGCCAAGTGTGTGGCCAAGCTTCAATTTGTTTGTGTGTTTTTATTTTTCTTCGTGTACTTTATTTCCTCTTCATTAGTTTTCAATGTCTAGAAATAAGTTTGTGTGCAATTATTAATCAAAGTTATATTACTTAATGAGCATTCTTAAACTATGTTAAATTAAATTTATGGATTTTTCCCATATGGGTCACTAACAAAAGTAGAAATTCCATATACCTCACTCACAAATTGATATTCCCATATAACTCATTCACAATATTGGCCAATACCAAAAAAGTACTTTTTTTTGCTACTGTCACTCTACTTATGTTAAATCTTACCCTGAGTTTAAAATGATTATTCTGCCCTCATCTTAGGGTTAGGGTTAGGGTTAGGCTAGGGTTAGGGTTAGGGCTAGAGTTAGGCTCCCTTAGATTTTAAAAGGGGAGAAACATAGTTATTTTCAAACTCAGGGTAAGATTTAATGCGGCTAGAGTGACAATAATTCAAACCCCAAACCCTAACCCTGAATTTTAAAAGGAGGGCAAAATAGTTATTTTCAAACTCAGGGTAAATTTTAATACAAGTAAAGTGACAATAGCAAGAAAAATATTTTTGTATTGGCCAATATTGTGAGTGAGTTATGTGGAAATATCAATTTATAAGTGATGCATGTGGAATTTCCACATTTGTCAGTGACCCATTTGGAAATAACCCTAAACTGAATTAACTTAAATTCAACTGCATCTCATTTGATGACATTTATATTACATAAATAACAAGTCATGCATAGAAATGACAACAACATATTTAAAAAAGAAACCTCAACCAAATAACAATTATTTGAATATAATCAAACCCCTAAAAATATATATATTCTTAATGCCATACACCAATTTGTGTGTGATAGGTTCAGGATGGTAGACTCATCAGTAGATAAACCATTGGTGTTAGGATCTGTGTTGTCTCCGCTGGTGAAAGGTGTTTGTAGGTATGATCCAGGTCGGCCCTGAGTTTACGGGCCAGAGGTGAACTCCCGAAATGGGGCCCCCACACAAAATTTGTTTTAAAAAAGAATTTTGGTATTAAAATAATTTTGAAGTTTTTTTGCTACAATTCTTAAAAACCGATATATGTGAAATAATAAATGGATTTGTAGGGATTTGAAAAAAAAATCTCCATACAAACACAAGACCAACTAAAACAAGCCGGCCCAAGTACTAATTTTTAAAAAAAGGACCAAACAATTAAATTTGAGGCCCAAAAAAATATTACGCGCAAAATACGTATATATAAATACAAGGAAAATTTTTGGTGCCCCTAAAAATGCGCAAAATTTGGGGCCCGAGGCGGCCGCTTCCCCGGCCTCCACTAGAAAGCCAGCCTTGGGTATGATTTTCCGGTAAATGGTGGCATTGGATATTCACCTCCGGTGAATGTAGGGGCGGATCTGAGCCCAAGCAACACAAGAAACTGCTTTGGGCCCCCAATTTTATAGGGCCCCATATTACATTAAGTTACTACATATGTATATAAATTTTGTTCATTAATTTTGGTAACAAATCAGAGTGGTGCAGCAGAAGCATGGTGGGCCCAGAACCCATAGGTCCCAGGATTGAAACCTAGCTCTGATAATTGTTTTTTTTAATTTCATTTCATTAAAGTTTAGGGATGAGTTTGGGATTTTCAATCTATGGATCTTGAGTTTTATTGGGCTTTTAAGAAGGAATTTACTTTAATATTTATCAACTACACTTGGGCTTTTGAAGGGTAAAGTCCAAAACTTTTTTTATTAAATCACTTTCTTTTTCTGACATTCATATCCTAGTGTTTGTATAAAAAATAATAAATATAACTTAGTATATCCAAGTCATATCATTATTTATTGATGCAATTATATTCAACAATAAATTTAGGATTCAAGTTAATTTATAAGTGAATGTAGTATTGATGATTTTAAGAAACAATGTAGCTTAACCACTATATGCTTATTCCATTTGCTTTAAATTATCTTGTAAAACCTAGCATTCGATTTGATACCTTATATTTACACAGAATAAATCGTCTGTTACAACTCTTTCCATAAGCAAATTGTTTTAATTCTAGGGTTTTTACTTTCTATTACATCAATCAAACAATGTATGGTCATTCAGGTTGCAATGACGATATTTTGTTGTGTATTTTATTTTGTAGGTTAATTTTGGATGCAAAAAAGCAGCTTGCTTTAAAAAACATGGATTATGTATGTGATATAAAGATTTAAATATAGCAAGACTTTGAAAATAGTTGAGATGACATATTTCGTTTTTGTTGTTAGAGTTTGTCCAAGTTTCTTTTTGCCACTAGGCATTTCATGTAAAATGCGTAGGTTATAAATTAAATTTTTTTAGAAGCATATATATAAATTTATTTTCATTTAAATAGTGATATGGCTAAAAATGGGGTTAAATCAGAACCGTCCAAATCGGGCACGAATCTTGAAGCCCAGGGGTAAAACGGTAGTTTCACCCACTAATGGGTCTGAAGCGGGTACGGGTTCTCCTCCTCGAAGACCCACTAACCCGCGAATGGATCCACCTCAACTGGGTGCGGGTTTCAACCCGCAGCAAACCCGGTCCGGAAAGGATAGAATTAGGGTTTCTGATTAAATCCTAAACAACGGCCCTGATTCATAACTATCCTTTCACTGGGGATTAGGGATTACATTTCTTATCTGATTACGGGGATTATATTCCTTATCAGATCACGGGGATTACATTCCTAATCTGATCCCAGCGGCGCCTATAAATACCCCCCATCCATCTCCATTAAGAGGTAATCAATCTTTTGCCAGTTTTACGCTCTTTCATAATCACTTCTGATTACTGACTTGAGCGTCGGAGGGTGCATCGCCAGGAACAACCCCGGTGTCTCGCACTTTTTGCAGGTGAACGGCGGGAGCAATGGTCAAACTCCGGCGAAACAGGTAACAGGTTTGTTATTCAAAGTTTCCCAAGAATCCACAAATACTATCTGTTTGCCCCCACACCAGATTCAGCGGCAACAGATTGCCGTCTGTGGGAACCAACGAATAGCAGCCTTCCCTCTTCCCGTTGGTCAGATCTTATCCAGCCATGCTTCCTAGGAAAGCCAGATCCAGAGGGTCCAACCGAGGACCCAACCCCGATCAGCAACAGGAAGTCCCCCTCAACCCGCTCAACAGCAGGGGCAACTTCCGCCTCAAGCCGAGGACCCTCTCCAACAGGACCTACCTCCTCCTCAGAATCAACAACCTCCTAAGGGTCCGAACCCGCAGAAACAACCTCTTCATCCGGACCACGTCTCCATCCACAATGCCTCTTCGGATTCTATGGCCTCCCACAATCCCCGAGCTTCCGACCTTCGCAACACCGTCCTCAATCGGCAGAAGGATGAGGATCTTCGCCGCCGTCTGGATGAAAAGCGGGCCCGAGAGGGAGCCTCCTGCCAGCAACGTCTGGATGAGCGATCTCCTCACCGCCGAGACTACAGAAGGTCCCCTATCCGAAGGGGGCGGAGAGAGTCCCCCGAGCATCACAGGAGAAGACCCCATTCCCCTGCCGGTCGGCAACATCCTAGGAATGATGAGGCACCCATCACCCGTGTCGTGTTCCAGCAGTTCCAAGCAATTGTCTTACAAGCTCTCAATCTCTGTCCCAACACCAATGCTCCAAGGATTCCCTCTCCTCCTCCGGTCCAAAGTCCTCGCCGACGGTCCCTAACTCCTCCCCCAGCTCCAAGCAACCCCCGGCACATGCCAAGTCCTCGCAGCTCCAGGAGCTACCGTCGTCGTAGCCCCCGCTCTCCCTCGTACGAAGACGAGTCTAGAGGCTCAGCTGATTACCGTCGAAGGGATGACGTTGTCTACCGCCGTCTCCACGAAATGGAGAGGCGCTTGGGTCAGTTAGACCGAGAACAAGAGCTTAGAGGAAAGACCCTTCGTCCTAGTAGACCTCCTTTTTCCCGAACCATAATGGATGCACCTGTACCAATCGGCTTTAAGCCTCCTCAATTCGAGACCTATTCCGGGGAGACTGACCCCATCGATCACATCAAAAGCTTCAAGACCCTCATGCTCATCCATCAAGCTTCTGATGCTCTGCTCTGCAAAACCTTTCCCGCAACTCTCAAGGGCCCAGCTCGAGAATGGTACTCTCGCCTTGCCCCTTCCTCAATATTCTCCTTCGAGCAATTTGAGACCCTCTTCGTCACCCACTTCGTGAGTAGCCGCAGAACTGAGAAGACCAGCATCTCTCTACTCTACCTCCACCAGAAGAAGGGTGAGAAGCTGAGAGACTATGTGAAAAGGTTCACAGCTGAAGCCAGGTCCATAGCATCCCTCGACCAGTCGGTCGCTGCAGCAGCATTTCAATCCAATGTCCTCAACTCCAGCCTCCGCTCCTCCCTCACCAAGAAGCCCCCACAGAACTTCTCTGACCTCCTCCTCCGGAGCGAAAAGTATATTCGGGCCGAAGAAGCTGAGCACCGCCCCAACTTGGAGGGGTCTTCCTCCGGGTCTAAGAGAAAGGGAACAGAAGAGGAAGGAGCCAAGAAGCTCCAGAAGGATAATGGCGGCCAGCGCCGACCCCCCCCCCCCCAGATTTGAAAAAATTACTCCCCTTAATGCCAACGTCTCCACCATTCTAATGGAAGTTGAGAAGGAGGGGGTCATACCTCCTGCTCCGAGGATGAACACCCCAGCCAAGAAAAGGGATAAAGAGAAGTTGTGCTGTTACCACCGGGACCATGGCCACGACACCAATGATTTTCGGGCCTTAAAGAATGAGATAGAAGCTCTCATCCAGAGGGGGCAGCTGACCAGGTTCGTGAGAAAAGACCGAGCCGACCTTGCTCCCCCGCCTCGGGGGGCTAATAAGCTGAACGCGATGAAACGCCCGACTTCGAAAAGGAGCGTGTCCTACACCTCATTCATGAGGGCCCAATGGGGAGCTCCTCAAACTCCTCTCGAAAGGCGTTCATTAGGGAAGTCAATTCGGTTCGCACCACCCCTCCTCCTAAAGGCCTCGGAGTGCCCGTCCCATTCTCAGACGAAGATCTTGAAGGTGTCCGCACCCCCTATTGTGACGCACTCGTCATCAATCTCCATATGGCGAACTTCAAAGTGGAGAGGATCCTAGTGGAAAATGGCAGCTCCGTTAACATCCTCTTCCTCGCCGCTTTCAAAGGCCTCAAACTCTCCCGAGACAGACTTAAGCCCGCCGGCTACACGCTCCATGGGTTCACGAGAGTGCCAGTGACTATTGAAGGGGTGATCACCCTCGACGTAACCGCTGGAAAAACTCCTACTACCCGAACGGAGTCGATGGACTTTATGGTCGTGGATGTCCCTGCAGCTTACAACGTCATTTTGGGTCTCCCCGGTTTAGCAGCTCTCGAAGCCGTCCCTTCCGCCTATCACCTCAAGATGAAGTTTCCCACCCGAGCAGGAGTAGGGGAGGTAAAAGGCAATCAGGAAACGGCCCGCAAGTGCTACATGACCTCTACCCTCGGACCAGTCCTCTCCCTCGAAACTCTGGAAATCCCCCAAGATGTTGCCAAACCAACGTCCGAGCCGGTGGATGAGTTGGAGGAAGTGCTCTTCTCTGAGCAGGATCCAACCCGAAAGTTCTTTGTTAGCAAGACCCTCCCATCCGCCCTATGCACCGACATAGTCCGGTGCATTCGAAGGAACCAAGACCTCTTCGCTTGGTCAGCTGCAGACATGCCCGAAATTTCCGAAGAGCTCTTGGTCCACCACCTCAGTGTTGCTCCGGGGTCCAAACCGGTCCAACAGAAGAAGCGCAAGTTCGCCCCCGAGCGCCAGCTAGATATAAAAGAGGAGGTGGACAATCTCTTGAAGGCCCGGTTCATACAAGAGGTAAACTATCCCGAATGGCTGTCGAATGTAGTAATGGTGAAGAAGTCCAATGGGACCTGGAGGATTTGTATCGATTTTACCGATCTCAACAAAGCTTGCCCCAAGGACCCCTTCCCTCTTCCGAGTATTGACACCCTGATTGACGCCACTTCGGGTCATGAACTCCTCAGCTTCATGGACGCCTTCTCAGGCTACAACCAGATCCGGATGTTCCCCCCAGATATCCCGAAGACCTCATTCGTGACCGACCAGGGCCTCTACTGCTACAGGGTTATGCCCTTCAGTTTGAAGAATGCAGGCGCCACATATCAACGCCTCGTCAACAAGGTTTTCCAAGCTCAAATCGGCCGGAATATGGAGGTGTATGTTGACGACATGCTTGTAAAAAGCATCAGATGAGCCGATCATGTGACTGACCTCCAGGAGGCGTTCAATATTCTGAGAAAGCACAACATAAGACTCAATCCGAACAAGTGTGCGTTCGGAGTCTCGTCAGGAAAGTCCCTCAGCTTCATGGTCATCCAACGAGGAATTGAAGCTAACCCTGAGAAAATTAAGGCCATATTAGACATGGCCCCTCCCAAGAATGTTAAGGAAGTTCAGAGGCTAACAGGCCGCCTAGCCGCCATAGGGCGTTTCCTCTCGAAGTCCGGGGAGAAATGCCTCCCCTTCTTCAAGGCCCTCAGGGGGGCTAAAGGTTTCGAATGGGGTCAGCAGCAACAGGAGTCGTTCGACCAGCTCAAGGCTTACCTTGTCAACCCTCCTCTCTTCAGCAAACCCATTCCTGGCGAACCCCTCTACCTCTACCTGGCAGCCTCCGAGCAGACCCTCAGCGCCATTTTAGTAAGGGAAGAAGACCGGGCTCAAAAGCCCATCTACTATTTGAGCAAAGTACTTCGGGATGCCGAGCTCCGCTACCCGATGATAGAAAAGATGGCTTACGCCCTGGTGATGGCCGCGAGAAAGCTTCGCCCATATTTTCAGTCCCATTCGGTGGTCGTTCTTACCGACCAACCGCTGAAGCAAGTGCTCCACAAGCAAGAGACCTCCGGTCACCTTATGAAGTGGTCTATCGAGCTGAGCCAGCATGATATAACGTATCAGCCTCGGACCGCGATCAAGGCTCAAGCCTTAGCAGAATTTTTCGTTGAAAGCACTATCCCCGAGTTTAGCCAAGCAATGAAGGGACCACCTGTCTGGTCGGTCTATGTGGATGGATCCTCCTGTAACGAGGGAAGCGGAACCGGGGTCATTCTGGCAGGCCCAGATGATTTCATCCTCCAATACTTCCTCCGTATCAACTTCAAGGCCTCTAACACTCATAGCCGGCCTTGAAATGGCTCGCAATGCAGGGGCGCAACGCCTCCGGATCTGTAGCGACTCTCAGCTGGTCATAAATCAGGTCCTCAGCGAGTATGAAGCGTGTGATGACCGGATGGTTAAGTACTTAGCCAAGGTCAGGAGCCTCATGGAACTATTCGAAGAAGCCCTCATCCAACGAATCCCCCGAGAAGAAAATGCCCAGGCCGATGCCCTCTCCAAGCTACCCTCTTCCTCCCTCCAATGTCTCGAGCAGACCGTCTTGATAGAGGTCCTCCTGAAGCCAAATATAGAGGATGAAACTTCCGACTCTATGGAGTCGCTGCCTGTCCTGCTTCAAGATGATTGGATGAAACCCCTCGTCGAATTCTTAAGAGACGGGATCCTCCCCGAAGATCCTAAGGAAGCTCGAAGAGTGAGAACCCGAGCAGAGCGATACACACTGATCGAAGGCATCCTATATAAATGCTCCTTCACACAAGTAGACGGCAGGCCTTATTTGAGATGCCTCTCCCCCGAACAGGCCGACTACGCACTGCAAGAACTTCACGAGGGCATCGGCGGGGCACATTCAGGGTCCAGATCCTTAGCCCGCAAAGTGTTGAATTATGGATATTTCTGGCCCACTCTTCTACAAGACGCCGAACGACACGTTCGGCAATGCAGCTCATGTCAGAAGTACTCCAACATCCGTCGCCTCCCACAAGCTCCACTCACTTCCCTATCAAGTCCAATCCCTTTTGCAATGTGGGGGATGGATTTACTAGGGCCATTTCCACCAGCTCCCGGCCAGTTCAAATTCTTAGTCGTGGCAATCGACTACTTCTCAAAATGGATAGAGGCCGAGCACTTGGCCACGATCACCGAGAACAAGGTAGTTCAGTTCTTTTGGAAGAACGTAATCTGCCGATTCGGCGTCCCTCGGGTCGTCATTACAGGCAACGGAACACAGTTTACCGGGGCAGCCTTCCGAGCTCTATGTGAAGACCTCGCCATCCAACACCGATTCTCCTCCGTTTCCCATCCACGGTCAAATGGCCAAGTCGAGAATGCTAACCGACAGATCCTCTCCGGTATTAAGAAGAGGTTGGATAAATGCTCCAAAGGCTTATGGGTCGATCAGCTCCCTAACGTGCTGTGGAACTACCGCACAACAAAACGGACCCCTACAGGAGAGTCTCCGTTCAATCTCACCTATGGGTCCGAGGCTATGATCCCCCTAGAAGTTGGTATACCCTCTCCTCGTCTAATGGCTTATGAAGAAGAATAAAATGCCAGAGAGCTCCGAGCAAATCTAGACCTAATCGATGAGATTTGAGAAAGAGCTGCCATTCGTCAACAAAGCTACCGAAGAAGGATCGAGTTGGCATACAATAAGAGAGTCCGTCCTACCGACCTCAAAGAAAGGGACTTGGTCCTCAGAAAGTTAGCCATCTCTTTTCCTGGTCAAAAGAGTAAACTGGCTCCAAATTGGGAGGGACCTTACAAGATCGCCAAAGTAGTTCGGCCCGGGACATACAGACTAGAAGACCTCGAAGGCAGAGAGATCCCCAGGACCTGGAATACCGACCATCTTCTAAAATACCAAGAGAGAGCATCAACTCCTCTCTAAGTATTCAGGGATGTCGAACCATTCCTCTCCTATTACTTGTATTTTTTCTTTTATTTTTCCTCTCTTGTAATAACGGCTCGCAACTTTAGAAGCAGCCGACCATTAGTCATAAATAAAGAAAGATTTTTCATATTTTACTTGTAAAAATTATTTACATCTCTCTGCTTTTACTCTTCACACTAACGACGGTTCGGAGTCCAACACTTGGCTCGATTCTACTTCGCAAGTTCGCTCTTAAGCGAGCTAGAAGTAGTTCGCCATTCGGAATTGCTCCCACAACCGTTGAACAACTCTAACGATGGTTCGGAGTCCAACACTTGGCTCGATTCTACTTCGCAAGTTCGCTCTTAAGCGAGCTAGATGTAGGTCGCCATTCGGAATTGCTCCCACAACCGTTGAACAACTCTAACGAGGGTTCGGAGTCCAACACTTGGCTCGATTCTACATCGCAAGTTCGCCCTTAAGCGAGCTAGAAGTAGGTCGCCATTCGGAATTGCTCCCACAACCGTTGAACAACTCTAACGATGGTTCGGAGTCCAACACTTGGCTCGATTCTACTTCGTAAATTCGCTTTTAAGCGAGCTAGAAGTATGTCGCCATTCGAAATTGCTCCCACAACCGTTGAACAACTCTAACGATGGTTCGGAGTCCAACACTTGGCTCGATTCTACTTTGCAAGTTCGCTCCTAAGCGAGCTAGAAGTAGGTCGCCATTCGGAATTGCTCCCACAACCGTTGAACAACTCCAGCGATAGTTCCCAGTCCAATACTTAGCTCGGCACCCCTGGCCGAATGCTCATGACGCCGACCCCCAAACGAGCAGAAAACCAGCTCGAGGACCTCGGCACGATGAACACAGTCACAAACAAAACAACCACACAAAGCCACTGAAGACGCGCAAGTCTAAGAAAGAAACATCATTAAGAGGGGACACAATACAAGACGACTCTTCCTTACAACCAGATTACAAGGCATTAAAAAGCAAAAATTACAATGCTGACTTGTTACACTTAGGCTAAATACAAAGGCCTCAAAAGCAAGATCTTCAACGCCTCCTTGGTGCAGGGATGTTCTGCTTCAAGGACACTCGAGGGCGGCGACGTTTGCCTCCGGAACTCGACCCCAAACCAACGAATTGAGACGTATCCTTGGCGCTGCTCCTAACAGTCGCTCCGACGGACGCTCTGCTCGATGAAATGGCAACACCACTTTGTGCATCCCCCGGACTAGGTTGGCCGATGGGCGAACGGGTCGTGAGCTCATAAAACGAAATGCCCTGCTCGCTCTCCGCACGAGTACATGAAGTGCTCCTAACATTGATCGGCCCCGAACGCGGTCTGAGGCGAGCCACCTCCGCCTCCAGCTCTGAAATCCGCTCCCTCAGAGAGTCATCTTTTACATCGACCTCGAAGTGAGGAGGTATTGCGGAGCTCGGAACGCCAGAGCGACTGGCGATAAGACGGCGGAGATGAGTGACTTCGATGCTCTTGTCCACCGTGGCTCTCTTCAGCGCGTCGACCTCAGCCGTCAGTTCGTCACGTTTGGCCATCAGTTTGGCCACCTCTGCCGTCAATCCCTCTCCCTCCGTCCAAAGGTCCGTCTCTACCGTTTGTAAGTGTCGAATCTCAGAGAGCAGGTCGTCCCTCTCCGCTGTTATTTTCGATAAAGTATGGCGGATGCACTTGAGCCGAAGGCCATAACTAAAGGCGGTCGACGAACCATCATCCTCTCCTAAGGGGGCCATCTCGGCGAGCCTACTCTCCAGTCGCCGAATCTCAATGTCCCGACGACCCAGGATGAGTTGCAGGTGGTTCCGCTCGCTTACGGCTCTACGCAACCCCAGCTCGACTTCATAGAGCCGCTCTCGGCACCTCGTCAAGCACAGCCTCGTCGCCCCTAAGCCAACCTCGGGATGTGCGCTTTCCCCCGAGAAAGTAGGCTCGACAATTTGAGTCACCACCGCAAGCTGAAAAGAAGTCGAAGCAAACAACAAATTTTCAACACTTAGCCGAATCCCTACACTTAGCCAAATTTCAAGAGTTTTTGAGAAAGTTATGACAGAGAGACGCGATTTCGAACCCAAAAAGATGTTTTCATTCATTACAAAAAAATCGGTGGCCAGTCCGCGACTAGGCATTACACTTAAAAAACTCGAAAAAGCAGAAGAAAAGAAAAAGCAAGCGAAGTCAGGGCGCGACCTCTTTCCTGGGGCGGCGAGAGGGGGTGGGGGCCGACGTCCCTGAAGGGGTCACCATTGCCAGCGGGGTGACCACAGCCCCTGGGCCTCGCCGACGACCTCAACCTCAGGCTCGACTTCGTTGTCCCCTTCTTCTTCTTCTTCTCCCTCCGACTCGCGGTCGAAGCCTTCGACGTGGCCCGGGAACAATCTCCATCCCGAACAGTCCACCTCGGGATATGCCTACGACACCCGGGCGAGGGCTTCGGCATAGGCTTTGGCCATGTTCTGGGCCAGAAAGCCTTGCGCCTTCACCATAGTGGCGTCCTTGGCCTCCCTCACCGCAGCAGCCTTGGCCTCTGTCGCTTCGGCCAATTGTTTGGCCACCTCCTCCTCCTGGCAAAGAAGGTCGCCCTCCAGCTTTGCGACCAGGCCCTCAAGGTATTCGACCCTCGTCGTCCTCCCTTCAAACTCGACCCTGAGCTTGTCGAGCTCGTTCCCCATGCGAGCTTTATCCTTCCGAGCTTGGTCGGACTCCTGCTTCAGCTCCTTCTCCAGAGCCATCAACCTCTTCGAAAGGTGACCAAAGTGGAAGATGATCTGCGACAGGAGACGAGGTGTTCAAAGAGTTAGAGAAATTAAACATAAGAAAAACCAATGACGGCAAAAATTCGACACTTACCGAGACTGCCGAACGAGCAATCTCGATGACGTCGTCGCCTTCCAGCCCGACCTCCATGGCGGCCCGATCCTTCGGCGTCGCCAGGTGCTTGACCACCTGCATGCTCGCCAAGGAGTTGCCCAGGAACCCGTCATGTTTCCGAACCTGCCAGTCCGGAACATGAATCCTCTTGTGCTCCTCGGTCAGGAGCTCCTCGGCCACCACTGTCAGAGGGGGCGTCGCCATCTTGAGGGTTGCGGCGATCAGAAAGTCACCAGCCTCGGTTGATGCCGAGGCAACTCCTTCAGCCACGGCCGAGCTTCCCAGGGTCTCCACCTCCTCGACCACCTCCGTGACCCTCGGAGTCTTCGCAGTCGGCAACTTGGTGGCCACCCTCTTTCGCTTCTTCGGCGCCTTGCTGGCAAGACCAGCCCTCAATGCCAACACAGCCTCGTAGTCCATCGCCTTTGCATTAAAAACGAAGTTTGTTAACACAATACAAGTCGTAAAAGATGAAGTATGAAACAGAAAGGACAGAAACATAAGAGAAGCCGCGTGCTGGGATCTACGCGGCAGAGCCCTCCCCTGAACAGAACATCCTCGGTCAGCTCCCGCCAATCGTACTTCGGCTGATCAAGAAGTGTCCGAACTGCCTCTTCCTCTATGGGGCAAAGCTTTGGGAACGCCTTCAACCTCTTCGGCACCTCCTCCACCCAGCTAGAGGGGATAGGCCAGGCCTCCGCACTCCGCACTATCAAATACTTATCACGCCAGTGCTTTATGGAGTCGGGGCATATAACGAGCCTACCGCCATGCCTCGGGGCCAAGTAATACCGGAACTCTGACCGGTTCGCTTGGTGAAGCCGGTAGATCATCCAAAGTACACTCAGCTCCGGCTCGATCCCAGCGGCTTGGCAGTGAAGCACGAAACCATTTATGACTCTCCACGCGTTCGGCATAAGTTGGATGGGGCTGACCCCAAACCACCTAAGAACAAGGGTTGCGAACAGATGGAGAGGTAGTTGAGCCCCGGCGATAAAGGCATCAACCGGCCAGCAACACATAGTCACTGGCAGCGGCGAGTTGGCCCTAACCCCGGGACCCAGCAGCATAAGTTCGTACTCCTCCGGGATGTGGAAACAATCCCGGATCACTGCCAAGTCTTCTTCGCGGAGGATCGACACCGTCTCATCTGCCTCGGTCGTCTCCCTCGCCTCATTCTCATCAAAAGTCCTCCCCCTCCCATGAACAATACGCTCGGCATGCTCCTCCGGAAGTTCTCGAACTCTGTGAAGCCCAGTCAGTGGCCCTGGCAACCTGCCAAACGGCCCCATGCGCTTCGGATCCTCCACGATCGTATCTCGACCGAACACCTTCTTCCCCTTATCTGGGCGACTCGGAGTGCGGGCTTCGGCAACTTGAGGGGAGGGCTCGGACCAAGAAGAAGACGACTCGGAGACAGAGGAAAGAGACATATTTATACTTGGAAAGAAACTAAGTATAAATTACCTTAAAGATATGCTGTCAGAAACTTCACCGGAAAACGGACGACGATCACCTGAAGCTCTCGCTAAGCACAAATCACTGCTAGAGTAAAAAAGTGGGGAAGTGAAAAATGAGAGGGGGGTAAGGTTTTATAGAACAAGGCGCGCAAAACGAGGTTAATGGACCCAGACTGCCAGCCCATTTACGCAAAACGACAAAAACAATCTGAATTATCGCCTTGTTTACCATGCCAAGCTGCACATTGCATTAATTACTGTCTCATCTGACAGGAACTCAGAGGTCATTGCATTAAATAAGCGTCACATCCGTCAGAGCTGTCAGAAGTTCAGAAGCCAACACATTTAATGGCTGACACATCTGTCAGGAGCGCAAAAGCCGCCAACTCCCAAAAATGACAAGTCAAGACTTCGGCTCAAGCTGCCGAGCATTCGTGCCACCGACCATGTTACATGAAAAGTTGGACCTCGGCACAAGCTGCCGAGCGTTCTTGCCACCGACCATGTTACATGGAAAGTTGGACCTCGGCACCAACTGCCGAGTGCTCTTGACACCGACCATGTTACATGGAAAGTTGGACCTCGGCACCAACTGCCGAGTGCTCTTGACACCGACCATGTTACATGAAAAGTTGGACCTCGGCACAAGCTGCCAAGCATTCTTTCTACCGACCATGTTACATGGAAAGTTGGACCCGGCACCAGCTGCCGAGCGTTCTTGCCACCGACCATGTTACATGGAAAGTTGGATCTCGGCACAAGCTGCCGAGCGCTCTTGACACCGACCATGTTACATAGAAAGTTGGACCTCGGCACAAGCTGCCGAGCGCTCTTGACACCGACCATGTTACAAGGAAAGTTGGACCTCGGCACCAGCTGCCGAGCGTTCTTGACACCGACCATGTTACATGGAAAGTTGGACCTCGGCACCAGCTGCCGAGCGTTCTTGACACCGACCATATTACATGGAAAGTTGGACCTCGGCACCAGCTGCCGAGCATTCTTGCCACCGACCATGTTACATGGAAAGTTGGACCTCAGCACAAGCTGCCGAGCGCTCTTGACACCGACCATGTTACATGGAAAGTTGGACCTCGGCACCAGCTGTCGAGCGTTCTTGACACCGACCATGTTACATGGAAAATTGGACCTCGGCACCAGCTGCCGAGCGTTCTTGACACCGACCATGTTATATGGAAAGTTGGACTTCGGCACCAGCTGCCGAGCGTTCTTGACACCGACCATGTTACATGGAAAGTTGGACTTCGGCACCAGCTGCCGAGCATTCTTGACACCGACCATGTTACATGGAAAAACTACCTCGGACCTCGCCGAACCCCCTCTCCGCACTTACAACCTGGCCGAGGTGCCTCTGCTCTTCGGCAGAAGGCGCCGAACCACCCATGGACTTCGGCCTCCTTGGCAGCGAGCGCTCGAAGGGGTCGGCGGTGAAGTAAAAGCATGTAGGCCGCACAACGAAGGAAACAACCGAGCCGTTCGCCAAAAATTGCGAAGAAACAATTAAAAATTCGGGAAAGTTAAGGGAAACTCTTGGAAAATAATTATAAAGTTGGGGAAACATTTTCTAATCTTCAAGCAAGTAATTATTACCAAGGAGAATCTATTAAGACCCCCGAACGACGGATCGACACTTCGCAAAGTCAAACGAATATTCCTGCAAAAACACCACATGACCAGAAGAACTCAGAGTGCAACCAACTTGAAAAATCACCACACTACCTCCTTCAAAGATTCAAAACCTTCCATTTGGACTCCGATACAACTCCACTAGCCATTAAAACAGTAAAACTACTCCTCAAAGGCTGATCAAACTCAGTCTTCAGGAGTGGGGGGCTCGTGATATAGCTAAAAATGGGGTTAAATCGGAACCGTCCAAATCGGGCACGAATCTTGAAGCCCATGGGTAAAACGGTAGTTTCACCCACTAGTGGGTCTGAAGCGGGTACGGGTTCTCCTCCTCGAAGACCCACTAACCCGCGAACGGATCCACCTCAACTGGGTGCGGGTTTCAACCCGCAGCAAACCCGGTCCAGAAAGGATAGAATTAGGGTTTCTGATTAAATCCTAAACAACGGCCCTGATTCATAACTATCCTTTCACTGGGATTAGGGATTACATTCCTTATCTGATTATGGAGATTATATTCCTTATCAGATCACGGGGATTACATTCCTAATCTGATCCCAGCGGCGCCTATAAATACCCCCCATCCATCTCCATTAAGAGGTAATCAATATTTTGCTAGTTTTACGCTCTTTCATAATCACTTCTGATTACTGACTTGAGCGTCAGATGGTGCGTCGTCGGGAACAACCCTGGTGTCTCGCACTTTTTGCAGGTGAACGGCGGGAGCAACGGTCAAACTCCGGCGGAACAGGTAACAGGTTTGTTATTCAAAGTTTCCCAAAAATCCACAAATACTATCTGTTTGCCCCCACACCAGATTCAGCGGCAACAAATAGTTTGTCCTTCAAGGCTCCAAGTTTGCTTGCATTTAAATAATTGTCATTTTTTATTTTGTCAACTTGCAAAAGCCCCATTTAAAAACTTTCTTAGAGCCCCCTGAAACTCAGATACACCCCTGGGTGAATGTTGGCACCAGGTATTATCCACTGGTAGGGCTGCAAATGAATCGTGTTATTCATGAGCTATTCGGCTCGAGCTCTATCAAAGCTCGGTCAAAGCTCTGCTCGAGCCGAGCTCGAGCTTAAAACTGAGCTCGTTTCCATAACGAGCCAAGCTCGAGCTTCGGTTTTTTTTTTAGGCTAAGTTCGTAAGCTATTCGGCTCGAACCGAACTCGAGCCGAGCTCAAAACTGAGCTCATTTCCTAAATGAGCCGAGCTTGAGCCTGAAGGTATTCGGCTCGGGTCGGCTCGATTACAGCCCTATCCACCGGTGAAAGATAGCATTAGGTATGATCCTCCCATGAATGGTGGCATCGGGTATGATCCGTCTACAGTTGCCTTATTAAGTTTGGGTTCTATGCCAACTAGCCAAACAAGGTAGGTTTTGTGGATGGTCCTTCCTTGCAACAGCTGCATTGCTCAAGAATTTCAAGGAAAGAGAAAATAATTGTTATAATTTGCTTTGACCCAAGTGTTGGATCCTGTAGGCAAGGCAAGAAACGCTAGAGGGGGGGAGTTGAATAGTGTTTTATAAAAAATTAATTGCGGAATTGAACTTTTCCTTAGACCGGCCGACTTGAAAAGAAAAACCAGTCGACTGGAGCAATAGTTAAGAAGAGTATTTTAAGACGAGTCTGTTCAGTCGACTTATAGAAGAACCAGTCGACTTACCAGACAAGTTTTCAGAGAGTAAGTAGTACAAGTATGACCAGTCGACTTAAAAGGAGACGCAGTCGACTGTCCAGACAAGTTTCACGGATAACTTAAAAAAATAAGTAAATGAAATGCAAGTTCCAAGAGATACAACCACAGAGTACAAATGATGTATCCTGGTTCGGTCCTCCCGACCTACATCCAGTCCCCAAGCAACCCACTTGAGATTTTCCACTATTCTTAAAAAAATACAAAAATACCCTACGACATTAGACAACAACCTTATCCAACCCGTAGTCCTCTCTCACCACTGGAGAGAGCAACCCACTCTTCCACCAAGAGTGAAAACCTGACTCTACACCCTAGAGCCCTAATCTCCAACCGAGAGAAAAAGAAAACAATAAAATTGTTTATAATCAACCTATAGCCTTGTTATGATTGTGATTTTGTACGTGGCTATTTGGTCGACTTCTGAATTCAGTCCAAAACGAAATCGATGTTATGCTAGACTGAAAATAGAGAACCAAGAATTAGTGAATTTGAAAACTTTTCTTTCTTGAAAGCACAATACTTGAACTTTTCTAAAAAATGCTTGGAACTCTTCCATGATGATTCTAAGGCTCTATTTATAGAGTAGAATCCCTGGACGTTGTAAAAACAGTTCCTACAACTGTTTAACAACGGATAATAACGGATAAAAGTTTTTAATTCGAAAATATAAGTTTTGAAATCAGTAAACTGTCGAAATGACTTGAACAGTCGACTGGGTTTCCGTCAGAGTTTGAAGAAGATCAGACAGTTTTGTACAGATTCAGTCAACTGATCTTTAACGGCAGTCGACTGGTACTCAACAGCTGATCTAGTTCAAGCTGTTTCGACCTTTAGATTTTGTAAAACACACAGTTATAAACAATATGTGTGAGTGTATGTGTGTGTGACAAGGCTGTACATCAATCTAAGAGTCAACAAGGAGAAAAAATTACATTTTACAAGACACACAAAATATAAGACATTGAAGCTTTGGTCTTGACTTGAGTCTTGAGTCTTGAGTGAAGCTTTAGCCATTGTCTTTATATGAAGCTTTGCTTGATCATTCTTCAGCTTTAGAACATTGTGACTTGCTTGATCAATTTGCTTTGAGGCCTTTGTGTATCATACATGATAAACTTTGATACAACATGCAATATATGAGAAATATCACAACAAACTTTGCATTGTGTTGTAATCATCAAAATCAAGAATCAACATTCTCCCTCCTTTTGATGATGACAACACAATAGCTTACAACAATAGCTTACAATAATGGAAATAGATGTTACACATGCTCCCACTATCACGGAAGAAGCCCTCTCCTGCCCCGCTCTTGAAGGATCTTCCTCCGGGAACAAATGGAGGGGCGCTAAAGAAGAAGGAGCTAAGAAGCTCCAGAAAGATAATGGAGGCCAGCGTCACCATCCTTCTCGCTTCGAGAAGTTCACTCCGCTCAACGCGAGTGTCTCAGCCATCCTGATGGAGGTTGGGAAGTGGGTCTTCTCCCGCCACCTTCGAAGATGAACACCCCAGATAAGAAGAGGAATAGGGCCAAGTGGTGCCGCTTCCACAGGGACCACGGCCACGATACGGACGACTGTCGAGCCCTAAAAGATGAGATCAAGGCCCTTATTCAGAAAGGGCAACTCTCCAGGTTCGTGAGGAAGGGCCGGTCAGATCCTCCTCCGCCCCCAGTGGGGCTAATAAGCGAACCGAGCGGAACGCCGAGACCCCGGATTTTGAACTCAAGGCTATACTACATCTCATACATGAAGGCCCAATGGGGGGAGATTCGAACTCCTCCTGAAGAGCCTTCATCTGAGAAGTAAATTCCATGCTAAACCATCCTCCCCCAGAGGCCTCGGGGTCCTGGTCACTTTTCAGATAGAGTCCTGGAAAGCGTCTGAACGCCCCATTGTGGCGCGTTGGTAATAAACCTCCACATGGCCAATTTTGATGTGCACCGGGTCCTAGTCGACAACGGTAGTTCAGTCAACACTCTCTTTCTAGAGGCCTTCCAGAGGCTCAAGCTATCCAGGGATCGACTCAAGCCCGCTGGCTATACTCTCCACGGGTTCACCGGAGTGCCAGTGACAATCGAGGGTGTCATAACTCTCGACGTAACCGCTGGCAAAACTCCTACCATCCGAACCAAGCTGATGGACTTCCTGGTGGTGGATGTGAAAGCCGCCTACAACGGCATCCTGGCCAACTGGGTCTGGCTGCTCTCCAGGCCATACCTTCGGCCTATCACATGGAGATGAAATTCCCCACCACAACGAGCGTGGGAGAGGTCAGAGGGAGCCAAGAGGCGGCCCGCAAATGCTACATGACCTCAGTGGGAGGACCGTTTCTCTCCCTTGAATCTCTTGAACTCCTCCAAGTGAGTAGCCCACCAATATCGGAGCCGGTCGAAGCTAGAAGAGGTGGCCTTCTTAGAAGGAGATCCGACTCGGAAATTCCAGATTAGCAAAGTCCTTCCCCCTCCCGTTCGCTCCGACATTATCTAGTGTATTA
Source organism: Hemerocallis citrina (assembly GCA_017893485.1). Taxonomy (NCBI): domain Eukaryota; kingdom Viridiplantae; phylum Streptophyta; class Magnoliopsida; order Asparagales; family Asphodelaceae; genus Hemerocallis; species Hemerocallis citrina. Next base: position 71,505,769 of record CM030367.1, on the reverse strand, counting down.
GGGAATCGAGACCTCTTCGCCTGGACTGCGACTGACATGCCAGGAATCTCCGAGGAGCTCCTCATGCATCACCTTAGTGTCGCTTCGGGGGCCAGACCTGTTCAGCAAAAGCGACGTAAATTATCTTCCGAGCGCCAGCAGGCTATCAAGGAGGGGGTTGAGAAACTCCTTAGGGCTCGGTTCATACAGGAGGTGAACTATCCAGAATGGCTGTCCAATGTCATGATGGTCAAGAAGCCAACGAGAGCTGGAGGATCTGCATTGACTTCATGGATCTAAACAAAGCCTGCCGCAAAGATCCATTCCCACTCTGGAGCATTGAAGCTCTGATTGATGCAACCTCGGGCCACGAAATCCTCAGCTTCATGGATGCGTTCTCTGGGTACAACCTGATATGAATGTTCCCTCCCGACATTCCGAAGACCTCTTTTGTCATCGATCAGGGCCTATATTGCAACCGGGCCATGCCCTTCAGACTTAAGAATGCCGGTGCCACCTATCAACTCCTTGTTAACAAGGTCTTCAAGGAACAGATTTGGCGGAACATGGAAGTCGATGTAGACGACATGTTGGTGAAGAGCGTCAGTAGATCGGATCATGTCTCTGATCTCCAAGAAGATTTTAACGTGTTGAGGAGACACAATATGAGACTGAACCAGAACAAGAGTGCGTTCGGCGTCTCATCGGGCAAATTCTTGGGGTTGCCAGCCAAAGGGGCATAGAGGCCAACCCCGAGAAGATCCAGGCTATACTCAACATAGCTCCTCCTCTAGTGTTAAAGATGTGCAGAGACTCACCGGGAGCCTCTCGACAATAGGGCATTTTCTTTCCAAATTCGGAGAAAAATGTCTCCCGTTCTTCAAGGCCCTCAGGGGGGCTAAAGGCTTTGAGTGGGGGCAGCAGCAACAAGAGTCCTTTGACTAGCTCAAGGCCTACTTAGTCAACCCCCCACTCTTGAGCAAGCGAAAATCCGGGGAAGTCCTTTACTTATACTTCGCCGCTTCGGAGCAGACCCTCAGCGCTGTTTTAGTAAGAGAAGAAGACAAGACGCAAAGGCCTATTTACTACGTGAGTAAAGTCCCTAGGGATGCTGAACTCCGTTATCCGAAGCTAGAGAAGATGGCCTATTCCTTGGTCATGGTGGCCCAAAAGCTCCGCTCCTACTTCCAGTCTCACTTGGTTATCGTTCTTACCGATCAGCTGCTCAAACAAGTCCTCCACAAGCCTGAGACCTCAGGGCGCCTTATGAAGTGGTCCATCGAGCTGAGCTAGCATGATATCAGCTATCAGCCTCGAACTGCTATCATGGCTCAAGCCCTAGCAGAGTTCATAGTAGAGAGAACAATTCCCGATGCCAGCAAAGCGATGGAGGAACCCCCGTTCTGGACAGTGTATGTTGATGGCTCCTCGTGCACCGATGGGAGTGGAGAAGGAGTCATACAGGTGGGCCCAGATGATTTCATCCTCCAATACTCACTCCGTATCAACTTCAGGGCGTCCAACAACGAGGTTGAGTATGAAGCCCTTATAGCCGGCCTGTGCATGGCTCGCAAGGCCGGGGCCAAACGTCTCAAGATATTTAGCAACTTGCAGCTGGTGGTGAACCAGGTATCCGGTGAATACGAAGCACGAGACAGTCGCATGGCCAAGTACTTGGCCAAAGTCAAGGAACAGATGGTCTCTTTCCAGGACGCACAGCTCCAGCAGATTCCTCAAGAAGAGAATGCGCAGGCAGACGCCCTCTCAAAATTAGCTTCCTCTTCCCTCCAAGGGCTCGAATAAACTATCTTAATAGAATTTCTACTGAGGCCCAGCATCGATGAAGAAGGCCCCGAGCCAATGGAGACGTTGCCCTTACAACTCGGGGAGAATTGGATGAGACCTCTGCTCAAGTTCCTCAAAGATGGGATCCTTCCCTTAGACCCTTAAAAGGCTCGAAAGATCCGAACCAAAGCCGAGCGGTACGCGTTTATCGAGGGAGTCTTGCATAAAAGCTCCTACACCCAAGTAGACAGCAGACCCTACTTGAGATGTCTCTCCCAATAGGAAGCCCAGTATGCTTTGAAGGAGGTCCATGAAGGAATGTGTGGCACGCACTTGGGATCAAGGTCCCTAGCCCACAAAATCTTGAATTATGGATACTTTTGGCCCACTCTCCTTTGCGATGCCGAACAACACGTTCGCCAATGCGGCCCATGCCAAAAAAATTCAACAATCTGCCGCCTACCACAAGCCCAGCTCTCCTCTCTATCCAGTCCAACCCCTTTCGCGATGTGGGGAATGGACCTGCTCGGGCCTTTTCCTCCAGCACCGGGCCAGCTAAAGTTCCTTTTTGTAGCAATCGACTATTTCTCTAAGTGGATCAAAGCCGAGCCCCTAGAAACGATCACAAAGAATAGAATGCAGTGCTTCTTTTGGAAAAATATTGTCTGCAGATTCGACGTGCCCCGAATTTTGATAACGGACAATGGAACTTAGTTTACGGGAGCAATCTTCTGCACTTTTTGCGCAGATCTGGGCATTTAGCAATGATTCTCCTCGATCTCCCACCCCCAGTCCAACGGTCAGGAAGAGAATGCCAATCGGCAAATTCTCTCCAGACTGAGCAGGTTGGCTAAGGGGTTATGGGTAGAGCAGCTCCCCAATGTGCTCTGAAGCTATCGCACTATGAATAGGACCCCCATGGGAGAATCTCCCTTCAACCTCACTTACGGCTCCGAAGCCGTTATCCCTCTGGAGGTGGGTCTACCTTCCCCCCGCTTAATAGCCTACAACGAAGAGAAAAACGTGAACGAGCTTCGTGGTAACTTGGACCTCATCGATGACATCCGTGAGAGATCCTCCATTCGGCAAGAGATCTATCGATGTAGAATCGAGCAATCCTACAACAAGAGAGTCCGTCCCACTAATCTCAAAGAAGGAGATCTGGTGCTCAGAAAGCTATCAATTTCTTTTCCCAGCAAGAAAGGCAAGTTGTCACCCAATTGGGAAGAACCATATAGGATCTCCAAAGTTTTCCGCCCTGGAGCTTATCAAATTGAAGACCCGGGGGGCAAGAGAGTGTCGAGGACATGGAACGCAGAGCACTTGCTGAATTACCAAGAGGGTGTTTGAACACTGCTCCAAGCAACTTCTCCTAGAGCGTTCTTCTTAAAACATTTTGAAGCTTGTTTCTTTTCTTTATTAAGTGTAATAATGGCTCGCAACTCAGAAGCAGCCACTTAGTAGTTGTTTTTAATAAAGAGTAGTTTTCTCTCTCTCAGACAAACTATTGTCTTAATATTCTTTCATCGAGCACATACTCTCTAAACGACAAGTTCGGAGTCTAGCACTTGGTTCGATGCTACTTTAGCTACTTGCGAATGAGCGAGTACTAAGTAGCTCACCATTCGGAATTGCTCCTACAACTGTTGAAAACCCTTCTAACAACAAGTTCGGAGTCCAAAACTTGGTTTGATGCAACTTTTGCTACTTGCGAACGAGCAAGTACAAAGTAGCTCGCCATTCGGAATTGCTCCCACAACTGTTGAAAACCCTTCTAACGACAAGTTCGGAGTCCAAAACTTGGTTCGATGCAACTTTTTCGACTTGCGAATGAGCAAGTACAAAGTAGCTCACCATCAGAATTGCTCCTACAACTATTGATACTCTCTAAACGACAAGTTTGGAGTCCAACACTTGGTTCGATGCAACTTTTTCTACTTGCGAACGAGCGAGTACAAAGTAGCTCGTCATTCAGAATTGCTCCCACAACGGTTGATACTCTTGAAAAGATTAACGAAACATAAATTCTCACAAGAAGCTCGAGGAATGGGTACATTATTTCATTAAATTTTGAGGTACAAGTCTAATTCTAGACCAAAAACTCACATTATTTCATCAAGATTTGAGATGCAATACTCATATGAAACGAAGACTACACGATTACAAAATTTTGCCCTAGCCCCTCCTAGGGAACGGGATGCTTCTATTAAGCGATACTCGGGGTCAGCGAGCACTGTGTTGCTGTCACCTCATTTCCATAGAAGTCTCCCAGCTAGCATGCCGAGTAGCATCGTCAGCACCTAGGAGCCTAACAGTCGCCCCGATAGATGCTCTGCTCGACGAGCCGGCCACCCCGCTTTGCGCGTCCCCAGGGTGTCTGAAGACGGGGCCGAACGAAGTGCTAACTCATGGAACGACCTTCCTTGGGCATACTCACCCCGAGGGCAGGAAGTGCTTCTGACGTTACTCACCCCGAGGGCAGGAAGGTTCTCCGCCTCTAGCTCCACAATCCACTCCTTCAGCGAGTTGTCCGTCACTTTGACCTTCAGGCGAGGCATTCAGCTCGAGTTGCCCCTACAAGAAGCCTCGGAGATAGTCCTCCGAAGGTGCGCCGCCTCTATACTCTTTTCAAGCACCACGTTCTTCAACCCATCTCTCTTAGACCTCGCATCGAATAAAAAGTGACGAAGGAACTTGAGTCTCAGGCCTTGGCTGACGGCCATCGAGGGACATGTCTCCTCATCTTCAGGTGGCACTTCGTGAAACATCTCCTCGAGGAGCCTTATCTTGATTTCTCGACGAGCCAAGGTCAACTTCAGATGACCCAACTCCCGCTCGGCTCTATAGAGCATCTCTCGAGACCGAGCTAGCCCCAACTTGGCGACACCCAGATTAGACCGGAGATGAGACACCTCGCTGATCTATGAAAGTCGAACAAAAAAAAATCTTAATCTTTAAGTCCGAAGAAGCAACATGACCATGTCGCGCCGAAACAAAGCTACTGAGACAGCTCGGAAGTAATGCAATCCCACAAAAGTTTCGAAGCCTCACAACACTTGTCAAAGAAAAAGGGCGGAGAAGAAAAGCTTTTCATTAAAATTCAATGAATACAAAAAGCGGCAGCCAGTCCGCAATTAGGCTACAGTTCATAACATTCAAAACAAAGGTATGAAGTACAACAAGGTCAAGGGCGGACCTCTTTAGAGTGATCCCCGGTCACCGAGGGCTCCGACCCTTGCATGGCGACGACGATCGCGAAGGGCATGGCCTCCGCATCGGCCTCTACCTCTGCCTCGTCGACGCCTACATTAACCACCTCAACCTCATCATCTTCTTCATCCTCCTCATAGGTGTCATCGAACCTAGGGACAGGGTCGGGGAACAGGCGCCATCCGGCCAGTCTACCACCGGGTAGGCCTCCTTTACCTGCTCGATTGCGCGAGCATAGGCCTTCGACATATTGACGGCAAGGTACCCTTTCGCCCTCCCCATTGCTTCGGCCTCGACCTCCTTAGCCGTGGCGACCCTGGTGGTAGCAACGGCGTCCTCCTTGTGCTTCACCGCCAGCTCTTTTTGTTAGAGCAGCAGAGCGTTGTCAGCCTCGAGCTTCGCCACAACATTCTCGAGATGCTCCAACCTTGAAGCCTTCTCCTCAGTTTTAACCCTCAACTGCTCGAGGTCCTTGGCAATCCGAACCTTTTCTGCCCGAGCACGGTCGGTCTCCTGCTTCAGATCTTTCTCTAATTCGGTCATCTTCTGCATCAGATGACCGAAGTGGCAAGTTATCTGCGTAAAGAAAGGAGGAGCACTATAAAAAACTTGTAAAGAGTAGTTTATAAAAGGTGAAAAGCACAAGTCAATACTAGACTTACCGACACCGCCACTCGTGCGATCTCGAGCGCATCAGCACCAACGCCGCCGACGTCCATGGCAGCCTAGTCCTTCGGCGTAGCGAGGTGCCGAACGACTTGCATGCTAGACGACGAGTCACCAAGGAACCCGTCGAGCTTGCGGACTTGCCAGTCCGGGACGAAAATCTTCTTATGCTCCTCGATCAGGAACACCTCAGCCTCGGCCATCAACGGTGGAGCCTCCAAACCCAAGGCCACTGCTAAGGGGAAGGCCCTAGTCTCAGCCGAAGTCGACGTCGCTGCGGGGGTCGGCGGCTACTGAACAACTGCGGCCTCCATTGCTGCCCGCTCCATGGCAGCGGCGACAGTCCTCACCCTCAACGAGGATACCTTGGAGACCACCCTCTTCCTCTTTCTCGGGGCCTTGCTTCCCAAGACCCCATGCTGCGCCAGCATGTCCTCAAAGTCCATAGCTTCTACAACAACAGCAAAAAAGGAGTTAAGCACAAGTAAAACCATACTTAAGAGGAAAGGGAACACGAAGCTAAAAACAAACTGCATACTAGGGTTTATAAGGCTGAGACCCCTTTTGAAGAGCACCTCCTCGGTCAGATCCCTCCAATCAAACTTCGGTCGTCCGAGGAGCGTCCGAACTATCTCGTCTTCTTCGGGGCTGAGCAACGGGCTCTCTTTCACCCTCTTCGAGACTTCTTCGACCCAAGTCGTCGGGATGACCCACAGCTCTCGACTCCGGACAAGGAAGTACTTGTCCCTCCAATGCTTTATCAAATCGGGGTAGCTAACGAGCTTGGCTCCATGCCTCGGAGCCAGGTAAAACCTGGACTCCGACTTCTACTGTTGATGAACCAGGTATATGGTCCGCAGTACCCTCAACTCCGACTTGAGCCCCGCCACTTGGCAGTGAAGGATGAATCCGTTGATCAGCCTCCACACGTTCGGCATGTACTGAACGGGGCTGATCTAAACCATCGCAATACTTCGACGACAAAAGGATGTAGGGGGAGCCGCGCACCGGCTATGAAGGCATCAACTGGACAGAAGCACATGTCCACTAGCATTGGAGAATTGGCCCTCACTCCGGGCCCAGACAACATGAGGTCGTACTCTTTCGAGATCTGAAAACATTCCTAAATTGATGCCAGATCTGCCTCGTTAATTATGGAGATCGTCTCGTCCATCTCCGAGGTCTCTCTGGCGGCATTCTCCTCGAAGCTCCGCCCCATGTCGTACATAATACGCTTGGCTTGTTCGTGTGGTAGGTCCCGAACCCTCTGAAGTCCAGTTAGCTCCCCTGGCAGTCTGCCGAACTCCCCCATCCTCTACTGCCTTTCAACCACAGTCTCCACTACGACCGAAGAGGACCCTACCATGACCTTGCCTTTGTCGATTAGAGGAACTTGGCTCGAGGTCGGCTCATGGGAAAGAGTAGGGGAGGTCTCCTACCTCGAAGGAATGCTAGACATACTCTAAAAATAAACTAAGTATGAAATTACCTTGATTTGACAATGACTGCCGGAAAAGATCACCAAAAGGAGAAGATTCTCGCCTGAAGATCCAATAAGAGAAAGATATCACCCGAGTAAAAAACTAGAGAGTGAGCAAATGAGAAGGAGGGGTGGAGTTTTATAGAGAGGGGCACATTAACCGAGACTAAAAGGCCCTTACAAGCGCAAAGGCCCGGCCCATTTACCGCAAAACGACAGTAAATATGGAAAACTCAACAGACCTTTGACTTGTCAACGGTCAGCGTGCCACATATAGTTCACCTGGGCTTCGGCAACCTGTGCCGAGCACTCTTGCCACCGACGTCCAAATACGAGAAAAAATTCTCAAGGACTTCGGCAACCTGTGCCGAGCACTCTTGCCACCGACGTCCAAATGCGAGAAAAAATTCTCCTAGATTTTGGCAACGTGTGCTGAGCACTCTTGCCACCGACGTCCAAATGCAAGAAAAAAATCCTCCTGGACTTCGGCAACGTGTGCTGAGCACTCTTGCCACCGACGTCTAAATGCGAGAAAAAAATCTCCTGGACTTCGGCAACCTGCGCTGAGCACTCTTGCCACCGACATCCAAATGCGAGAAAAAAATCTCCTAGACTTTGGCAACCTGTGTCGAGCACTCTTGCCACTAACGTCCAACTGCGAGAAAAAATTCTCCTAGACTTCGGCAACGTGTGCCGAGCTTTCTTGCCACTGATGTCCAAATACGAGAAAAAATTCTCCCAGACTTCGGAAACCTGTGCCGAGCACTCTTGCCACCGACGTCCAAATGCGAGAAAATGCATTGACCGGTCAACGGTCAACGCGCCATGTGTCGCTCTCCTGGACTTCAGCAACGTATGCCGAGCACTCTTGCCACCAACGTCTAAATGCAAGAAAATGTATTGACTGGTCAACGGTCAACGGTCAATGCGCCATGTGTCGCTCTCCTGGACTTCGGCAACAGGTGCCGAGCGCTCTTGCCACCGACCCCCAATGGTAGAAAAATGCTTGCCTCCCGATGCGCGCTCATGATCGGAGCGCTCAGAATGCGCCACGTCATCAGGCGGCAGATCTACCGTTTGATCGCCCAGGAAATCGTGCCAGAGCTCCGATGGACTCTCCAGATCATGCCACGTCAATAATAGCTAATTAATCCTCTTTTTAATTTATTAATTCGAATTAATTATTTAAAAAATTGCGAAAAATAATTAAAATTTTCAAAAAAATAATTAAAAAATCTAAAAAAAATTATAAATTCGGGAAAATATTTTGAGCTCCTGGAAAAATAATTATTGATTAGAATAATTAATTGGTGCTTTTTGAAACTAGACTGTTACTTTGCAAAATTAAATAAATAATTCAAAAAATAGTTAAAAATCTAAAAAAATCCCAAAAAATATAGAAAAATCTAAGAATAATTTTGGGCATTTTGCTAGCTCAGAAAAAACACCGTTACACCTCGAGCAAGATCCAAATTCCCTTAAGAACTCCAATAAAGTCTCGTACGCCATTGAAACAGTAAAACTACTCCCCAAAGGCTATAAAACACAGTCTTTAGGAGTGGGGGGCTCGTGATATGGCTAAAAATAGGAATAAATCGGGACCGTTCAAATCGGGCACGAATCTTAAAGCTCTCAAGGATAAAACGGTAATTTCACCTACAAACGAGTCCAAAATGGGAACTGGGTCTCTTCTTCAAAGCTCAATAACCTATAAACAGATCTGTCTTATTAGATACGGGTACCAACCCGTTACAAACCCATTCAGAAGGATAAAGAGTAATTTAAATTTGTGATTATACTAAGAGGCGGTTAAAACCACTTCTTATCATGAAACGAGTTTAAACTCCCCAGCTTATCCATCAACACCAGGAAGTAGAGATTTGTCCTTATCTCGAAACGGATCCCTAAGGCGACTATAAATACCCCTTTCTCCCCACCGTAACATGGTAATCAATCTTTTTCTGCCTAAAGCTCTTTCTTAATTTTTGAGATTACTAACAAGAGCGTCGGAGAGTTCGTCGCCGGGATCCATCCCAGTGTATCGAACTTTGTGCAAGTTCGCGGCAGCGACAATAAACAAGTCAACACGTAGGTGAAGGTCAACAGGTTCGCTTTATTGTTTTCCTTAAAGAACTCACAAATTCATCTATTTGCTCACACACCCAAAATCAGCAGCAACATCGGGTAATCTCAAACTCATCTTGAAAAAGATTCTTTTTCCTTTATTAAAAAAAAACCCAATAAATTTCCTCTTAGCTTAGGAGGTATAAACGACATTGTGTGTGTTGTAATTGTAAAGGTGATAGAAACCTAACCCTAGTTATCTTAGGTTCATGAATTTTATGGTTTTGATTAATTTATAGTGAAAAGATGGAACTTTATGGTTTTGAAACTGGTCTTTTACAATGTGCACTTCAAAGATAGGTTAAAAAATACTTATTTATGGCAGGTTTTCTTGTTGGTTATCCGATTGGATGAGTGTGCACTTCCAATATAGCTTAGTTTCTTTAGTTTCTTAAGTTATAGCTTGTTTTTTTAATGTTTATTATATCATTTTTCTAGGTAGAATGGAGTTTGAAAATGAAGAGATACTAAGCTAAGATGTTCATAACGGGTGGAGAGACGTTGATGAAGATTCTAAACCAATTGTTGGTTTAGTATTTGAAACTTTAGAAGAAGTATTTGAATTTTATAAAAAATATGCAAAGTTAGCTGATTTTTCTGTTCGCAAGTCTGCTGCAATGGTTGACAAGTCTACTGAGGAGAGGTATTCACAACAATTTGTATGCTCAAAGCATGGTAAGCCGGTAGATACAGTTGGAGTGAATGTTGCCAATATTGAAGAACCATCTTCTTCAAATTTGATCAAGAGAAGGAGAAGGGCGATGACTAGAGAAAAGTGTTTGGCTCAAATAAGAATTCAAAAAGATGATGATAGGAGGTGGTCAATTCGAAGGATTGTTGAAGCGCACACTCATCCTTGTGTTACACCAAGTTAATTATGAAAATAGAAAGTTTTCCGAAAAGACCAGTCGACTGGCCCCTCAAATAGGTCGCCTGTCTAGAAGGATGAAGTCTTATTCGAAAAGACAACAGCCTCATATAAGTCGACTAGTTTCACCTCCCAGTCGACTGAATACACAACACAGTCGACTGTTGGGTAAAAATAAGTCGACTGGACAGTGCAAATATATTTGGGTTCCAGTTAATTTGTGTCTAAATGAAAGGATTTCTTACATAAATTCCTTTGTAAATAATGTTTGTAATTCTGTTAATTTTAAACCTGCATATGGTGGTAAATCAAACTCACTTTGGGTTTGGTTTCCCAAGCACTAATCTTTCTCGGACCCAATGAAAAGGGTACCATATTCACAAATAATATTTTGCAGGTACCTAAAAGGAAACGATGGATACTTGATAGTGGATGTTCTACACACATGACTAGCCATGAAAATTTGCTTTCTTCCATTCAAGATATAGATGGAGGAACTGTTACTTTTGGTGACAATAACAAAGAAAAAGTCATCGGAATAGGCATGGTTGGTAAGAATACTACTCGTATTATTGAAGATGTATTTTTAGTTAGTGGTTTAAAGGATAACCTGTTAAGTATTAGTCAATTATGTGATAAGGGTTATAAGATAGTGTTTGAAATAGATGCATTCTTGATTTATGATTCGTCTTTAAAAAATGTGATTTTTCAAGGTATTAGAAAAAATAACATTTATGAACTTTGTTTAAAAACAAATGAGTTTTTGGATGATTTTTGTTTAGTTACCTCGAACAACGATTCTTGGCTTTGGCATAAAATATTTGAACATGTAAACATGAAAAATATCGTTAAACTCTCTAAGAATAACCTAGTTAAAGGACTGCCAAAATTATCTTTTAAGAAAGATAAAATGTGTGATGCATGTCAACTAGGGAAACAAGTAAAATCCACTTTTAAAACAAAGGAAATGATTTCTACTAGTAGGCCTCTCGAATTGATCTATATGGATTTATTTGGTTCTACTAGAGTCGCTTCCTTAAATAAAATTAGATATGTATTTATTTTAGTCGATGATTATTCAAGATTTACTTGGGTATTCTTTTTAAGACAAAAATGAAGCCTTTGAAGAATTTGCAAATTTCTGCAAACGTGTTCAAAATCAAAAATCTCTAACTATAATCACTATTAGAAGTGATCATGGTAGAGAATTTGATAATGAAACATTTTCAGATTATTGCAACAAGAATGGTATAATACATACTTTTGCATTTTCTAAAGCTTTACCACAAAATGGAGTGGTTAAAAGAAGAATAGGACTTTGTAAGAATGTGCACTTACCATGCTTGTTAAAAGTAATTTGCCTAAATACTTCTGGGCTGAAGCTATGTCTGCATCATGTTATGTTTTAAATAGAATACTAATTAGGCCAAAGCTTAAGAAGACTTGTTTTGAGTTATTTTTTGAATGTATTCCTAAAGTTTCTTATTTTAAAGTATTTGGTTGTAAGTGTTTCATATTAAACACAAAAGATAACCTAAATAAATTTGATGCTATATCTAATGAAGGTATTTTTAATAGATATTCAAATAGGAGTAAGGCTTATAGAATTTTCAATAAGTCATCTTTGACTATTGAAGAATCTATACATGTTTCTTTTGATGAATCTTTACCTTCATCTAATGTTATTCAAGATGATGAAATTGTATCTTCACCACTATGTAATATTGTTAAATCACTTGAGCAAATTACTCTAGATAAGTCGACTGATGTGTTGAATCAGTCGACTGATGGATTCATTAAGACGACTGATCCTGTTGAAATCACTCCAACTTTACCAAAGTCATTTGTTGAAGTTCGAGATCATCCTCGTGACTTAATTATTGGTGACATCTCGCATGGCATTCAAACAATGTCACATTTTAATATGATTTCTCATACTGCTTTCTTATCGGATTTTGAACCGAACAATATTCAAGAAGCATATGAGAATGAATTTTGGTTTAATGTCATGCAAGATGAACTTAACCAATTTGTAAGGAATGATGTATGGGATTTAGTTCCATAACCCCCTGATCATACTATTATTGGTACCTAATGGGTATTTAAAAATAAGTTAGATGAATCAGGACAAGTTGTTAGGAACAATGCTAGACTTAGTTGCTCAAGGATATAACCAAGAAGAATGAATTGATTTTGATGAAAGATATGCTCATGTTGCTAGACTAGAATCAATTAGAATTTGGTTATCTTTTGCATGTTTTATGAATTTCACACTTTTCTAAATGGATGTTAAAGTGCTTTCTTAAACGGTTTCATTAAAGAGGATGTTTATGTTAAGCAACCACCAGATTTTGAACATGAACAATTCCCTAGCCATGTTTTTAAATTAAAAAAGGCCTTATATGGTCTTAAACAAGCACCTCGTACTTGGTATGATCATCTAAAAACTTTTTTCTTAGAAACAGGGTTTGAAAATGGTAAAGTAGACACTACATTGTTTATTAGAAAAATAAAATCAGACATATTAATTATACAGATTTTCGTAGATGACATAATTTTTGGATCAACTAACAGTAATCTATGTCAAGAGTTTGCTACTACCATGCAAAATGAGTTTGAGATGAGTCACATGGGTAACTCAATTAATTCCTTGGACTTCAAATAAAACAGTTCCAAAATGGCATATTTATTAATCAAGAAAAATATGCTAAGGAATTACTCAAACGATTTGGCATGGATGGCACTAGTAGTAAGACCGCACCTATGGCTACTACTACTACACTTGACAAAGATGAATTAGGTAAGAGTGTCGATCAAAAGTTCTATCGAGGTATAATTGGCTCACTCTTATATATAACTGCTAGTAGACCAGATATTATGTTTAGCGTATGTTTGTGTGCTAGATATCAGTCTAATCCAAAAGAATCTCACTTAAAAGAAGTGAAACGGATTTTAAGATATATTAAAGGCACATCTGAATATGATTTATTTTATCATTGCATCAATAATTTTCAGTTATTGTCTTGTAGTGATGCTGATTTTGCTGGAAGTAAAATTGACCGTAAAAGTACTAGTGGAACCTGCCACTTTTTTGGACATTTCCTAGTATCTTGGTGCAGTAAAAAGCAAAATTATGTATCTCTATCTACCACAGAGGCTGAATATATTGCTATAAGTTTGACTTGTGTTCAAATCTTGGGGATGAAACAAACTTTTTTTTATTATGTTATTTCTTTTTCAAAACCTTCTATAATGTGTGACATAACCAGTGCCATTAATCTATCTAAAAATCTGATTCAACATTCACGTACAAAATATATTGATATTCGACATCATTTTCTACGTGATCATGTTTTAAAAGGAGATATCTTAGTGGAATTTATTTCTACTGATAAACAAATAGTGAATATTTTTACCAAATCGTTGAAAGAAGACATTTTTATCAAATTTAGACGAGAACTAGGAATTTGCTCATTTCATGATATTTCCTAAAATAATATAGTGTCTAAGTCGACTTATTTTGGTTTTCGGCCGACTTATACCGAGTTTATGTGTATGTTTTTATTTCTTGATTTTTTCTTAATGACCAGTCGACTGTCTTTCTTTCCTAGTCGACTGAGACTGACGATACTTTATAAAACTATTTATTATTGGATTTATTTTGCTCTCGCCTCAGTCGACTTCCCTCAATGCCAGTCGACTGTCGCGGCTGTGTTCACATTTTTTTTAAAAACTGAATCGTCACTTGTTGGGGTTTCTTTTGTGTAGCGCCCCAAATTTCCAATATGATATCTTAGAAATACGTGGCACAATTCCCAACATCAACTTCAATTGCAATAGTAAACACAGTCCAAAACACAGATAATTTTTATTTCAAACTTTTATTGCAACAATCTTTACAAAACACAGCGGAAATACAAAACACCTTGAATTACAAACTTTCTTTTTACAACACTTCTTTACAAATTTTACACAAGCTCTATTATCTCAAAACTATCTCAAGCATCCAAACCCCAAACTCTAAGCAACAACAACCTGTAAAACATGAGACTAGAGATGATCCCTAACCCCCAAAACTAAAGGGGTCAGCCATAACGGTGTGAGTGACATAAAAACAAAGCAACATAATTAAATCATAAAACACTGAGTCATCAACAACATGTATTAACAGCAAGAATAAATAAAATGAGAAATAACAAATAAATAAAGCATGAAAATATCAAGGAATATAAGATAGTAAATAGTAATTCATGAAAATGTCAAGTGATTCTAGACTAAGTGTCAAGTGTAGAAATAGACTAAGTGTCAAGTGTAGAAAAAACAGGAAAACACAAGCATAAAACCAAGTCAAGAAAACACAATTCTATATGTTGACTCTCTAATGCATACTTGTCGGATTCTATGCATTCCAGAGTACATAGGTCCGGTATAAGCCCTTAACGATCTCCACTTTACAGGGATAACCCCTCATTATGCCACTAATCCTACTATGGTGATGAAAAAACAAGATCTAAAATACTCCGTGAATAGGCACCACAGCCCTCGACCCGCAAGTATCATGTAAGATAGCTCAAAAACAACCGGAGAATCATCTCCCAAACCTGCGTATCCCATGAATAGGCTTGCAAGGCCCTCGACGTGCAGATACACCAAGTACATTTCGTGAATAGGCCTGCCGACCCTCGACGCGCGAATGCACCATGCATGCTCCGTGAATAGGCCTGCAGACCCTCGACACACGAACACACAAATGTCCTCTCGAGACAGAATAACTAATAGTCCTGGAACGCATCCGTTGGACTAACAAAATCATGAGCCTATACTTACGTTTCCCAAGTTCCATCACATCCCCACTAGTGCATGTCCTTAAGTTGGTTATTATTAAAAAAACACAAAATCCCCATCTCTAGAGTCAGTGTATCCTGCCGAACTTAAATACTCAACAACAACTAAACCAAGACCCCCCCAGGTGTAACTCAACAAATCTCAACTTGCCGGTTCACAGGACTCCCACTCAACTCCTAGAGATCTCAACAAGACCACAATTCACAAATCCATCGTCAAACGATCATAGGGAGAAACCTCTCCGATCAACAAAACCCAAATCTTTATAAAATTCCAGAATCCAAATCCAACAATAAAATATCCTGAAAACATATGTTCTGTAGAAACAATAATATTTAAAATAGTAAGTTATAGATCCAAAAACTTTTAAAGAATTAATCATTTTAAAATAGCGTTAAAATATCTCAAAACACATCAGTAGCAGTGACTGCAACCCAGAGTTGGTCGACTGTCCAGAGCGAAAATCCAACATTTTTAAGAAAATAAATTCTAAGTATTGACGGTCGACTATAAAAGTCACCAGTCGACTGTCCAGAGCGAAAATCCAACACCTTAAGAAAATATCAAAACAGAGCAGAGACAGTCGACTGGAGAAATGGTTCAGTCAACTGTTCCGCACGAGATTTCAAGAAAAACGAGAAAGCACAGCAGCCAGGTAGCGACGGTCGACTGTCGAAAACATACCAGTCAACTGCCTCACCTACAGACTGTAGTTTGGGTTGTGCATAATTCAACCGATACGAAGATTTACCTTACAAAAACGAAATCTATCAAAAGTATATTTCTGATATGATCAAATACAACTTATAGGATATACAAAGATTCATAAAAACCAATCAAAAACCACTTGAATTGATAAAATAGCCTTTTGATGAACTTCTTGCGACCCATACGGGCCCATGTCGAAGGCCGTGCTCCCACAGCCGAACTGCCGCGGGGGACCCCTTGAAGCGAAATTCCAAAAGGTCGGCGGGCTGAATCCTTTGCAGACGACTTAAATACGCAACGGGGCATTGTAAGTGGCACAGTGGCCTTGCTGCCATGATCCACTGAGATCCAGCCCCTCATCGCACAGATTCGTCCCCCTCTAGCTTCAAATTCCGAAGGTCTACAGGATCGATAGGCCAGGCTTTCACGGTTCGTATTCGTACTGGAAATCAGAATCAAACGAGCTTTTACCCTTTTGTTCCACACGAGATTTCTGTTCTCGTTGAGCTCATCTTAGGAAAACTGCGTTATCTTTTAACAGATGTGCCGCCCCAGCCAAACTCCTCACTTGACAATGTCTTCCTCCCGGATCGGTGCCCGGATGGGCGCTCCAAAAAAAAACAGGAACATGTGCATATATCAAAATTAGAGTTTTTAAGAATAAGTCATACATCAAAATAACTTGTTTTATGTTCCAAACCTTATCAGTACCAAAATAAGTTGAGATATAGTAAAATTTTTCGAAAACACATAAAAACTCAATTTCTGCTAAAACAACCAAATATGATACTCATGAAAACGTTTGTGCATGTCTGTGCACCAAAAGAACTTCACAAATCCATAAATTAAAATAACCAAATATTCAGATTTAAAACTTAGTATTTGAGTGAATCCAAATTCAAGTGAACTCTTTCACAAAATCACAAATCCCCAAATTTAATCAAAAATGTATCAAATCCAAATTTTAGTCATCACAACTCAAATCCTCAAGATATGGTCTTTTAATCCATTACCCATTCTCAAAATTCCTCAAACTCAATCTCAACTATTCTCAATAGTTGATTCATGAACAAAAACAAATGTATCATCAACATGTCCAAGTTGCATCCATCCAACTCACCAATAGTCCAAAAATCTCATCTTTAATTAATTAATGCATAACATTCATCATACTCAATCAAGTCAGCAATAATCCAAAAGAAATAGCCTACTCACAATTTGTATTAGGTTTTCCAACAATCTAAAATTATCCACATGCAATTCTACTCACAATAACTAGGGTTCTTCTCAAAGATCCAATTTTTATCATCAATCCATCCAATCCATCATGTACATATTCATACTCAAACCCTAACATGCTATCTAATGGATGTAACACCACATACAACACACATAAAACAAAGCAAAATAATTTACATCACTCACCTCGTTGGAGAGATCAAATGAATATAACAAAGCAAGACGAAGAATCCCTCATTTGCAAAGAATCCAAGATCCCCTCTTTAAATCTCCAAGAAAGTAAAAATAATAAAACCTTTGTATTGTGCAGCGAAAGACGGCTGCACTCCACCTTTTAAATAGGCCGGAATTGAAGAATTAGGGTTTTGAACACATTTGCAAAATAATCCTTTCAAAATATAACTTTACATAAATAGATCCCTATACTTGGAAACTTGATAAAACCAATTTAATTGAGATTTAAAAATCAAAACAGCCATTAATAAGTCAGCCGGCACTGATTAAAAAGTCTAAAAAACGAATTTGCATTTTCACCCCTCAAAATGACAATTTTGCAAAAAGATCCTTCTTTTTGTAATATTTGCAAATAGGTCCAATAAATATCAGAAAAATCCAGAAAAATTACAAATAAATCCCAAATAATAAATAATGATTTTTCAAAAAATAACTTTCACTTTTGAACTTCCCAAGAAAATATTTGCACATGTTTTGCACGTGTAAAAGATAAATCTTTAGAAAAATATTTATTAAATCTCCAGAAAATCATTCTAATTCATTTATAAATCTTTAAAATTATATTTAAAAATACGGGGTACTACATTTTGCTCTTCTTAGACCCGACCCGTTCCACTTTTACTCTCTATGCGATCTACACTATCAATCCATCATTTCTTTTAATCTCCACCCTTAATTATTTGTA
The DNA here is from genome assembly GCA_017893485.1 of Hemerocallis citrina. Classification (NCBI taxonomy): domain Eukaryota; kingdom Viridiplantae; phylum Streptophyta; class Magnoliopsida; order Asparagales; family Asphodelaceae; genus Hemerocallis; species Hemerocallis citrina. The sequence continues at coordinate 71,487,946 of CM030367.1, read as the reverse complement.
AAAACCCTAGCCTCCTTTCACTTTCCCCATTTTACTTTTTACTCTTCTTCAACCTCAAGACCAGACGGCTGTGCTGTGAAGTTTTTTCTGGGTTTCTTTTGCTCTCGCGATTGCTGATTGGAGTTGGCAACTCGATCTTCTTAGCTCGGCGTTCATTCCACTTTGGTCCTCAACTAGCTTCGTTTACTCTATGTGTTGTTGGGTACATTTGTTCTTTGTTTGATTTTTTTTTTAATCTATTTAGGTCTTTTAGATTAGTCTATTTTCTTCATGCCGAAATCCAAAAGATCTAGGTCTTCTCATGTTGAGGAAGCACAAACTCATCCAAATTATCTTCAGTATTTGAGGAATCCTAGTCTAGTTGAAAAATATTTTATCATTTGCCAACTAGTTATTTTTCCTGGAAGGTTCATTAACTTTCCTGATTTGGATAAATATCCTATTGCTCTACTTTTTCAACAATGTGGACTGTTTGATCTCTTATCTTTAGTCAATCAACCCTATTACTACCCGTAACTTATTTATTTGTTTTTTACTAATATGAAAGTTGTTAATAATGATGATGGTGATGCGATTACTATCACTACCTTTGTTTAAAATGTGAGGATCAAATTGGATGTTAAGACATTATGACAGATTTTGAACATTCCTTTTGATGGGTTAGATTTAGGTGAGATTGAACTTGATGATCACTCTATTTTTTCTAAAAAAATTCTTCCCAACCGTGGTCCTCCAATGACCAATAAGAACATCACCCCGTTTGCAAAACTTGTTGCACGAATTTTGTCGTATAATATTATCCCTAAAACGAGAAGTTACGATCAATTTTCGTACGAATTACAAGCAGGTGTGTATGCTATTTTTGGGAATATTCAAATCAATTAGAGTTATGTTATTTTTAGTCGTCTCCAGAAAGCTCACTCCTCTTTTCTACCTTATGGTGCTCTTCTCACTCATGTCTTTAATCACTTTAAGGTAGATTTAGATTCAGAGTGTAGTGTTGTGTCTCGTTTTGAATCTTTTGATCGAGCAAGTCTTGCCCGTATGAAATTACTTCATACTCCTCCTACTTCACCTCCTCGTAATGTTCCACCTATACCTTTAGCCACTTCTATTCCCCATCGTTCTTTGGCATCTAGTTCGTCTTCTAGTGCTCGTCCTATGGCTAGTTTTTCTCATCCTGAGAGCCTTTATACATCTGTAAACTATCTTATAGACTGTCAGGATCTCATTTTGGGTCGACAGGATTCTCTTGAGGTTAGTCTTGCTAACCTCACTCAGATGTTTGTTCGAAAGTTTCCTCAGCTTACTCCTGCCTCCAACAGTGATGAAGACGACGATTGAAGTTGTTTTTTTTCTTTCTTTTGCACTATGTTTTCTATGTTTGTAAGATTTTATCTTTTGAATTATGCACACTATTTGGCTATTTCTGTAAACCTTTATGTTTCTCTCTTTGGATTGTCTTTTATGGTCTATTGTTTATATATGAATTTGGTTTCCCTCTCTATTTTTGTTGATGCCAAAGGGGGAGAAGTTTTATCATGCTTGATTGAGTACAATTTTTATCATGCTTGGTTATGTACACAATTTTTATCATGCTTGGTTATGTACAAGTTTATATATGCAAGTTTTATCATGCTTGGTTATGTACATGCATTATGGTATTGTGTATCTTATTTTTATTGTTGTGTGCATATCTTATTTTATTTAAGGGGAGTAATTTACAATTGTTTAGTTATGTTCGGGAGAATCATGTATTCTATATTGTTTAGTTATTGTGTTGTCATCATCAAAAAAGGGGAGAATGTAGTTTCTTGATTTTGATGACTACAACACGATACACATATGTTCTATTTTACATATCTCTTGCAGTATGTACTTAACGCTTTCAAGATTCAAGATCAAGATACAAGATAAGGAAGTTTTTTCAAGACTCAAGATCAAGATACAAGACAAGGGTTATTCAGAGCTTCAAAGATTCTCAAAGTGATCAGCTCAAAAGAGTGTCTTGTAAATTTATTGTATTTTTTATGTCTTAGAAATCTTGTAATAGCCTTGATGCACACACTCACACATCCCCTAGGATTAAAATAAAGATTATTAAAAATCAAAATGTCAAATTCAAGCTTGTATAAGTTCAACTGTCAAAGTACCAGTCGACTTACTTCGATAAGCAGTCGACTGTTCAAGTACGAAACAAACTGAACTTACTCAAGCTCTGACCGGTCGACTCCCTTGGTAACCCAGTCAACTATTCGAGTTGTTTTGACAGTTTTCTGAAATTTAAAAATTAATTTTCAAACTTAAATTCTTTCTGCCGTTTGTTGGCAGTTGGTGAACCGTTTTCCAACGTCCTTGGAGTTCTTACTCTATAAATAGAGTTCATAATAAGCTTGGAAAAGGTTACCCAATGCATTTATCAAGTCTTTGCTTTTATCAAGTCTTTGCTTTTATTTGTGAAAAAGAACTTAAAACTTTCAAGTACTCTTATTCTTTAGACTTGGTTCTCTAATTTTAGTCTTGCATAACAACGATTAAGTTCAAGACTGCAATTAGAAGTTGACCTATAGCCTCTATACAAAATGCACACTCAAAAATCAAGGCTTTAGGAGTTGTAATCTTCTATTTCTTTGTTGTTTCACTCTCGGGCTGTGAGAGTGGTCCTCTCAGTTGGAGAGAAGGGCTCTTGGTGTACAGTCAGTGTTCACTCTAGATTGTAGAGTGGGGTCTTGCTCTCTCTAGTGGTGAGAGAGGTCTACGAGTTTGGCATAGTTGTTGCTAAAGGTCATAGGGTATTCTTGTATTTTTTCAAGAATAGTGGAAAATCTCAAGTGGGTTGCTTGGGGACTGGACGTAGGTCGGGAAGACCGAACCAGAATATATCCCCGTGTTAGCATTGTTGATTCTCTATGGTTTGATTTCTCTAACTTGCAATTTTAATTTCGCTGCACTTTATTGTAAGTCTGTGTTTGATCAGTCACTGGTTCCTTTATTAAGTCGACTTAACAGACTCGTTGTTCTTCAGTTGATTAACTCTCTTTTTCTGACATTTTAGTCGACTGGTTTTGCTTTCCAGTCGACTTAACAGTTCACAAGTTTAAATTATTTTTTTATTTTGTACATAACACTTTTCATCCCCCCCCCTCTAATGTTATTTGCCTTGCATACAGTCTTCTTGGCCCAGCAGCTTCTCACAAAATGGGTAAGGAAGAGCTCTTCGGACAAGTCAAAGGAGAAGATGGAGCAGGAGGCAGCCAGGAGTACCATTCTCTCGCAGTTCCTTTCAGCATGGCTGGGAAAAGCGCTTCCGATGCCTGGTGAATAATCATGAGACTTTTGAAACTCTCGATGTGGTCAACCGGGTCTGATTCCCCATTGTAAGACTCAAAGTGAAGGCCCATGAAGTTTTCTGGGACCGGGGCTTCCATGATGGTTCTGGAGAATAGAGGCCTGCTTGGGCAAAAATTTCTCGCCCGCTGCTCTTCTTCTTGGTTGAGCCTATGGAGGCGCCTCTCCATCTCGTGGAGACGGCAGTGGACAGAGTCATCCTTACGGTCGAATCTAGTCGACCCTCGGGATTCTCCTTCATGAGTGGAGGTACGGCGAGGGCTAGGCGTGCACTGGTCATGACTTAGGGCATGGGGAGGGCTAGGCACACGCCGTTCTTGACATGTGGTGATATTAAGAGCTTGCAAGATATCCTCCTTGAAATTCTGGAACTCGGCCTGAGTGACCGGTGCTCCTCCAGCCCAGCGGTCCCTGGGTGCGGCTCGGCTTATTGGAGTTTGGCTTCTCTGCCGACGACGTAGAAGGGACTCTCGTTGCCTCCTTGGGGAGGGGACTCTTCTAGGCCTTGGTCTGCGGGGATACCGGCCTCTAGGAGCCTTTTGGAGCTCGGGTTGAGAGACTTCCTCAAGAGCCCACCTTTCATTCAAGCGGGTTCGGAGGTCGACCCCCTATTGTTGATTAACGATCACTTGACAAAGATCCTGGCCGGGAGGGATTTGAGAAGCCATAGAGTCAGTAGAAGGGTTGTGGACTGAGATGTGGTCATGGTGGGAGTGTTGTCCTTAACAGTTCCGATGGGAGCACCCCGAGGCAGCCCCTCTAGACTTGGGAGGAGGCTGTTCAGGCTGCGGTTGCTAAACTTGATGGTCGAGTTGAAGAGGAAAATCTTTGGTTTGTGGAGGAGGAGGAAGAGGACTGGCTCTTCGACTGGATGCCGCTGCCTTCCCTTTTCATATAGGAGGCATGGCTTGGAAACTGCCTTTACCGGTGATATGTGACTGGATTGCTTTTTAGTATCCCACAGACGATGTCAATCTGTTGCTGCTGATTTTGGTGTGGGAGCAAACAGATGTATTTGTGGATTCTTTTGGAAACAATAAAGGAAAACTTGTTGACTTTTGGTCGTCGTTTGACTGTTTCTTAGTGCTGTCGTTAACCTGCAAAAAGTTCGATACACCGGGATGGATCCCAGCAACAAACCCTCTGACGCTCAGGTCAATAATTAGGAAGATTATGAGAGAGCGATTTGTGGAAAAAATATTGATTACCTTTCTTATGGTGGGGGAGAGGGGTATTTATAGTCGCCTTTGGAGACAGTTTAGAGATAATCATTTATCCCTATGTCCGGTGTTTTTTGGATAAGATGTAGTGTTAAACTCGTTTCATGATAAGAGGTGCGGTTTAAACTGTCTGTCAGAAATAATCACAAATTTGAATTACTTTTTAAATATTTTGGGCTTGTTTGAAACGGGTTGCCACCCATACCCAATAGGACAGATCCATTTTCGGGTTACTGGGCTTTGAAGAAAGACCCAGTTCCCATTTCGGACCCGTTTGTGGTGGAAATTACTGTTTTACCCCTGAGAGCTTTAAGATTCGTGTTCGGTTTGAACAGTCTCCATTTAATCCAATTTTTAGCCATATCACCCTCGAAATTCAAATTTATTTACAACATAATTATTTACAAAAATGCCACTCATATAAAATAAAAGTTTGTAACACTAGGAGTAATTTGTAAAAAGTATCTAGTGAGTAAAGGAAGGTCTTATTATTTAGTATATAAAAAATATTAATTAGAGCATACATCGCACGTGCAGTTACTAGGTTAAGAGTTTTAATTTTTGTTAAGAGTATTGTAATGGTTTGAAATGGGTATAGAAATGTCTCAAGTTCGAGTTCAGACTACGTCGTAATCTTTATTTAAAAAACTAGTAATTACACATGCGATGCACGTTTTAATAAAATTTTAAAATAAAAAATTAAAACTCTAACGTAGGGAGGACTCGAACCTGAAACCTCCTTTATATTAATTATATACGTGTGTTGCACATGTTGGTAGATTTACAAATGACACTAAGGCCTTCTCCCATTATAATAACTAGTATTTCTCACGTGCAATGCACGTTTTGTTAAAGAGTTTGAGTTAAACGTGCAATACACATAAGTCAACAGTAATTAGCACGTTTGATGAATGTCTTGAGTTTTAAAAAAATGGAATTGAACGGGCGATACAAGTATTTTTTAAAAATTAAGAAAAAAACTTTGATGTGTACGTGCGATGCACGTGTTGAAAAATAGTTTTGGAGTTGCACGTGCGATGCACATGTTTTTTTTGTGACAAAAGTGTTGTTTCTTTTTGTGACAAAAAAAATATTAAAAACTGTTTATTTGTGACAAACTCTTCCATTAAATAGTAAGTAAATATATTATATTATAAATAGATAGATGGATAGTAATTTACGCATGTGATGCATGTTTAATATAAAAAAAAATTAAAGTAAAAAATCTGACATAGTGAAGACTCCAACCTGAGACCAGGGCCGGCCCTGGGCCTGTGCGACCGCACATGTCGCACAGGGCCCACTAATGAAGATGCCCCCATCAGATACAATTAATAAAGATGTTATTCCAATTATAGCATAAAAATCAATTTGTCTGAGTGGTTAAGGGGATAGACTTTAAATCAAATTGGTCCAGGTTCAAACCTTGTTGTTGATGTTTATTTTTTATTATATGTATTATATATATATATATATCGATTTATTTTTATTTTATATATATATATCTATTTATTATTGTTATTATTATTATTATTATTATTATTATTATTATTATTATTATTATTATTATTATTATTATTATTATATATATATATATATATATATATATATATATATATATATATATATATATATATATATATATATATATATATATATATATATATATATATATATATATTAATGATTTATATGTTTCTTTCATTAATTGTTGAGATTATATACATATTTACTTTTAGAGAAAGTTTTTTAATGATTTTTATATTGTTGCTTTCGTTAATGTTACCGCTGAATCTGGTGTGGGGGTAAACAGATAGAATTTGTGGGTTCGTGGAAAAATCTGAATAGCGAGTCCAAGCCTGTTCGTCGGAGTTGGGCTGTTGAGCTCCCGCCGTTCACCTGCAAGGAAGTGCGATACACCGGGGTTGATCCCGGTGACGCACCCTTCGACGCTCTTGTCAGTAACCAGTGATGATTAAGAAAGAGCTTAAGTTGGCAAAAGAGTGATTAACCTGTAACAGTGGTAGGTGGGGGGTATTTATAGTCGCCGTTGGGATCAAATTAGGAATGTGATTCCTGTGATCTGATAAGGCATAAAATCCTCGTAATCAGATTAGGAATGTAATCCCTTAATTCCCAGTGAGAGGATAGTCGCGAATCAGGCCCGTTGATTTGGTTCAATCAGATACCCTAATTCTATCCTGTCGGACTGGGTTTGTATCGGGTCGGGACCCGTACCCAGTTGAGGTAGATCTGTTCGCGGGTTATTGGATCTGTGAGAAGGAGACCCAGTACCCGCTTCGGACCTGTTAGTAGGTGAAATTACCGTTTTACCCCTGAGCTTTAAGATTCGTCTCCGATGTGAACGGTCCCGATTTAATTCTATTTTTAGCCATATCAGTTAATTACTGAGATTGACTTATTACGTGAAACTTTTTTTAATCGTATATTTTATGCGTTGTAAGAATATGAAGATCCTTAACCACATTTATACTATTTCGTCTTAATTGAAGAGACGACTAATTTAAGATACCGATTAAGTCGTTCCAGGTATTGGACCCTGCAATGATATAAAATCTGAAAGGTATTTTTCAAATGAATTCATATAAAAATATTTAAGATATAGAATGTACCATACTCATATTTTTCAACTGAATTCGTATGTGTGTGTGTGTGTGTGTGTGTGTGTATATATATATATATATATATATATATATATGATATCAAAATCAAAATAAAGTAAAATTATTATTATAATATTTAAAGAAGGGCTTTTTTTTTCTTTTCGCATAAGGCCCTATAAATCTCACGACCGGCCCTGCCTGAGACCATCTTCATATTAGTTATGCACGTGCAATGCACATGTTGGTAGATTGACAAATGACACTAACGCCTTCTCCCATTATAATATTAGGGGGCGTTTGGTACGCGGATTGGAGAATTCCCAGGAATTTGGTGGATTCCCAGGAATATGAGGGTGGGAATGAAGATTCTCATGTATGTTGCAATACTGTGTTTGGTATACGACATTACATACCTGGGAATACTTTATCACCGTGTTTGGTATAGAACAATTTATTCCCATCAATCCATCTCTATAGAAAACATTACCGAAAATACCCTGTTGGCTTTATTTAAAAATAAATAAATATAAAGTTATTTTAGTAATTGATGTATATGCATGTATGTGCAAAAACAATACTGATATATATCTTATAAACCGAACTTGTTGAAATGTAACTAAGTGATTGATCTGATTAAGAACTCTACTGTTGATTGTTGCACAATACGCAACTTGTTTCATTTAGATTTTGCTCACTTTTCTCTTTTGCAACAATGCTGACATGAGTTTCACATTTGCAAATTCATGACTAGATAAAGAAAAGAATACAATCAGCACAAAATTAAATACAAGCGAATTGGGTAAATAGAGGTATTTATAAAAGAATGTATGTGGCGTTTCCAAGATCAAGTGGCACGGAAAAATAAAGTCAAAAGTCAGGATGACCACTTTGCTATTGATGTCGCGTCCGAGCCATTATATCAAGAGGAACTGATTTAATCCTCCAGAATTGGTAATGGACGCAGTCTTCTAAATAATTATTTTACTTGATGTAAGTTTAACAAAAAATCAAACAATAAAAACCTAGTCAAAAATATATTTGGATGTTGAAAATCAAAAGACAAAAAAGGGATGAAAAGAAAGAGAGAGAAAGAGAGAGCTTAGACAGCCAAGGGTTAGTCTTCAATTTCTGGTAGAAGAATTCCAGATCAGAAACTCTAGTCCACATATATTGGCTCATCACTGCTAACATAATCGCCATCATCGTCATCAAAAATAAATATATTGAAAAACATTTAAAATATGCTTTAGAAATGGGGAAAAAACAAAAAAGAACGATGAGAAGTCGCAGAATCGATGAAGAACAGAATTGGGGAAGGAAGAGGATCGAAGAGATGGTTTTATTGAGTTGTATTTGGGGGTTTTATAAAACGAAGAGATGAACGCTGTAGTGGGTGAATTTAGTTGGAGGGAACAAAAGCGGGTTATATGATAAGCCAGAAATCTGGAGGGTGTTTTGGGTATGCAATAATCTCACTTATTTTTTATGTGGAGGAATCCACAGATCCCACCATTTTCAAGGGGAATGTTTATCCTTCCCAACTAACTATTTTGATAACCCTGGAAATTTAAAATTATTTATAAAACTATACATATGTCTTACTAAACGAGGTAATCAAGAGGGTAATCCTAAATTCCCTTATACATTACCGTGTACCAAACGCCCCCTTAGAGATTAGAGATTAGAGATAATAATAATAATAATTATTATTATTATTATATTATATATATATTATATTATTATTATTATTATTATTATATTATATATATATAATATAATAATAATAATAATAATAATAATAATAATAATAATAATAATATTATTATTATTAGAGATTAGAGATAAAAATATTAGAACGTGCATCACACGTGCAGATTTCTAGTAAATAATAATACTAAGGGGACGTTTGGTACGCGGTAATGTATAAGGGAATCTAAGATTACCCTTTTGATTACCTAGTTTGGTAAGACATAGATATAGTTTTGTAAATAACTAGTGTAATGCACGTGCGTTGCACGTGGAAAAAATGGGGAGGGTGAATGAAAAGGACAAAAAAAATCTACCAACACGTGCGCTGCACTTGTTGACACACACACACTAAGGAATAAAAAATTGTTTATTTGTTTACAATCCCATCTCTCCCATTATAATAGTTATAGATATTAAATTCCCAGGGTTATCAAAATAATTATTTCGGAAGGATAAACATTCCCCTTGAAAAGGGTGGGGTTTGTGGATTCCTCCACATAAAAAATGAGTGAGATTATTGCATACCCAAAACACCCTCCAGAAAAAAAATCGGACCCAAGCAAATCCACCCAAATATCACACTCCTCTTCCCCAAGCCCCCTTCCTGCTTCTTCTTCTGATCGTCTTCTCTGGTCCTGTAACACCCCGCAAAATTTAAATGACAATTTTGCCCTCGGGTGTTACGCACGTGCATTTTGTACTATTATTGACTATATCCATAACGCATTTTGATATGTATTTTGAATTCCAATTATTTATACAATCTCGTATTCTTAAAATCACATTTGAGACAACTCGAATGCTAGATTTCAATCTTCGAGTTTTTACGTGCTTTTTACGTATTATCGATGCACGTGTCGATTTTGGGTATTCCACCGTTACGTGCAAGTTTTCAATGGATTTCAATTACTTATTTTTATAAACATGTTTAAATTCATTTTATAGATAGAATTCAATTTTTGACAATTTTTAGTTAAAATAAACTTTCTACGTGCAATACACGTGTTTTCTGTACGTTTGAGTATATTATCAAATATGTATATTAAATATACTTTCTATTGCATTCCAATTGATTATAAATATTTTTCGGTTCATAAAGTCAATTTTTGTATTTTTGAGATTTTACGGGCGACGCACGTGTTTTGGTGCACGTGTTGTAAGCGCGTTCTTCCTTCAAAATAAATTTTTATAAGATGTTTCTTTACATTTTTATTTTGCATGAAAAGTATAATTTTTTTAAGTTAATTTTATATATTTATTACAAATTTAAATAAGTTGTTTTAAAGGGATTAAATAAATAAATTGTTTTTGGTACACAAAGCACGTGCACACGTGCGATGTGCACACTTTTTGGGGACCGGGCTGCTCATGAGGAGAGGGAAAACCTGAACATTTGATTTTGAAATGGGAAGGAAAGTAAGTTACAAAATTTATAATGGGTTAGTGGTGTTCATGTGGAGGTAGTTATACTAACTACCCATTAGCTTTCTTATAAAAGTGCACCCTTAATCTCTCATTCTCTCATATCTTCTTCTCCTTCTCTCTTGCCCATGCCGAAACCAACCAAATGGCAGCAAAGCCATTCCCATTCTCCACCTAAGTCACTATTCCACTTGCCTATATACATATACTAATGTATATATATGTACATACATAGTATGTGTACATGAAAGAAGATGGGAGATTGTTCTTGATGTTGCCGACATGGAGTGGGGATGGAGATGCTCTTGATGATGGATGTTTGCCGATGTGGAGCTTGGAGGCTTGCTTTGGTGCGCGGATTTCGAGGAGTTGCAATTGGAAGCTTTCTTTAGGAGCTCCTAATTCTAGGAGTTCATTTGGGTATCAATTCTTCAACTTTAGGTGGGTGTTTCTTAAATGTTTTCTAATTTAGGAATATAATTTGCATGATAGATGATATGTGATTTACTTGTTTGAAATTGAATTGATTGCATGCAAGTTAATATATAAATGAATCGGTAAATTTTGATTGATTATGGTAAATGCAAATTGCTATGCTTGTTACGATTGCTAGTTGAATTGCTAGAATTGAAGTGATTGTATGAAATTGATGCATATTGAGACATTATTGGAATAATGCGAAATGTGGCAAAAAGTATGATTTATAACCTCAAAATGTTATTTATACAAGTATAGAGATTTTTTTAAAGTAAATTTTGATAAAAGAAGGTAGTTTATTTGGAAAATATGTTTTGATGCATTTTGGTTGGAAAAAGAGAAACTTGGGAATTGATAATATATATGATAATGTTTTAAAAGAAATATATTCTGGAAATAAATTATATTTTGTATATGGAAGTACAAATCGATTCAAAGGTCGAAAAGTGTATGCAAAGTTGCAAATTGTGGATTTGACAGTCGACTGATTACTTCCACAGTCGACTGGTAAGTGTTAAAAGTTGGTTTTCATCAGCGGGACAGTCGACTGAATACAGTTACAGTCGACTGCTGCTTTGATGTTGAGTTTTCAAGATATTTGCGGGACAGTCGACTGATACTGCCACCAGTCGACTGAACCGAACTGTTTATTTGGTTTTGAGTTTGAAATTGATTTTGACAAATGAAAGTTAAATAAGTTTGAATATGAGATTTTATGATTATTAAGATTTGATTGAGTTTTATTGTGAAATGCACACAAGGTTATGAAAGATGAAATTGACAAAGAAATCAAATTAAATTGGAACACTGCGGAACAGCCGACTGCCGTGTGCAGCAGTCGACTATCCCGAGTGGTTATGAAGAATGTGAATTGACTGAACAAGTCGACTGGAAGAGTTCCCAGTCGACTGTCCAGAGTGCTTTTTGATATATCTGAAATCTTGTGAATTGTTTGTGGTAAAGATTGTGAATCTGGATATTGGTAAACTCTATTTGTTGCTGCATAAATTTATATGAAATGAATCATAGTTGAATTGAGAATTTACATGAGATGAATCATAGATTTAAATTGAGAATTAAATGAATATGAAAGGCTAAGATCATGATGAGAAAGTCTGTGAGACTCAAAATTGAATTATGAGCTGGAAATGCTAAATTGGAAATTGTGAATGGGAAATTGAAACTAAAGAGTAGCTAAGTCTCCCCCGGCAATGAAATGAAATAAAATGAGAATTTGAAAGACCAAGGTTGGTCATGTATTGTAATGAATGAATAAGTCCGGTTGAGTGGAGAGGCTAACTCTAGAGCTTTGATTTTTATTCATGATTCTAAGGCTGTGATGGAAGTAAGCGAAAAACATAAGTATGGGCGCCTTGGGTCTACGATGCGGATGTGATCCACAGAATGCATGCTTGATGAGTCAAGACATGGCGTGGGCAATATACTCCAGAATGATCGGGATCTTGGCGACGCTTGTGGGATGTTTGGTGACGGCAAGAGGATCGTGTTCAGGGAGGAGGCTGAACTATCGCAGAATGCATGCTTGATGAGTCAAGACATGGCGCGAGGTTCTACTCCAGGGTCTTGGACACGTGCTTGTAATCATGGAACGTCTATGACACTTGCTGAAATTACAGATAGATACATAGTGGAGATGTGATGAAAGTGAGAGAAAAACACGAGTATGAGAGCTAGGGTACGGTGCGGGTGTGTGAGCCGCAGAATGCATGCTTGATGAGTCAAGACATGGCGCGGGCACAACTCAGTAATGATCGGACTTTAGTCACGCTTGTGGGATGTTTTAGTGACTGCAAGAGGATCGTGTTCAGGGAGGAGGCTGAATTACCGCAGAATGCATGCTTGATGAGTCAAGACATGGTGCGGAATTCCCCTCCAGGGTCCAGGATACGTGCTTGTACTCACAGACCATCTAGGATACTCACTGTAGTTACAGTAGTAGATTAAGTCATGGCGAGGGATTGAACCCTACAATAATGAAGAACGATTAAGAGGCTTGCCCTCGGACCTATGTAGTATGGGATGCATAGAATCCGAACAAGTGTGCATTAGTGTCATGTAATACAAACAACTGCATTAAGGACTAAGTGCACCGCACCACACGACATCAACAGGATAGTCCCTTTTGTAGCTTTGTTTGTGATCAAGTTTGTGTTTGCTAAAGCATTTGAGAATCGTTATACTGTTTTCGGCATAGAGAGGATGGCCGTGTATAATATTTCGTCAGTTGTAAGCAACTGACGCGCCCACAGTTTTATATGCAGGAAATGGAGTTACATGAAGATATAAAGATGATTGATGATGCTGTTGATTTCTTAAATGTTAAAGTTGTAACAATTGTACATTCATTATGGTTGTATTTTATTAATTCCGCTGCTCATTGATGTAAAAGACTCTGATGTAATTATTGTTGAAATAAAAGTTTTAAATTCCTTGTAAAATTGTACGAAAGAAGTGAAAAGATCCTGTAGAACTCTCGAATTCAGTTGTATTTGAAATTCGGGGCGTTACAAGTGGTATCAGAGCCACGCTTCTAAGTAGTACAAATTTATAAGGAACGACACCCTAGAAGTGGACATTAGAGTGTGAGTTCAGTTTATAGAGATTTAAATGTAAGTGATTTACATTTGTGTTGCTCTATAGGCTGATGTTTCTCTTTCCTTTCCCTATTGGATGGCTGGAGTCATGAATGGAAGTTGTTATTGAATTTACATTCAAATTCATTCATGATGCTCTCCTCGTATACATTGATTTGAAATTGTATGCGAGCTCATTTTCCCTGGGTATCAGAGTGGCGCAGTGGAAGCGTGGTTGGCTTGAACAGTCATTCAGGATACCTTACACATAAACACACTTTCCCCATCAAATTATTTTCTGTGGATTTTCATCATAGTACTTTTCAATATTTAATATTTTCCAAATAAATATTTTTCCTATACTATTAAATCATATCAATGCCTAGTATTTTGTCTATTTTCCTTAATTTTGATTTTGTTGAACTTATTTTATTGTCTCTCAGTTTTGTCTTTCGTGTTTTATGTCACCTTATGTTCATCCATCCATCTGTGCTATTACCTTACGTATTTTGTTAAATTTATATTACAACTATTATTTTCAGTACATTTCGAATTTTACTTGTGAATTTTGCTTATATGCATTCATTTTACATGATTTGATTTTGTGATACGATATTCTCCCGGTATCTTATATTTTCCCCTATACTTTAGTGTATTTTATCCGTATAAATACAACATACTAATTTGATTTATTGTTTGCATTCAATATTATTGTTAGTACATATTATCTACTACTTTATTTGTTATATTCCTTAATTTCGTAATTTTGTTTCTTTAATATAATGCATATACTCGCGATTCATACTTTACTCTATCCTCTAATTTTAAATTGTCTTTAGATTCTTGATTACTACATATGTTTTTCATTGAATTTTTATGTATTTCAAGATGCTTACTATACATATAATTTCATCTTCCTCAAATTACTACATTATTATTTTTATGTATAATTGTTGGTGTCTATTGCCCTAATTTGGTACATTACATTATTAATGTTTTCATTTGTACTTCCAACATGTGCATATATTCTACATTATTTATTTTGGTGTTATAAATAATTTTTCATAACTACTAATTAGTACCCTTTATGTTTGATATGTCCTATACACCTATTTTGATATTTCATTGTGTAAAATCTTTTCTGTATCATTGATTTTCAAACATAACCCCATACTTTATTAAACATCCCATATCTAAGTATACATGGGAGATTACATCTTTCCATCTTCCGTTTTGGTGCAACTTAATGTCGAGAGGGCAAATATGCAACTAGACATCATTGGAGGCAAATTGCAACTGGAAGTCGGGGAGGCAAAGTTTGCAACTGAATGTCCAGAAGGCAAACTGCAACTGGATGTCGGTGAGGTAAAGTTTGCAACCGAATGCCCAGAAGGCAAATTGCAACCAGATATCGTAGAAGCAATTACGCAACTTGAGATCAAGATAGGCAAGTCTGCTGTTGGATACCAGTGAGACGAACCTAAACCAAAATGAAATATTATACTTAGAAGACCTCTACTTTGTTTTCCTGTGGTATTCACTTATAACTATTTCATTTTGTACTAAGCTTATACTATTTTATAATATTTTGCAATCTAACATTATACTGTTTATACTAATTTCTATATGTATCAAACTTGCGTATTTACCGCTTAATCTCAACTGTCTTGCCGTCTTCTTTGTAGTACTTTGTATTTTATGTGAGTTAGTATTTCATACAACTTTATTGTACTTTGCTATTTTAAATTTGGTGACTAGCTACTCACCTAACAGTTTTATTTTATTATACTTCTGTTATAATTCATGATTCACTTCTATATAATTAGTTTTGCATCGTTACTACCATAATATATTATTTTACTCCTACACATCATCTATAAATTTTGTATCATGGTGTTGTTGTTTTGCCCTATAATTTCCGTTTATGTATATACATAATTTTGTATGCTGATTTCTTGGCCTACTGGACAAATCGAAATTATTTGGATTTTGCTTTTTCATTTTTATCATACACCTATGATTATTGTATTTACTTTACAAATTACCTTATAATATCGATTTATATACAAAATCATTTTTTTTTTTCATTGTCTATACTATCCCTTGTTATATAATTGGTTTTCGCACTGCTTTCAATAGTATGTTTTACTACTACGATGTCTCGTTTGACTGCTACAAATCAGTTATGACTTTCCTATCATACTATTTATCTCACCTCTATAATTTTTCGTCTATGTGATTTTTGTAAGTTGGTTTTCTCGCTCTACTGAATAATTTGAAAGTATTTCGGTGTATTCCTAATTTTCAAATTGTATGTATAATTATTAAAGTTACCTTACAAATTATGTGGTACTAATTTAGATACAGAATTATTTTGTGTTGTCTATACTTTTACTATATTTCCTTCTTATATATTTCTCAAACTGTTAAATTGCTAGTTTTGTCGTATAGTACCAAGTTGGGTTTGAAATTTTTCTACCCTTTATTACATTGATGAATTTTTAGTATTGAATCTATTTATAAAGTACCCATTAACTATGTTTTCTTTATTGCATTGTTTTCCGAAATTATTTTCACAATTAATGACTAAGTTTATTTATCATTTTTATCTAATGGTTACTTGACAGTAATTTGTACGTAAATTCTTTTCAAAATGCACTATCCTCTATTGTCGTATTTGTTTTCCTATGCTACTTTCCTAGTTTTCTTGCTTAGTTCTTGTAAAATTTTGATGCTCATACATTTTCTTAAATAGATTTCTTGTCTTATTTTTCCACATTGCCTATTTTTATGCTATATGTATCTTCTTGATGTTTGTGGTTTCTATATGTTATAACGATATTTTCTTTAGTGTGTACAAAATACGGCCTTTACCATAGTGAGTTCCGGGGACGGAACTGTTCTAAGGGGGGGAGAGTGTAACACCCCGCAAAATTTAAATGACAATTTTGCCCTCGGGTGTTACGCACGTGCATTTTGTACTATTATTGACTATATCCATAACGCATTTTGATATGTATTTTGAATTCCAATTATTTATACAATCTCGTATTCTTAAAATCACATTTGAGACAACTCGAATGCTAGATTTCAATCTTCGAGTTTTTACGTGCTTTTTACGTATTATCGATGCACGTGTCGATTTTGGGTATTCCACCGTTACGTGCAAGTTTTCAATGGATTTCAATTACTTATTTTTATAAACATGTTTAAATTCATTTTATAGATAGAATTCAATTTTTGACAATTTTTAGTTAAAATAAACTTTCTACGTGCAATACACGTGTTTTCTGTACGTTTGAGTATATTATCAAATATGTATATTAAATATACTTTCTATTGCATTCCAATTGATTATAAATATTTTTCGGTTCATAAAGTCAATTTTTGTATTTTTGAGATTTTACGGGCGACGCACGTGTTTTGGTGCACGTGTTGTAAGCGCGTTCTTCCTTCAAAATAAATTTTTATAAGATGTTTCTTTACATTTTTATTTTGCATGAAAAGTATAATTTTTTTAAGTTAATTTTATATATTTATTACAAATTTAAATAAGTTGTTTTAAAGGGATTAAATAAATAAATTGTTTTTGGTACACAAAGCACGTGCACACGTGCGATGTGCACACTTTTTGGGGACCGGGCTGCTCATGAGGAGAGGGAAAACCTGAACATTTGATTTTGAAATGGGAAGGAAAGTAAGTTACAAAATTTATAATGGGTTAGTGGTGTTCATGTGGAGGTAGTTATACTAACTACCCATTAGCTTTCTTATAAAAGTGCACCCTTAATCTCTCATTCTCTCATATCTTCTTCTCCTTCTCTCTTGCCCATGCCGAAACCAACCAAATGGCAGCAAAGCCATTCCCATTCTCCACCTAAGTCACTATTCCACTTGCCTATATACATATACTAATGTATATATATGTACATACATAGTATGTGTACATGAAAGAAGATGGGAGATTGTTCTTGATGTTGCCGACATGGAGTGGGGATGGAGATGCTCTTGATGATGGATGTTTGCCGATGTGGAGCTTGGAGGCTTGCTTTGGTGCGCGGATTTCGAGGAGTTGCAATTGGAAGCTTTCTTTAGGAGCTCCTAATTCTAGGAGTTCATTTGGGTATCAATTCTTCAACTTTAGGTGGGTGTTTCTTAAATGTTTTCTAATTTAGGAATATAATTTGCATGATAGATGATATGTGATTTACTTGTTTGAAATTGAATTGATTGCATGCAAGTTAATATATAAATGAATCGGTAAATTTTGATTGATTATGGTAAATGCAAATTGCTATGCTTGTTACGATTGCTAGTTGAATTGCTAGAATTGAAGTGATTGTATGAAATTGATGCATATTGAGACATTATTGGAATAATGCGAAATGTGGCAAAAAGTATGATTTATAACCTCAAAATGTTATTTATACAAGTATAGAGATTTTTTTAAAGTAAATTTTGATAAAAGAAGGTAGTTTATTTGGAAAATATGTTTTGATGCATTTTGGTTGGAAAAAGAGAAACTTGGGAATTGATAATATATATGATAATGTTTTAAAAGAAATATATTCTGGAAATAAATTATATTTTGTATATGGAAGTACAAATCGATTCAAAGGTCGAAAAGTGTATGCAAAGTTGCAAATTGTGGATTTGACAGTCGACTGATTACTTCCACAGTCGACTGGTAAGTGTTAAAAGTTGGTTTTCATCAGCGGGACAGTCGACTGAATACAGTTACAGTCGACTGCTGCTTTGATGTTGAGTTTTCAAGATATTTGCGGGACAGTCGACTGATACTGCCACCAGTCGACTGAACCGAACTGTTTATTTGGTTTTGAGTTTGAAATTGATTTTGACAAATGAAAGTTAAATAAGTTTGAATATGAGATTTTATGATTATTAAGATTTGATTGAGTTTTATTGTGAAATGCACACAAGGTTATGAAAGATGAAATTGACAAAGAAATCAAATTAAATTGGAACACTGCGGAACAGCCGACTGCCGTGTGCAGCAGTCGACTATCCCGAGTGGTTATGAAGAATGTGAATTGACTGAACAAGTCGACTGGAAGAGTTCCCAGTCGACTGTCCAGAGTGCTTTTTGATATATCTGAAATCTTGTGAATTGTTTGTGGTAAAGATTGTGAATCTGGATATTGGTAAACTCTATTTGTTGCTGCATAAATTTATATGAAATGAATCATAGTTGAATTGAGAATTTACATGAGATGAATCATAGATTTAAATTGAGAATTAAATGAATATGAAAGGCTAAGATCATGATGAGAAAGTCTGTGAGACTCAAAATTGAATTATGAGCTGGAAATGCTAAATTGGAAATTGTGAATGGGAAATTGAAACTAAAGAGTAGCTAAGTCTCCCCCGGCAATGAAATGAAATAAAATGAGAATTTGAAAGACCAAGGTTGGTCATGTATTGTAATGAATGAATAAGTCCGGTTGAGTGGAGAGGCTAACTCTAGAGCTTTGATTTTTATTCATGATTCTAAGGCTGTGATGGAAGTAAGCGAAAAACATAAGTATGGGCGCCTTGGGTCTACGATGCGGATGTGATCCACAGAATGCATGCTTGATGAGTCAAGACATGGCGTGGGCAATATACTCCAGAATGATCGGGATCTTGGCGACGCTTGTGGGATGTTTGGTGACGGCAAGAGGATCGTGTTCAGGGAGGAGGCTGAACTATCGCAGAATGCATGCTTGATGAGTCAAGACATGGCGCGAGGTTCTACTCCAGGGTCTTGGACACGTGCTTGTAATCATGGAACGTCTATGACACTTGCTGAAATTACAGATAGATACATAGTGGAGATGTGATGAAAGTGAGAGAAAAACACGAGTATGAGAGCTAGGGTACGGTGCGGGTGTGTGAGCCGCAGAATGCATGCTTGATGAGTCAAGACATGGCGCGGGCACAACTCAGTAATGATCGGACTTTAGTCACGCTTGTGGGATGTTTTAGTGACTGCAAGAGGATCGTGTTCAGGGAGGAGGCTGAATTACCGCAGAATGCATGCTTGATGAGTCAAGACATGGCGCGGAATTCCCCTCCAGGGTCCAGGATACGTGCTTGTACTCACAGACCATCTAGGATACTCACCGTAGTTACAGTAGTAGATTAAGTCATGGCGAGGGATTGAACCCTACAATAATGAAGAACGATTAAGAGGCTTGCCCTCGGACCTATGTAGTATGGGATGCATAGAATCCGAACAAGTGTGCATTAGTGTCATGTAATACAAACAACTGCATTAAGGACTAAGTGCACCGCACCACACGACATCAACAGGATAGTCCCTTTTGTAGCTTTGTTTGTGATCAAGTTTGTGTTTGCTAAAGCATTTGAGAATCGTTATACTGTTTTCGGCATAGAGAGGATGGCCGTGTATAATATTTCGTCAGTTGTAAGCAACTGACGCGCCCACAGTTTTATATGCAGGAAATGGAGTTACATGAAGATATAAAGATGATTGATGATGCTGTTGATTTCTTAAATGTTAAAGTTGTAACAATTGTACATTCATTATGGTTGTATTTTATTAATTCCGCTGCTCATTGATGTAAAAGACTCTGATGTAATTATTGTTGAAATAAAAGTTTTAAATTCCTTGTAAAATTGTACGAAAGAAGTGAAAAGATCCTGTAGAACTCTCGAATTCAGTTGTATTTGAAATTCGGGGCGTTACAGGTCCCCTCCGGCGACCCCCAACCCCCGTCGCACCACCTCTCTCCCGTCGACGCTTCTCCCATCGCCGCCCTCACCCACGTCCTCCATCCTCGTCGACACCCTCACAGCAGCCCCAAAATCCCAATCCCGACATAATCTAAAACTAAACTCTACAATCAAATGCCATTACATCTTCAACCTAAACTCACTGTTCATCATTACGTACACCTTCTCATCACTCCATCCCCATCGACTTTCCTCCACCCTCACCCCTCAAACCCCGTCGCACACCCTCCATTACCCTCCAACCAAACAGGGCGTAATTTATCATACTAAATTCTGTGACCTGAAGCAAAAGCAAATCTGTTGTGATCATTCAAATTGGGTTTAATAGCAAATGGTTGTGAATGTCATGAATATTATGTCAGATATGTTTAATAATTTGTTGAATTCAACTCTTGTATGTTGGAATCATGTTGATATGATTGTGCACAAATGCTTTGTAGCCCATTTTAAGCTGTTTAGCAAAGGAGACTGGATTTTGGATATGAGTAATCCCGTGGCTGTTTAATGTGATTTGGTATGTAAAAATCTGAAATGCTAGTGTCAAATTTGTTTTACAGCTTACTATACATCTTGTTGTTCTATTTCAATACAGCTTACTGTTGAACTTGCTGAAAATCATAATAAATGATAATTTGGTTGAAAAGAGTATTTTCGGTAATGTCTACTATAGAGATGAATTGATGGGAATGAATTGTTCTATACCAAACACGGTAATAAAGTATTCTCAGACATGTAATGTTGTATACCAAACATAGAATTACAACATTCTCATCCTCATATTCCTGAAAATTCACAAATTCCTAGAATTCTCCAATCCGCGTATCAAACGCCCCCTTAGGGCGCGTTTGGAAACCCCAAAAACTAGGAAAAGGAATGGAATACTGTGGATAGACCCATCTTATCCTATTCCACGGCCTGTTTGTTTTGAAAAAGAAAATAAAGGAAACAATTAAATATCATTCCCTAGGGAAAGATTTGAGCCGAATTCTATTCCAGCTCCACCCCCTCGGAAAGCTGGGTAAAGGAATGGAAACAACTAATTGTTCTTCAACTTAAATAAAATAAATAAATATAAGACCAACTATGTTAAAAGAACTTCACATAAAATAAACGTTAAATTTCAGAATCCACCGAACTTTTTAATCAGAGAATAGTTGTTTTTTTTTTTTCGCTTTCAGTTTCGGCAAATCACCTCGCCAACTTTTAGTACCGAACTAAGATCCCTCTTTCGGAGTAAATTACCCAATGTTCTTGATCCCGTTGATAATATATTTTTTACCCGATTCTTTTTTAAATTCAAATATCAAAAGTGAAAAGAATTAAATTACAAAAAAATAAAAAAAATAAAAAATAAGGTAAACTAATTAATTTTGGTTAGAGTGGGTGATTTTAGAATTAATATAGTCAATTTCATTCCACTAGTTGCCAAACACACACAACTTATAGGGGGCGTTTGGTACGCGGTAATGTATAAGGGAATCTAGGATTACCCTCTTGATTACCTGGTTTGGTAAGATATAGGTATAGTTTTGTAAATAATATTAAATTCCTAGGGTTATCAAAATAATTAGTTTGGAAGGATAAAGATTCCCTTTGAAAAGGG
This sequence comes from Hemerocallis citrina, assembly GCA_017893485.1. Lineage (NCBI taxonomy): Eukaryota > Viridiplantae > Streptophyta > Magnoliopsida > Asparagales > Asphodelaceae > Hemerocallis > Hemerocallis citrina. Next base: position 71,466,153 of record CM030367.1, on the reverse strand, counting down.
TGGGATTTGTGGATTCCTCCACATAAAAAATGAGTGATATTATTGCATACCCAAAACACCCTCCAGATTTCTGGCTTATCATATAACCCGCTCTTGTTTTCTCCAACCAATTTCTGGCTATTCTTCCCCACCTTCCTTCGGCCGTTTCCGGCGACCTCCCTGTTCGTCGATCTCCCGTCGTCAACCCACCTTCGTCGACACCCCATGTCGACGCCGGCGCCACCCAGAACTCCCCTCCCCGACCTCTTCCCTGTCCTCGAAAAATGCCAATCAAAACCCCAAATCCCAATTTTCCATACATGCATCTCCAACATCAAGAACTCCAAATTACAGTAACCGACGCAAAGACGAAGAAGTCCTCCTTCAAATCCCCATGGCTTCGGTTCATCTCACCGAAGATTCTGAACCTATCGATCTTGCCAAAGGAGACTTCACGATCGTCAGAATCACAGAAGATAATGTTTCGCTTGCCACTGTCGTGAAAGTAGGCCTAGACCTCCAGTGGCCCCTCACCAAGGATGAACCAGTTATTAAGATCGACAAACTGCACTATCTCTTTACTTTGCCCGGGAAAGATGGTTCTTTCTTGAATTATGGGGTCAGCTTTGTTGGTACTAGTAGTATGTTGGATTCTCTTGATTTGTTTCTGAAAGAGCATGCTTGCTTTTCTACTTCGTACATTGATGGGGTCAAAGAAAGGTTTGTCTTCTTATGAGGTTTATTGGAGAGATTATGCGCACAAGATTGACGAGTATAGAAGCTATAGTTCGTGTTATGCTTTTCTATTGACATTACTAAATAGAATGTAGTATAATTTTGAAGGGTGAGGAAGCTATCAGAAATGACAGAGAAAATGAGCCAATCTATTTGTTAATTTACTAAAGTTTTATAAGATATATATCAGTATTGCTTTTGCACATGCATCCATATACATCAATTACTAAATTAGATAACTTTTATATTTATTTATTTTAAAATAAAGCCAAAAGGTTATTTTCGGTAATGTCTACTATATAGATGGATTGATGAGAATGAATTGTTCTATACCAAACACGGTAATAAAGTATTCCCAGGCATGTAATGTCGTATACCAAACAAAGTATTGCAACATTCCCGGGAATCTTTATTCCCATCCTCATATTCCTGGGAATCCACTAATTCCTGGGAATTCTCCAATCCGCGTACCAAACACCCCCATAAAGTTAATTCATCCCTTTCTCTTTCTTTCCATTCCTCTCCATTCATTTTCATTCCATTCCTTCCCATTCCCCAACTTAAATGTTTCCAAACAGACCCTTAGGGATACTGCTACTTGATCCCTATCGATCTAACAAATCAAGCAGCGTCACGATTATTGAGAAAATCCAAACCTATCAAATCACATTTCCTCGTACCATTCCCGGAATATTAATATACTCCCGATCCCCACGATCGATCGCCTTAAGCATTAGGGTTAGGGTTTCCTCCTCCTCCAAATCGCAACAAGACCGCCATGTCCACTCCCGAAATCTCCCGCGAGCCCTGCCCTGACCGCATCCTCGACGATCTCGGCGGCGCTTTCGCCATGGGCGCAGTCGGCGGCTCCGCCTTCCACTTCCTCAAAGGCCTCTACCACTCCCCCAACGGCGAGCGCCTCGCCGGCGGCTCCCTCGCCGTACGCATGAACGCCCCTCGCGTCGGCGGGAGCTTCGCTGTTTGGGGCGGCCTCTTCTCCGTGTTCGACTGCACCGCTGTCTACATCAGGCAGAAGGAGGACCCCTGGAATTCCATCATCTCCGGAGCTGCCACTGGAGGGCTTTTGCAGATGAGACAGGGACCTGGACCCGCAGCTAGGTCAGTCCAAAAATTTGATCTTTGTTGTTATCATTGTCTTTTTGTAGTTGAATGCGTTGGAGATGGTTATAGGTTGGTTAAAGTTGATTATTTTTATGGAGAGGGTGTTCAGAAGGATAGAGGAGTGCAAAAGTAATTAACTTGATGAAGTAAATGATTGTTTGATCATTGTTAACATTTAAGTTAGCATTGAAGTAGATGATCTGAGGTTGTTTTAATGGAGAGGCGGTTAAGAAGGATGGAATGATGCGAAAGTTGGTAACTTGATGAAGGGAAATGGTTATTTGAGAATAAGGTTGGTGTTGCTTTCTTCGAGAAGTTGGGGGTGGAAGCTGACCCGATGAATTTTGTTGTTTTTTTTGTAATTGAATGATACTATACTTTGTTCTCTTGGGCTTGTTTGGCACATGGATTTTATATGAAAAGAATAGGAACTTATAGATTGTGAGGTTTGATTGCACATAAGTATTGGACACTAGGGGTTAATTTCATAATTCAGAGGTGGACAATGGATTTTGGATATAAGGAAGTTTGAAGCCAAATACCTTGATGAGATTAGTTACATAATTATAGTGTATATATTTTGTTTGAGAGAGGTAGGATTGAGAGGTGATTGTAGATAACAACTAGATAAGATTTGAGGAGGTTCTAGAAATGTCTTTCTCTAAAGAGGAAGCCGTTTCCGGAATGTCGAGGGCCATTAAAATAATAATTCTCACGTATCTACTTTCAGTTTTCAATTTTCAATTTCCATGTACCAGAGGATCTGTGTTTAGCTTTGCTTGGCTATAAGAGCCAAACACTAGGATTTCACGAGGCGTGCACAAGTAGCTTAAGTTGCCCAGGCTGCTACTCTAAATACACTGCTTGTGTGCTCACCCTAGTTACATGTTGTGGTTAGAAGCTATTTAATTCCCATCCTTCAGTTGTATATCAATCACCTCATCTCCTTTCCCCCCCCCCCATTTCATGGCAATGAGTTCCTTTGTGGATTAGGCTACTGTTTTGCTCCAGATGCCCAAGTGTGCAAGTCTATTGAATATCGCTCTCTTTTTAGATTGATTGGTACACATTCGTAAACTTGGATTTGATTATTCTAAATTAGTATTAAAAAATTGATTCGACGTTTAGAACAGGTTTCTTCTGGATTACATTAACACTCTAAATTGGGCATAGCACAAAACTTGTTAATTGTTTATTAACCTCACTAAATACCTGTGATATTACATATCATATTGTAGTTAATTTACGACTTCAAAAATATTATTTAGAGAGTATTCCCTGTCTTACCTTTTAGTCTAGAATGTTCATTGGTTAGAATTATTACTAATCAATTTAGACACCTATGTACACCTTTTACCATCATTTTATATTTTATTAGTTTTAGTTTGAACTCGAGTGTTTTTTTATGTTCACTTCAGTTAAAGCAAAGTGCATTTTGTAGACATTTTGGTCAATCTTATTTAAGTTTTCTAAAACTTTTGCAGATGGAACTGTTAATTCACTAAAATGGTTTCTTTTCGTAATGAGTTTTAGAAAGTTATAGTATTTCATCGCCTTAACTAATTTATCATATTATATAGTTAGTTGAAACAAAATCATTGTATTGTTTGCACTTAAATTGACATGATGTATTTTAATAATTATGGAATTTGAATTATAATGAGAATAAAAGAAAAATCAGTATGTGATTTGACTGATTTCCCATAAATTGATAGTCTTTTTTAATTTTTCATTCGGGCATAGCCGCACAAACTAATATGTGCGCTTTATGCACTTGGCATAACTTAAATTGGGGGTTCCAAAAGTAATGAACAAGTTTATTGGGGGCAATATCCAACATTCCGTAGTATTTTATGGGGTTGTATCCAAATTACGCATTAAAATAATATCCCATCATTCTCTTATTTTCTAAGTACTAATATCTACTCCTAGGTAACGTTGTAGTTGCTAGAGTTATATTTGCTTGTATGTTTCACGATGTTTCCATGCCTTGAAAATACTTTGCTTATGCAATGTTTCTACTTCTTTTTGAATCTTTGGCCATATATTCTATGCCACATGCCGAATCACATACTGAGGCACACGCCTTACAGTACTTATTGCATTTTGTGCTTGCTAAGCAATTTTAGCTAACATTGAGCCTCACACCCCTATCTATGTTGTTGTGAACCTGATATAATGATGCAAGAAGGGAACATCACATTTCACATATCAAGAGCATGTGCCTCCACATACTTGGGTTCTTTGACATCACCTTACGAGGTTGTCGCTCTAATACATGACCATTATGCACTTCCAATTTTTTTTTCACGTTTGCCATTTTGCTAAACTGTGATTAGCATATACTTCAGTGCTCCTTGGCCATTTTTATTGTACCCGTGCTTGGTGAAATCTGTACTCATTTCAAGATCAACAATCAACATTTACTCTGTTCCATTCCACTTCATGTGGGAGCTACTATTGTATCTCTTCAGTCTTCACCTTAGGTCGCTAATTTCTTCACCTACATCATAATCCTAAGCCATGCAGAAGTTTTAATACAGCTTCTGGAGTCAATCTAGAATATAACTTTATCCTTTTTTCTGTTCTCCTGGATCCCCCATTTTAATGCTGCATGAGAAGCCTGTTTACAGCTTCCATAGGCTAGTGATTTCTTCCTGATAATTACCTCACAACGAGAAGCACCTCAAAGTCACATCAATATGAACAAGCATATCTCCAGCAAGGGTACCGGTTATTCTGCTTTGTTATGGCTTTAAAAGAATACCCTCCCTTTTGGTGACCTTCATTTTGCTTGCATGGATACTTGATCATGCATTATTTAGATACAATTTAACATAGACATCTAGCTTGACATCAGTTTCTATATAAGAAATGAAGTAAGATATGGGAACATATAATGCAACAAAGAAAAAAATTCAAAAATATTTAATGCAGTTCAACTTCGTGCCGAAATCTCAGGGAAGTTAACCTTAAAGAGTGACAATTTCTCAATGTTATTCTCTCCACGATACACAACCCTTAAACCATCAAAATCGAAGCCCCTCATAATCTAAACCACAAATCAGATTCACCCACCCACACACGCGCACACACACACATATAGGGAGGGTGAGAGGTCATCAAGCGAGTTCAAAGCTCTCCCCAACTCACCATGGTGGGGCAATCCTATGCATGATTCAAATCGTTCATCTCGTTCTAAATACCCAACATAGCCTAAACATGTGAGATCAAATCATTTGAAGTTTCTTTTAAAAAAAAGGTCATTTGAACTTTGTTTGTGCTTGCGTCATATCATTATAAAAAATAAAGCTATTTTAGCCGTACAATTTCTTAGTGTGTTAATTACAGGGGCAAACGGATTTTAGATGACTTGATTCCTTATTCTTATTGCGCTTGCATCATATCATTATAAAAATAAACTAGCCGTTCAATTTCTTAGCATGTTAATTTCAGGGCAAACATACTTGATGTTAACCATTTATATCAAAATGAACAAGTCGGATCACTCATAAGATATATATATATATATATAGTCCCCTTACGTTGTGCACTAGCCATGGTAAATTGTATGGCTGAATATCATTTTTTTGTTAATGACATGATGGGTGTGAAAATGAATTTTAAATAACTTGATTTTACATGTTTAGACTAATTTCGATATGTAGATAAATGTGAAGGTTCAGATAGTCGATACGAAGGCCCGAAGGCTGAGTGCACACTATGGCTAGTGCACAATGGAAGGCTTGTCTATATATATATATATATATATATATATATATAGGGGAGTGATCATGTGAGAAGTAGTTCTCACGATAAGCTTCGTATAAACTTTTTTCATAGTCATCACTTGGATGATCGGAATCGTTCACATTGTTTATAATGACTAAATTATTATACAACAACAACAAAGCCTTTTTCTCAACTAGGTTGTGTTGGTTATATGAATCCTGGTTTTTCATTCTGCTCGGTTTGGCGCAGTATCTTTTGTAAGACCACAAGTTATCATATATTTTCTCACGTTTCCCTCCAAGTAGTTTAGGTCTACCCCAAACTCTATCTTCAATATTTATCAAATCAATCTTTCTAACAGGGGCACTACTAAGTTTACGTGTAATATGTCCAAATCACCCAAGGCGATTCTCTCTTAATTTATCTTGGATAAGAGCTACCTTTACCATGTCTCGTATGTATTTGATTCTAATTCTATCATTCATGGTTTTATCTCACATCCATCTTAGCATTCTCATCTCTGCCACACTCATTTTTTGGACATGTTGTTTCTTTGTTGCCTAACACTCTGCTCTATACATCATTTCTAATCTAACGGCCATCCTGTAAAAAAATTTCTTCAACTTCAAAGGTATACATTTGTTACAAAGCACCACTAGCGCTTCTCCACTTAAGCCATCATGCTTGGATCCTATGTATAACAACATCAAATATCTCCCCATCTCTTTGTATAATCGAGTCTAGATATCGGAAACGGTCTCTCTTAGGTATCTCTTAATGATCAAGCTTCACTACTTCCTCATTTGTGTTCTGAATATCGCTAAAATTACACTCCATGTACTTTGTTTTAGTTCTACTTGTTTAAAAATATCTACCTTCCAAAATTTCTCTTTACAATTCTAATTTAACTTTGATTCCTGCTCTAGTCTCATCCACTAAAACGACGTCATCGGCAAAAAACATACACCAAGGCACTTCATCTTGTATTTCTCGCGTCAATTCATCCATCACCAAAGCAAAGAGGTAGGGACTTAAAGCTGAGCCTTGGTGTAAACCTACTATAATAGGGAATTCACTACTTTCTCCTGTGGTTGTTCTAATTGTGGTGATTGCCCCTTCATACATATCTTTAAGCACCTCAATGTGTATCGAATAATTATTCTTTTGTTATTTAACACCCATTATACTATATCTATAGAAACTTTTTCACAAGTTTTTTTATAGATCTATAAATACCATTGTAGATCTTTCTTATTCTCTCTATATTTTTTATGAGTCCCTCAGTACATAAATTGCTTTCATTGTTGACCTCCCAGATATATATTCAAACTGATTCTCAGAAACTATTATTTTTAGTCTCAATCTATGTTTGAACACTCTTTCCCAAAGTTTATCGTATGACTCATTAATTTAATGCCTCGGTAGTTGGAGCAACTTTGTATATCTTTTTTTTAATATGTACATAGGTACTAAAATATTCTTCCTTCATTCATCGGGCATCTTCTTGGTCCTCAAAATTCTCATTAAACAATCTTGTTAGCCAACCCACTCCTACATCTCGAAGATACTTCCACATTTCAATGGGTATACCATCCTGTCCTAAAGCTTTTCCTATTTTCATTCTTCCTAGAGAATTTCGAACATTTGAGTTCGTAAAAAATATATTTTCTCGAATCTCCCTCTATTGTTCTATATTTAAGTTACCTACAATATTTTCTTTAAATAACTTCTCTAAGTATCTTCGCCATCTTTCATTAATTTTCTCATCTTTTACTAAGACTCTTAAATCTTCGCTCTTAATACACCTAATTGTATTCAAGCCTTTTGTTTTTCTATCCATTTGTTTAACAAGCTTGCAGATGTTATTTTCTCCTTTTGTTCTTAATGATGTGTATAAATCATCATATTCTTTTTCTTTTGCATCGCTTACAGCATTCTTAAACTTCTTTTCTAACGTCGTATATTTCTCCAAATTCTCATTATCTCTACTCTTTTGCTATATTTTGAAGGTTCGATCTTTTTTTTCCTCATAATATTTTGGACTTCTTTTTTATCACCACTATGTTTCTTTAATTTGAAGCCCTCTACCTCAGATTCTTAAAGTACCTCGTTTGATATTTCTCTTATTCACGTAGCCATTTTAATCCACATCATATTAACCTCCCCTTCTCAATTTCCTGTCGCTCATTTAAGGACTTTATCTCTAAAATCTCTAGCTTCTCTCCCTTCAAGTTCCACCACATAGTTCATGGGTCCCTAGTCTCCTTCCCACATATTTTTTCTGATCTTAACATCGAACACCATTAATCAATGTTGTGAGGTTAAGCTCTCTCCCGGTATAACTTTACAATCTTTACACGTCAAACGATTCACCTTCCTATTAATGAAAAAGTCAATTTGACTTATATTTGCCTCACTTTTAAAGGTTATCAAATGTTCACCCCTCTTCCTAAAATAAGTATTTGCTCGTATGAGTTCATACAATGCCTCGAAATCCAAGAGAGCCTTTCCACCATCGTTCTTACGTCCAAACCTATGTCCTCCATGCACCCTCTCATGTCTCATATTATTTTCTCTACACGTCCATTGAAATATCCTCCTATAAATAATTTATCACCTAAGGGTACTCCTTGAATTATCTCATCCATATATTTACAAAATTTATTTTTAGTTTGTGCATCTAATCCTATTTGGGGTGCATATACACTAATGATACTCGTAATTTACACGTGCGATGCACGCCTTAATAATATAGTTTTTTTAAAGTAAAAATTTAGATGTGGTGTGGGTTTGAACCTAAGACCTCCTTTATAATAGTTATGCACATGTGTTGCACGTGTTGGTAGATTTACAAATTTACAAATGACACTAAGGCCTTCTCCCATTATAATATTAGAGTTTTAAAGTAAAAAATTTAGATGTAGTGTGGGTTTGAACCTAAGACCTCCTTTATAATAGTTATGCACATGTGTTGCATGTGTTGGTAGATTTACAAATTTACAAATGACACTAAGGCCTTCTCCCATTATAATATTAGAGATTAATTATGCTTCCCCCCATTACAAGCTTAATTATATTACTCTCATCTCCTTTCCTATTAACTCCTATTACATCTCCTTTGAAATTTTTATCTACTAAAATTCTTACTCCATTTATATTTCTAATTTTACCGGTGTAATATAATTTAAAACCATCTATCTCTTTTAACTTTCTCTCCTACCCACCTTGTTTCTTGTAAACAAGCTATATTAATATTCCTTCTAATCATGGTATCTACTAGTTCTATGTATTTTTATGTCTAAATATGTAAAATCAAGTCATTTGAAATTCATTTGTCCATCCATCATGTCATTATAAAAAATAACGATATTCTTCCATACAATTTGTAATGATTAAATGCATGGACAAACAAATCTCAAACATGAGTAGACTAATTTTGATATCTAGATCAAAATGAACGGTTCAGATTTTTCAATTTATATCCCCAAAAAAAGTCACACTTGGTTCTCACCGAAAGGGTTCTCCCATGATCATAGCCCTATATATATGTTCACAAGTCTGCTAAGAATTATCACTGTCCTTCGAGTGAAACACATTGTTTTACTACAAAACTGTGTGAAACTGATTACATTCCTTCCATATGGGCCATCTGAGATTTTTACTGACTCGTGCATGAGTCTTTTGTTTGTTAGTCTTTATGTAGACTACCTAACAATGTATGATATAATTATTTTTGTTCTATTTATTTGCTGCCTTTGTCCGAATCACATATAATTTTTCTTCAGTTTTGTCCGTGACTCTGTTCTACTGCATAACTAAAAGGTGGCATGTGTGTTTTGTAACTTGCGTTGCCCCTCAATGCTTGCATATCGTTTTATAGATTGATAGGTTTAATTTTGTTGCCAAGAGATTAGTAGGTTTAGTTATTACTATTTGTCTAGAATAGAAATCAGTTATTGACAAAAAGTTTGGTTAGGAAATTGTTTGATTGTTGAATTTTCCATTTTTGTTTTAGGGGAAAATGATATTGAGGGAACTGGCCAATACTAATATCAACAACAAGATCCATTAAAAGGCTAAAAATGAAACTCAACATTTGCAAAAATTTGAATACTATTATAAATTATCTAGGCCTACATAATTTGTAAGGTATGTTGTTGGTTATGTCTAGGAACTATAAGGAGCGATAAAAGTCATTTACCTCGTGATGCCTGATTATTATTTTGTTATTCATATATGTGCATGGGATTGACTAGGGAAAGACATGTACGGGGCTTGTGCTACAAATTTGATTACTTGTTTTGAGAAAGAAAATTATTTATCTACGAGTGTATTTTCTCACAAGCTTTAGTTGACACTTTGGTATTTCATTTGAACTCCTCTCATTGCCAATGTGGAATGACAGGTAGGTCCGTAGCCAGTTTCTCAAATCTCTCAACAATTGATACCTTGATGGAAGTGGGTAAAGTATCTCTCTTCGTGATTTAGTAAGGCCTAAACCTGGAAAGGATAAATGAACTTATTAGTTATATAGAATTTGTATTTGTAGCGAAGAAAGAAGAAACATGGACCACTAATTAGAGATTTTTTTTTCCTCTTGAAAACTTCAATGGCTGTGTTAACTTATTGCCCAGGACAAAGTGAGGCCACAACCTCACAGGCATTGTTCACGAAGTAAAAATTACACAAAAAAAGACAGCTCAAGGTGACCCTTGATATGATCACAATATTGACCAGCCATGGATGAGGTGGCAAGTTGCTGTCAAGAAGAAGATTGCTGCATAAAATTTGAAAATATAAGTCAAGTTTGAACTTTGTGAATTTTAAAGTTGTTCTTTGTAAATCTATAAATACAATTTTACATTTGAGAGGATATACTGGTCAAATTTTATTTCTCTAAACTACAGTTGACCTACAGTTTCTCTTGTATCTTTTAAAACTAAATTTTAGGTATATCCTGAAAGATCAACAAGGAAAACTTTGACTAATTGAGGAGATTTTAGGCTCTTGGTTATGTCAGTGGTGTAACTTATGTTGGCTACAGGCTGATTTCATACATGCAGCCTGAAATAAAAAGGCCAGCAAATGCAAGTTTTACATTAATCAGTCTTTCAACCTAGAGTGCTAGGAGAGACAACATCCCAAAGTGCCCCCTCCCTTCCTATATGATCTCCTGGAACCAGAGGTGAGAATGGCGAATTTATTGGATGTCCTGTAAACCTGGGTTCATAGTGTTTCTTTTTTCCATTATCATTTTCTTTTCAAATATCAGAAAATTAGATCAGGTTAATTTATTTATATTATGCCTTTTCCAAAACTGGCAGAAGTTATCTTACACTTCGACTCTGGATAAGGCTGACCCTTTGACATTAATCTGGTAAAGATGTAGATGTATAAATACAGTTGTATGTTCAGTTAAATCATTTAGAGGAATTATTTTTTTGGTATTCCATGTGTAATAGTTTCTCCTATACAGGTTCGATTTTTAAGAAGATGAGGTTTCAGTTCTAATATTTTATTCTTAGTGGGTATTATGAAGTTTGAGGTCTTTCAGCTGCAGGGACACTAGTTAAAAAGGTCTTTCTGCAATTTATTGGGTGGTTACTTGTTTTATTTATTCCATAAGTTATGCCCTTCTATTATCATGCACTTGACTATGCATTTGACCAATCTAGTGTGTCACTGTGCTGGAGCATATCATGATATACACACATATAGACATGCATTGTAGTTTGTGGTTTTTTTATTCCAAGAGCATGATATGAAATTGAAAACTAGTCAAAATTTAACTTGATTAGTCAGAGACCGACCACCCTCTCCTGATATTTTCCCATTTCAGCAACAAAGTTCAGATACAATATTGAGCAACATGTTAATCTTTCAGGTCAGCACTTTTTGGTGGAATTCTTCTTGCCTGTATTGAAGGGGTTGGGATCATGCTTAATCGTATCATGGTTATTCCTCCACCATCAACTGAAATGGGGGATCCAGGAATAGCTGGTATGCCACCAAATTTAGCAGCAGTTGCAGGAGCTGGAGGGGCTGGTACTGGTATGTACCAAATGCATGCACCACCAAGTTCAGGAGTAGAGGAGTCGACTGGTTCTTGGTTTGGAGGCATTTTTGGGGGAAAGAAGAAGGATAAGGAGAGTGGAGGTGCACACAAAGAGGTTTTGGAGAGCTTTGATTCACCACCAGTCCCTACTTTTGATTATAAGTAGAGGCATGCTGCTACAATTCTATTGATAGTTTAGGTAAATACAGCTATCTTGCATGTGCGTACTTAAAATCTTTTCAGTTTACTGTTATTTTCAAATTTGCTGTTATGCATAATTGTTATATGCACTATATATTTAAGTTATATGAAGTTGCTTATGAAGAAAATATCATCATTTGCATTGCCCAATGTCTTTTTGTCATTTATTGTTTGAATCAGTGTTACCAGGTTCACACTACGTTTTGGTTGGTGGTACGAGTACCGGATCGCGGTTCGTTGCCTTAAGCATAACGTAATACGGAGGGCGTGGGATGAGTTGGGACTCTCATTTGTGTATATTTATACATATGTGTATGTGTGCGCATTCATAAATAGAGACCGAGGGAAAATCAATATTTAAAAGAATAAATTACCTGTGTTGCTAAATATAATAGTAATAATCTAATCAAACTCCATGACAAATTGAGGAGAGTTTGAAGAAACGTTCATGGTTTAGTGAATAAAGTGTTCAGTTTGAAGATAAAATGAAAACCATACTTAGATCGCTAGTTTAAAAGATCCGGATCGAGAACCAACCATAGTCGGTTCGCAAAATCCGGATCGTGGTCTGGAGGGGGGGTTGGGAGAACCAGATAACACTGGTTTGGATTGCATCGCTACATACCAATCAATTGTTGTCAGTTCTTTGCCTTTCATGTGCATGAAAGTTGCCTGCGGTGTCTTTGGGTGATAGTAAATATTTCATCTCTCGTCAGTTCCATCTATGAAATTTTCGGAGGGGCTGTCCAATAGCAGCACACTATGTTGACTAACTTGGGATTTTGTCTGTGGTAAGAATATGTTCCGTAAAATCCAACAATTTAGTAAACTTAGATTTGTGTTGATCGCCTAATTATAATATTAGGCTGTCCAATAGCAGCACACTCTATGTCGAGTAACTTGGGATTTTGTCTGTGGTAAGAATATGTTCTGCAAAATCCATCAATTTAGTAAACTTAGATTCGTGTTTATCACGTAATTATAACATTATGTTACTAGTTATGCACCATTACATATCATGGGTCTGCATCCTTGTTTCTAAAAATCATACACAAATTTGTAGCCATCACAAAACATTGACAAATTGTCTGCTCCTGTAACAGATGCATGTAACACTTTTTGTTTGCATCGTTATTTCAGGTACCTAGCAAGCTTCCTCTTGACGGCATTACCTACTACAAAAATTACAACTCAATCAAGGAGGGGTTTTTCTTTTCTTTCTTTAACTTATTTAACTTTTTTAGGTTTTGCTTTAGTTATTATTATACAGTTTTGTTTTAGGTTTATCTTGAGAGAGGGCCCTTTGGTTGTTTTATTTGGTTTAGTATTTTGCATGTTGATTACAAACCACAATAAATGTAAAACCGAGTGAATGTCAAATGTCGTCATATGTTGGTGCTTTTGTACTACAATCAGCATTTTGCATCGTAGTAATGCTAGGGTGGTTTCCTCAAAAAGGGATTTTGGTACAGATCTTCAGGTGATGATGAGGAGAAACAAATATACAATGGTAATATGTTTGAGGATGGTTGAATAAAAGAGCTAGCAGAAATGCTAGTCAGGATTATTCTTGGGCTTTACTTGATTTGTCAAATGAGTGAACATATGATGAGTTACCAACCACTATCCAGCGGTTTGAGATATGCTTGTTCATGTCTTATTTGACTGCTAGTTGTAATGGTCTTATCCTATATCACCAATGCTTACATATTGCAAGACTTTTTTTCTTTTAAAAACCTTACCTTGAAACTCTTGATGAATATATTGGTTCTGGTTGTGTGGAGATTAACTGAACATATATCTTGTATTATAACTAGAGTTCGCTCGTGACTGTGTGAAGGTTAATGTAGTCTTGCTTTTCCTTATTCTGCAAAAATGTGAATTAATGATCAATGTGCATTGAGATAAAAACTTGGACTTCCTAAATATAAAAGCATGTATGGTGCATGTAGCAACTTTAACTAGTAAGCTGAAATAGACCGCCAAGCAGCCATATCTAATAGTTTGGTGTCTAGTCGTTCATGTTCTCACTCTTCTTTAGATCTCACCAATTTGAGCAAAAGTTGAAAGGTGTTTTCCAGATGAGTCGACAATTTAATGTGGTTTTGTTGAGATCACTTCTCATGTAGAATATAGTGTTCTATACAATCTCCGGTGTACTACCACCTACTGGGTTTAAGAATTTAGTGTTCGTATTAAACATAATTCTGTATTAATTGCTAGTGGAAATAGCTACCTCACCTCACTTATTAAAGTACTCCAAGTACTAGTATAATAAGGTCCTATCAAATGTTGTACTTGTTCCATTGTCATTTCCACATCAGATCATACATTCACCAATATTCTGCAATCAAGATCCGAAGAAAACCGAGCGTGTGGTGAGAAACCACCTGAGAGAGCAAGATCGTGAAAGATCGTGAGAGAGGTGAAGGTATCATCTCCATGACTATCTCCTGGATCGTGGTGTTTGGTGGGGTGAGCGAGATAGTTGTTCGGTGAGAAATCGCCTAAGAAAGCACAATCGTGAGAAAGGTAAAGGTATCCTCTTCACGGCTTTCTCTTTGGTAGCGGCTGTAGAAGTTATTGGCGCGTTTGTAGGATGAGTGGTGGAGTTGGTGGGAGGGTGCGGTTGTTGTGCATGTGTCGTAGTGTCATAATTCGGTCTGCGGGGTTTGGGCCCAAAGATAGGGTCCCCCAGGGACCGAGCTTTTGTTGGCTCACCCTTCAGGGTTGTTGTAGGAATTTATTGTTTGTAAGGATCATGCTGCTTCATTTATGTTTTATTTTTTATTTGTAGGCTGTAATCTGGTCCAGTTCGCTGGATTTATATCATTAATTTCTTATCAATAAAACAAAGCGATCATATTCCACATTTTCCTTTTTAAAATAATAATAATAATAATAAAAGATTCGAAGAAGATTTGTTGCTTTGCCTATGATTTGAATCTTAGGTTCCTCTGAAAGTCAAAAACCAAAAGCCACGGCACCTCATCTGGCATACTGCACCCACCTGTGAGTTGACAGACAAACTGGGTGCTTCGATGGAGAATAAATGGCAAAATAAATAGCATTTCTTTCATTGTTTTGATGCAATTGCAAAATGACAAAAAATTAGCAATTGGCAAAAGCTTGAAAGGACGGAATAAAAAAAAGTTAAAAATATATTCTTTTCGTCGGACAATGTTTCCGACGCTTTCGCAAATGACCAAAAGTCTCGGACTAAACTTTTTGCATGCTTTTAGCCACTAACTCACTAATTAATATATTAATTAAGATACTGAGCTTAATTATTTAACTAAACTAATTAACTAATTAAATACGTAACTTATCATATAATTCTTCTCAGACGAAACATGATATTTTTCGATAGATTAAAAATATTATAAAATATTTGAGACGAAACATTATTTTTCGTCTACTATAATATGCATATTGCTATATCTTCTCTCAAATATAGCATTCTATTATAGCGAAAAAGACAAAATATGCATATATAGTACACAACTGTAATGCCCAAAATGCTATAAAATGCATAATATCTGTATATAGCACACGACCATGGGTGCTCTTACATTAAAAAATACAAAAACAAAAATATTGTAGCATTGTCGTAAAAATGAAGGGTCCATATTGTGATTTTTCCGTATTGACCCATTTTTAAAAAATTACCAAACTGATCCACATTCGAAAATATTGACTCAATTGACCCAATTTTGGACACGTCAGCATAAAACGCTCTTGGCAACAAGGACATCATTTCTTTTGATATCGTTGTTGCCAATAGCAGCATCTTTTAGATTTTTTTAGACCATGCTGCTTTCTGGAATAACGACATCAGTTCATTTTCTCTCAATCGTACTCTCTGATTTGAAAAAAAAATTGTGGGTGTGGAAACATCTTATAACTGATGTCGCTATTCCCAACAACGACATTCTAAAGGCTGGTGTCGTTGTTGGGTATAGCAACATCAGTTATAATAGTTATTATATATAAATAATGGCCCCCCCACCCCTTTCCTCTTTCACTCACTCACTCTCTCTCACCCAAAACAGCAAAACCCTAAAACCCTAGATCCCACTTCTTCTCCTTTAATCTATCATCTTTCACATACCCAAATAATTTGCAAAATACTCATCCATAAACCCTAAATCTTATCCCCTATGATTCCCTCTTCTCCTCTCTCCGTTCACTTGGATCTCGAAGCCGATTCGTCGAACTTCACATCTTGAATCCGAAATTGTGCTAGGTATTCCAAAACACTTAATTTCTCTAAAAATATTCACTTTGTGTATTGAGATTTATATTGACAATGTAGTATATGAGATGTTGTAGAGATTGATATAAGTAGTAGTATGAATGGATGTGGAACTTGTTTATATACTAGAATTAATAATGTAGTATATGAGATGCTGTGAAAATTTTGTATAAACTAGAAATGCGACTTTTTTTCAAAGTTAAGAAGATTTATGTGTGTATATGTTTAGTTATTGATATGAGATTTATATGTATGTATGCATATAAATATATAGTGTATTGAGATGTTATGGAGATTATTATGAGTAGTAGTATGATACGGGTATTGAGACATGCTTTCGATATTGAAATAAGTAGGATATTCATATGAGTAGTGTATTGGTTCGATTACTCAATTGTTGAATTTTCAATATATGAGAATTGGTCTATTTTTAAAAATGTTGAAGATTTGTGTATGCATGAATTAGATGTTGTGGTTTTGATATGAGTAGTGTATTGAAATGAGTAGTGTAATCTCAATACTTGAATTTTGTTCATAAGAAATGCTTTATTAATGTTGACAGAGAAATGGTGCGACTGAGTGGATCATCACAGCTGTCGGGGAGGGGCAGAGGCCAACCACCATCACAAGTAAGAAGTGATTATTTTTTTTAGCCCATAATCTTCATGTCTATTATGCTTTCTATACATGATTTTATATTTGATATGTATATAGGATGCCGGCCAACCATCTTCTTTGCATGTAGTAGGTGCTTTGTCTTTCGCCGCACAAGACCTTACTTTACCTACAAGAAGAGCACATGTCTCAGGCGGTGTGGAAGGAAGAGACGAAGAATATGAGTTTCCGAATGTACACGATATTGCCGGTGCACCCCGTATACGGAACTATTTGGTAAATTTCGGAATCCATGGAATGTCGATGTTGGCAAAAGTTAAATGCGACTTTGGCTTACTTACGGCTCTTGTGGAGAACTTCAATGTTACACTCGGGCATACCTAGTGAGTTTGATCGGAGGTGTTATGTTCCCGAACTCGTCAGGTGATGTTGTCCACCTAATGTTCCCGAACCATCTTCTTCGTGTGTTGGAAAGTAACGCTTCAAAGGATTGTAAGGAATTAGCACAAGAAATCCTTCACCCGTGTCGGTTGTCGCTTGAAGAGGTTGGTGATAGACCACAATTAGATGCTCTTCTAGCTTCACCACAAGCACAAGCTTCACCCCCGCCACCATCATCAAGACAAGCTCAAGCTTCACCCTCACGACAAACTCAACCATCACCATCACATGGGTAGCAGCGGAAGAGCGTTACTCGACTGAGGGAGGGTGCCCAACTTCAAGTACAAGAACGTGCACGAACATCGGAGATTGTAGAAGAGGATGAAAAGCATGAAGATGAGGTTTCCCCCCATATACCCGTTGTTGCCGCTAAATTTGGTGTGGGGGCAAACAGATAGAACTTGTGGATTCTTGGGGAAACTGAATAGAGAAACCTGTGTACCTGTTCCGTCGGACGTCGATCGTCGCTCCGCCGTGCACCTGCAAAAAGTGCGAAACACCGGGGTTGTTCCCGGCGACGCACCCTCCGACGCTCAAGTCAGTAATCTAGGAAGACTATGAATGAGCACAAAAACTGGTGAAGAGTTGATTACCTCTTAATGGAGATGGGTGGGGGGTATTTATAGGCATCTTAGGGAACGGATTAGGAATGTAATCCTTGTGATCTGATATGGAATATTCTTCCTGTGAACAGATTAGGAATGTAATCTGATAAGGTATATTCCCTGTAATCAGATAAAGAATCTAATCCCAAATCCCGGTGAAAGGATAGGCACGAATCAGGGCCGTTGATTAATATGAATCAGGAACCCTAATTCTATCCCTTCTGAGCTGGGTTTGCTGCGGGTTGAAACCCGTACCCGATTAAGGTGGATCCGTTTGCGGGTAAGTGGATTTTTGGGGAAGATAACCAGTACCCGCTTCAGACCCGTCAGAGGGTGAAATTACCGCTCTACCCCTGTGCCTCGAGATTCGTGATCCATCTGGACGGTTCCGATTTAACCCCATTTTTAGCCATATCACGAGCCCCCCACTCCTAAAGACTGAGTTCGATCAGCCTTTGAGGAGTAGTTTAACTGTTCTGATGGCTGGCGGAGCTGTATCGGAGTCCAAATGGAGGGTTTCGAATCTTAAAGGGGGTAGTAGTGTGTTTTTGGAAGTTGCAATTTGTTTTTAAGCATCTCTGAGTGCCCAACGGTCTTTATCTACCTTTTCGGATTATTTATTTAATTTTGCGATGTGTTAACCAGCCGTCCGGGGGCCCTCACGATACATTCTAGGCAATAATTGTTTGTTCAGGGGTTCGAAAATATTACCCCGAATTTATAATTATTTTCTAGATTTTCCAGTGAATTTTCCCGAATTTTTGGTGATTTTTTCGCAATTTTTAAATAAATAAAATGATTAAAATAAATTAAAATTGATTTTAAATACCCATTTATGACTGGCGTCATCAGAGCCCTTGATCAGAGCGCAGCGTGATTTTCTGGGAGATCGAGTGGCCCCTGTTCTTCGGCTCGCTTTTTCGCCGTATGTGAGGTTCGGTACTCCGGCACTCCGGCTCGGCGTCTCGGCACCTCGATTCGAATGGCTCGGTGCTTCGGCTCGGCGGTTCCGAAGTACGTGGCATCATCTGAGCCGTCTATCTCAGCGCGGATCCCCGTAAAGCGCTATCTTGTCGTTTAGTGGACGTGGCCAAATCTGGACCGTCCATCATGACGAGCGCGCTTTTTGACAAGATCCAACGGCTGATATGGGTCGGAACGATTTTTTGCCATATACGAGGGTCGGTACCCCGGTACCCCGGCTCGGCGCCTCGGCACCTCGGTTCGTATGGCTCGGTGCTTCGGCTCGGCGGTTCCGAAGTACGTGGCATCATCTGAGCCGTCCATCATGACGAGCGCGCTTTTTGGCAAGATCCAACGGCTGATATGGGTCGGAGCGATTTTTTGCCATATACGAGGGTCGGTACCTCGGTACTCCGGCTCGGCGTCTCGGCACCCCGGTTCGTTGGGTCGGCGCTTCGGCTCGGATGGCTCGACGGTTCCGAGGTACGTGGCATCATCTGAGCCGTCCATCTCAGCGTGGATCCCCAAAAAACGTTATCTTGTCGTTTAGTGGACGTGGCCAAATCTGGACCGTCCATCATGACGAGCGCGTTTTTTGGCAAGATCCAACGGCTGATATGCCTCGGAGCGGATTTTTGCCATATACGAGGGTCGGTACCCCGGTACCCCGGCTCGGCGCCTCGGCACCTTGGTTCGTATGGCTCGGTGCTTCGGCTCGGCGGTTCCGAAGTACGTGGCATCATCTGAGCCGTCCATCATGACGAGCGCGGTTTTTGGCAAGATCCAACGGCTGATATGGGTCGGAGCGATTTTTTGCCATATACGAGGGTCGGTACCCCGGTACCCCGGCTCGGCGCATCGAAGTTGACTGGCCGAGGCACAAAGTTGTGTGTTTTGGAGGTGCTTTCCTGAGGGGTCACCTCCTCGGCACTTAGTGGCTCGGTGGCTCGGCTGAGCTGTTCGGTAGCTCGGCTGGGCGAACCGATGGCAGGCAGCAAGGAGGGACGCGTGGCTGGATCTGGACGGTCCATCTTGATGCGCATCTCGAGGACGGGGTTCAGATCACGAGAAAACGCTATCTTGTCGTTTTGTGGGCGTGGCACGATCTGAACCGTCCATCAGATTTTGTCGCGAGTTTTAAGGAGATCCGACGGTGACTTTGCCTCGGAGCGATTTTTTGCCATATACGAGGGTCGGTACCCCGGTATCTCGGCTCGGCGCATCGAAGTTGACTGGCCGAGGAACAAAGTTGTGTGTTTTGGAGGTGCTTTCCTGAGGGGTCACCTCCTCGGCACTTAGTGGCTCGGTGGCTCGGCTGAGCGAACCGATGGCAGGCAGCAAGGAGGGACGCGTGGCTGGATCTGGACGGTCCATCTTGACGCGCATCTCGAGGATGGGGTTCAGATCACGAGAAAACGCTATCTTGTCGTTTTGTGGGCGTGGCACGATCTGAACCGTCCATCAGATTTTGTCGCGAGTTTTAAGGAGATCCGACGGTGACTTTGCCTCGGAGCGATTTTTTGCCATATACGAGGGTCGGTACCCCGGTATCTCGGCTCGGCGCATCGAAGTTGACTGGCCGAGGCACAAAGTTGTGTAGCCGGGGCGTCCTATGGCTTTCTAGTACGTGGCCGAGACGTTGACTTGGTATTTTTAAGGGTCTCTTGCTCTGAGTAGGCTCCGTATTTTTTGCGCTTCCGCCTGTCGCTTTGGCTCCCTGTTGGGCTTTTTGCGTTTCCCAAGGAGGCCCAACTTGGAGGGGTTAAAAGCGCTCACTCTTACTCTCAAAGCTCACTTCTCACTTTTACCTCAAGTTTTTTACTTTAGTTCTCTAAGCGCTCTGCTAGCGGCGATTTCCTCCCCAAGGCGTTTCCGTTAGCTGTCGTGTGGGCCAGGCGATTTCCGGCAAGAGTACTCCGACCGTAGACGTCACTTCAAAAGGTCAGTTTACTTAGTCTGAATATTTTTCCTAGAGATGTCTCGAGTAGATTCGGGGAGTGGGGCTTCGTCTTCAGGCGACGAGAGTGCCGAGGAGAGGAGGAGGTCGGAGATTAGGAGGAAGGGTAAGCAAGCCGCTGAACCTTCTGTAGTCGAGACGAAGAAGGGGAAGAAGAAGAGGAGGGTAGAGACCCAATCCCCCATTGTGGAGGTGATTGTGGAAAATCCGAAGCAGGCAGGCGAGATAGGACGGTATCCTTCCGTCCTGTCCGGTCACTCGGGGGTCAGGCAGTATCAGGGGGACTTGCTAGAGAAGGCGATCTATGGGAAGTCCAAGATCGTCGAAGAGCCCAATCCGGAACTTGCCACCGAAGCGGATGAGCTCATCACTTTGGTATCCGAGGAGGACCTGCTCCGGGTTAGAAGGGCTTTCGCTATCCCTCCGGAGTACAAACTGATTCTTCCGGGCCCCGGGATACGAGCGAATTCTAAGTTGCCGTCTTCGGACATGTGCATGTTCGACGTTGACTCTTTTCATGCCGGACTGCGTTTCCCTCTGCACCCATTCATCCTCGAGATCCTCGGCTGGTATTGCCTCGCGCCAACCCAGTTCATGCCGAACACATGGCGCCATGTGAACGCCTTTATGCTTCAGTGCTACCGAGCCGAGGTGCAGCCGGATCTCACGGTCTTCCGAGGAATGTATCGAGTGAACCGTCAGCACAAGACGGAGTACCGATACTACTTGGGGCCGAGGAAGGGAGTCAAGATTGTAGAAAACCCTGACTCGATTAAGGGTTGGAAGGAAAAGTTTTTTATAGTGAGGGGTGAGGCGATCCGGCCCATCCCGACCCGTTGGAAGGTGGAGGTGCCGAATTTCGCACGCGCCGACCCTGTTTTGTCTGATGCCGAGGAAGAGGTGGCGAGGAGGATAATGGCCCTTCCGATACTGAGTTGGAGGGATTTGACGGAGGAGGTGTTGTTCGGGTGCGGCCTAAGCCCCATCAACCCGAGTATGCTCCTGACATCTCGTTTTTTTTTTATTTTTCTTCTAAGTTTTTGGTTCGGCCTGCTAACTTGTTCCCCCCCCCCCTCTCCTTTTTTTTTTGACTCGTTGCAGAAGGAATGAAGATCGACTTCAACTCCATGATGGCGGACAGATCTAAGCTGGCCGGGGGGAAGAAGAGGAAGAGGGCGGCCGCGACTGTTTCGTCGACCCCGGCACCTACCGTCGCCTCGACCATCACTCCGCCTCCCCCTGCCGTGGAGGTGCCCTCGGAAGTTATCGTCGCTGAGGAGCCCCCGTCTTCTTCGGTCCCTGGCGTGATCGAGGGGATCTTCGATGTGAACGCGGCGCTGTCGATTGAGGCACCACCGCTGACCCAGGCCGCCGAAGAGATCCTGACCGAGCAGCACAAGCAACTGTTTGTGCCGAATTGGCGAGTGAAGAACCACGACGGGTTCCTCGGCAATTCGCAGATGTCCGTGCAAGTCGTCAAACACTTGGCGACCCCGAAGGACAGGGCCGGGCTGAGGGCGGGGACGGTCGGTGATGATACCTATGAAGTCGCCTGGTCACTCGTTTCGGTAAGCGTATTGCAAATTTCTTCAAGTCTGTAACTCGGCATGCGTATTAGCGACTGTTGTCTCTGTAGGCCACTTGCCACTTCGGCCTCCTCCTCGAGACATTTGCCGCGCAGGAGAAGGAGCTGAGGTCCGCCAGCGACAAGGACAGGCTGGCGAAGGTCAGGGCGGTCAAAGAGCTTGAGGCCGAGCAGAGGAGGGCTGAGGCCTTGGAAGTCCGGGTCGCGGATCTCGGGTCGGATTTGGAGAAGGCCAAGGAGCGGCTCGATGCGGAGTCTGCCAAGGCCGCCAAGGCTGCCGAGGACTTAGCTGCGGCGCTGAAGTCCTTGGCCGAGGAGAGAGCGGAGAAGGAGGCTCTGGCGACGAAGATCCGGGCCGAGGTGGAGAAGGAGGTCGAGGAAGAGGCGAAGAAGCACATGGCGGAAAATATGGAGAAGTCCTACCAAATGGCCCTCGACCACGTTCAGGAGCGCGTCCCCGGCTTCGAGCGGGTCGGCTATCAATTGTTTCCAACGCCGACCTCGGACGACGAAGGGGAGGAAGGCGAAGAGGACGAGGCCGAAGGCGAAGGCGAGGAAGGACGGGATGGAGAGGCTGTGGGAGATGGCCAGGTCAATGGACCCTCCGTCGAGGCACCTGTGGCTGACGTGGCGACGAAGGTGGACCCTAGATCCCCTCAGTCTTTGTAGTTTTTTTTTGTTCTGATCGTTGTAATGCCTTTTGCGGACTGGCCACCGCCTTTCAGTGAATGAAAAGTATTTTGACTCCGGAATTTGTCTAAGTGTTTGGCTCGGTAATGAATGAAAAGTATCCAATGCCCTCTTTCTTATTTCAGATTGCCGAGCCGGCTTGTAACACTTCCGCCGAACAGCGCCGAGCCGAGCTGTTTAAACGATCTCGGGAGGATCGTCTCGAGGGTGAGGTTCACTTGACGAGGAAAATACTTCATAACTTGGAGATAAGGCATAGCGATGCTTTAGTTGAACTACACCACCTGCGAATAGTCGAGGCCGAGCTATCCGCTAGGGAAGAGGAACTGGCTCGGATTTCAGCCGAACGGGATGGCTTGGCGAAGAAGGTGGAAGAGTTGCAGAGGGTGACTGTCGACAAGAGCATCGAAGTGACCCACTTGCGTCGCGTTATCTCTGACAGCGCCGAATACCCCGATTCGGCGAAACTCCCTCGGTTTAAGGTGATAGTAAAGGATGACACTTTGAAAGATCGCATCGTCGAGCTGGAGGAAGAAGTCGCTCGGCTCAAGCCTCAGCCGGTGAGGGCCAACGTCCGGAGCACCTCGTGCACCCGCGAGGAGATCGAGCGAGGAATCACGTTCTATCAAGCGGCGAGCCGGACTCCCCTCGTAGGCAGGTCAGCCGCCGATGCCCAAAGCGGTGTGGCGGTGTCTTCAAGCGGTGCTTCGGTAGGAGCGACCGTCAGGGCTAGTGGTGAGGAGGCGTCCCGGTTCATCGGCCTGGATTCGAGCTCGGAGGTCAAGAAGCGTCGACCCAAAGTGTCTCTGAAACGGAGTATTCCCCTTCCTCGGAAGTAACGGGCTGGTCGTGTCCCTGTGTTGTAATCCCACTTGCAAGTTTTTGCTGTTGTAATCCGCTTTGTAACTTTTATCCAACTTATTAATGGAATTGGAGTTGTTTTATCCGAATTGTCCTTGGCTGTCTTCTTATCTGTGCTATGGTTGTCAGCTAGAGTAGGCTTAAGACGAACCACGAGGCTGGTGTTCGCTTCGCCGAACTCCTCATCCTCGAATTTTCCTTTTTCGCTGTGTTTATGAGCCATAGGCTCGGTTTGGCTGTTGAGGCGTAGTTGCTTCTCGACTGCGCCCACGTGGCCTAATCGGAGCCGTCTATCTAAGCACGGATCTTGAGGCGGGTCCAGTTTCCAAGAAAACACTATCTTGTCGTTTTGTGGACACGTGGCTGAATGAGATCCGCTCATCACGCCCTAGTGCACTTTCTGAGGCGATCTGACGGTGGCTTCGCCTCGGAGCGATTTTTTGCCATATACGAGGGTCGGTAACCCGGTACCTCGGCTCGGCGCGCAGTTGCTTCCCGACTGCGCCCACGTGGCCTAATCAGGGACGTGTGATGTTTGCACGGATCTTGAGGCGGGTCCAGTATCCAAGAAAACACTATCTTGTCGTTTTGTGGACACGTGGCTGAATGAGATCCGCTCATCACGCCCTAGCGCACTTTCTGAGGCGATCTGACGGTGGCTTCGCCTCGGAGCGATTTTTTGCCATATACGAGGGTCGGTAACCCGGTACCTCGGCACGGCGCGCGAGGGCTGTGATTTGTTCCTAATCCTGGCCCGACCGAGGGCGAGTCGGAAAGGTTGGGTCAAGTCGTCGGAGAGATCCGATCGTTAGATTAGTTTAGTTTGGGGGATGCGGGAGCAGTTTCGAATGGCGAGCTACTTCTATTCCGCTTAGGAGCGAACTTGCGAAGCAAAGCCGAGCCAAGTGTTGGACTCCGATCCATTCGACGGCTGCAGGAGCAATTTCGAACGGTGATCTACCACCGGCTCGTCTATAGACGTGCCGAGGAGGAAGAGTCGAGCCGAGTGCTGGACTCCGAACCATCGTGTGGGTAAGTTTAAGGGATGCAGGAGCAGTTTCGAATGGCGAGCTGCTTCTAGTCTGCTTAGGAGCGAACTTGCAGAGCAAAGTCGAGCCAAGTGTTGGACTCCGATCCATTCGACGGCTGCAGGAGCAATTTCGAACGGCGATCTACTCCCGGCTTGTCTATAGACGAGCCGAGGAGGAAGAGTCGAGCCGAGTGCTGGACTCCGAACCATCGTGTGGTTAGTTTAAGGGATGCAAGAGCAGTTTCGAATGGCGATCTGCTTCTAGTCCGCTTAGGAGCGAACTTGCGAAGCAAAGTCGAGCCAAGTGTTGGACTCCGATCCATTCAACGGCTGCAGGAGCAATTTCGAACGGCGATCTACCCCCGGCTCGTCTATAGACGAGCCGAGGAGGAAGAGTCGAGCCGAGTGCTGGACTCCGAACCATCGTGTGGTTAGAAAATTTAAGGCTGAGGTATGCGATAGTATCAAAAATATGAAAAACTTTATTTATTAATATCTAATGGTCAGCTGCTTCTAAAGTTGCTAGCCGTTATTACAATGAAAAAAGAACAAAGGAAAAATTACTAGCAGCAGGAGAGGAGTGGTCCGACATCTCGAGTTACTTAGATAGGCGTGGCTGCCTTCTCTTGGTATTTCAAAAGATGGTCGGCGTTCCAAGTCCTGGGAATTTCTCTGCCCTCAAGATCTTCTAGCTTGTATGCACCGGGGCGGATCACTTTGGAGACTTTGTATGGTCCCTCCCAATTTGGGGCCAGTTTGCATTTCTGTCCGGGGAACGAGATGGCCAATTTTCGGAGGACCAGATCCCCTTCTTTCAGATCGGTTGGGTGGACCCGTTTGTTGTAGGCGAGTTCGATTCTTCTCCGGTAACTTTGTTGCCGTATGGCTGCTCTTTCCCGGATTTCGTCTATCAAGTCTAGGCTCGTTCTGAGCTCCCTGGCATTCTGTTCTTCTTCAAAAGCTATCAAATGAGGAGAGGGTATCCCAGCTTCTAGTGGGATGAGGGCCTCGGACCCATAGGTGAGATTGAACGGACTCTCGCCTGTCGGGGTCCGCTTCGTGGTTCGGTAATTCTACAACACATTGGGCAGCTGATCGACCCACAATCCCTTGGAGCACTTGTCGAGTCTCTTCTTGATGCCGGAGAGGATCTGTCGGTTGGCATTCTCGGCTTGGCCATTTGACTGGGGATGAGAGACGGAGGAGAAGCGGTGTTGTATGGCCAGGTCTTCACATAAGGCTCGGAAGGCAGCTCCAGCGAACTGCGTACCGTTATCTGTAATTACGACCCGAGGGACACCGAATCGGCAGATTACATTTTTCCAAAAGAATTGAACAACTCTATGTTCGGTAATTGTAGCCAGGGGCTCGGCCTCTATCCATTTCGAGAAGTAGTCGACTGCTACGACTAGGAACTTCAATTGTCCGGGGGCCGGTGGAAATGGCCCCAGTAAATCCATCCCCCACATTGCGAAGGGGATCGGACTCGATAGGGAGGAGAGTGGTGCTTGCGGAAGGCGTCGGATGTCGGAATACTTCTGGCAGGAGATGCATTGCCGAACGTGTTGTTCGGCATCCCGTAGGAGAGTGGGCCAGTAATACCCGTAGTTTAACACTTTGCGTGCCAAGGCTCTGGAGCCGGAGTGGGCTCCGCCGATGCCCTCATGGAGCTCTTGAAGGGCGTAGTCGGCTTGTCCGGGGGAGAGGCACCTTAGGTAGGGTCGACCATCCACTTGGGTGAAGGAGCGCTTATACAGAACGCCTTCGACCAATATGTATCGCTCGGCTCGGGTCCTTATCTTTCGGGCTTCCTTCGGATCCCTTGGGAGGAGTCCGTCTCTTAAAAACTCGATGAGGGGCTTCATCCAATTGTCTTCGAGGGGGAGTGGCAGTGTTTCGACGGAGTTGAAAGCCTCGTCCTCTATGCTTGGCCTGAGGAGGACTTCTATCAGAACAGTTTGTTCGAGGCTTTGCAGGGATGAGGAAGCTAATTTGGACAGGGCGTCGGCCTGGGCATTTTCTTCTCTGGGGATTCTTCGGATGAGGGCCTCCTCGAAGAGCGCCATGAGGCTCTTTACTTTAGCCAAGTACTTTGCCATCCTGTCATCGCGGGCTTCATATTCGCCGAGGACCTGGTTGACGACCAACTGAGAGTCACTGAAGATCTGCAGGCGTCGCGCCCCTGCGTTTCGGTCCATCCCAAGGCCGGCTATGAGTGCCTCGTATTCGGCTTCGTTATTCGAGGCTTTGAAGTTTATCCGGAGGGAGTATTGGAGGACAAAGTCGTCTGGGCCCGCGAGGATGACTCCTGCCCCGCTCCCCTCGTTGCAAGAGGATCCATCGACATATACCGACCAGACAGGCGGTCCCTTCATTGTTTGTTCGGAGTCGGGGATAGTTGTTTCAACTATGAATTCGGCCAGCGCCTGCGCCTTGATTGCGGTCCGAGGCTGATAAGTAATATCATGTTGGCTCAGCTCGATCGACCACTTCATGAGGCGGACGGAAGTCTCTGGCTTGTGAAGGATCTATTTCAGCGGCTGGTCGGTAAGAACGACCATCGAATGGGACTGGAAGTATGGCCGAAGCTTTCTCGCAGCCATTATCAGGGCGTAGGCTATTTTCTCAATTTTCGGGTACCGGAGCTCGGCGTCCCGGAGCACTTTGCTGACGTAGTAAATGGGCTTCTGAGTTCTTTCTTCTTCTCTGACTAAGACCGCACTAAGCGTCTGTTCGGAGGCTGCCAAATAGAGGTAGAGTGGTTCGCCCGGTATGGGTTTGCTGAGAAGGGGAGGATTGACGAGGTAAGACTTAAGCTGGTCGAAGGAGTCTTGTTGTTGCTGCCCCCACTCGAATCCCTTAGCCCCCCTGAGGGCTTTGAAGAACGGGAGGCACTTCTCCCCAGACTTCGACAAAAGCGCCCAATGGTGGCTAATCGACCAGTCAATCTCTGAACTTCTTTGACGTTTCTAGGCGGGGCCATGTCCAGTATGGCCTTGATCTTCTCCGGATTTGCCTCTATTCCTCGTTGGCTAACCATGA
Source organism: Hemerocallis citrina (assembly GCA_017893485.1). Taxonomy (NCBI): domain Eukaryota; kingdom Viridiplantae; phylum Streptophyta; class Magnoliopsida; order Asparagales; family Asphodelaceae; genus Hemerocallis; species Hemerocallis citrina. The sequence continues at coordinate 71,438,285 of CM030367.1, read as the reverse complement.
AGCCGAGGAACTTGCCTGACGAGACGCCGAACGCACACTTGTTCGGGTTGAGTCTCATATTGTGCTTTCTCAAAACATCAAACGCTTCTTGGAGGTCGGCCACGTGATCAATGCCTCGGATGCTTTTCACAAGCATGTCATCCACGTACACTTCCATGTTTCGGCCAATCTGGGCCTGGAATACCTTGTTGACGAGGCGCTGGTAAGTTGCCCCTGCATTCTTTAGGCCGAATGGCATGACTCTGTAGCAGTAGAGTCCTTGGTCGATCACAAAAGATGTCTTCGGAATATCCGGGGGGAACATCCTTATCTGATTGTAACCCGAGAAAGCGTCCATGAAGCTGAGGAGCTCATGTCCCGAGGTTGCGTCAATCAGAGTGTCGATGCTCGGCAGAGGAAAGGGGTCTTTAGGGCAGGCCTTGTTTAGGTCAGTGAAATCAATACAGATTCTCCATGTTCCGTTGGACTTTTTTACCATTACTACGTTTGACAACCACTCAGGATAATTCACTTCCTGTATGAACCGGGCCTTCAACAATTTGTCCACCTCCTCTTTGATAGCGAGCTGACGCTCGGGAGCGAACTTGCGCCTTTTCTGCTGGACCGGTTTGGACCCCGGATCAACACTGAGGCGGTGGACCAAGAGTTCTTCGGAGATACCGGGCATGTTTGCAGCTGACCATGCGAAGAGGTCTTGGTTGGCTCGGATGCATTTTACAATATCCGTATATAGTGCGGATGGGAGGGTCTTGCTGACGAAGAACCTGTGGGTCGGCTCCTGGTCCGAGAAGAGTACCTCCTCCAACTCGTCTACCGGCTCGGAGGTTGGCCGAGCAGCGTCTTGGGGGATCTCGAGTGTTTCTAAGGAGAGGACGGGTCCGAGGGTGTAGGTCATATAACACTTGCGGGCCTGCTCCTGATTGCCCCTTACTTCTCCTACTCCAGCCCGAGTGGGAAATTTCATTTTGAGGTGATAGGCAGAAGGGACGGCCTCAAGGGCGGCTAGGCCGGGCCGACCCAAAATGACGTTGTAGGCCGCTGGGACGTCTACGACCATGAAATCCATCGACTCCGTGCGGGTAGTAGGAGTTTTGCCGGCCGTGACATCGAGGGTGATTACCCCTTCAATCGTTACCGGCACTCCCGTGAACCCATGGAGCGTGTAGCCGGCGGGCTTGAGTCTGTCTCGGGAGAGCTTCAGCCCCTTGAAGGCGTCGAGGAAGAGGATATTGACGGAGCTACCGTTATCCACTAAGATTCTCTCGACTTTGAAATTGGCCATGTGAAGGCTGATGACAAGTGCGTCACAATGAGGGGTGCGGACACCCTCGAGATCTTCGTCAGAAAAGGTGACGGGCACTCCGAGGCCTTTGGGAGGAGGGGTGGCTCGGACAGAGTTCACTTCTCTAATAAAAGCTTTCCGAGAAGAGTTCGAGGAGCCCCCCATTGGACCCCCGTGGATGAGGTGGAGGACTCGTTCTTCCTCAAACTCTGGTGTCTCTTCTCGCTCTGGACGTTTGTTAGCCCCCCGAGGCTGGGGAGGAAGCTCGGCTTGGTCCTTTCTCACGAATTTTGCCAACTGCCCCCTCTGGATAAGGGCCTCAATCTCGTTTCTTAGCGCACGGCAATCGTTGGTGTCGTGCACATGGTCCCGGTGATAGCGGCACCATTTTTCTCTATCTCTTCTCTTAGCAGGGGTGTTCATCTTCGGAGCAGGAGGTAAGACCCCTTCTTTTTCGACTTCCATGAAAATGGTGGAGATGTTTGTGGTGAGGGGAGTAAACTTCTCGAATCTAGGGGGAGGCCGGCGCTGGCCAGCATTATCCTTCTGGAACTTTTTTGCTCCCTCTTCTTCCGTTCCCTTCCTCTTAGACCCGGAGGCGTTTCCTTCCCAGTTGGGCTGTTCCTCGGCCTCTTCAGCTCGGATGTACTTTTCAGTGCGGAGGAGGAGGTCAGAAAAGTCGTGCGGCGGTTTCTTGGCGAGGGAGGAGCGGAGGTTGGAATTGAGGATATTGGATTGGAATGCCGCGGTAGCGACGGATTGGTCGAGGGATGCAATGGTTCTGGCTTCAGCTGTGAATCTCTTCACGTAGTCCCTCAATTTCTCCCCCTTCTGTTGACGGAGGTGCAATAGTGAGATGCTGGTCTTCTCGGCCCTTCGGCTGCTGACGAAATGGGTGATGAACAGGGTTTCGAACTGTTCGAAGGAGAATATCGATGCCGGGGCAAGGCGAGAGTACCATTCTCGAGCTGGGCCTTTGAGAGTTGTAGGGAATGTTTTGCAGAGGAGGGCATCGGAAGCTTGATGGAGGAGCATCAAAGTCTTAAAGCTTTCGATGTGGTCAACTGGATCGGTCTCCCCAGTGTAGTTCTCGAACTGGGGAGGTTTGAATCCGAACGGAACAGGGGCATCTACTATGGTCCGGGAGAATGGGGGCCGGCTAGGACGTAGGGTCCTCCCCCTGAGCTCCTCTTCTCTGTTTATCTGTCCCAAGAGTTTTTCCACCTCGTTTAGGCGGCGGTTCATGGTGTCATCTCTCCGACGGTGATCTGCCGAGCCACGGGACTCGTCTTCGTATGAGGGGGAGCGAGGGCTGCAGCGATGGTAGCTTCGAGAACGACGAGGACTTGGGGTGCGCTTGGAATTGGTAGGAGCGGGTCGAGGAGAAGGGGACCGTTGGCGAGGGCTTCGGACCGGAGGAGGGGATGGGGCCCTCGGCTCATTGGGGTTCTGACGGAGGTTGAGGGCCTACTGTACCATTGCTTGGAATTGCTGGAACTTGGCACGGGTGATAGGCGCCTCATTGTTCCTAGGGTGCTGCCGACCTGCTGGAGAGTGCCTCCTTCGGTAGTGATCGGGGGAGTCCTTTCTCCCTCTTCGGACGGGGGACCTCCTGTGCTCTCGGTGTCGGGGGGATCGCTCTTGCTGGCGGGAGGCTTCGCCCCGAGCCCGCTTTTCATCCAGATGGCGACGAAGGTCATCATCTTCCGGGCGTTTGGGAGGGGCATTGTGGCGACCAGAGGCTCGGGGATGATGGGAGGCCATGGAAGCACTGGAGGCATTGTGGATGGAGATGTTCTCTTGGTGAAGAGGCTGTTTCTGGGGGTTAGGCCCCTTTGGATCAGGAGGTGGAGGGTTCCGTTGGAGCGGCTCTTCCATGGTAGGAGGGAGTTGCCCTTGTTGCTGAGCGGGATCAGGAAGGACTTCTTGCTGGTCAGGGTTGGGCGCTCGGTTGGAGCCCCTAGATCTAACTTTGAGAGGCGGCATAGCAGGAGAAAACCTGTTCACCGGGAAGAGGAGAGGTCCCTATTCGTTAGTTTCCCACAGACGGTGCTAATCTGTTGCCGCTAAATTTGGTGTGGGGGCAAACAGATAGAACTTGTGGATTCTTGGGGAAACTGAATAGAGAAACCTGTGTACCTGTTCCGTCGGACGTCGATCGTCGCTCCGCCGTGCACCTGCAAAAAGTGCGAAACACCGGGGTTGTTCCCGGCGACGCACCCTCCGACGCTCAAGTCAGTAATCTAGGAAGACTATGAATGAGCACAAAAACTGGTGAAGAGTTGATTACCTCTTAATGGAGATGGGTGGGGGGTATTTATAGGCGTCTTAGGGAACGGATTAGGAATGTAATCCTTGTGATCTGATATGGAATATTCTTCCTGTGAACAGATTAGGAATGTAATCTGATAAGGTATATTCCCTGTAATCAGATAAAGAATCTAATCCCAAATCCCGGTGAAAGGATAGGCACGAATCAGGGCCGTTGATTAATATGAATCAGGAACCCTAATTCTATCCCTTCTGAGCTGGGTTTGCTGCGGGTTGAAACCCGTACCCGATTAAGGTGGATCCGTTTGCGGGTAAGTGGATTTTCGGGGAAGATAACCAGTACCCGCTTCAGACCCGTCAGAGGGTGAAATTACCGCTCTACCCCTGTGCCTCGAGATTCGTGATCCATCTGGACGGTTCCGATTTAACCCCATTTTTAGCCATATCACCCGTGATACAAAAGATTGTAGAACGTGCACCGAGAGTTCCAGTTCGGAAGAGGAGCAAGCCGCAAAACTGCACGCCTAGTTGGAGCTGTTTAACGTTATGTATGAATCCTAGTACTATGAACTTCATGAACTTGTTTTTATGTGCATCCCCATATTTTGGATTATTGTGATCTTTATCGATGTTGATTATACATGATTCATATCTCCTATTGTGTTATGAACTTTGTTGTTGTTGATTATTCATGATTACAAAATTTTGATATATATGGTTGAAGTTGTTTCTTGAGGATATTTGATCAGGTCTGATACAGAGTTGTGTGTTCTATGTTTTTTTATTATAAAAATATTCCAAACAACTGATGTTGTTATTGATAATAACGAAAACAGTTACATGTAACGTTATTCACAATAACGACACCAGTTCAAAACATGTACAAGATAATGTGTTTTTATCGAATATTGTTGCCGCTATTTACAACAACGCCACCAGTTATTTTGATACTTGTAACTCCTGTTTTCGCAAATACGTATTTTCTGTATGTAAAATTTTGTAAATTATTTTTTCCCGCTTTCAAATTATTTTGTTCAAATGTATTATCGGGTCTCCTATTAAAATTATTTTTAATCAATAATTTTGTTTGTAACTATTTACAATGATTTTTATATTGAAATACAAACCCTATTAGTATTGTTGTTATTACTATTCTTCAGTATTATTATTATTTCGGTTATTATTATTATTATGATGATTATTGTTATTATTGTTATTATTATTATAACTTTGATTGTCTATTTAAAAATTCATTTATATTGTTAATTGTATTAATAGTTATTTCAAATTATTTCCATATTGTAGTACAAAATATATTTTTGTAATTTAAACCTGCTTTTTATTGGTTATTTTAATTTCCCTATTGGATTTAAGCCCAAAACCATACCCATTATTTAAACCACATAGACCTATACCCGTTAAACCATAATACTCATACCCAACTACCTATTCTGTTACACTATAACCCTAAAACCCCTGGACACAAAACCCGATATCCTATCTCTAGCCGTAGCTACAACCCTAACCCTATTATTAAAAAAAAAACACTACCCAACCTATATATATTACCCCCTCCCCTGTATTCTTAACCCATCAGCTGCCTCCTTCTCAACCCTACTCCGATCTCCCCTGTGCTTCCCCGACCTCCAAGCCAACCCCCGACTGCACCTCTCCATCCCTCTTCTTCACCCCATGGTCTCCTCCCTGTCGTGACCACCTCACGACACACCAGTCACCGTCCCTGTGGTGCCTTCTCCCGAGCTCCACACGACAGCAGTCGATAGTCGTGCGACAGCACCAGCACCCCGCTTGGAGTGCCGCGCCCCTGCCGGCGATCCCCTCGTGTTCGCGACCCCCTGGCCAGCCCCTGTCTCTCCCGGTCCTCTCACCAGTCCTCTGCTCTGCCCTGCACCACTGCCCCATCGTCTACCCTGCTCCCTGTCGCGACTGCCAGGTCGCGAGCTCCCCGTCCAGTCGTCAACCAGTAGCAGCCCCAATGCAGCACAGTTTCCCTGTGCATCCCTCACCTAGCCGCTCACCCTACCTCTTCGACCCTCTCTCCTACTCCCCCATCCTCAGCCAGACCCCTCTTGCTCCGCCCTACACCGTCTCCCGATCCCCATCTTCCCTCTGCCCTGTGAACCCTCCCGACGCCAGCCAGCCCCCTGTGCACCATCCCGATCCCCCTAAACCCCCTTGACAACCCTCTTTCTCTCTCTCTCCCGTCCTATCCTTGGCACCGACAGCCCTCGCAACTTCCCTAATTGCGCTGCCCCCGTGCACCGTCTCCCTCCGTTGACAAGCCACGCGACAGCCTCTCGACGTCCTGTGGTGCAGTGCCGCCGTCGGCCTTCTGCCGTCATCGTCCGCCGCTGCCACCGTTGTCCTCCGTAGGTCCCGGTCTCTCTCCCTCTTGTGTTCGTTGGATTCGTGGGTTCGTTTGCTCGTGGTTCGTTGTTCAAGGTTCTGTTCGTGGTTAGTGGGTATTGTGTTCGTGTGATCGGGTGCGTTCGTTATTGGTTTATGGTTTTTCGTTCGTTGAGTTCGTGCCCCGGGAATCCGTTCCCGTTATTCTTGCTTTTGTGCCGTACCCGTCGTCTGCTATAAGGCAAGTAACTTGTATTCTTTTCTTTGTGTAATAGAAGTACTAAATACCGCCTGTAGTGTAGTTGTGTTCTAGAGACAATTCTTGTGTGAAACCCCTGTGATATCTTATCTCTATTGTGTTGACCCACCCGTAATTCCCTCATTACACACATGACATGAAATAACCTAGGGATAACCACTTCTTGTTGTATACATGCATGTTGTTCGTATGATATCGTGTGCTTGGTTGTGTTAGTTGTAGTATACTTGTTGTGGACTTGTAAAATACCCTATACCATGTTTCTTGGACATCTAGTATACCCTATTTCATGTTTGGCTATGTTTTGGATGAGTTTCATATGAACTAGTTGATTTTGTGCATGAGGGATATTTTCTGTTTTGTCGATTCCCCGTTTTTGTTCAGTGATTTGACCCTATTAAGGTCAGTATATGAAAATTATTTGTGAATATGATTATAGATAATTCTATCTACTTTCCATATTTTCTGATAGATCTCAGTTTCGATTTATGAGTTGCGAGTTATGACAATTTTACTACAGATGTGTTTAAGATTCCAGATTCAGTTTTATATGAATTTTGTATGGTAAATTATTTTTCTACTGACGCTAAAGATAATATTTTGATCCAATATTTTGCTAAGTACAACTAGACCTGATTGGAATTAACCCCTAATTTTTGTGGATTTAATTGATAACTTTTATAAACTATTCTATACTTGCAAACAACTACTATACTTGCATAATTTTCATGCTATTCAGTAAAGAAACATAATTTCAACCTGATTCTACTTGCTTTCTATAAAAACTTGGTGAATATGAATTATAGCCCACTGTATCTATTTTATTACCCTTTTGACGGATCTAGATTTCAATTTATATTTTGTAAGATATTGTTGTTTTAGTACTGCAGTGTTTATGATTCCAGATTTACAAAAATGCTTTATCTTGCTGCTTTCTGATTTTACTTGACTACTTTATCTATATTGAAAAATTATGAAACTTCATTTTCTGATACTAAACGTACTAGGGAATAACCCAGATTTTTCGTGGATTTAATTATTAAGTTTTCATAATGTTTTCTTGTTGATGAATACAAACTTCTGATTTATGGCTGAACATGTGTAACGCCCCGATTTCCGGTAACTGGGAAACCGTGGCACATGCCAGGATCTTTTCTTCAATTAGTCACGATACACAGTAAACAACACAAAATTTTAAACTTTTTATTCAACTCAGAGTTATTACACAATAATTACAAATATCAATTTGTAATATCCTGCCCCCTTTTTTTCCTTTTTGACTCCAAAATCAATTCTTTCAATTTCTATATCACTTTAAACATAAACAAAAACAGTTATATTTCAGGGAAAATTTGGGCAGAGTTTTTCCTGTAATTTCTGCCCTGAAATACAAAAAGCTTACGGAATTCTGCTATAAATTCCGTATCTCACATCACAGGCAATAATATAATGGGCTCCCCAGGCCAAAATGAGCAGAATCACACAGGCAATATAAATATCATGCTCTGGGGGCCAAACTTATAACAGAATATCAATTATCAATTAAAAACCATAAATTCCTTTGAAAACATAGTAAAGTTTTTAGAAAGTAACTTATAAAAACATACCGCAGGGCCTGGTACTCCACAACGAGATGGGTACGGGTCAAAAACATATCACGCCACTCCACACTATACTCATCATCATCATCCATATACTTATACATCAAAAATACAATTTAAATCATGAATTTCACTATTCACATAAATAAACCTTAAAAAACAAATTATAATTTGAAGCTCCACTCCACAGAACCATGAATCTACACCTCACCTCTGCACTGCTGAGGACCTGTAACAGTAGGGGAACAAGGGTAGTCCAGGGACTCCCTAACCCCCAAACACTAAGGGGTTAGCCATTTCTGGTGTGAGTATAATTTACTAAATAAGCAATACATTAAACTTTATAAGTAAAAACAGAACGAACTTACGAATACCAAGATAATCAAATTTTACTTGTCAACTGAACATTTAAACATCATAAATGGGATTTCACATCAAATACTCTTTGAGTCATCACCTGTATGTATATCCATACCCGCTCACAACATACTTATCTTTAGTTTGGAAACTCATTCCCAAATTAGTCTCTTAACTCACAAATGCTTAACGCCCATCACTCTATGCCTTATACAAATATTCCTATAACTTTACCTTCCCATAAGGCTTTACATTCACCATAACTCTACTTTCGCATAAACTGCACCTCATTTACAATTCATTTGCATTTACAGACTCACGACTTATATTCTTTCTCAATCTCATATCACACAACATTGCATTCACTCATTTCTTACAACATATATCATCACGTCTCGCAATACATCACTTTCACGCTCATTATACACTTTAACTATCACACTCGCAATTCATCTTGAATGGAAAAGAAACGTGTATGTATAATTGATGTGCCTGTGTATGTTATGACTTAAACTTTAATGCAAGATTATCAATGCAAAGATGCACTTATTCTAATGCAAGCGAGTCTCCGGAACAGTATGCATCCCATACTACATATGCCCCATCTCAAGCCATTTCTCCATATATAGGGATTTGAACCCACGTTATGATTCTATTTTGTACACAACCTGTTCCCGAGAATACAACATGACCGATGAGGTTGCAGACAAGGTCAAGTCCCACCAATGCAGTATGCTCGTGGTGTCTATATTTGCCACTACTACCCAGCACACCGGACCTCACTCAAAAACCAGACGAACACAGGGTCTTCCGAGCGCAGGATAGCACGAAGCCTACCCTGTGTCACCCATAACTCATAGACCGTGATCTATGGCCCGTTCGCTCTCCCTGGCATAGAACGAGATGGAATTTCCAGGGTCCATCCCCTAGTTCCAACTGACCGTTCTTATTAGGGTATTTCAGGAATTAACAGACGAGATACGCAACCCGTGCTCCTAACTCGTGAGAAGACACCGTACATATCCCTTTGACAGGAAGGTATAACCCAATAACACCGCCTAGCGTCAGCCTATAGGACAGGTCAGATCATAAGGAATCACCCTTAACACCAACTCATTCCCTTCGGCGAAAATGATAATAAGTAATGGTTAAGTAGTAAATAGCCATAGGTTACTACCCTAACGTTGTCACTAACCCTGAACAATCCTAGGGATGACAACAGTATAAACACAACATGCTCGGTCTTAAGTTTAGACTTCGCAAGATGACTCTACTAGGCTGCTCAACCTAGATTTACCAGAATCCCTCAGGATCCGTGTAACGCCCCGAATCCCAAATACAACTGAATTCGAGATGTTCTACAGGATCTTTCCACTTCATTTAGTACAATTTTATAAGGAAATTTGAACTTTTCACTTTACATCAGAGTTTACATAAAAACATTACACTTTACATTGCACAGCGGAAGTAAAATTTACAACAATTAAATAAATGTACAACAATATTTAATAATCTTTAAGCATTTGTTCCTCTTTAATCTTTATCATGTCACTTACCTGCATATAAGACTGTGGGTACGTCAGTTTATTCAACCGACGAACATTATACACGGTCATCCTCTCTATGCCGGAATTAGTATAACTTATTTTTCGTATTTAACAAACACAAACTTGTCACATATCAAACTAAAGAGACTACCCTATTGATGTCGTGTTGTGATTGTGCACTTAGTCCTTAATGCAGTTATTTATATTACATGACACTAATGCGCACTTGTTCGGATTCTATGCATCCCATACTACATAGGTCCGAGGGCAAGCCACTTAATCATTCTTCATCTTTGTAGGGTTCAATCCCTCGTCATGACTTAATCTACTACTGTAACTACAGTGAGTATCCTAGATGATCTATGAGTACAAGCACGTGCACCGGACCCTGGAGGAGAATTCCACGCCATGTCTTGACTCATCAAGCATGCATTCTGTGACAATTCAGCCTCCTCCCTGAACACGATCCTCTTGCAGTCACCAAACATCCCACAAGCGTTGCTAAAGTCCGATCATTACTGAGTTGTGCCCACGCCATGTCTTGACTCATCAAGCATGCATTCTGTGGTTCACACACCCGCACCGTAAACTCTAACTCTCATACTTGTGTTTTTCTCTCACTTTCATCACATCCTCACTATGCACTATTCCTTAGTTTTTATTAGAATCATGAATAAAATCAAAGCTCTAGAGTTAGCCTCTCCACTAAACCGGACTTATTCATTCATTCAAACATGACCAACCTTGGTCTTTCATTTCAAATTTCATTTCATTTCTTTCCAAATGTCCGGGGAGACTTAGCTACTCTTTTGTTTCAATTCCAATTCACAATTTCCAATTTGAGCATTTCCAACTCATAAATTCATTTTCATAATCATAACAGATTTTTTTTTTTCAATAACATGATCTCTAAATTATTCAATAGTCCATAATCACACATGGAATTTTATACTTCATCAAATATCAATTTCACATTGAAATCACATCACTAAATGAATATTCACATTTCACATTTTTCACCCTATTCTCCAATGAGAATAATTCACATCCATCACACAATATAATTTCTTTCTTTGCTATATTAATTTTCTAATCCTTCATTTCAAGTACTTTTTGCAAGATATAATTTTCACCAATATATAGATGTAGAACCATAGTTCTATTTACACATTTATTCTCAAATCATATTTTATTCTATGTAAATAATTTCCAAATTATTTTTCATAAGTCCCATATATTTTTAGAAGAATAATCATATTTTTTCCATAATTTTTCAATCATCCAAACACTCAAAAAAAAATATTTTTTTCAAATTGCCGAAACCAAGATTCGAACCCAGGACCACAGGGAAAACCGCCCAAGGCACAGGCCACTAGGCCAGATGCTACATGCGTTATAAGGAAGGCTGAGAGCGTTATATGCTCTCGGCTGCTGTTTTTTATAGTTTTTGAAAAAAAGAAAACAAAAGTATGGTGCCACAGGAATTCGAACCAACGACCTGGGCTCCGAACACCCACTGTAGCAAACAGAGCCGTCCCAACCACTTAAGCTATGCGCTCGGGTTGTCAATGGTACAACTCTAAGTTTACTTAATAAATCAATCATTTCTGTTATCAAAACGTTTCGATGTTCAACTAGTCCTTATTTCATTTTGCCTTTATACAAATTACTGTAAAATTCCAGATTGGTTCTTCCTCACATAATTTACACACCAGTATGTAAAAATAATTTTTTTAACAATAAAAACATATTTTTCATAAAATTAATTCGAATTCTACATTATAACTACCACATTTCTTCTTTTCGACATTTCTTAGCAATTAACATTTCAAATCTCTTTACTAGCAATTCTTCATATTAATTTCTGTTTTTAATCGTTTACCAAACATGCAAAAACTCATTTCAATAAAACACAAAGATTCAATTAACACATAAAGTAGCATTGCTAATCTACTAACTTTTGTGTACATAATTTGTGATGTAGATAATGAAACTTCTCCAATAATTTATGGCTATAATCGATTCACACACAATTTTGCCTTTACTAATAGAACCACATACAATTGCACATCCATATATCAATCAATCAATAAGTCATTTTCCAATTAAATGTGTACTCTTATTAATCTTTTTCATGCTTCATTCATTCAATTTAGTCTAGCATGCATTCCTAATTAGAAACATGGAAAATTTACCCACCTTATTGAAGAAAAGTACAACTTAGCAACTTCCTAAATGAATGTCCTTGCAACGAGAGCGATTCCCCTCTTCGTCGACGCGCACAAGCCAACCCGAGCACTCCCCAAAGCCAAACCGAGAGCACCTTCCCTTGATAGCCGGCCTCTCCCCTTCTTGATGCAAGCAAAAAATCCCACACAATCTCTCAATCTTTTACTCTCTTACTAACTACTAGATACTTGTATTTTAACTATAGGTTTGGAAGAATTAATTAGCACAAGAATAACTAGGCTAGGGGGGGGGGGGTATTTATACTAAAAAATAGGAGAATGGATGGCTAGGATTGAAGTAGGAGTTAGGAACAAGTGGCTTAGATTTAAGGAGGAGTTACACTAACAACCCATGATCAAATAACCATCACCCCATGACTCCACTCAAAAATTTCATTTCCCTCCAAAAGATGCAATCTGGCCTACCTAGGATGGTGCACATTGCACGTATACGTGCAATGCACGTGCATGCAATTTGGTCACCAAAATTTTGTACATTACATTTTTTATAAAAATAACCTTTAAAATGTATTCTACATTACAAGTTGTATTTAAAAATAAATTAACTCATGGGCTTTAGTTTATGGGCCAAAATAATAATTTTAAAATAAAATAAATGAATTAAATTTTGGGCTTTAAGAAAAAGGCTTTTTGTCTAATTGAAAGAAGACTTTGTATAAAAATAATTAAAAAGCACATATTTAAATATCTATACTCATCACAATGAATTTAATTATCAAAATATTGCACGTGCACACTACGTGCAAAATAAATAATTTTTCATTAAATGAAAAATCGGGGCATTACAACCCGGTTCATGGCCTATTGATCCAAGACCCCGGCAATACGAACATATTCGCATGCTACTACACTGAACTTGGATTTCGTCACACTCCGGTCCGCGATCAACCAACGGTTAAGATCTGACGACACCTGCGAAGTGACTCATCCACAGTCCCTTAGGAGTAAGGTAAACACACGTCCTAATGCTCGATAGCCCTAGGGCAATGATATCACCCTAGATGAGCACAACAAACTGCGTATTAGCTAAGAAGCTACATACGAGTAATCAGAAACACATACGAGCTAAACAACTACGTATGGGACCAACAGCTACATACGGGCTAGTCGAGCTGCGTATGAGACAACAACATATATACGAGCCAAATATGCCACGTATGAGACCAACAGCTACATACGAGACAGTCGAGCCGCGTATGAGACAACAACATATATACGAGCCAAATAAGCCACGTATGAGACCAACAGCTACATACGGCCTAGTTGAGTCCGTATGAGCAAAACCACACATAAAAATAACCATATAGTAATCAGCCTAGAAGCAACCACACGTGCTTACTAGCAAACTCGATCTTCTATAATTAGAAGCAAAAGAAAAATCTACTAACAGTCTAAAATAGACTTTCTACCAATGAGAAGCCCAAAAAGTGACATCAAACTTTTATCAAGCTAACGATTAATAGCGACCTTTCCGACCCTTATTACCCATGAAGATGAGTAATATTCATGTGATATGGTCCAACTTTACTTAGGGTCTCATACAACTAGAATCCGTGGTTTCCCTTCCTAAATTGAACTAGAACTACATGCACTAGATTCTTGGGTTCTTTCTTCAAGTTTGAGCTAGAATCACCTAGGACTAAAAACATGGGCTCATCGGTTCTTTTTAATCTTTAACTACAATCATAATACAATTCAAATGTGGTTCCTTTGCATCTAGAACTACTATACAACTCGAGTATTACAACTATAATACGATGGTTCTTCACTAACGCTACCACCACAACCTGATAGTTCTCTACTACACTACCACTATAACGCGATAGTTCTTTACTAACGCTACAACTACAACCACATGATTCATTTCTATTACTTAAGCACGAATCTACAATCGCCTTAAGCATGGTATATAACTTTTATAACTCAAGTATGATTTACTACACTTAAGCATGGTTCTTCTACTACCACTTAACCATAAATTCTTGCTACTACCTAATCATGGTATATAGCATGAGCCTCAATCCTACAACAATCCAACATCACACCATGTACATAAACAAAAGAGATAATACTTACATATTTCGATATTATTATATAAGTGTAACTCATCTCCATATACATAACTAACCCATTAATTTATACCAATACACTTTATCCCAATACGCCTCATCCATAATCATATCAACAATTTAGTTTATTCGAACTTCTTTAAAACATCAAATACGTATATAAAACCATACTCACCATATTTTGATATCATCATATAGATATAACTCATCCCCATACACACATATACGTTATTTTGATACCCTTGATCCAAATACGCCTTATCCGTAATTCATACCAACCATTCAGGTCATTATAGAAATTTCCTTACAACACAAATACGTAAATAAATTCATACTCACATATTTCTTAAAACACAAAAATACGTAAATAAATTGATACTCACATATTTCTTAAAACACAAAAATACGTAAATAAATTGATACTCACATATTTCCTGCGAAGATTCGAAGCGCCACCATGCACCCCGCATCCAAAGTCGCTAATATATCCTATCATCAAATTTTAAAGCAAGTAAACTCAAATCATCCAAACCAATCTCAAGAGCTAATAACACTATTTCAAATATCACCCAAGCATTTATTGAACGTCTGGGTTATACACGTGCGGTGCACGTAATAATCTAATGCCTATGGAACTTTTCATCCCCAAATAATTACTAGAACCACTCCTAAATTTTCTAATGGCCCAACTATACTCTCCACTACTATACGAGAAATAATTCTTACATATGTAATTTCCTTTAACAAACCCAAAACCCTAATTTATTAACAAGTTGCAATCTCTCTAATAATCTGCTAATTTCTCACATCTACTATTTCCAACATCTCCTATTATTCCTACCAAAATACTCCTACTCAAAAGAAACTAACCCAACTCAATTTTATACAATAAAATAATTTAGGGTTTACCTTCCCGAAATCCTTTCGAAAATCCAACGCTACCACGATGTAGAGAACCCTTCACTTAGTCTACCCCTCGATTTAATTTGAAATCCACGGAGAAATGAGGTGGATTTGAGGTGGGGGAAAGAATCGTCGAAGTGGGTTTGTGAGGTTTTTTTTGGGTCGGAATGGAAACGGGAAGGGAAGGAGAAGAAGGAGATGGAAGGAGAAAGGAGGTGGTGGGTTTCCTTTCAGCTGGGAGTGAACGGGAGAAGGAGGAAGGGAGGAGAAGGGCCGGGGGGTTTCTTTGGGGTCGGGACGGGAAACGAACGGGAAAGAAGAAGGAAGGAGAAGGGAGGAGAAGAAGGGGTGGGGGTTTTGTAAAAAGTAATAAATAAGTAATTAGATAAATAATAATGTAAAGGAATATTACGTATAAGCACCCAATTCTCAATATATTTCAAATAAGTCCCAAATCTCTACTTTAATAATACCAACCATACAAAATACATTAAAACTACATCGTAATAATCCTTCAAAATTATAAAATAAAGTAGACAATACATCTGATATTTCTCAATTAAAAACAATTGTTATCAGAAAAAACATAATCACGTGCAATTCTCAATTGCGCACAGATTATGATGCAAAATAGCCATATGCCATTTTGCGGGGTATCACAACATGTTTTCTGGATACAAATCTGTTTTAAGACTTATTTTTGTGAAATACTATATGACTTATATATATTTGCTGGATTCGGCCGGAAGTCTATTTTCGAGATTCTCTGACGGATCTAGGTTTGCATTTTTGTGGCAACAAAAATCCCAGATTTGGTGCAGTACTGTCTAGCTATCATGAACTAGAATTTTCGTTGTCCTAATTTTTTATGAGTTGTCTTTCACCTGTACATGTTTATCTTCCAACCTGAACCTGTTACTTGTTCATGCTATGTTATTTTTTGCTCTGTTTTGTACACGTACATGCATGTTTAATAATAATAACAAATAATCAAACTGGGGTTAAGGGAAAGACCTTAGTAGCGGACAATATAGGTATGTGTACTCAGAAGGGGGCCCGTGTTTCCCATTACCTGTTGCCATGTTTCATGATTACCTGATTCATGCATGTTATTACTATTTGATTATGTGTTGCCATGATTCGTGACGATTTATGCCTGTAATTACTATATATTGCCATGCTTCATGATTACATGATTCATGCCTATTATTATATATTGCCATACTTCATGGATATATGATTCATGCCTATTACTACTATCTGTTGCCATATTCCATGACTACATGATTCATTCTTGTTCCTGTTGCTGCGATTTCACGACTACGCGATCGTGCCTGCTACCTGTTTCCTGACGCCTGAATACACGACCCTATAGAAACCCATCACTAGGCCTAAACGAAATTTGTATGAATATAGCAACCATGGGGTAAAAGTTTGGGACGTATGAAGTGCTACCTAGATAGTAATAATATAAGACTTGACATGACATGATTATCTGTTACATGATTACCTGTTACATGTTTACCTGTTACATGCTTACTTGTTACATGATTACCTGTATATGCTACTTGGCACCTATTCACCTGTTCATCTGTTACCTGTTTACCTACTTGCTTGACACTTGATACATGTTACCTGTACCTGTTAGTATATTATGTTACTTAATTCTGTTCATGATTCATGTTAGTTGTTTTATTTTGTTGTCATGACTATTCCATGTTATTTGTTTATCTTTTCCATGTACTTGTGCCTGCATTACAAGCGGTCCGTAACTTGCATTGATGGACATTTTGTTTCTTTTTTCTCTTCCTGCAATTTATTAAATTGCAGATTTTGGAGATCAGCTGCCAAATGGAGTAGGTGATATGAGATTCTAGTTGGTTGGAGAATTTTGCTATATCTATTTATTTCTTGTTGCTTATCTTCAATAATTGTACTTGGTTACTTGGATTGCTTTTTGTATTGGGTAATGTGACCCAGAATTATTGACTTGTTCAGATCTGATTTATTTGAGATTATCAAATTTGGTTTCAAGTAAATTCCTATTGGTATATTGATTCATATATGCATGCGTGGTTGACATCTTTTGCTTCCCACTCTGATTATTCCCGTGAAATGTTGTAAAGATGTTGATAGTTTATGGATGATGAAAATCATTTGCTGGGCTTAGTCACGTATTCGTATTCCGTATTCTCTTTTGGGAAGCGGGGCGTGACAATACCGTTGTTGGATTAATGACATCAAAATTCAAAAATTTTTGGGCCAAACATGTTATTTGTGAAACTTTCTGTCTCAAAAGTTGTTATTATCAACAACGACATAAAAAGAACTATTGCTGTTGTTTACAATAGTCACAACAGTTCAAATAAAATGTGTCTGGATTGTGTAAAAGTTTGATCATTTTATTTGAACTATTCAACGTCACTATAACGATATTCTATTTTCGGATCTCGAATTATTTCACTCCCAAATATAACCAAATATGTATATCATAATACATAATTATACATAAATAAACGAATATTCGAGTTATTAAGTACTCACAAGTATAACCTACACTATCTACGCAACCTATGGTTATATGAATACCTTCAAATTAAACCGTAATTTAGAGCGCGCAGAATACGTCGTGGATGATGTATAAGATGACCGGAGACAATGTTGGAGATTTATCACGTTGGGGAAGTTATCGGAGTAGGAGGAGAGAGATGTAAAAGAGATGAAGTTTGAGAGTAAACAAAAGTCGGATTTGTGCTATAAAGTTTTAGAGTTTTGGGTTCAGGAGTGGAGAAAGAGAAAGATAAAGTGAAAGAGGAAAGGAAAACGAGGGCCACTATGTATATATAATAACTATTATAACTTGTGCCACTATCCCCAACAACCGCATCAATTTTTAGGTTGTTGTTGTTGGGGATAGCGACATTTTTCAAGCCAGAGAGTTTACGATTGAGAGGAAATGAATTGATGCCATTACTCCAGAAAGCGACATTGTCTAAAAATTTTAACGGATGCCACTCTTGACAATAACGGCATCAAAAGAATTGATGCCGTTGTTGTTTTATGCTGACGTGTCCAAAATAAGGTTAGTTGGGTAAATAATTTTTAAAGTAGGTTAGTTTGGTAATTGTTCTTCAAAAAGTGGGTCAGTACCGAATTTTTTTTCCCAGATTGTCGGTGTCCGGGCAACTAAAGTCAAAAGCACAACAAGTTAAAAAAAAAAGAAACTGAGAGAACAGGTTAACCACTCCACTGTTATTGGGGATCACTACAACCACCCCTTTGCTCTTTCTTTCTTTCTTTCTCCAAAATTATCGACTATCTCCACACCGATTACCAATTCCACCGCAGCTCCAGCTGGACAAATCCTGCGCTTTTCGGTGGTCGAATATTCGTACCAGAATGCAATGGAAAGAAATCTGAGCTCCAGTTTTGAGGAGTTTGAAGTCTAGGGTTTTCCAATTTACACTTGTTTTGATTTCAATTCAAAGAAAGAGGGAGAATGCCTTCGCCTGGATTCTCGTTCAAGTCGGAGAAGAAAGGCGATGGAGAGCAGCAGCAGCGGAGGAGAGATCCGTACGAGGTTCTTGGCGTCCCCCGGAATTCTACGGATCAAGAAATCAAGAGCGCCTATCGCAAAATGGCTCTCAAGTAAGCTACCAACCAAACCCTAATCATACATTTTTTTTTTATCTTGAGATTTACTCGATTACGTATTTACTTGAGGAGTGGAATTTACAGTTAGTCTTGGAATGTTCCAGAACCTAAGCAATCAATACAACTAAATTAAATATATATATTGTTAATAAGGGTTTAAATTGAAGTGGGTGGGTTGCTTAGCTCAGCTTATAGTATATATTAACAATGATTACATTAATCTTGTTGATCTTTCGAGATCGCAAAATTTTGCTCATATGTAGAAATTGTTGCGTAGGTTTGTTTCCTTCTCTCTTGAGAGTTAGATTGCAGTATACCTGTAGTATATAACGTAATTACACGAGTTTTGTTTGGTGTCACGAGAGTGTGATTGAAGATTCGGGCTTTCGTTTTTGCAACTCTATGAATGTTGAAGTAAGTTTCTATGGTGACCTCGGGAAATGTGTTCAGTAATGAGAATCAAATTGATGTCCAAATCCCTATTGCTGAAATCTCTCTCTTGAGAGTTAGATTGCAGTATACTTGTAGTATATAACGTAATTACATGAGTTTTGTTTGGTGTCACGAGAGTGTGATTGAAGATTCGGGCTTTCGTTTTTGCAACTCTATGAATGTTAAAGTAAACTTCTATGGTGACCTCGGGAAATGTGTTCAGTAATGAGAATCAAATTGATGTCCAAATCCCTATTGCTGAAATATCTTCATTTTACAACCACTGGTGTCATAGGCAAAACATGTTCAAACTTCGTGATATTTCATTCTCCTATGTTTTATGACCTTGGATTACTTTGAATGGTGTCGATCATGCATTTGAGAGAATGAAATAAGGGAAATTAGTTTTCTTTCACTTTTATGTATATGTATATGTATATGTATATGTATATGTATTTAGTTATGTAGTGTAACACCTGGAAAAAATAAAATAACATTTTTATTATTGTTATTTTTGCCTACAGTTGTACGTGCAACACATGTGCATGATAATGCGATAATTGTACTTTAACTATCTATATATTATTATTTTATTACTTATTTTTATTTTTAAGATGAAGAATATTTTGGTTGTGGGATATTAGTAATTTTAATTTGTATTTAATAAAAGAGTCTTATTGTTTTGGCCCATGAAGCCTGATCCAACCAAGCCCAAACCCAAGGTAGGAGACTTAATTTTGGCCAGCCAATATGCTAGTTGTTTGAGATGATTTGATTTGATTTATTTGTGATAAGGGGTGATATATTTTTAGTTACGGAAGATTATAATTAAAATCTTTAATTTGGGGGGATTTAATTGAAAAATTCCCAAACCCTAAACCTAATTCTAGCTGGCCATATATTGGAGGGAATTCTCTTTTTCTTTTGTTGATTTTTTTATTTTTGGAGGCTCTAGGATTTTTATAGGATCTTTTGAAACTTTTGATCAAGATCCGACTAATGAGGTGGGTGTTTCCTATCGAACCCAAGTTTCTTTTATTTTATCTAGTATGACAAGTTTTGTTGTGATGATGATGTATTGTAGGATCTTTATAATAGACATGGAGAACTATTTGTGTTATGATGTTCGTGAAATACACACATGTTATCTAATGATTCTTAACATGCAAAAGAATCCACTTTTCGATCCTATATATCATGCTATATGGTTATAGACTTGGTTATTAATGTCGATTGTTAACTTGATAATATTGAACACATCAAAATGTTAATTTTTCATGACTTAAATCCCAGTTTTATTAGAGTTTATTAGCTGTTTTTATTAGAACTTTATTTAAAAAAATATAATGATTATATTTAGGGTTTAAAAACCCTAGTGATTATCATGTTTTGATCTATTTATCGGGTCTGGACTGTATGTGGACTCAGGTTTGAGTCAGGCTGTATTCGGGTCGGGCCATGAGGTTAGGTCAGGCTCGGGTTCAGTCAGGGTGGGTTTAAACCCTAGTTATTAACGGATCTGTGCTAAAAGGGGTCTATTTTGTATGTGGATTTCGGGTGTAGGTCTGATCTTTGCTTGAGTTGCGGGTCTAAAATATATGTTGGGTTTCGGGTCTGGTTGCTTGTGGAATTGGGTCTGAGTTGACCTGAATTTGATTTCAGGTCTGGCCCAGAGGGGTACGGGTCTGGATGCAAGGAGCCGGGTATGAGTTAAAATGTTTTCGGGTCTGGACTTAATTGAGTGCGGGTTGCACATGAGTGTAGGCTTGGGTTTTGATTTAGATTAGGATTTGATTGTTGATTTAGATTAAGAGCGGTCTTGATTAAATTAAGATTTGATTGTTGATTAAGTTAGGATTTGATTGTTGATTAAGTTAGGATTTGATTGTTAGTTAATTCCAGATTATGGATTTTGATTAGACTAATTTCAGATTTTAGAGTTAATTAGTTTCAGATTTTGATCTAATTAATGTAAATCACCCTGGGGGGTGAATAGGGTGATTGTGCGGAATTAAAAATTAATTGAAATAAAATACAGAGTAAATAAAAGAGTTAAGAAGAGCAAACGCAGATAACACAAGTGACGCAGCGATGTAACGTGGTTCGACTCCCAGGTCTACGTCCACACCTCTTACTTGTAGCAATTCTCCGCCACAAGCGTTCCACTATACTTAAAATCCTTGTACAGTTATTCTTGGATTCATGCCGAGAGACCTATTACACCCATAAGACTTCTAACATAAGTCCCGTCAATCTCACCGAAGTGGAAGAAAAGAAAAACTCAAGATCCTAAATGATCATGACTGAAGAATACAAAAATTATCACACACACTCGGATTGATTGTCGAAAGATTAGTTCAGAAGATTTTTCTCAGGAATAATTGGTGAAGAATATTCAGTGGGTTCGGCCAATTAAATAGATTGGGAAGTGTATCAATCATAATTGGAAACGATATATTCCGAAAATGTGAACAGTGCAAAGTGCGGTCGACCGCAATCTTGGTGAAGTCGACCGTTCAGCTCTCTGACGTAAAGTAGAGAGATGAAAGGTCGATGCTTCTTACGCAACTGAGAGTTGCAGTCGACTGCGATGCAGTCGATTGCGATGCGATCGACCGTCATGAGGTGCGGTCGACCGGTAGCATGCTGTTCATACCGAATCCACTTTATATTTTACCAAACAAACTAATCAATCAATCAATTTTACAGATTTAAATCTCACAAATATGGAATGATAGCCGCTGGTCTTTGATGGCTTTCTTTGACATTCATCAATCAATTCTTTCTTTTTGAATATCTTATTCTTTTGCTTGATTTCTTAATCTTTCTTTATTACTTTACTTTTTTGAATATTCTCGAATCTCTTATGGATGTTATTTGATCCTGAATAACTCAATTCTAACTTATTAGTATTTATAGACACGTTTTGTGCACACCAAACTAGGAGTCAACAAGAGTCAACAATCTCCTTCTTTTGGTGTGAACAAGACATACCTTTGAATATTGATAGTAAAAAAAATTAAACAATTTGGATAAGAATACTCCCCCTGAATTGAGTACTTCCTGTAACACAGATTTTCATATGTAAGGAGAGATTTGTAAATACTCCCCCTTAATCTATCATTTCATTGATAATAAAAGCTATACTCCCCCTTAATCTATCATTTCATGGATAATAAAGCTATGTTTACTTTCATGCATTCATAATATTCATAATTTTCTCCCTCTTTTTGGAACACACCAATAGGGGGCAAAAGACATAAAAATTACTTCTCACGAAAACCATTTGTAAACTTTCATTAAGCATAATAAGAGATATAAAGTTTGGAGAGATAAGAAAAAAAACGAAGGAAAATCTACTTACATGATACCGTTGATAGCGGGACTCTTTGATGTACATGGAGAGCTCTTCATGATATTATAGATTTGAGATTTTCCCAATACAGATGCGAAACAGGGATAAGAAGAACGAATTTCAAGAAATTGAGGTTATAGGGAAAATTAGTAAATAGTTTTTTAAAATTTTTTTTAAACTTGTAACCAGAAAGAGAACCGGTCGACCGCAAAACCAATCAGTCAAGAAATTTTCCAGAGAGCAAACCCGGTCGACCGCACTCCTATTTCAAAAGCACAATGTATCACAGAGAGCAAACCGGTCGACCGCACGGTCGACCGTTTATCTTGTAAAGACAAAAAAATGAAACAGAGGATGTGCGGTCGACCGTGCCCGCACGGTCGACCACACATACAGAAAGCAAATATTTTGAAAGTAAAGTATAAAACAAAATTTTCCCGAGAGTAAATTGGTCAACCGTCCGGTTGACCGTACACCCTCACAAACGTACAGTCACCCGTTCAGTCGACCAAAATGAAATTTCAAGCTGAGATATCAATAACATTTAGTTCTCCTTTCAAAAAATGAAATTGTTTTTTCATCTAACGGTTTGGTAAATATATCAGCAAGTTGTGAATCAGTGGAAACATATTCAAGAATAATATCTCCCTTTTGAAAATGGTCTTTAATAAAGTGATACCGAATATCAATGAGTTTAGTGCGACTGTGTTGATCAGAGTTCTTTGTCATATGAACAGTACTAGTGTTATCACATTTGATTGGAATGTGATCAAAAAATACCTTGTAATCCTCTAGAGTGTTTCATCCATAGTACCTGCGCACAGCAAGATCAATATATTCAGCTTCGGCAGTTGAGAGAGTTATAGAGTTTTGCTTCTTGGATGCCCATGAGACAAGACAATTGTCCAAGAAGTGACATGTGCCGCTAGTGTTTTTTCTGTCTGTTAAGCTACCGGCATAATCTGCATCAGAGAATCCTACAAGAGATTTTTTTTAATTTTTCGGGTACCAAAGTTCAGTATTTGGTGTGCCTTTGAGATATCGAATGATACGCTCAACGACAACCAAATGCAATTCTTTGGGACACGATTGGAAACGTGCACATAAACAAACACTAAACATAATATCTGGACGAGATGCAGTAATGTAAAGTAAACTACCAATCATACATCGATAAGTAAAAATATCAACATTGTTACCAGATTCATCTTTTGAGAGCTTAGTAGTTGTGGCCATAGGTGTTTTGTAAGCATTTGTATTTTCAAGTCCGAACTTTTTGACTAGTTCCTTTGCGTACCTGGCTTGATTTATAAAGATGCCATCCTTTCTTTGGTGTATTTGAAGCCCAAGAAAATATGTTAGTTCTCCCATCATACTCATTTCGAACTCATCCTGCATTTGCCCTTTTGACATATCGCTTCATATAAGAGTTGGTGGATGGCTAGACATGATTTTCCATGCGGGACACCTTTCACCTGTGGAAATTTGATGTTGTACATGTTCATCTTCCATGACATCAATTTGTTGTATAGGCATCTCTTCTATTTGCAATTTGGATGCATCTTCATCTTGATGAAATTTTTGATTTTGAGCATTCATATTTGGGTCTTCTTCAATGTGAACCTGTTTCTTTTCAACCCGAACACCTGTCTCATCATCATCAATAATATGCAATATTTCTTTGGTGTAGGGATTAGTCTCATCAAAAATAACATCAATGGATTCCTGATCTGTGCATCTTCTTTTATTAAATACACGATATGCTTTGCTACTAAGAGAATATCCTAAGAATACACCTTTATCACTTTTACGATCAAATTTTCCCAAATTATTAAAAGAGTATTTAAAATAAACACTTTACATCCGAAGACGCGAAAGTAACTTAAGTTGGGAATTTTGCCATAATATAGTTCAAAAGGAGTTTTCTCAAGATATTTTCTAATGATTACTTGATTAATTGTATAACATGCTGTATTGACAGCCTCTGCCCAAAATGATTTAGGTAATTTTTTTTTCACTAAGCATGGTTCGGGCCATTTCTTGAAGAGATCGAGTTTTCCTTTCAACAACCCCATTTTGTTGGGGAGTGCGAGGACAAGCGAACTCATGTTTTATTTCCTTTTTGTCACAAAATGAGGTGAAGAGTTCGTTTTGAAATTCTCCACCATGATCACTACGAATAGTGACAATGGTGAGGCTTTTCTCAATTTTCACTCTTCGATAGAATTTTTGAAATACACACAATGTGTCATCTTTTTGTGGCAAAAAGACAACCCAAGTAAATCTACTATAATCATCAACAATTACAAAGGCATATCGTGCACCTCCATCACTACGTGTTCGTGATGGTTCAAAAAGATCCATGTGCAAAAGTTCAAGGGATCTAGTAGTTCATACAATTTTCTTGGGTTTGTGAGAACTTTTAGTTTGCTTACCAAATTGGCACGACTCATACGGTTTATCTTTCTCAAATTTGATTTTAGAGATCTCCCTTACAAGCTTGGTTACGAGTTTGTTGAGATTGTCCATGGCCGTGTGTCCAAGTCTTCTATGCCATAACCAACCATCCTCATTTCTTGCAACAAAGCACCTCATATTTTCCTGTGCTAATTCATTAGAATTTATGACAAGCATTGTTACATCGGTTAGCGAGAAGTAAATAAGATTTATTGCTATCTAGTACAGTGCATGTATTTTTGTCAAAAGTAACGGTGTAACCTTTATCACATAATTGGCTGACACTAATTAGATTATATTTCGAACCTCTTACCAATAGAACATTCTCAATGGAGCATGAGGAACCAAAGTTTATTTTTTTTTACCAATGGTTTGGCCAGTGCTATTATCTCCAAAGATGATGTCCTTCCCTCTTTTCCTTGATAGTGATGTAAAATATCTATTGTCACCTGTCATGATTTGAGCATCCACTATCAAGGTACCACCGATCTCTAGTCTTGATACACTGAGGTACCTACATCAAGATTAGTAGGTATAATTTCGCGTGCTCAAGTTTGTTTTGAACCTGCATTTACATCCTTTCTTATCCACACAAAATTAGTATTCCTTTTTAATGAACAGTTATACGAAATATGTCCTAATCTACAACAGTAATGACATGTGATACAACTATGTCTTGAGTCATGCACACTTGCATAGTTTTGAGTTGGTTTATGATTATGTTGAAGATTGTGCAAGTGTGTATGACATGATGATTTACATTTTTGATGGTGTATTGGCTCTGCGTAACCAAGCCCTCGATTATCATGATAAGATCTTGAATTTTTTGTAATAAGATAACTGAGCCCTTCATATTTTTCCATAATTTTTTCAAGCTCAGTTACTCTTTTACATAATATTTTTCTAGTCATCTCATCGTCTTTTGTATTCCAACGAAGAGTGTCTGGTGTAGCATCAAGAATTCTATTTTGTTCAAGGGCTTCATTACATCCTTCCACTACCTCATCAAATTTCCTTTTGCATTCTTTTAAATCATCTGTGAATTTGGCGATATAAACAGATTTCTCATGAATTTCTCTTAAGTGATCATCATGTGTTGCTAAGGACTCTCGAATTTGTTGTTTTAAAAGTTCATTTTCCTCGAGCAATACATCATGATATTTTCTAAATGACTCAAATTTTTTTCAAGATCAAGGCATTCTTATTTTTTAGTTTTTGATTTTTTGCAATGCAAGAGTCATGTGTTTCATTTGGAATTTGTTTATATTGCCTAAGCTCGCGACTTAATTTCTTAGCAGTCTTTTAAACCATTACACTTGTCTACTAGCTCATCATAAGTAGGTTCTTCATTTACCTCTTTTTAAGATGGTGATTGCACCTCACCATTCCCAAGAGCCATGAAGCCGACGTCATCGTAGCCTTGTTTTCCCTCACTTGAATCGGAGTCTAACCATGTTGCCTTCAACGCATTCTTTTTCAGATCCGGGTTTGAGCGATAGTATTCCCTATTCCTGTCTTGTGAGACGGGACAATTTGCACGGATGTGTCCGGACTTCTTGCACTTATAGCACACGTCATCTTTATCTTTCTCACTTTCTCCTTGGTACCTGCTATATTTTTTATGTTTGAGATACTTACGAAATTGCTTGGTAATAGGGCAATGTCCTCATTTGACTCCTCGCGATCTGAATCTGCTTTTGATGGTTGGGATTTTTCTGCTTTTAGTGCGATGGTTTTCTCTTCGGTTTTTGGTTCAATTCCGATGTTTTGTCTGTATCTTTTGGTTTTCGACATTTCCATCTCGTTGTCTTCAGCGTTCTTTGGAATGTGTAGTAGTCGAAACCCTTTTCCTCGAGGGTCTCCCTCATTGCAGCAGCCTTTACATCCCACTCTGGCGTGAGACAACTTATGAGTTTTCCGACCTTTCGGTCATCATCCAACTCCTTACCTAAGCTCTCAAGTTCGTGGGCAATGATATCGAAACGGGTGAGCATTTGATCCACATTTTCCTCTGGCAACATGCGAAACACATCAAACTTATAAAAACATAAATTAACTATAGCTTTTACCTCAGAAGCGGTTCCTTCATGCCGCTTCAGCATGTTGTTCCAGATCTTGTATGCTGTCTTGCAGTTTCGCCCGTATTGCATTAGTTCTTCGTTATTCAACCCTGCATAGAGAGCCGTCATGGCTTTGAAATTTGCTGTCTTGAGAGCCAGCTCCGCTTTTGTGAAAGCTATCTTTCCGTCGCTGACTGGAATATCTGTTTTATTGATGCACACATTCCATACTTCTTCTCCAAGCATCTGTAGAAAATGAGACATACGAATTTTCCAAACGTCATAGCATTTTTCATCAAAAAATGGTGAGCGTGTAAGGCTTGTCCCATTGGAGATGAATGACTCCAATGAGTACAAGTTTTCGGGAGGAGGGATTTCGGCCATTGGACCTTTCGCTTAAGCTTTTAAGCTTTTTGATTAGCACCTCGCTCTGATACCACTGTAAATCACCCTGGGGGGTGAATAGGGCGATTGTGCGGAATTAAAAATTAATTGAAATAAAATTCAGAGTAAATAAAAAAATTAAGAAGAGCAAATGCAGATAACATAAGTGACGCAGCGATGTAACGTGGTTCGACCCCCAGGTCTACGTCCACACCTCCTACTTGTAGCAATTCTTCGCCACAAGCGTTCCACTAAACTTAAAACCCTTGTATATTGATTCTCGGATTCAGGTCGAGAGACCTATTACACCCACAGATAGGGTTGCAATCGAGCCGAGCCGAGCCGAATACCTTCAGGCTCGAGCTCGGCTCGTTTACGAAACGAGCTTAGTTTTGAGCTCAAGCTCAGTTCGAGCCGAGTTTTGACCGAGCTTTGATCGTATTCGAGCCGAAATAGCTCGCGAGCTTAGCCTAAAAAAAAACCCAAGCTCGAGCTCGGCTCGTTTACGAAACGAGCTCAGTTTTGCGCTCGAGCTTAGTTCGAGCCGAGCTTTGACCGAGCTCGAGCCGAATGGCTCACGAATAGCTCGATTCGTTTGCAGCCCTACCCACAGGACTTCTAACACAAGTCCCGTCAATCTCACTGAAGTGGAAGAAAAGAAAAACTCAAGATCCTAAATGATCCTGACTGAAGAATACAAAAATTATCACACACTCGGATTGATTGTCGAAAGATTAGTTCAGAAATTTTTTCTCAGGAGTAGTTGGTGAAGAATACTCAGTGGGTTCGGCCAATTAAATAGATTAGGAAGTGTATCGATCAAAATTGGAAACGATACATTTCGAAAATGTGAACAGCGCAAAGTGCGGTCGACTGCAATCTTGGTGCAGTTGACCGTTCAGCTCTCTGACGTAAAGTAGAGAGATGAAAGGTCGACTGCTTCATACACAACTGAGAGTTGCAGTCGACTGCGATGCGGTCGACCATCATGAGGTGCGGTCAACCGGTATCGCGCTGTCATACCGAATCCACTTTATATTGTACCAAACGAACTAATCAATCAATCAATCAATTTTACAGATTTAAATCTCACAAATATGGAATGATAGCCGCTAGTCTTCGATGGCTTTCTTGGACATTAATCAATCAATTTTTTCTTTTTGAATATCTTCTTCTTTTGCTTGATTTCTTAATCTTTCTTTATTACTTTCCATCTTTGAATATTCTTGAATCTCTTATGGATGTTATTTGATCCTGAAAATCTGAATAACTCAATTCAAACTTATTAGTATTTATAGACACGTTTTGTGCACACCAAATTAGGAGTCAACAAGAGTCAACAATTAAGATTCAAATCTAGATGTAGATAATCTCAGATTTAGATTTAGTTAGTTTCAGTTTTCAGATTTAATTAATTTGAGATTTAGTTATAATGAATTCCAGATTTAGAGATTTATTATTTCAGATTGAGGGTTGATTAATTTCAGATTTAAGACTTGATTAGTTTCAGATTTGAGTTAATTAAATTTCGGGTTCGGGTTGAATCTTTAGTAGAGACCTAGAATCGGGATAAGAGATTAATTTAATCGAATTAAAACTAGCTGAAGATTAGCTTGCTTAATCCTAATAATTGATTGAGTTTATTGTTAGGTAGAGTGGAGAATTGTTAGAGGATAGTAAAGACTATCAGATTAGATTTGTGGGAGGCAAGTGAATCAGTTCAAATTATGTTTGGGTTTAGGATTCTCTGAGAGGTTAGGACTCCTGTTATTTTATTACTTGAGTTTTTTAGGGTGGTCGTAGATAACCCTAGAGTGGTTTGGGGTGCGGCGGACCAGGGTGCCGGCAAGATTGTGGATTGGGAATGAGCCAAGTTGGGCTTGCTTACTAGTATTGTTGAGTTAAGTCCTGTAGGGTTACGCTAGCTCTAGATGGGGTTTCTTTCTTTCTGATCTAAGGACATACACTAGAAGGGAGTTGTGACGAAGCATGAGCAAACATGAGTAGGGGGCTCTGTCGGGCAGAGTGAGATGAGTCTCTAGGATTCCAAGACTATGAATAGTCGGGTGGTGGATTCTGAGATTATAAGTAGTCGGGTAGAGTAAGACGAATCTCCAGAATTTTGGGACTAGAGCGACGCTTACAGGATGTCCGCGCATGAGGGCTCCAGAATGATCTTACGGGGTGAGATGAGTATCAAGGATTTCGGGACTATGAATAGTTGGGCGGTGGATTCCTAGATTATAAATAGTCGGACAGGGTGAGACGAATCTCCAGAGGCCAGAACGAGAGCCAATACTCGCAGAATGTCTGAATCTTGATATTTATCACGGTTGTAGGATTTGCATAGCGAGGGATTAAATCCTACAATGAGGAGAACACTAAGGAATTGCCCTCGGACCTATGTTGTATAAGCGGCATAGAATCCGAACAAGTGTGCATTAGAAAGTGCATTGTGTGTATGTTGTTTGAGCATTAGTCTTTAGGATCATGACATACATTGACATACTTAGGATAGTTACACTTATCATATTATTTTGCATTCAAGTTTGTGTTGTTGAGTTTTGGAGGATCGCTAATGTTGTTAGCATTGCGTTGGTCGTATTCAACTGACGTGCCCCCAATTTATAAGTTTTGCAGGACTCTTGTTAACGGGTGGCGTGGATGCGAGTTTGTGATGGATGTTAATGGAGGATTGAAAATTTAATGATGTAACAAGTTGTATTTATTGTGTAAAATTTTGCTATGTATTGTAAAGAACGACGATGCAATAAAAGATTAAAATTCCCTGTGTTTTTGTGCCGTGTTGTAAGAATTTGAAGTAAACGATTCTGGACGAGTCACGAATTGCCTGTGTTTTGAATTCGGGGCGCTACATGTAGTATATGCATTTATCTTGTGGATTCATTGGCTTAGGTTAACTTTGAGCCTTTGACTGTGCCTTAACCTTTTGATTCATGTACGTGTTGTTTCACATCTTATACTGTGGAATCATTTTGTTACTTGAGTTCAGTGATTGCCATTTACTTATGCAGAAGAGAGTATATAAGGGAGATTATTGCCCAGGGACAAGTCTGACATAACATAGCCATTGGAAGTAGAGTGATGGGGTTGATACTGAACTCAATGGCTTCCTGTCTTTTGATGGAAAAAGAATCTGGAAGATCAGGTTTAGAGGAGGGATTTGGAGTTGAGAGAAGTGGCTGCTTTCTTCTTTAAGGAAATGTGTTTTGAGATTACCAGGCTGAGTTTAATTTGTGGGTTTTCTTCGAAATTTGGGGTGAGTCTTTCATGATTTAGAAATGTGAGAATGGAAGAGAGAAAGAGCCAGTTTGGAAGGTTAGTTAACTTTGGTCCATTTTGTAGATAACAATGATAAACAATGATAGATCTTTTCTATTGCCTCCAAAATCACCGTTTTTTAAAACTCAATCTTTGGAACCCAATTGTTTTCTTGATGGAATTATTTTTGGGGGAGACAAGGTTAAAATGGGAAATACACGAGAAATCTTGTATAAAACACTTAATAGTAGTGCAGAAATTTAGAACGGGGTTTAAAAAAGATTCAAATATGGGTCATCGGGTTATTGGTATCTTAAAAGGCTTTTGGGTTTAAAAATAAATTAAGTTAAGATTTAGGATCTAAAAATCATTGCCGTTTTTGAAACAATGGCTTTAGAGGTTTGCACGCATTTGCACGCTACAATACGTTTGCAATGGAAGATCTCCCATACGCGCTCGCAGCCGTCCGATCATGATCATGATCAATCCGATCATGATCATGCAAGATCGGACGGCTGCGCGGCAAGTTCGTGCGTGATCATGTGCGAATTGGTTCGCGCGCGCGCACACACACATATCCTGGAGTCCAAGGTGAAGGTGCTTAAGTTCATGTGCTTTTCGATGATGTTGTACGTATAACTTTTTGAGAAAAATATGGCTAGTTTGTCACCCTAGCTAACTTATCTAGGGATACATCTCAAAACTCATTTTTGAACAACCAAAATGAAAACTTCAACGGTTAGACATGATCTACATCATAAAAACTATTTGTGTACAAAGTTTGAAATGAATTAAACGAGTTTAACCACTCGTTATGCGGTTAAAAATAGAGCAACAATAGACCTTTTTTTTTGCCGCATGATAAATGGTTAAATCTCATTGATTTCTTTTGAAATGTTGCACACACTTACTTTTTAAGGTGTAGATCACATCTAGCGGTGTGGATTTTCATTTTGGAAGGTCAGTATATGAATTTAGGATGTCTCCCTAGCTAAGTTGGCTAGGGGGACAGCCCCTATTCTCATACTTTATATATATATATTTTAATTCGTTGTTATTCATGTCTAATTTTGTTAATTTCATCTTAATCTCAGATATCATCCTGACAAAAATCGAAATGAGCCTGTAGCATCTGACATATTTCAGGAGGTCACATTTTCATATAATATCTTGTCTGATCCAAATAAAAGACGTCAATATGACACATCAGGATTTGAGGTATGTTTATAGCTGTTGGAACTCTTTATCAGTCCAAAATTTACTTATGCGACCTTATATCATCAAAGTTTTTTTCAGTCAAAATGGGGTGAGCTCTTGACATGTTGATCACGATTGAAAGTCGAGAAAACTCATAAAAGAGTTCATTCATGCATCTCTGATTTTTCTTTTTCTTTCCATTTGTAATTTTAATTTTCAAATGAGATGACACCAAACTTGAGAAAATACCAAACTTGATGAAGGATTTTGATTTTGCTCTGTACACATTAATAACTTGTAGCAAAGACAAAATTTGCTTTCCTAAGTAATTTTTTTACCAGATTTCCTACTTATTTAGTATATCTTAGTCTCTCCTAACCTTAAATAATTATTGAGCAACTCTTCTGATCTTTAGATTGTATGACTACCTGTCAACTAGTCTTCTAGGCTTCAGGTTTCGGCTGTGCCCTATCTGACCTATGTTGTCCAGAATCTGGTTCTAACTTATGGAGTTGATTGATATATTGTTGACAATTTGGTGACTTTCCATGACTGAGTGTGCTCCATAATTAACTTCATTTCATGGCAAAAAGGTTCATATGAAAGATGATGATACTGATGGCGGTGATCAACTTTTGGTTGTTATATACTGGGTCTCCACTGAAATTACTTGATAATACCCAACATGTGACAGCCATTAATTAAAATTAGGCTAAATTGTTGGACGAAAAAACTCTAGTAATTGTACTGGGCCTCCATTGAGATTACTTGATATTACCCAACATGTAAAATTAGGCTAAACTGTTCAGAAAGAAAATGGAGTAGTAGTAATTGTAGTAGTAGTAATTGTACTCTATTTTTTGTAGCCGCATTCTATTCCCAAGAGAGAGTGTGGGTTACTTGATAATACCCAACAGACAATTCAATAATTGAAAATTAATCTAAATTAACATAAAATTAACAAGACCAGTGCTGGTGTACTCGATTTTTGTACTCACGAAAGTGCGGAGCCCAGAAGCAATTAAGGATAATATGATTTTATGTGGTCTCCTCATTCTTCTATCAAAGAGTCCAAATTGAAAGTCGAGTACGCAGACCGTCGTTCTAAAAGAAAACCCCTAAGCTTTAGGCCTTGTTTGATAAACACCCCTCAACTTTTTTTTTGTGTGGAAAACCCCTCGAACTTTTTTTTGTGTGGAAAAGGAATTCAACTTTCATTTTGACTTTGACTCGTCATTTTCACTTTGGCACAATTTCCACTGGTGGATCGAAGTGAAAATGGAACTTAAGGGGTGGTTTTTTTAAAAATATTTATTTATATATTTTAGTTTAGCTTTGAAATATAAAACAAAATTAACTAATTATCTTTCTGCCTTCCAGGCCATTGAAACAGAAAGCCAAGATTTGGAGCTAGATCTTTCCAGTCTAGGTACTGTGAACACTATGTTTGCTGCCCTTTTTAGGTAAAAATAGCCTTCATCGTGTATGGCATAGTACTTCTGTATCTTATTGTACCTGTGCTTTACGACGAATCTGATATACTTTTCAATATGTGACAGCAAACTTGGTGTTCCTATCAAGACTACTGTATCAGCAACTGTCTTGGAGGAGGCATTGAATGGTGCAGTAACCGTGCACCCACTTCAGTTGGGACAGTCTCTACAGGGAAAGGTAAATGGTCACTCCATCCTTTAACTTTTGCTATTAGTATACTTTGATCTTATGGACCTTTAATCTGCATTTGCTCAGGTAGAAAAGCAGTCTGCTCACTTTTATTCTGTAGAAATTACAGAACAGGAGGCACACATGGGATTTGTATGTCGAGTGCATTCATCCGATAAGAGCAAATTCAAGGTAGCCATCCAATTTCCAGTCTATAATACCATTATATCAACACTATTAGTTATGATAAGTGTGCCTGTCTTAATTGCTAAGGTAGCCGCCAAAGCGAGCCAAGATCTTAATTCAGTGAATTAAAATTTCGGAAGAACAGTAAAATCGAACTCGTATATGGCTTAGGCATTTGCTTAAAATGGAATGCCTTATTTATCCATACTTGGTATTTGTTCTGTTTCCTAATGTGCTTCCCTAACTGTCATGATAAGAACACACTTCCTCACCAATTGGTGCTCAACTTCAGTTTTCAAAGTTTTTACATTCAGTTAGTATGCTGTTCGCAATGAGCAATTTTTTTGCAAATGTTTATCGAGCTATGCCATGGAGTTTATTTTTATGCATTCTTGTTAGTGGTTGGCAACATTTAACGGGCAGAGAAGGGTAGAGATACTTAGTTTGCCAGAGGCATGATGTGGGCATGAGTATGTATGCAGTCAGTCAGAGTCAGTTGTCAGTGTGTGTGTATGCAGTTAGTTGTGTGTGTGCAGTGTGCAGTTAGTAGGCACTTGTGTCAGTTGTGTGTGTCATGTGTGTCAGTTGTGTGTATGCAGTTGGTAGGCAGTTGTGTTGTGTGGTTAGTTAGTGGCAGTCAGTGTGTGGTAGTAGGAGTTGTGTGGTCAGTTAGTGGCAGTTAGTGGCAGTCGGTGTGTGTGTGTATGTGTGGTAGTAGCCTATATAAAGGCTTGGGTTATTGTAAAAAGATATGTTTTGGTAAATGAAAAACTCTTAAACAAAGAGAATGTGATGTCTCTATGTTCATGTCTTGAATGTGTGAAACTTTAAGGCAGGGTGTGAAACCGACTATTATCCTTCTTTCTTCTATTGATTCTTCATCTTCAAGGTTACAAGCCTCCTCTACCATTCATCTTCTCATCCAACATTCCTCTATGTCCATAGTTGGTAAGTTTTTCAGGTAATTAAGTCTATCAAATTTCACTTTCATTCTATCTAAATTATTATCTGTTGACTCTGCTATTATATATATATATGAGAGTGAGTTTACATGTCTGTAGGTTATAAACTTTTATATCGTCAGTTTTAAATAGCACAACTTTAGTTTTGTTGATAATGTTGTCTAGGGTGTTAAATGGAACTGCTAGTGAATATATAACTCTTGTAAAATTCATTAACCCGTAAATGTTTTAAACTTCAATCTATAACTATGCTCAAACGTGTTGGTGAATACTACTTGATTTAATTTACTTGGATAAATCACACTTTCACAAGTAGTTTCACATCATTTTGGTGTCAGAGCCAGGTTATTCGTAATTCGGCCCTTGCATCACTCCGTTTAGGTCATTTAGTTTCAATTTCAGCATGCATTTAGTATTAAAAAAAATTCATTTAGGTTGATTTATTTTCTAGTTTGTGCATTCATCTTAGGTCTTAAATTCATTTAGTTTTAGGTACATTTATCCAGTTTCCCAGAAAATTTCAGCAGCTAGATACTTTAGAATTTTCCTCTCAGTCCCTCCTTCGTCCCTGCCTAGCGCATGAGACTACGAAGCACTATTAAGAACCCCGAAGAACGTTTCTTAGCTATTCCCAACCACTCAATTAGGAGACGTAGGATTAGGACGATAACACCTCTAGAAGAGTCTAGTTTAAACATTCCTTGTCCCTCCCATTTCTTCCGATACCTCTAGTGTCTTTCCATTCAACCTCTCAATGGATGCCCTCCAAGCAACCCTTACTGAAATTATGGACTAGCTTTCCAGAATTGAACAAACTCAAGCCAATTCCCTAACTCCCGACCGTACAGAATTTCGACATGACGGTCAAGATCATCACAGACAAGCTCGCGACCCCGATGAACAATACCTGAAGAGTGTTAGACCCGATTTTGGCACTTTTGACGGTCGTTTAGAGCCCCAAACCTTCCTCGTTTGGATCTAAACCATGGACCACTACCTCGAGTGGTTCGATGTAACTGAAGAGTGAAAAGTTAAGATTGCGACAATGAAATTAACTGGACAAGCTTTCCAGTATTGGACTAACGTGAGAAACATTCGACGAGAACGAGCCCAAAACCCCATTGCCACTTGGGAAGCGATGAAAGACGAACTGAAGGGCAAATATGTGCCTATCTCTTTCCATTCTCGTCTTCTCGACTCGTGGAACCAACTATATCAGGGCAGGAAATCATCGAAAGAATATGTTGCCAAGTTTGACGAGTTCTTGATTCGTTGCAATGCTTTAGGCTCCGAGCCTGAAGTCCAGACCTTGTCTCGATTCCGAGCCGGCGAGAGGACCTCCGCAATGAACTCATCCATCGAGATGTGGAAACTTTAGAGAAAGCTTATGCTCTTGTTCAAGATCTTGATGACACAAGCAAATTCATTTTATAGGTCCAATGATTCTAGTAGTCAACATTCTAGGTCTACCCTAAGTCAAAATTATGGATCCAGATCTTCTCATTACGCTAGTAAGTCTACCCCAAACTTTTCGCAACTTAGGAGTGACCCCAAAGGAAAGAACCTTGATAGAGACTTTTCCAAGATTAGCCCACTCACCAAGTGCTACAAATGCCAAGGCTATGGACATGTTGCAGCCAACTGTTCTAGCCCAGTCAAGGTAGCCATCGTGGACGGCGATCCCGTCATTGACAACGAAGAATCAGACACCGAAGAGTACACCTACGAAGTCAACGATAGTGCTGAATTTGACGATGTTAAGATAATCACCTCAACTGCATCAATTTTGAGCCTTTTCACAGTCTATCAGTTGTTAGGTGCGCCTCCCAGCGAAAAGAACAAGATTGGAGACGCACTAACATATTTCACACTTCACCAAAATAGGCGATTAGATTTGCAAGGTGATCATAGACAGCCGTAGTTGTGTTAACGCTGTATCTTTTGCTGTCATTTCCAAGACTAGCCTTAAAGTTGAATCACATCCCCACCCTTACAAAGTAACTTGGGTTGACGCTACCTCGATGCAAGTCAACCAATGCTGTTTAGTTCCCATTGACTTTAACGTCTACAAGGATAAAATCTGGTGCGATGTGTTGACCATGGATGTAGGCCATGTCATTCTTGGTAGATCGTGGTTGTTTGACCACGATGTAACCATTTTTGGCCGCTCCAATCAGTGTCTTTCAGCACAACAACAAAAGGATAAAGCTTAATCCTTCCCAATTACGAACATGTCCCGTGGCTTCCAAACCCACTAACAAGAAAGGAAAAGAACTTTCTTATATTGGCATTAAAGAACTGTCAAAAGCTACAAGAAGGGGCACCAGTCTTTTTTCCTGCCACTAGAGTAGTCTCCAAGAAAGCTGTGATGCCAATTCCTCCTCAAGTTGTTCCTGCCCTTCAGGAATTTTCTGATGTCTTCCCCGAAGACCTCCCCAACCAACTACCCCCATTGTGTGACATTCAACACGCTAATGATCTGGTCCCGGGAGCAAGTCTTCCCAACTTGCCGCATTATCGAATGAATCCAACTGAGCATGCTGAGCTTAAGCGACAAGTTGATGAACTTCCCAAGAAGGGCTTCATCCAAGAAAGCCTAAGCCCTTGCGCAGTTCTTGCACTTTTGACGCCAAAGAAAGACGGAACTTGGCGTATGTGTGTGGACAGTCGCGCCATTAACAAGATAACAGTAAATTACCGTTTTTTCATTCCACGACTGGATGATATGCTAGACATGATGACAGGTGCCACTATCTTCTCTAAGCTTGATCTTAAGAGTGGTTACCATCAAATCCGTGTCCGTCCAGGTGCGGAATGGAAGTGTAACACCCCGGATCCCCATTACCGGACATCCGTGACATCAACCAGAATCTTTGCCTTCAAATGCATCTCAACACAGTAAATAACACAGAAATTTAAACACTTTTATTGCCATTTGAGTTATTACATCAATAATTATAATATCAAATTGTCCTTGAACAAGGAATACAAATACCTAACTTATTACAACTGATTACAAAAACGCACTCAGACTCCTATTGCAAAGCTATTGGCTGTCTTCCAGATTGACAATCGATTGGCCGCTGCCGAATCCTGCTGAGTGGTTTATCTGCCTCCCTGGGACTTGCCCCTCGGCTTGAGCCTTCTACTGCGCGACTCTGATATTTCTGCACTCGCTCGAATGGTAGACATGTATACTGCCATTCCTTTTGGATGCTTTGCTGATCTTGGACTCTCCTACACTTGTGACCTGATATTCATGTACCTAAAAGGTGGGGTACGTCAGTAATTCTACTGACACAATGCTGATAAGAAAACAGCAATCTCTAAACTGGTAACCACAAACCATCTTGAATGAAAAGGAAAGCGTGCATCCTAATTTCCTGGTGTTCGTGTATGCCATGGTCTAACAACTAATGCACTGATCACCTGTCTTATTGTAATACAAGCAACCTTGGAACTCTGGATACGCATGCATTCCATACTACATACGTTCCAGGCCAAAACATGACACGGTTTAATCCAATACACGAAACAAGAATGCACACGATGCACCTGCACCTACTATAATGCGATTCGTTTGGGAACGTATGTATCCCATACTACATACTTTCCCAAAATCAACTTCGATGGAAATGTATGCATCCCATACTACATACTTTCCAAGGAGTTCGCCTTCCTGAATGTAGGGTTCAATCCCTCGCCATGCAGTGCATTCTAATTCGGTCCACTTTCTGTTCCTGATAGTACAACGTGGTTGAGGAGGTATAAATAACAGACATAATTCGGGGCGCTACCCCGTTGTCACCAATAGTTGTTGCATCGGACCCTCGAAAGCTGTGACGAACTTACAGATATACACGCAGTATATCCATTGCGCAGAAGATCCATTATGATCCGTTCGTGTCCACCAACATAGAACATGACGGCCTCGAAGGTCTAAAATCCCATATCCGCCAGGAAATTGACATCCCGTTCTTACCATGGTACTTCAAGAATCAACAGTGCAGGATACGCACAACAGCACGTATCCCTAATGACAGGAAGAGACAACCCCATAATATCACCACCTACTGCTAACTCTCAGAATGAGTTGGATTATAGGGACTCATCCCTAACACCAATTCAGTCTTCGAGCGAAAACAATAAAGGAAAACCTAATCAATGCAGTTTACTGAAAACAAGTTGTTACCCAGATCACACCTGGTGTCGATCAAC
Organism: Hemerocallis citrina; assembly: GCA_017893485.1. Lineage (NCBI taxonomy): Eukaryota > Viridiplantae > Streptophyta > Magnoliopsida > Asparagales > Asphodelaceae > Hemerocallis > Hemerocallis citrina. The sequence goes on along the minus strand of CM030367.1, from coordinate 71,399,531 downwards.
AATATCGAGCCTATCCGGTCTGTCAAAACAATAATCATTACGGGAATCACATCCACTGATTTTCCATACCTTCACAGGTCAGCGACCAAATAATCTCGGCCCGTGCCCCTCAGCGGGCAGTCCAACGGCGCCCCAAGGAAGTAATATAAATCTAAATGAAGGTAAGCGCACACATAACCAACAATTCTGAATATTGGCAGACTCGGGCATCGAGACACCAAACATAAACCGACCAGAGCTATAACCCAACTCACTCATGTCCACCATGAGCACTAAACACAGGAACTTGTCTAAGTTCCAAATGAAATGCTAAAAACATCATTAAAACATGATAGCTCATGATCACCACACTGCGGTATGCAGAGGGTTCCTCATCAATTGTCCGATGAAACAGTTCAAGAAATGGCAGTAGCTGTAATCCAAGCTACGCTCATCGGAAACCAACACACTCAAAATTTCTAGAAGGGTAGGGAGTTCCACTGCAATCTCCTAGTGGACGACTCCCTCACATTCCTTAAGGAGCTCAAGCCCCTAAGTTCACTCAAGCTTGAAGTCAATCTAGAAAACAGGTTGCTAAACTCGCAACGTCCATAACTTTCAGTACACAAGTCAGAATTGCTTGATACCCCCCATTCTGGAAGGATAAGACCATAGTCTACAACTCCCCGGTTGATCATTTCCTCGAATTCAATCGTCTTGATGCCCAATGACCCTCATATACTCTTAGTAGTATGATCCTTTTCGCACTTGTTGCACCTGTCCGATAGCATAAAAGTTTACTCAGTTATCAGATTAACTCGATTCCGGATTCTATGGAAAGGTGGGAGTGTCTACTACAACTTCCTAGTTGGACACGTCCTCAAATTCAATCCTTAGAGCATCCACAGTCGTTTTCTAAAATTCCCATATTTCCAAATTATAGCAAACGAATACAAAAGAGACGCTGCAGTCGTTTCTCAAATTCCCATATTTTGGCAAACTTGCTATTTCCATTTCTCAAATATGAGAAACGATCTGGGCTTTCTCAAATTATAAAGGACGGGGTATGATACCCCGTCTCTTCGATTTAATTATTTTTTAATCCTATCGGACGGAGGATCATATACCGTCTCTCCTATTTTTTTAATTTTTTTTTTTAAAAGGTCGGACGGGGAATGATACCCCGGACGGGGTATCAAACCCCGTCTCTCCCTTTTTTTTTTTTTTTTTTTTTAAAATAAAACGAACGCTCAGGATTGAGCGATAGGAAAAGAAAAAAAAAAGGTGGGACTGGGACACATACCCCGTCCGGGGTATGATACCCCGTCCAGGTTTGAAGGAGCATTTAATGCTGTGCATGGTCTTAATTAGGAGTAGTTTTAGTATATTAATTAGGTTTAGTTAGTATATTAATTAGGTTTAGTTATTTTTATATTATTTAATTTAGTTAATTAATATAGTTTAATAGTTAATAAAATTTTTAATTTTTTTAATTTATTTGAAACGATCGGACGGGGTATGATACCCCGTCTCTCTAAAAAATAGAAAAAATATAGCAAACGACGACTGCAGTGAACGATCGTATTTGCTATTACTGTAGCTGCCATATTATAGCAAATGAGAAAAACGATTGTGGATGCTCTTAAGGTCTTCAAGATACCAAATTCTATCGGGCGCACAACAAGGGAAAAGTTAATTTCTCTAGCAAACATTTTCTTGACAAGGCTGAATCTATCCCCACCTTGGAAAATCATGACTTCCAACCTACAAACTGGAATTACAAAATTCCAATTGGGTTAGAAAGCTATGACCCCCTACTGCAAATCTTTAGTTGGCCAGTCGTCCAAATTTTTAACAGATAAGTCCAGGAATATCCATCTCCACGGACTAGACAACTTGTACTAGGCTGAACATAGCCTACTTCGAAATTCAATAATAAATCAACCTTAAGTCCAATGCTCATGAAATTTGAGATTATCTATCTACACACATACCATTTTATTGTGTCCAAAATTCACATTCAAATTCATTTCACACAATGATCTACGACTCCTCAAACTTTGCATAATTTCCAGCTGCTCCTTCAGCAGGGGCTTTTGCCACTGTGTACGGTTTATTCTTGAAACCTTATCAAACGACTTTTAAAAATTCTAAAATTTGAGATTCATCAAGTAGACTCATACTGCAAGCTACTCCCAAAATTTCATAGCAAAATAATAAACATACAAGGAGTTATGGTCTTTTAAACCTCAGTCCAAAACACAGTCAGCTTCAGCCAACATCTTCAGACCAGTCGTATTCTACAAATTTTTCGAGGCATCAAACGACCTCGGAAAATTATGAAATTTAAGAATATGGTTGTAGACACATACAAGAGAGTCCACAAAAATTTTCAGCTCAAAATTACCATCCTACACTGAGGTACAAGGTTGGAAAGACAGCCAAATTCTGCACAGCAGCAGCAATTTGGCTGCTCTCTGCCCTGACTTTGGTCCTACGTTCGGGCTATCAAATTGCATCCAAATATTACGAAAAAAATCATGGATACTCTACATACATAGAAGAACAATATCCCAAAGTTTGAGCCTAAGATTCCAAACCGTTTGGGAGAAAGAAATTCCCAAAAACTTACCCTCACAACCATGTTTCTAAACAAAAAGCTTATAGAATTGAGTTGTTCATACCATACCACTATCTTCTTCTTAGCATGTCATTCATATACATGGAAATCAAATTTCTCCATCTACTTTCACATGCTAAATTTCACATATACAAAAGAAATCAAAACTAGAGTTAGAGTATCACCCACATGAAGCTTGCAAAAGAATCTCCTTGTAGCTTGGCTCCTAGCTTTGCTTGCTTCACTTGCTCCTTGCTCTTGAAGGACTTGCCCAACCTACTACCCTTCTCCTTTTTCCACTTCAATTCTCTTCTCTTAGAACCTCACCTTTCTCCCCCCTCCTTTTTTTTGTGAGAACAAGAATCAAGAAGATGAGATGGAAGAATGAGAGAGTGAGTGGAGGTGGGTATATATGGAGTGAAGGGGATGAGGCTGGAATTGGACAGGTGGAGGGTTAGGATGGGAGGAGCTAGGGTTTGTGGAGGTGTTTGGTGAGATGGGGTGCCAACACATCATGTGGAAGCTTCTTTGGAAACTTCATGGAAGCTTCCCATTCTCATAGTCAACTTACACATGGTGATTTATTTTCACCATTGGATCTTCATCAAGATCAAGCCATGATCATCATGATGCTAGGGTTCCTAACCCTAGGTTAGGTCAAGGAACCCTAGGTCACCATACCCTAGGTTACCATACCCTAGTGCACAAATACAACTCACATTCAATTCAAGCACTAGCTTAATTGAAATAACCAATACATATAAATTAAAAATCCATAAAAATACATGTTTTATAGAAATTATAATTTTCTCTCGACAATTGTCTGGTAAAAACAATCGGGACAGAACCATAGTTTAATCGAGAAGATATTCCGAGTTTACCTCATCGGGTTCAGAACAGCTTGTATGTCTGAAATCTCTCAATTTAACTGATAATTTCTAGGAAAAATATGTAATCGTGTGCAATACTCAGACGTGCACGGATTACAGTGCAAAAATAGCCATATGAACCATAGTTTAATCGAGAAGATATTCCGACTTTACCTCATCGGGTTCAGAACAGCTTGTATGTCTGAAATCTCTCAATTTAACTGATAATTTCTAGGAAAAATATGTAATCGTGTGCAATACTCAGACGTGCACGGATTACAGTGCAAAAATAGCCGTATGCTATTTTGTGGGGTATTACATCACTCCCTCCTTAGAATCGTTCTGTCCTTAGAACAACGCTAAGGGAGCAGACAAACATCCATGAGCAGAAGACACCTTCCCCTGATTATCTCAAATTCCTCGAGGAATCATCCTCGACAACTGACTCTCAAGTGCTCACACCGGCTCATGCCTTAGGTGCTCAACGCATCCTTCCATCCCGGAGATTAATCCCATCGCGTGGATCATTCGGGGATTTGTCTTATCTCACATCCACCGTACTGGGGATGAATCACCTTGGGGAAAGTCACTCTCATCCTGGACTACTGGAGATCAATCCTTCTCTACAGAACATCCTGGGGCCTATTTCATCCCGCGTTCTGGAATACCGGGAAATATCTCGCTCCACGGATTATTCTGGAGCCTCTCTTATCATTAATTTCCCCGTGGATATTACTCTTGTCCTCGGAATACTGGAGATCAATTTCGCTCCACAGAACATTCTGGGGCCTATTTCATCCCACGTCTGGAATACTGGGGAATATCTCACTCCTTGGATCATTCTGGAGTCAACGTTCCACTAGCCTGCTTACGAATGTTGCTCTCGTCCTGGAATACTGGAGACCAATCCCGCTCCACAGAACATTCTGGGGCTTATTTCATCCCACGTCTGGAATACTGGGGAATATCTCACTCCCTAGATCATTCTGGAGCCAACATCACACAATCTCTTTCCATGAGTGTCGCTCTCGTCCCTGGAATACTGGAGACCAATTCCTACTCAGAACATTCTGGGGCATATTTCGTCCCTCGTCTGGAATGCTGAGGAATGTCTCACTCCATGGATCATTCTGGGACAACCTCACCATACGAACTCCTCATGAGTGTCGCTCTCGTCCCGAAATACTGGAGATCAATCCCACTCCATAGAACACTCTGGGGCCTATTTCATCCCACATCTAGAATGCTGGGGAATATCTCACTCCGTGGATCATTCTAGAGCCTCCGTACTCACGATCGTTCTTACTTCATCATATCTTATTATAGTGCCCGAGTCAAGTTCTCAGCATATATTCTAGCTCTCGTTTGCACTTCTAGAGGGTCGGTGACCACTCCCTCCTTAGAAGAAAATGAGGCTTACCAAGGAGAAGGCAAAGATTTCAGCTTTATGCCTTATCCCCAACACTTAATAAAATAAGCATAAGACGAGACGACCAAATGCCCAAATTTTCATGCTTTATAAAAGTCATAATATCATGCTACAGATTATAGTACAAGTTCATCATCCATAACTTGCAAAAAAAATGCACCCAACAAAACATTTTACTGTTTATGGGCCATGATAGCCCTTACCATTACATACTTCCCAGTTAAGCTAAAGTTCGTCCCTGACGAACATGCTTCTTCCCCTTATCGATCACCCTCAGTAACTGGTCATTGGGGTTCCCAACATCAACCTCAATTGTAATAGTAAACATAGCCAAAATACAGATAAAAATTTTCAACTTTTATTACATTAGTTCTTTACAAAGCACATCGGAAAAGAACACCTTGAATTACAAATTCTTTCTTTTACAACACATTCTTTTACAATTTACATAAGCTACAACATCATTCTATCTCAAGCATCCAAATCACAAGCTATAGGTACCTACCTGTAAAATATGCGGCTAGAGATAACCCTAACCCCTAAACTACAAGGGTCAGTCATAACAGTGTGAGTGACATAAAAATAAATGCAACATAAATAAAATATAAGACATAAAGTCATAAACAACATGTATCAACAAGAAGAATAAATAGAATAAGAAATAACAAGAGATAAAATATGAAAACATTAAGTGAAACTAGACTACAGAAAACAACATGCATAAAACCAAGTCAAGAAAACACCAATGCTATATGCTGACTTTCTAATGCATACTTGTCGGATTCTATGCATCCCACTCTACATAGGTCCGATGCAAGCCCTTAACGTTCTCCACTTGATAGGGTTTAATCCTCCGCTATGCAACTAATCCTACTACGAGATAAAGATAAACTATGAGTATTAGCCCACGCCTCGATAATTGCGGAGGTCAATCTCTATCCACAGATAATTCCGGAGACTATTTCACTGACACCTGGGAATCTTCGAGAATACCCCACACCGCAAGCTATGACGCCTCATCACACAAATACCCCACGAGTGTCGCCTCGACCCCGATAACGGATTGTTTTCATGGACTCACAAACTTTTACAGAAGGTTTGTACAAGGCTTCAACAGCATAACAACTCCTATAACGGACTGTTCGAAGAAAGGTGAGTTTATTTGGACACTAGCTGCCACAAAAGCATTTAATGAGATTAAAAAGAGAATGGTCCAAACTCCTGTTATGCGGTTACCTGACTTTTCAAAAGTCTTTGAGGTGACTTGCGATGCTTCTGGTATTAGCATAGGCGGCGTTCTTAGCCAAGAAAATCATCCCATTGTCTATTTCAGCGAAAAATTAAATGAAGCAAAACAGAATTATTCCACCTATGATAAGAAATTCTATACGGTGGTACAGTCTTTAAAGCACTGGCGTCACTATCTTCTGCCACAAGAATTTGTTATCTTTTCTGACCACGAAGCCTTGAGGTTTATCAACTCCCAACATAACTTGACACCCATACATGGCCGATGGGTTGAATTTCTTCAGGAATATTCCTATACTATCCGGCATAAAATGGGAGTTGAAGACAAGGCCGCCGATGCACTCAGTCGTTGTCACATGCTTATATCTTTTATGCGCACCCAAGTCATTGGCTTTGAGAGGATCAAAAATGAGTGCATCCTGCCCTGATTTCCAAAAAAATTATTCTCTTTTACAGGATGGCGTAACTCGAGTGATAAATAACTACCTTCTTAGAGATATTTATTTTATCTATCTAGGCTATGCATTTCCCGCACCTCTCTTCGAAAATATCTTGTTTGGGAATTGCATGTTGGTGGTTTTGCTGGATATTTTGTGCATAACAAGACAACTGATGCTGTCGAATATCGTTTCTTTTGGCCCAGTTTAAAGAAAGACGTTGTAAGGCTTGTTAAACGATGTTATACCTGTCACTTAGCCAAACAACGTAAGCAAAACACTGGTTTGTATACTCCGTTGCCTGTTCCTAACTGCCCATGGCAAGACGTCAGTATGGATTTCGTGCTTGGTCTCCCAAAGACCCAAAAGAAGCATGACTCCATCCTTGTTGTTGTAGACCATTTTTCAAAAATGGCCCACTTTCTGGCTTGTTCTAAGACCTACAATGCCACACGTGTTGCTCAAATTTTCTTCGACGGCGTCGTTAACTTCATGGACTCCCCAATTCTGTTGTGTCTGATATGGATGTTAAGTTCACCAGCTACTTTTGGAAAACCCTGTGGCAGAAGATGGGGACAAAATTGAAGTTTTCTTCGACCTTCCACCCTCAAACCGATGGACAGGCCGAAACTGTGAATAGGAGCCTAAAAAGTCTGCTGAGATCGTTAGTAGGCGAAAACATGGGAACATGGGATCTGAAATTGTATATTGCTGAGTTTGCATATCATTCATCTAAGAGTAGAACCACTGGTACGAGTTCGCATGAGATAGTTTTTGGGTATCGACCTAGACAACCTATAGACTTAGCACCTATGTTAGAACCTCACAGAGAGTCTGAGTCTGCATCTGCATTTGCATCTCGCATACACGAATTACACAGAAATATCCAAGAAAATTGAAGAAAGTAATGCTAACTACAAGTTGAGAGAAAATGCTAGAAGGAGGTTTAAAATTTTTAAGATGGGTGATGAAGTAATAGCCCGGATTCGTCCGGAACGGTTTCCCCCTGGAGCGGTTAAGAAGTTGCATGCCTGTTATGCAAGTCCATTTAAAATCTTAGAGAAAATTAACGACAATGCTTATGTTGTCGACCTTCCTGAAGGTCTCGGCATTAGCAAAACTTTCAATATCGAAGATTTAGTAAGCTACGAAGGCCCAAATTTTAATCCTAGCAACCCATTGATAGAAGAGCCTTCCCAAGAGCCTAATGGTGAGATTCCTCCACTACCCCCACTCCCTGACATCACATACCCCTCAGCAGAGGATATTGATAATATTTTAGATGATGGGATTATCTTTACCGAAGATGGTGGAATTCGCAGGTACTTAATTAGGTGGAAAAACAAACCACAGACTGAGAACACATGGCTGGACCGTTCAGATCTTCAGTGACTTGATCCAGATAGGCTGGAGCAGTATGAGAGCCACCCTAGCTTTGATGCACCGACACCGAGTTCATTTTAGAGATTTGGCAAGACCTATCAGAGCCGGCGACATATGGTCCCCATATATTTCTGAGACAGAACATGCACCACAACAGTATCAGATTTGACTCGACAGAGTCGAGTTCTCTCCCACCCGGAGAGAATGATCTGGGCATCAGTATGTATGCAGTCAGTCAGTTGTCAATGTGTATGCAGTCAGTTGTGTGTGCAGTTAGTAGGCAGTTGTGTCAGTTGTGTGTATGCAGTTGGTAGGCAGTTGTGTGGTTAGTTAGTGACAGTCAGTGTGTGGTAGTAGCAGTTGTGTGGTCAGTTAGTGGCAGTCAGTGTGTGTGTGTGGTAGTAGCCTATATAAAGGCTTGAGTTATTGTAAAAAGATATGTTTGGTGAATGAAAAAATCTCAAACAAAGAGAATGTGATGTCTCTATGTTCATGTCTTGAATGTGTGAAACTTTAAGGCAGGGTGTGAAACCGACTGTTATCCTTCTTTGTTCTATTGATTCTTCTTCAAGGTTACAAGCCTCTACCATTCCTCTTCTTGTTCAACATTCCTCTATGTCCATAGTTGGTAAGTTTTTAAGGTAATAAAGTCTATCGAATTTCACTTTCATTATCTCTAAATAATTATCTGTCGACTATTCACTTTCGTTATCTCTAAATAATTATCTGTCGACTCAGCTACTATATATATGAGAGTGAGAGTTTCTACATGCCTGTAGCTTATAAACTTTTATATCGTCAATTTTAAATAACACAACTTTAGTTTTGTTGATAATGTTGTCTAGGGTGTTAAATGAAGCTGCTAGTGAATATGTAACTCTTGTAAAATCCATTAACACGTAAATGTTTTAAACTTCAATCTATAACTATGCTCAAACGTGTTGGTGAACACTACTTGATTTAATTTACTTGGATAAATCGCACTTTCACAAGTAGTTTCACATCACATCAATAGTTGTCCAACTTCGTCAAAATTTTCTAACAAAAATTAAAATCATACAGACATACATCTGGCGTGTCCATCGACATCATAGTCATAAGGATTGGAGGTTTCCTTCCGTCTGTGATGTACAATTACTTGGATTTAGCACTGCATCAGTACGGCTGTGTATTGTGTGCGGGTACACATACGATTCAGATTTTAATTTTAGTTAAAGAAAAATAGTTTAAGTTGTGGCTTGGGTTTGTTAGAGCACAGTATGGGTGCGGCTGAGATTGAAAGGTTATTTCTAAAATAAAACAATTTGATAATGTTTAACCTAAAAAGATGGTACTGGATGTGTAATGTAGGATGGTCAAGATACATAAACGATAGAAAATGAAGAGAGGGGGAGTACAATGTATAATAGTACTTAAGAAGAAATTAATGAATTGAGGTAGGCAATTTAATTTAATATTAAATGAGAAAAAGGGAACTAGGGTGTCACCAGCTAACTTAGCTAGGGAGACATCTCAAAACTCATATGCAATCATCCAAAATGAAAATTCAGTCGTTAGATGTGATCTACATCACAAAAACTATGTGTAAAATTTTTGAAATGAATTTGATGAGTTTTATCCCCTCATCATGTGACCTAAAAATAGAGTAATTCTATACCCTTAATAAAACGCCAATCTTTTTATCACATGATAAACGGTTAAATATCGTCGAATTTATTTGAAATTTTGTACACTTAATTTTAAGGAGTAGATCACATCTAATGGTGTGGATTTTGATTTTGGATGGTCGATATATGAGTTTTGGGATGTCTCCTTGACAAAATTAGCTAGGTGACACCCTAGCTTCCTTGTTCTCTATATAAATTTATGCCTTTTTAAAAAAAAATTCTCTGAGTATAAATTTGTTTATGTGCTGATCCTGTTTGGAGATTAGTATTATCTATATAATAAAACACAAAGAAAGCTATCAAGTGGCTCTAGTTCAATTCTCCCAAAATCAAAGGCTCAGATCTAACATCACAAAACACATTTTCTCCCCAAAAGTCCCCCCCAAAAACAACTCCTTTATTTATTTAATTATTTCTCTCTCTCTCTCTCTCTCTATATATATATACTAGATTTGCCCGTCGGCACGTGCCTACGGTACGTCTTCGGAACGATACATGTAAACAGTAAAACAATAATTATGTAGCTCAAGTTTGAATAGTATGACAATAATTAGTTATAAATAAAAGTCTATGTTTCCATTAGTATAGGTTGAAAAATAATTATAAATGGGGGTATAAAATCTAACTTCTTAGAACTTTAAGTGTGGAAAATAATGAAATTTAATTGTTGAAAAGATATTTGCTGTTTTCAATATAACATGTGCAATAAAAAACATAAAAATTTTGAAAATTTACAAAACCGAAATCTTAAAATCTAAATTTCTAAGTAAATAAAAAAAGAATGGGAGAGAGAGATAGAGTTAGAGAGAGAAAGAGAGAAATATGAAAAAGTAAAGAGAGAAGAGAGAGATAGTAATAAAGTAATGAGTTTTTAGGGGGAAAAGTTTGATTTTGGGGTTTGAAATTTTGGAGGAAAAATGTGTTTTGTGAGGTTTGATATGGGCCTTTGATTTTGGGGGGATTGATTGTGAGCCACTTGATAGCTTTCTTTGTAATTTATTTTATATACTAGGTTTGCCTGTTGACACGTGCCTACGACACGTCTTCGGAACGGTGCACCTTGTTTGATCATATAAAATAGTTTTGGAGGTCCAGCAAATTAATTTAAGTAGCAAACATATTATATGAGAAACTTTTGGGGGTCCAGCAAAAAACATATTATATGATTTTTTTGAATTATTTTTAAAGTTTTTAAATTATTAATTTTTTTTTTAAAATTTTGATTTTCTTCATTTTTTGAATAGAAGATGGAAGATCGAGGGGGAGAGAGAGAAAAAAAAATTTAAATAAATATAGGAGTTGTTTTGGGTGGGGGATTTGAATTTGAGTTTTGGGGGAAAACTTTTGGGAAGGAAAATATGTTTTGTGAGGTTAGATCTGGACCTTTGATTTTTTGGAGGATTGAAGGAGAGCCACCTGATAGCTTTCTTTGTGTTTTATTATATAGATACACACACACACATATGGAAACATGGACTTTTACACCCCAATTTATAATTATTTTTCAACATATACTAATGAAAACATGGACTTTTATTTACAACTAATTATTGTCATACTATTGAAACTTGAGCTATATAATTGTTGATTTACTGTTTACAAGGCTTTTCATATGCTGTATCATTCTGAAGACGTGCCGTAGGCACGTGCCCACGGGCAAATCTAGTATTAATATGAAATGGATATATTCCAATCTGTGTTTCCTTCGAAGTTTCATCTAAACTTTTGGCTTGCAAGTAGTACCCAGTTAATTGGAAGTCCAAAATGAATCTCCTTGCATCAATTCATCTAAACATCTGCACCACAATTCTGTTTTATGGTATTAAATTCATAAATTGTAGCACAGATCATGCTACTAACATTTTGAGTCAATCTGTGTCTGTATAGGGGAACTGAGGAGTGTTAGCAACAGGGCTTGAAAATCTCGGATGGGATATTACACCTTCGTAGCTTGCTATCACCTTCTCTTTTGATGGGATTTTTCTTTCCATATTCAGGGGAGACGGTTGAAACTTGAAGGGCCCCATTGTTATATTAAAATAATTTGTTGACATCACTGTTTTCACCAACCCCACCGTCTAACCTACTTTCAAGAATTTTTGAATGATCCATGAATTTTTTGTTCCCTTTTATGTCATATAGAAAACACTATACAAGTAAGAATTGCCAAGTGTTTGAAGTCCTTTTCGTAGGATTAATTCATATCAGTATTCATATCATTCAGCTTCGTCTCAAGCAGTACGCTTGTGTTCTAATGTCTTATCTCTATGCAGTTGCTATACTCAAGCAGTACGCTTGTGTTCTAATGTCTTATCTCTATGCAGTTGCTATACTTTGAGTCGGAAGAGAATGGTGGTCTAAGTCTTGCATTACAGGTATATTTTTTATTCAGTCCTTTTGCTGGTAACAAAAGATAACCATGATGTTTGCATTTTGCTGGTAACAATAGATAAATAGTGATGTTTGCATTTCTTGATAAATTACTAGCGAACAATCATCTTTTTAACGTTGTATATACTAGGACCAATTAGTTTGGCAATGAATATGTGATACTACAATAAACTGTTGAATGCATGGCTATTCAAGCATGGATCTAATTTGTTCGACGTCCTTTTCAATTCTAATTACCCATGTGTGTGTGTGTGTGTGGATATATTCAGTGCTGTTTTCTGCATGTGTGTGTATGCTTGAATCTAATATATTCAGTGCTGTTTTCATCTCTATTAGTATGGTACAGTGTGTCATTGGGTGGATCTAATTTACTCAATGGTGTTTCCAGTTCTATTAAAATTTGAACCTACGTCTCTTGTTAGAATATAAGTTTATAATTCTCTAGTCTCAACCATAACTTTGGAGTTTTGGTCTAGTGGCAGTTTGACATGGTAGGAGAGCAAGCTAGGTTCAAATCTCACTGGCTGTGCTCATTAAATGCGGATTAAAAAACAAAACGCTGCTGCGTATATTCCAATTCTCGAACCACAAAGATGGCCCTCAAGTGAGTGTTAGAATATAAATGTTACTCAACCCTTACCACAACTTCTGAGTTCTTCAGAGATTTGGAGTTCTGGTATTTTCACACCACTCATTTTAGTCTTGGCAACTGTTCTCATGTTCCAAAATGAAGTGCTGCTTCTTCTCCGACCTTCTTCTTCTCCGACCTCTTCTCTGGCTCTCCCCCTGAACCTGCTTGCCATCTCCACCTTCTCCAGCACCCCGCGCCATCCACCACCACTACAACAAGCCTACCACTATTTTCAGCACCATTCGGACCACCTTGCTTCATTCCGCCACCATGCTCTCGGAGCTGGAGTTGAGTGGGTGCGGGCCCAACAAGAGGGCCCGCCACACCGACTGCCCCCCTTGCCCCCTTCCTCTGAGACCCCACCTCCCCACCTGGCTCAAATCCAGGCCCCAGTCACCCTAGCAACGGTTGCTCCCCTTGCCCCTATCCCTCACCCAGACCCTCCATCGGTGAATATCCCCCCTGAGGGGGATGCCCCTAGGCTCAGGCGTGCGCTCTCCCCACTGCGGGCACACCGAAGTGCACCTCATCGCCTGGAGGCGAGAGGCAATACTCATCATCGCCATCATCAGGACGAGCCTCCGAGGGGACGGGCCCATAGAGAGGGTCATCCTACTCGCTACCGTGAGCGTAAAAGAACCCCCCCACGGTCCAGCATCGCCCCCAGAGGTTTCGCTTCAACCAGAGGGACCGGGACTACCGCCATCGTCGTCATGACTAACCAGAGGCCCATCAGAGGTTCAACCACAAGCAACACAGTCACAATGCTCATGGACTTCAATAGGTTAATGGCCACAATAGTGAGAGGGTCTACCACAGTGTGACTAACCACCTCCACCACAATTACAGTTCTAATGCTTCAGTGAAACCCACCATGTTACCTCCTCACCCAAGGCCCTCAACGTCACGCATCCCTCAACGATCCCCCCACAATCAAGTGAGGAAGCCCCCGACCCCCCCAAGTCCATCATCGTTTGGGCCCAAGAAGGGGAACCAAATGATGAGAACCAAGGAAGTGAGGAACATGCTCAGATTGGAGAAACATCGGAGAAGTGGCAGGAAGGTGCCCCGGGGGGTAAGAAGAAACACAGCTCCACACCACCACCAAACCAACAGGATAACAAGAAACACAGCTCCCTACCACCACCAAACCAACTCGATAACAGAAAAAGGCTAAGAAAAGGAAAACAAAAACCGGTGCCATGCTTCAATTGTGGGGACTTAGGCCATTACCGAACAGAGTGCACCAAAGAGGTTCGTTGCCTGAGGTGCATGAAGTGGGGCCACATGTCATACACCTGTACGAACGTCATCAACTCCAACAACGACGATGAGCAGCAGGTGTGCAGAGGAAGGTCGCCAGAAAGCCCTGCTTTGATCAGACTGGCTAACAGCTTAGACACAATCAAGAATGAAGAAAAATGGCTCTGCCAATGGTGTGCGGTGGCAAAAGTGAGATCAGGTTGCCCTTTCGAAACCCACCTTCTCCAAGCTTTGAATCTCAAATGGCCAATGCGAGCTCACCGAGATTGGGTAGCAAAGAAAATGTGCGATCTCCAATTTCTGGTGTCGTTCCCGTCATCCGAAAAGATGATTGAAGTAACCGGAATGGGCACGATAGACTTTGGTTTCTTCAAAGTGGAATTCAAGGCATGGTTACCGAACTTCGGCCCAGAGCTACCGCAAGGAGACAAGTATTGGATTTGGATTCACAACGTGCCATTGCACTTTTGGAAGAAAGAGGCGCTTTAGGAGATTGTTTCCGACTTCGGCACATTGGAAGCCATCGACGAGAAGACGATTCGCTGCTCAGAGATAGTATCAGCGAGGATACTCATTAGGAGCGGCGACATCTCCCTAATGCCTCGATTTGCCAGTCTTCTCTTTCGAGGAATCTTATCTCATACGGTTTGTGCTCGACAAGTGAGCGGAGACAGAGGCGGAACTCCTACCCATCACTTCCCCCAAACCTCCTCCTTCTCTCAGAGATGGCCGCTCTTACAAACAGGTAGTCTCACCGGAGTGGGATCTCACCATTGACGGAGCACATGAAGTGGAGCGTGCTCACCGAGAAGTGATCAAGGCAGCAAGAGGGATGGAGGGTCGCCGGGAGCCTGCGACGGAGGGATCAGCACCCCAAGACTCAAGGCCGTTCAACGGTGGTCGAGGACGAGGCTTGACCACGGGATCCAACGGCTAGGATGGAAGAAAATTGGTGCACCCACAGCCATGTCCAGATTTGGTATGTATCGCAGAGACAGAGGCTAGCCATGGTAAAGGGGTCAAAAAGGTTATCAAAAGTGGCGGTCAATCTCTGCATGTTGGTGAGGGGGAGCGTACAATGGAACAGAGAGGGGGCCAGGGCATGCATACCCCAGAAATGGCAAAAACCCACTTTGCAACAACATGCAAGCTTTGGGACAAGAGTTGGTGAGGGAAAGCACCAGTTTGGGGAAGAAGACAAGCGACGAAATACCTTTGGCCAGGGAGTTGGTACAAAAGCTAATGAAGTTACTAGAAAGAAAAAAGTGGGTCGCTTTGGGGCTAGAGCGACGGTCTACAGGTGTTGTTTTGGGGAAGACGACGAGCAAAGAGCTGCTCGTAGACAGGGAAGGGGGCTCAAAGGAGAGCGAGACGAAAGGGGAGTTGGTTTCTCAGGGTTTGAGAAAGCACAGATTAGGCAAAGAAGATGACGAAGCAACGAGAAAGGAAACTCCCCCCTCGGCATCGAATACCCAATTCAACGCCTCGTTTCCTCCCCATTTTGCATCGACCGCTGCGCCTTCCTCTCAGTGTGAGCCACGTGGCAGGAGGGACAGGGGAGACGTGCACCTGCAGCTGCTAACGACAGGGATTAATATCGAGGAGCAGGGTGTGCTCACTCGCGAGGAAGGGAAAGAGTATCGTGAGCCCATCGAAGGGTTTCCTACTAACGGGTAAGTACCCTTCTATTATACATGGGACTATTGAATACACTTGTAGCGGGCCCATTGAGGGATCTGTTATAGGAAATAACACTTCTGAGATGGAAACTGCTGACGATAGGGGGGCCCATTGAGGGGTCCGCTACAGGGGAGCTTATTTCTCAGATAGCACACCACTGCGTGGAAGACGTTCAAGAAGACAGGTTGAACCTGGAGGATGATTGTGTATACTCCGAGATGGAATCAAAGATTATGATTTCTATGTTGATTTTCGTGTCACGTCTCCTGAGTTCTTTCCCTCCACCTACCCACCATCACAGGGGGCGGCGCCTGGCCACATTCCATCTGCCACAGGAGTCAGGGTTTAGAAGGTGGCTAAGAGGACTAATAAGGAGTCCCTTGATGACTATCTGGAGATAGCGGAGGCCGCTAAGTCTGCTAAGACTGGCGACGGAGGTACGCGGTCCTTCCTAGCTTCTATTTTTAATTTCATGACTAATAATGAAATCTTTAGTCTAGCCAATACCTGTGGTTTTGCGGTAGGTGATACTGACTGAAACACGTTTCTCCTGAATAAGATTAGAGGGTGGGAAACCAATAAGGTTACCCTGTATCTCTCCTCGACCGCCACATCGAGTCACGATCCCCCAGCCAATATTAGATAATGGAGGTCCTATTCTGGAACGTTAGGGGATTGGGTAGGCGCGGGAAACGAGAAATGGTGAAGGAGGTTATTACCTGGTCAAAAGCTAACATTGTAGGGCTTCAAGAGACCAAACTTTCTCACACATCTAGATTTGTTAGGCTGGGGGAAATTGAATCTCTGATTGGAGAATTTCCCCGTCTATCGGGGCCTCTGGCGGTATCGCGTTAGGTTTTAATCCAGATACTTTCCTCTGTCTAGATGAGCTTTATAGGCAATTTTTAGTATCGATCTTGCTCCAACGAAAATCAGACCTGTGGATCCAGTCATTCACAATGGTCTATGGTCCCCACACCATTGCGTCTAGGTTGGCCTTTTGGACAGAACTAAGCGATCCAAGTGCACTGGCCTCACCCCTGGGTGGTGGGAGGCGATTTTAACATCACTAGATTCGCTTCAGAACACAGGGGCAGGGGAGCTAGTGTCCCTAATAGGGAAGCATTTAACGAGGTCATCACGGACCTGGAATTGGTTGACATCCCCATCAGTGATAGATTATTCACTTGGTCGAACATGCAAGCGACACCCATCCTTGCCAAACTAGACAGGATTCTGGTCTCCACCGATTGGGAGACCAAGTTCCCTTTGGCTTCGGCTAAATCTCTTTCTAAATCCACCTCGGATCACGTGCCTATTCTCTTATCTTCCAGGGACGATCAACCCAGAAAAAGACCAAAGTTTATATTCGAAAGAACATGGCTTGAAATTCAAGGTTTCCACCACATGGTCAACGAGAGTTGGTCTCGCCCAACCACGGGTTGTGAGGCGACTGAGTTTGGTGTGAAAAAATCAAAAGGCTCAGGGGCAAGCTTAGGAAATGGAACCGAATTCGCACCGATTTGGAGAGCAAAGGAATCCCTGCTGGAGGGTATCGAGGAATTGGAAAAAACTGAAGAAACCAGGGATCTGCTTCAGGAAGAGCGGAACCGACTGCTTCAATTTAGGCAGGAAATTGACCAACTCTACAGGTTGGAGGAAATCAAGTGGCAACAACGATCCAGAATTTCGTGGCTCAAAGAGGGAGACGCGAACACAGCCTTCTTCCACCGAGTGGCCAGTGCCCGCCGTAGAACTAACCTCATTCATTCAGTCCACTCGGATTCCGGAATGGTTCGAGGCGACGATGCTATTAAACTAGCATTCCAATCCCACTTCAAGCGCCTCTTTGGTCACAAAGTAAAAGGGAGAGTCACGCTCAGACCTGAGTTCTGGCAAGACCAGTCAGGCAACTCCGATCCTAGGCTGCAGGCAATCGAAACTCCCTTCAATGAGAAGGAGGTCTGGGAGGCTGTCCAATAACTTGGGAAAGATAAAGCTCCAGGACCAGATGGTTTTTCGATTTTTTTCTATCAGATATTCGGGGAGGAGATCAAAGGTGACTTAATGAAGATGTTCGCAGACTTCAAATTAGGGAGATTCAATTCCGCAGAGGTGGTGCTTATTCCTAAGAAAGAAGACTCCTGATGAGACGGAGACTTCCGGCCTATAAGCCTACTTAACTGCTCTGTAAAGATCATTACCAAGACTCTCGCCAACAGACTGGAAAAGGTAATGGACGACATCATTAGTCAAGACCAGACGGGATTCATAAAAGGGCGATGTATTCAGGATAGTATAGCAACGGCGAAGGAAACTATCCATCAATGTCACACCTTGAATTCCAAGAGTTATCTCTTGAAACTCCAACAGACTGGAAAAGGTAATGGACGACATCATTAGTCAAGACCAGACGGGATTCATAAAAGGGCGATGTATTCAGGATAGTATAGCAACGGCGGAGGAAACTATCCATCAATGTCACACCTTGAATTCCAAGAGTTATCTCTTGAAACTGGATTTTGAGAAAGCCAATGACTGTCGAATGGGACTGCTTGTTGGAAGCACTCGCTGGAAGAGGTTTTGGGGTGAGGTGGATCAGATGGATCCGCGCTTGTCTAACCACCAGCAGAACGGCTATTTTGGTAAACGGGGTGTCAGGCCCCACCCATTTCCCTGCAAACGGGGGCTCAGACAAGGAGATCCGCTTTCCCCCTTCTCTTCACCATTGTGGCAGAGCCATGATGGCTAGGTGTAGTAGAGCAGGTTGGATTGTCCCAGTGGCCAAGAAAATCAATCGGCAAGGGTGCTCTATTCTCCAATATGCAGACGACACTCTGCTATTTGGCAACAGCAACCTAGGGAAAACTACAGTCTTCAAAGGAATTCTATATTGCTTTGAAACTTGGTCGGGCCTCAGGGTTAACTTCCACAAAAGCGCTCTCATTCCCATTGCCCTGACACCGAAGGAGACTCTTGAGCACGCCACAATTCTCAACTGCTCCACGGAGAGTTGCCCCATTCAGTATCTAGGATTGCTACTTAGACCCGAGAAACTCAAAAAGGCAGATTGGCTACCCATCATCGACAGGGTTGACAAACAACTTACAGGTTGGAAAGGTAAAGTCCTGTCTTTGGGTGGGAGAGTCACGTTAATTAATGCAATCCTCTCAAACCTGCCTACCTACTATCTCTCCTTCTTTGAAATGCCTCAATGGGTTATTCAGAGAATTGATCGGACCCGGAAACGTTTCTTATGGAAAGGGGCGAACCCGGACCGTGGAGGATATCACCTCATCAGATGGGAGAAGGCGTGCATGAAAAAGGTTCATGGGGGCTAGGCATCATCGATCTTCGTGATATGAACCTGACTCTACTTGGTAAATGGTGGTGGAAAGTGTTCCATTCTAATGGAGAAGGGTGGCAACAATTTATTAAGGGATACATGCATGAGAATGGAATGAGAAATCTTGGCTTCAGGATATGCCCTCGGGTTTCCTGGTTCTGGAAAGGCATCACTAAGGCCTACGATCCCTTCAATAGTGGTGTGAAGTCAGCTATTGGCAACGGCAGGCTCACCAGATTCTGGTGGGATATATGGTATGCTGATCACACAGTCAGAAATTTGTTTCCCGATTTATATGAGCAGGTATCCTGGAAAAGAGACCTGGAGGCCACCTTTCAAACATACGCTTGACCTAGGATCTCAGCTTAGACTAGCGGAACTCCAGTCCCTCATCACCAACTCTGGAATTGGTTGCGTGCAAGGCCCAGATAAGAAATCCTGGGGACTGGAGAAGAACAGCAAATTCACGGTCCGCTCCATGTACAACCGCATTCACTTTAAGGGATGTATCCCAAAGTGGTCAGCAGTTATCGAGAGAACGAAAGCTCAACTCAAAATCAAAGCTTTCTTATGGCTGGTGTTGAATGATGCGATCCTGACTAGGAAAAACCTCGCTAAACGCCAGCCGAATATGGACTCTCAATGTGGGTTTTGCCACGGTACCCTGGAGACTAGAGACCACCTTTTGCTGCAGTGCCCTAGAAGCAAAGTGGTACTCATAGAAGTTCTCAGCGCCCTAGGGACGAGTCAGTATCCTAGCGTATACGAGGACCTGCGGGTAGGTCCTAAGTTCGCTTCGGAGAGGGGGTCTATGAGAGAAGCATGATATATCGCCATCGCCGCAACGACCTGGGTTCTTTGGCTAGACAGAAATAATCTTCACTTTCGTAGAACATGCAATAGTATTTCTGGAAATTTGACTCACATTATGCATTTTATTTCATTTTGAGCTAATGTGGCCACAGCAGGACCCAGGGGAAGGATCGCGAGCGTCTTTCAGGTGGACGAGTTTGACGATGAGGAGATTGAGATCGGCCTGACGATCGATTGACAGCCAACACTGACGTCCAGGATCTTAGTTACCCACCTCCCCAGAGTTTGTTGGGGGGATATGTTGTATTTCTTTGTGGCTGGTTTAGTTTGCTTTTGTCCCACCCCCCATGTTTAGGGGTGGAGGTTCTGTTCTTTTTTTCTGTTTGTAGATCTTTGTTGTGAGCTCAGTACTCTGAGTTTGTTTTGTTAATCACTTATTAACGAAACAGGGTTGCCAGATTCCACCGTTTCTTCAAAAAAAAAAGCTGTTCTCCTGTTCCTCATTTAGTATTTCATTTGTTTTTACCTAGGAGGCAAGTTAGATTTTCCCTTTTTTTGTCATCATATGAAAATGTTTCAATTTTGGAGTAATGTCATTAGCAAATTAATTGAATTCTTGTCTATTATAACTAAACCTCTGAAACCAACCTCCTTTGTCTGTGTGTGAAGCCAGCCTACAAAATCATACACTTTCAATGAATGGGCCCAATCCATTTAATGTCTAACTAGCTCATTTGAATATTGGAATTCTAATTCCAAGGGAACTTATATTTTTCATTTCATGAAGAAACTATAATGCATTAATATATAATTAGTATTTCTCTGAAAGAATCCACAACCATCTATAGTGATTGCATTCATCGAACATGTCAAACAGCTACTTAAGGTAAATCTAGTATTTGCTTGAACCATTGTTGTCTCTGTAGTCATCTGGTGTGCTTCCTAGATGCAGTGTGGTTCAGGCGCTCAGACCACTGCCTCACATGATGCAGGTCTAGCAGTCTATCAGCTTTGATCAAGTATGTGCCTTAATGCTTTTTTGGTGTGACCACATAGTGTAGAAAGTCCTTATGGTGCATTGGCTTGTCATCCCGAATCTGTTCATTTTGACCTTCTTTAAACCCTAACAATCCAAAATTTACCCTTTTTGACTATTTCTAGTTTTAATGGTTCAACCTGACCACAATCTGATGGTTTGCTTTTATTGATGGTGACTTATAATGGTGAGGGATTTTTAGAGTCCAATTAAATAATGCTTTTTGTACTCAAGTTATTGTGTACTCAAATTGTACTCCAATAAACAAGAATGTGGAGCCCATGGAAAAGAATGATGCTAGTTACTCAATCTTTCTAGTTGTACAACTAGCATCACTCAATGTTTTTTATTAACTTTTATTTGGTGGTGGTGGTGGTGGGTTTTTCCCCACGGGGTACTGTGACAGTAATTGCCAAGAAATGAGTTTGTTGGCATAGTCATATGGTGTCTCAGGTATTGTATGCACCACAATCCCAAATAGAAGCATTGAGGAATAAATCTCACTTCATGCTTCTTGTGAAAAACTGCATAAAATCTTGAAGTCCTTGAGCAAGGATGACAATAACCTGAACCAAAAACATTCATGGATCCATATTGACATATAATTAGGTTATCAAGAAATTTAATCACTGACAGAAGAAAACCAGTAATGCTAGATGTCATTTCTTCAGAAGAATATTTTTATTTTTAGTTGAGCCAACTCAAGATAATTTTGCACGCCCCTTGTGCCCTGGGCGACTCACGTGCTACAATGCCCGGGAACGAAGGTGAGCTAACTTCAAAAACCCATCCTCAGTTCGGATTGCAGGCTGCAACTCTCCATCATGAAGCCGGAATGGCTAGTAATCGCTGGTCAACCATACTGCAGTGAATTCGTTCCCGGGCTTGTACACACCGCCCTTCGAAATAATTAATGGAATTGATCCAGGAGGGTTTTCATTTTGAAATCCAAATAATATTCGTTACTTCAAATAAATTTTTTAAATCACAATGAACTTTGAATTGTTTGTCTGAACTCCCTTCTCTCTCTCTCTCTCTCTCTCTCTCCCCCCTCCCCTGTTTTTTTTTTTCTGGCCCAAACTTCTTGCACTATAACGAGAAGTCTTATACCTGAGTTGCCGTGGCAGAGTTTCAATTGGAGTTTTCTTAGTTGTTATGTTATCCAGCATGATTTTGCATCGTTGATTGATGATCTAAAGCCCCATTACATACAGTCATAATTTCTTCAGTTATCTGCGTAGTTCACTAGTTGACTAATATTTAAATTGTCAATGGGGAATCTTTGAAGGACTAGAATACACATTTGAAATAGCTGATGGCAAAAAATAACCTACCCGAATATGACTATTTCTTCAAAATCACGGAGATGATTTGCGTGGGGAAGACCAATTGAGTGGTAATCAGAGGAGTTTAATTTGTGGAGCTTCAGTTAGTGTGGATACCATGCATCTTTAGTTAGTGTGGGATGAACTAGGATAAAAATTTATAGATTTTTGATACTCCCCTTGTGATAATACAAATAGGTACGACCACAACGATAACAGGTCTTGTCCAAAAATATTTTTCTGTCAGGTACATTAATCTTTTTCCTTGGTTAGCTCTGTAAGAGCATCCACAGTCGTTTCTCATAATTCTCATATTCTCATTTTTTGAGAATAATATGAGAAATGAGCTCTGCAGTCGTTTGCTATTTTCTCAAAAAATAGCAAACGTCTACAGTGCATTCTCATATTTGAGAAGTCGCGCAGCGAATATAGAAATATAGAGGACGATATATGATGTCTCGTCGTAATTTTTTTTTTTTTTAATGGCTCGGACGATACAAGATGTATCGTCCTTGCCGAATTTTGCAAAAAAAAAATTGGGAAACACCTCCAACGGGACATCATGTCCCGTTTGATCATTGATCGGCCGGGACATGATGTCCCGTCCGAGGGCTTCCCAGTTTTTTTTTTTTTTTTTTTTTGGTTTGTTTTTGGATTCTTTTTAAGGAACGATACATGATGTATCGTTCAAACAAAAAATAAGAAATTTTTGACAATTATGACTGCAGACCATACATCCAATTCCATTCTTATTCTTTTCATTTTGCCTAAAAGTAAGAAACCCCACTGTGGATGCTCTAAAGGCTTATTTACTATATATAATTATAGAACATATGAACATATCATAATTGTTGGCCAATCTGCAAAAGAGCCAGGAAATCATCACCTTATAACTTCTCTTGTATGTCATCCACATTCTTTCATGTTATTTTCTTGAGATAAGCAGTTAGCTTATATATGGGGTTATGTAGTACATGATCTAAGGTCTCTTGATGCAGGAAGACAGTACAAAAGTTGGGAAGGTGACATCTGCTGGAATGTTCTTCCTTCGCTTTCCTGTTTACCGATTTGATCAGACAAACTCGGTAAGAATGATGACTTTGGAAAAAATATTGCCAAATTTCTTCATATAATAGTTCTGGTATTTATTCGTTTCTTAATTATTTTATCAGATGGCAGTTAATAAGGATCCTGATACAGCATTTTTCACAAAGTTGGAAGGATTTCAGCCATGCGAGATAAATGAGCTAAAAGCAGGCACACATGTGTTTGCTATTTATGGTATGCATTATCAGTTTTTGTCCTTCATATGATGTGCAGCTTCCTTAGCTAAGGCGGAGTTTCTTCTCATGACCTTTTCACAGGTGATAACTTTTTCAAAAGTGCAAATTACATGATCGAGGTTGTTTGTGCTGAACTTTTCTCCATCGGAAAGGAAAGGCTTCGCGATGTGGAGGCAAAATTGTTAACCAAAAGAGCAGAACTGTCTAAGTTCAAGATGGAGTACCACGAGGTTTTTGACTGGATGTTTTTCTTGTACTAAATGCTCTACTCTTAATACTAAATGTGTTGCTTGTCATGCTGGATTGGACAGGTGCTGACACAATTCACAGAGATGACGAGCAGATATGCTCAGGAAATGCAAACTGTGAGTACCCAGTACCCCATCTGTTAATATCTTTATGCTTATTTCGTTTATTGTTATGCTCCATATTATTTATTATTAGTTTGTTTTCCCACCATGTTAGATAGATGAGCTGCTGAAAGAGAGGAATGCAATTCATTCATCTTACACGAAAGTCCCACCTCTAAAATGGAGTTCAAGTAGCAGCAGAAGTACTACTTCTTCTAAGGCAGCTAGGCCTGAAGAAGACGGGCCAAAGGAAAAGAAGAGAGATCATACAAAGAAGAAGAAATGGTTCAGTATTCATCTTAAGGTGGACAAAAAGAAGCCCTGTTGAGTGAGTTCATAATCTACTCGAATTGATTGGGTTTTCTTCCTCAATGATTTTATGACCTGCAGAATGTGGCTGTTAATTTATTGGCACTGTTGTATGCAGGTTTGCCTTCTAGTCGAACATTTGGTATGTTCACCGCAACATTTCATCTCCCACTGGCCGGCAACAGCTGCATCGTCTTATTCCTTTGGTTCGATTGTAATACAAGAAAAGGTTGCAATGTTTCACGAGGTGAAAGATTGATTGTTGGCTAGCCACAGCTGTGATTGCCAAAAAATTTCTTGCTTCTCCCCGTGTACTACCCTTCTGCCTTTGAAGAGGGACTCTGTAATTGTATATGTTTATTGGAGAATGTAACAGTATACCAACCTCAGTCCAACAGTAAGCTCGCTCCCTATGTGGGGACTTCTCACAGAATGGATTATATATGTGCTTGCTCACTTTCTGTCTCTTTCTACTGTGTCTTTCTGTAATTGTCAACAAACATGGAACAGCTTAGATATTCTGTCATGCTAGCTACAGCCATGCCTTGTTGATTCAGACTTGAGCAGAAACCAGTTGTGTAATCACATGGGCTCTTGCTTCTTTCCATGTTCAGTCCATATTCCGTATAATAAATTGTGGTACAAATAGCATCTTTTTCCACTATGTTTGACAATTAAATCCAAGTTTGTTTCTTTATAATTTAGGGATGAGATGCTTGATGCTTCTAGTATGGATACTAATTAATGAATTCACGACCTGCGTGGGCAATTATTTCAGTTTTTTATGTTTTTTAAATATTTAATTTAATTTTTTTATAATTCATTGGATTAGGGTGGTTAAGAGAGAAGGGGCACATTATACATTGTGATTATATATACTAGTACCGTATAAACAAACAGGGAGATGTGTTAGGGTCCATCATGTGCATTGCACATTTGTTAAATGCGTCTGCCAATCGGCTTTTGGAAATCTCACTATACACCAGCCCCAAATGAGGTGATCTGTTCTTTAATGTGTACTACTGTACCCTTGTACAATATTGTACAAAGAACCGAATTAAGCAAAATCAGTCTACCTCCACGAGAAAGCAGTCTCCCGGACCAAACCGAAAGCCTGGATTCTACCTTATCAATCATGGGAGCCCAGTCCGATCTATGAAGTTTCCCCCATCTCAAGGGGATACCTAGATAAGTAATGGGGAAAGAACCAATCGGGCAATTAAAAAAAGCGGAAATTTCATCCTGCCTGTTAGGTGCCCCTCCCAACCAAATAACAGACGATTTATGGAAATTGATAGAGAGGCCAGAAGCTAGTTCAAAACAATAGAGCAGTAGTTTAAGATTCCTGAGAGTATGGAGGTTAGGCTTAGCCAAGATGATGGTGTCATCCGCGTATTGAAGGTTAAGAACGCCATTGAAATACCGAGAATCTCCCAGGCCTTCGATAACCCGGGCTTCCCAAGCGTTGCGGAGAAGTTTACTGAAAACGTCAGCAACCAACGAGAAGAGGAGGGAGGAGAGGGGGTCACCTTGCCTAAGACCGCATTTGATTTTGAATTTGTGACCCTCCGTACCATTCACAATAATGGAAGTACCTGCGAACAGGCTGGATTTAATCCAGGCAATCCATTTGGGGCCAAAACCCCTGTGGATTAGGATATCGAGAAGGAACTCCCAGCTAACGTTATCGTAAGCTTTCTGGAAATCAAGTTTGAGGAGGATACCCTCCGATTTGGAGTGATGACAATAGGAAATGATTTCTTGGGCCGAGGCCACGCTATCAAGGATAAAACGGTCTTTGATGAAACCAGATTGAGCCGGATCGATAAGGGGGGAATAATCGCTCCAAGCCTCGCAGAGAGAACTTTCATGATAATTTTGAACGTGGTATTGATAAGGCTAATCGGCCTAAAACTCGCTACAGAGTTCGCGCCAATAATTTTAGGGATGAGAACTATATGCGCGTAGTTGATGCGATCGAAAGAAAATGTGCCCCTATGAAGATCAGAGAACATCTGAACGAAATCATCCTTCAACCAATTCCAAAACTTTTGAAAGAAGAACGCTGGGAAGCCGTCCGGACCCGGTGCAGCGTCGCTCTTTAAAGCGAAAACTGCGGTTTTGATCTCGTCCAAAGAGAACGGGTCCTCAAGGGCAGAAAGATCAATCGGATTCGCTCCGTACAATTGGTTCCAGTCTAGGCTCAATGCCCTAGGTTTGGAAGAGCCAAGAAGATTTTTATAGAAAAGAAGAAAAGATTGGTGAATGTCCTTGGTAGAAGAAACGTCAATTCCATCTTGGACAATCGCTGAGATGTGGTTAGACCTTTGTCTGTGAGAGGCAAAGTTGTGGAAAAAAGACGTATTGCAATCTCCTTCTTTGAGCCACCTGAATTTGGCTCTTTGAGCCCATTTCAGGTGGTCTTGGCGGAGAATCGTAGAAAACTCTTGTTTGCAAGAACTACGTTCATTGAAAAGCTCATTAGAGATCGGGCCCCCTTCCTCCATTTTATCTATTGATTCAATGGTTGAGAGGAGAAAATTTTTTAGGAAATTAGTATTTGAATGCCTTTCTTTGCGCCAAATCTTGCACCCGAATTTAATCGCGTGAAGCTTGATAAGAATGGATCCCAAACCGGAAGATCCAGAAATCGCCGAAAGGCATTCGGTAACGAGGTTGACAAAAAGCTGATCTTCCAACCAGAATTTCTCAAACCTAAAACGATGTTGACGCTGAAAGTCAAAATCGGAATGAAGCGCAATGGGAACGTGGTCTGATGATGGGTTGGGGAGAGCAAGGGCAAATGAATTGTGAAAACGATCGATCCATTTATTGGAGACCAAGAAACGATCGAGCTTAGCCATCGTAGGCTGACGACGAAGGTTCGACCACGTTCTTATCAATACCACGTTTTTAGGCCGATTATCCTTATCAATACCACGTTCAAAATTATCATGAAAGTTCTTTCTGTGAGGCTTGGAGCGATTATTCCCCCCCTTATCGATCCGGCTCAATCTGGTTTCATCAAAGACCGTTTTATCCTTGATAGCGTGGCCTCGGCCCAAGAAATCATTTCCTATTGTCATCACTCCAAATCGGAGGGTATCCTCCTCAAACTTGATTTCCAGAAAGCTTACGATAACGTTAGCTGGGAGTTCCTTCTCGATATCCTAATCCACAGGGGTTTTGGCCCCAAATGGATTGCCTGGATTAAATCCAGCCTGTTCCAACCAGAATTTCTATCCTCTATTCCACTCTATATGATGTCTTTTTATTTCATTCCTTCTTGGGTCATCAGAAGAATTGATCAGATCAGAAGTAATTTCTTCTGGTCCGGATCAGCTCTTTACAAACCAGGTTCACACTTGTGTAACTGGAATATCATTTGTTCGTCGAGAAGTTCTGGTGGTCTGGGGGTTTTGGACCTGAGGCATCAAAACATGGCATTATTAGGTAAATGGCTTTGGAGATTCCTCAAATATGAGGATCTACCCTGGATCAATTGTATCAAAGCCAAATATTTCTCGTCCAACGCATGGTGGAGCTTTCCGGAGCACCCCCATTGGATGGCATCTCCATTCTGGAAAGGGGTTTGGAAAGTAGCAGCTCCTTTTCTCGTTGGCTTAACCCACGGCTGTGCCGATGGCTCTATGACAAGATTCTGGACTGATATATGGATTGATAACTCCTCCTTAGCTTCGGCTTTCCCGACGATCTTCCGACTAGCTGTGAACCCGTTGGCCTTGGTTTCTGATTACCACTTCTTTAACGGTCCCAATCATGGGTGGTCAATCCCGTTAACCGATGACCTCCCCATCCACCTAATCCCCGTCTTTAATAATCTCTTGGTCACTATCAACAAAGCGGTTTGGAGTGACAAAGAGGACTTCTTCTGGCATTGGACTTCGTCAAAAACCTTCACGGTTCGTTCTTTCTATCGTTTTCTTAATTTTAGAGGATCGTTATCGCCATTCTACGACTTGGTATGGAAATCTTGTGCTCCTTTAAAAGTGAAAATTCTGTCGTGGTTAGCCCTCAACAATAAACTTCTTACTGTTGATATTCTTAATAAAAGGAATCTAGCCTGGGGACAATTATGCCCCCTGTGCGTTTCCTCCTCTGAGAATATCAATCACCTATTTATAGAATGCCATTTCTCTCGATCTCTCTGGAAAATTCCCATCCTTGCCTGGGAGATGGCTGACCTTACTGCTGGACGAAGCGTCCTCCTTCCGTTGCACTTCACAAGTCGTGGTTCCTTTCCTTCCAGATTATTATTTGGATAATCTGGAAAGAAAGGAATCAGAGATTATTCCGTCAAAATCTCTCCTCACTCCGTAGCTTATCAGAAGAACTGTTGTTCTTATTCAAATATTGGTCGTCTACTCTTAAGGAAAGCTCTAGAGTCGCCCTGAATTATGAGCGGTTGGAAAAAGCTTCCAATTGTCTTATTAGCCTCAACATTATCTAACTTCCTTTGTACATCGTGAGGGAGGTTTGCAAAGTCTGATTATATTTTAGTTATTTCCTTTCCTCTCATGTGGTTCTGATTGTTTCTACTTTTTTTCCTTGCTACATCTTTTTGTGGTTTTCGACTATTTTAACCCGATGTTTTTGGGTGTTTGTGCTCGCAGGGCTGAAGGGTTGGGCCCCCCTCTATTATTTTATCTTTTGGCAGCTTTTCTATCTGCTTTTGTTCCAAATCAATCTGATGCATTTTGGTAGGTTGCTCGGGGCTCTTTTGTGTTTTGGCTGGATCTTCATCAGATCTCCCGCTTATCCTTTTTACCCTTCAGGCCTCTACCATGGACGATCTACGGATCGTGCTATGCGCAGCCGTTTCGTGTTCTCTTCTGTGCTGCTCTCTTTATAAATATACCAGACTTTGGTTTTATAGTGTTCATGGTCTTTTATGGCCTTGTAATTAGTTGGCACTAGTGGCAACTGTTGATCTCCTCTCTTTGGTTGGGATCTTGTTAGGCTGGATGTTATCGTTTATATTATTATGCTGTGTTCTTGCTTTTCGATGTTGAGCCCTTTATCTGTATGTTTTTCTTCTTGTTTTGATGAGTCGCGCCGACTGGGCTCTTTGTGTTTGGGTTTTGTGGGGCTGGAGGTGGTTGATTATTTTTATCGCTGCGTTCTTCTGTCGATTATTTAATCCCTGTTCGGTTTTTACTCTTGCTTGGATTGTGGCGTCTCTCTGAATGGTTTCATCGATCCATCTCGATGGCGCTGTTGTCTGGTTAGCGGTTGCAATTTTTTCCTTGTTCATATTGGAGTGTGCTGGGTTGTTGTTCAGCGAGTGGGCTGCGTTTCCGCGCAGCTGCGCTCCTTAGCTGTGCTGCAATCCGCTTCAGTGTGAGGAAGCTCGATTGCGGTAGCTGCCCTCGGGAGACTTAGCTTTGGCTGATTGCGCTGACAGTCTTCAGTGCTGGACTTCTCCTCTTCGCTCGAGTGTTTCTTAGTATCTGTTATTATTTTGCTACTTGTTCTGATTGTAATTCTGGTTATATCTTGTTTGCACTGTATTATTAGCTATCTTGGGTGGTATTGTTTTACATCTTGTAAGACCCTCTTATTGTAATATTGTTTTTATTAATGCATGGCTGGAGTCTGTGACTCTATCCGTTTCATCAAAAAAAATATAATGTAATATTATATATATTATAATCTGTTCAATGTTGTATTTAATTTTTTTTAAATGACAGTTTTTTGAAAAATTCATATAATAGAATCTATATAATAATGCACGATTTTTAAGATTTGATTAAGGAATATGATTCTAATTTAAAATTTAGATGGATAAAGAGTGGGATGGGCGCCTCATACTTTTGCTATCATCTTTTTATTTTTATAAGAAAAAAAAGGAGAAAACCCTTGAACCAAAAGTGTTTTAGCATGATATATTGTATAGATTGTTAGATCATGATGAGTAATTAGGGTTAGGGTTTATATCTCATAGCTGCTTAAGATATTATACCCTGCTTATCAGTATTGGAATATCACAGAGCACTACCTCTAGACCAGCTTTTATATGAGATGAACTGGGTTTAGGGTACTGGGCTTTATGCCAACTCGACCTGGTCCAACAATTAAACAGATAACACGTGCAAAGCACGTGTTGCCCCATAGAACATTATACACAATAATATTCTATTATATTGAGAATATACCTATATATCCAACAATCTCCTCCTATATTCTCAATATATTAGGCAATGTTCCGTTAAATTATTGGCTCACAAAAATAATATAGTTCACAGACTAAATCAATTATAACTCGAATAGTTTAAATGAGACTAAACCAAAATAATCAAATAGTTCAAAGACCATATCAAAACAGAATAGTTTACAATGACTAAACCAACTAGAGAAACCTGTCATAGTTTCAAAATCAACCAAAGTAAATAAACTTCAAGAATAAAATATGAATTTTAAGCTCATGAACACAAAAGTCTTAAACTCAAAAGAAGTTTTACCAAGCAAGTGACAGATTTATTCTTGAGAGAAATAAACCAAAACTATATCATTGCAAACTGCTTTATGTTTACTCCTCCATTTTGAGCAAATCATTATTTTGAAATCTATATTAACAGAGTTAACTCCTCAATCTTTACTAGCTTATTGAAAACAAGAATATCAAGAGACACATCTCTAAGAATTTTAGTGAATTTCATAAAGTATATAGTTCCACTAAAGAACTTAGTACAATTCAACGATAGCTTAGTAAGATGTAACGCAAGCATCACAATCAAGTTTCTTTAACAAAATATAGAACAAGAACTATTATAGTTTCTGTATAAGAACTATATACTATGTTTCATATTGGAATGATAGAACAGTCAAATCAATTATGGTTAATTCTGAATCATCAAAATTGGAATGAAACATGAATCCATAAAAGAGTCATATCATCAAAATTGGAATGATATAACAACAGTTCTAAGCATCAGAAACACATCGACAAGTTTTTATGCTTTCTTTTGGAATAATGAGATGAATCTAAGTAAATTATGCAAATATATAGCATCATCAAAATTGGAATGAAATTATATATTAACAGAATTTACATAGAACTTTTCTAATTATCTAAAGCATGCCAACTGCCTAAAATTGATGCTTCAGTTTGAACTTCTCTATGGCTCCAATTGGATTCTAAATCTCAAAACAACTTGGATGTTAAAGCTTTTGACTCAATAGCTTTTAACTTCATTTTCCCCACAGTTTTGATAATTAGATCACTTTCAAGTCTCTTAGCAAGAGCATTAGCCATACTTGTCGCAATTGCTTTTTTATCTATAAGAAAGTTCAAGTAGGCTTCTTTTAGCCTTAATATACTACTCTTACTATTATAGAGTGAGTTATGAGAGCTACAATGTATTGTAGTTTGAAAGTTGCATAACAGAATTAGAGAATTTACTTTACCCTTCTCAATGGATGATTAGCAATAAGTTATTCAATCCACTCAGTCTCTTCCCCTGCAGAGGATAACATATAGAGGTCTGATTTCTTGAATGAGTGTAACCTCTGTTTCCCTAGATACGTAATTTCTGAAGATTTTTCGTATTTTGATTAATTATAAATTTAGTATTATTTTAAACTTGATTTGGGCCTCCGATTAAAATCTTTTCGAATCAGAAATTGTATTTTCTTCGAATAGTAGTATATTCTAACTTTAATGGTTATTTGCTAAGTAATCGGCTATTTGTAGCTTATTTTGTTACTATTTGGATTTTAATAAACGTGTTTATCTCAAATCTCATTTTGATATGTATATCAAAATTATTATTGTTGTTATTACTATTATTATTATATTTGATTGTTGAATTGAAAATCTATTTCTATTGTATTTAGTAGTATTTGAGTATTAATTTGATGCACACAAATTTATTTATTTTGTTACTATACTATTATTGATCTATTTATTTATTTATTTTTCTCTAATTGTATATTTTTCTTATTGGATTTTCTTAACCCAATACGCATTATAAATCCAAAATCTATCACCCATTTTCTTATTGGATAATCCAATACCCTCTGACCCATTATATAAACCTATCCTATACCCAAACCCAATAACCCAATATTTAAACCTAACCTAACCTAACCCTAACCTAAATTACTGTGCTAACCTATTTTACCCAGCTGCCACCCCCTCACTATTCCATCGTCTTCCTCTCTCCCTTTTCATCTCCATCCCTATTTTTCGTCTCCTTCAATCCATCTCCCTCCCATCGCTTCACTCCAGCGCGCCGCAACACTAGACTGTCGCGACCTCCCCGCAGCGACCCCAACTGCGACACACAGCACCCTCGACGACACCCACGACCCAGCGACCCCCTTCTCCTCCCGCTGCTTCCTCCATACCAGTGCCGCCCCCAGTCGCGCCACAACAGCCAGTGCCTCCGCCTCTCCCCTGCGCTGTGCCCGTCGACGATGCAGCCAGTCGCACTATTCCCATGCAGCGCCTCCGCAGCCACCTGCAGCAGCACCCCCAATGCTCCTCGCCGTCCGTCTCGTCGTCGATAGCCTCGCCGTGCCCTCTGCAGTGACCTCCCGTCGCTGTTGTGCCCCTCCAGTCGCCGGCCGAAGCACCGTTGTGGTTAATCGTGGGTTTTGATCGCGTTGATTGTGGGCCGTCCATTCGATCAGATCTTGATCTCTTGATCCTGGCCGTCCGATTCTCTGATCATCTTAATCATCATGATCAAGTCCCCCTTGGTTTTGATCCTGGTCGTCCGATCCTCCATTTGATCATCACCAAGCCATTAGATTTAGGCCGTCCGATCGTTGATCATCGTGATCGTGATCATCATCTCCATCATCATCAAGATCTTGATCTCGACCGTTGAATCTCTTTTGATCATCGCGATCGTGATCATCATCTTAATCTTGATCTTCGATCTTAGCCGTCCGATCGATCACGCTTGATCTCGGCCCTTGGTCGTCTCGATCGTCTCGTTCGTCTTCTACTTGGTGAGTTAAATATTTGATTCACTTTTTGTACTCATTCATCAATTGTCATTCATGGTAAATTTACTCTTTTGGTACTCTTCTAAATTCTTATATGTTTTATTTTCGATCTCGACCGTTGGATTCGCTTGATCTTCATCTTGATCATCGTTTTGATCATCGAGATCCATGCCGATCGTGCTCGTCGCCCGGGATCCATACCCGTTATTCCTCCGCCGGATTCATCGTCTACACCCCGAGGCAAGTATTATTCTTGTACAAATTTTTGTTCTAGTACAAGCATTCAATTTGAAAATACTGCAAATAGAAAGTAGTTGTGACTCCCCTATCTCATCATTGTTGATCTTAAGTCATTCATCATCAAATCCATAATCTTAAAAGTCACAACCCTTTGTTGATTTATTATACAAACTAGTTAGACTCATTTTATCTCCTAGTCACTTGAACACATGAAACTAAGAAACCCTAGACTTGTAGATGTGAGTTGTATCATGTATGTGATGATCTTACATTCCCTTGAGTTGAGAAATAGATGTTACTTGCTGATTTGGTGACCACTACATCCATTTTGTATCACATGCTAATCTAGACTCATAATAGTCATTTATCATGCAACTTATATATAAAAGAAACCTACACTTGCTGCTGTTCTTATCTTTACTTGCTGTTTCGATCCCTATAAAACCAAAATCTGAACTTGAGCCCTGAACATGAAATGTAGCTCTACGTGCCTAGATGTCAATAACTTCCAGTTTTTTTTAAATTCCGAGATACGGTCTAGCAGATATCTCAGTTTTACTGCTGCTGTGTCGGTAGTCGCAGATTCACAAAAACTGCTGCACCTCTTTAGTTTGCAATCATTTTTAACTATGCTACCAGTAAGTAACTGGCTTGAAATTTTGCATGCTGTTGCTGGACACCC
Source organism: Hemerocallis citrina (assembly GCA_017893485.1). Lineage (NCBI taxonomy): Eukaryota > Viridiplantae > Streptophyta > Magnoliopsida > Asparagales > Asphodelaceae > Hemerocallis > Hemerocallis citrina. The sequence continues at coordinate 71,365,574 of CM030367.1, read as the reverse complement.
TAGAGAACATTTCTAAACTTTCTCTAATTTAATTAATAATGTTTCAACCCTATTTCATATATATAAACTCGATTCACAAATTCTGGTTGAACACAAAAGTTGTATAGTTTGCTATTTTGACACATGTTACCACAAATTTTATGTACCTTAATTGTATGCGTTGGAACCGGGAAGGAGACTAGTTTCTAGACCTTCTAACGGATCCACTTTTGCCATCTTGTAGCAACGAGAATCGCAGTTTTGGTACAGCAACGTCATGCTGTCCAGATTTGAGATTTTCATTGTTCTTGATATTTTGTTTTGTTTTGACCCTCGAACATGTATCCTACTTAGCCTAGACTTGTTCCATGTTCTTGATTATATTTACTTGACTTGTTTCACACACTTTCATGCTTGCTTGATGATAATAATAAATAACAAGCCGAGGTTTAAGGGAAAGACCATAGTAGTGGACAATATAGGTAAGTGTACTTAGAAGGGGACCCGTATTTCCCATAATTTTACGTTAAATGGAACTAAGTGCCACGTATAACTAAGTGCCACGTCATGGGTGACGGGGGCCACCTCTAGTGCCTACGGGGGACACCTCTAGAGCCCATTATATGATTACATGATATGTATTTGCGATCACATGGAACTAAGTGCCACGTCAAGGGTTGACGGGGGCCACCTCTAGAGCCTGTGGGGGCCACCTCTAGAGCCCATGGTTTGATCATACGCTCGTATTTCCTACATGACCTGAGTACACCGCCCTATAAAATCCGCCACTAGGCCTAAACGAAATTGCATTGATTGTAGCAACCATATGATAAAAGGATGGCACATGAAGTGCTAACTAGATAGTAATAACTACTAGACTTGAACATGATACATGCTAACTTGATACATGATTACATGATACATGAGACTTGATACTTGTACGTGACAACTTGACACATGAGACTTGTTACTTGACACTTGTAAGTGATACTTATTACTTGATGCTTGGTACCATTACATGTTCACTAGCCACTTATTTTACTACTAGTATTTGTTACCCAAACCTTGTCACTCGGGTTGTTCTTCTTGCTAGCTAATTTCTTGAATCCCCACTACTTGTTGCATCCCTATTGCATTCTTGATTCCAAATCTTGTTCCATATTGCTTTTACTTATTTTTACTATTTACGACCCTAACTTGCACTAAGGGCATTTCTCTTGTTTTTTTCTATTTTCTCCTCTTTATATTATTGGAGACGTGTTGCCTGCTGGAATTAGTGAGCAGACGTTCTAGGCCTGGCTTGGGAATATCTTTCTTTAATCGTTTCATTTTGTATTTGAGTTATTTCATTTGATGTTACTTGAAACTTGTAACGAGCTTATGTTCCCGAGTTTTATCTTTCGACCCAGACTTGAAAACTATTTGGATATTATTATTTGTTTCAATTGTTTTCTGTTGTTTAATAAATTATCCATGGATGCGTGGTTGTGTATACTTGTTATATTCTTGTTGTGATGCTGAGTCGATCCTACAACTTATGGATGATGTTAAAATCATTCGCTGGGCTTCGTCACGCGCTTGTATTCCACGTTTTTGGAAAGCGGGGCGTGACAATGAGAATGCAATACTTGTTTGCCTTTTAATCTCCATAATTATTCTGCTCCTCCTAGTGTGAACACATATTCACTAGTTGTCGACTTTCACTAAAGTTTGAGTAGCACAAATCAAACTCTTGAGTATCACTCAGGTATCTCATTGGCCTCTTAAGGGCACTCAAATGTGTATGGGATTATTAGTAAATTTGCAGATCATACCTACCTCAAAGGCTATGTCTATTCTAGTACAGATCTTTGTATACATGAGACTATCAATTCCTTTAGAATGATCTACCTGTCTCATAGTTGCACCATCATTAGGTGTCAACCTTTTATCATAATCATAAGGTGTTTCAAAATACACTTTCAATCACTCTATCCTCACTTTTGAAACACATTTTAATTTGATGAGTTTGACTAAGAGTTATCCCTTGCCAACTAAAACTCACCCTTATACCTATGGTGTCCACAAAACCTAGGTTTTTCATGTTGAATTCTTTGGATAGCACAATTTTAACTTTATTTGTAATAGAGAGGTCACTTCAAAGAACATGCATGTCAACAGAACAAGTAAATAATAGCCACTATATTTGACACACCACAAAGTTGAAGGCACTGATCTGAATTACTTGATTCATATACTAGGCTCTTTCAAAAAATTGTCAAATTATTTATTCGTCGGCTATACATGTTTTAAGAACATACAATGATTTTACTAAATTGTAAATCTGGTTCACTAAACATATTAGTTCAAAACTTTCCAGTACAAAACTGTTCAGTACAAAACATCAAGTACAAAACTTTTAAATATCCTTTATGAATGACAAAATTTTCAATAGATGTAAGGGTAAGAAGAATACTTATTGTAGCAATATGACAAACATGTGAGTAGATATCAAATAAATCTACCCCATTTTTCTCAGTCAATCTGTTAGCTACTAAAATACATTAAAATTACCACTGAACAATCAAAATTAAGTTTCTTCTACAAAACCCCACTTACTTACTATAGTTTTAGCCCCTTTTGGCAGATCAACTAAATTAAAGTATTATTGTATGACACAAAATCATCTCATTGTCTATTAAAGACTCTTCTTAGCTCATTTGTCATTCAAGTTTATGTGTCATTATGACTGGTTCTTGATTCTAACTGTGAATCATTGACTATGTCAGTAGGACTAGATAATTTCATGCACTTATCTTTGATGAACACATTCTCAAAAAACATTGTTTGTCTAGATTCTACTAATACAAATTAGATAGATCTAAAATTTGTCCATTCTGCACTTTCTAAGCACACACAAATATTTGTTGTAGGTCATACTTTAGGACTTCTAGGGTCATGTACTCTAACAGATGTATCACAACACAAATTTTCACTTTAACAAAATTATTTGTGTTTTCATACCATGATCTACAAGGTGTATTCAATTTAGAGTGTAGTAACACATTAGATATATAATTAACAATACAACATCACTCATAATTACACAAGACAAACAACAGTCAATAATATAGAATTCAACATTTCACTAAGTGTTTGATTCTAATTTTTATCAATATCGTTTAACTGTTGTAAATAGTGTGTAGTCGAGATTATGCCATATGCAAACATCTCTAAAGTTGTTAAAACATATTCACTACCTCTATCAAATCTGAACCCTTGATTTTTAGCATTTAACTATAATTTTAATTCATTAAGAATAACAAGTGCTTCATTCTTCATATATATGACATACTTATATTAATCATCTACAAAAGCGATTAAATATTTCTGACCAACAATTACCTCACATAGTTACAAAGCTACTGAGATTACAATTATCAGAATGTATTGATTCAAAAGGTTGTGAACTCCTAGAGACCATGCAAAATGATTTCCTAGTGATCAAAATCTGAATTCAAACTTCACATTTGTCATATTTAATGAAGTGCCATTTAGTAGAGTTATAAGTTTTAACAAGAACAAACAATTTAATATATAGTTCATAATGATTCAAAATTTCAAAACAACTTGAATGTTAAAGCTTTTTTACTCAATAGCTTTTAACTCTATTTCTCCCACAGTTTTGATAATTAGATCACATTTCCTCACCAGCAATTGAATATATAGTTCTCAAATCGTAGCAAAATATGCTATGTTCAAGAATACAATTAGAACTATTATTATTAATTGTCTCATTTGTTAAACTCAGCTTATACAAGTGATTGACAATATATGCACATTATAAGAGTTTATACAAAATTACTCTGTTACATTTTACAAAATTGTTTGCTTTCTCTAATGATTCTAACAATGTCCACTTGCTCAAACAAATTGAGCAATATTTTTCTTTATTCGTTCTTCATCATCTTCAAAACACTAAACGAGATAATGACTCATATTTTATAATTAAATTTTGCACACACAGTATAATGAATGATAAAGAACAAAACGTAAATAATAGAGTCATATTCTGCATTACAGAATGCTCCTATTTAAGTTATGGACATTTGTTATAGATCTTATACATCAATCAATTTTTTTTAAAAAAAATTATTTATTAGAGAAGCAACTATATAATCTCACACAAACTACAAACAATGGATTTGTCAAAATATCTATACACGTAGTATGATAAAGCACTTAACCATCTTAAACATGCTAGTTTTTAAAGCAAGAATAACTATGATCTAAAACTCCCAATCATGTGATCAAACGCACAAAACGTTAACACATTCATCACATGAAAGTATAAGAAAATTAGAGTAGATTATACCGACACTTCAAGTTAGAAGTGTTTTCCAATTTCGATGGAGAAGCCTGCGCAGTGCAGACTTATTCAATCGTGATGCATATCCATCATCTCCAACAAACAAAATTTGTAAGTAACTTTGAAGTTCCTACATTCATCAAATTGTTAAAGATTAGCCAATTAAACAAATTATTAGCACTATTTAATTCTTGCAACAATTTTATTGGAGATACAACTTTATAATCAAAACTTATAATTGAACTTATCAAAATAAATATTTGATCCTTAGAACATAGCCAAAGCAGTTATTCAAGTTTGTATTTAATTAAACAGATGCATAATACGGTTTTGAACTTTAGCACTTAGCAACAAAATTCAAACAAATAATTAAATAACAATTTAAATTTGGTGAAGAACTTATCTTTAATTTAGATCTGAATTGAAAGTACACTGCAGTAGATCCAGTATTCTCCCTAAACACGGAATACAAAACAATACCCAATGGATTGTCTCCACTGGTTAAATCCAGATCTGATTCCTTTTGGCTAGATCTGGATCTGATCCAACAGTCCAAACACCAGACACCAAAAACGTCCAATCAAAAATTGGATCTGAGTTGTCTCCTTCTTCTCTTTCTATCTCACAAGAAGAATAATGGAGAAGAGGGTGGAGGATGAGGCAACATCTACTAGAGGGCGGGTTCGGCGACCTCCGGTGACAGCAAGCCTCACGCCCAGCGATGACAGGGGCATCGGTGGTGGTGGCGGCTTGTGCCCATCAACGTCAGCGCTGAAGTCCCTCCATCGACCGTAATCACCACCTGAACCGAAGATCCCTAACCTGCGAAGTGGATCAGGCGATCTGGATCTCGACCACAGTGACGACACCGGCGACGGGGTGCCCCTTCAGTCCGCGACGACATCGGTGATGTCGATGATGGTGGCGGCAGCGTCTTCGGTCGAGACGGTAATTAAGTGATTTCAACCACAATCTCTTTCTTAATCTCAACTAGAGTAATATCTTAAGATTGTTAGATTAAGATGAGTAAATAGGGTTAGGGTTTATATCTCACAGTCGCTTAAGATATTATACCCTGCTTATCAGTATTGGAATATCACAGAACACTATCTCTAGACCAGCTTTTATATGAGATGAACTGGGTTTAGGGTACTGGGCTTTATGCCCACTCGACCCGATCCAACAATTAAACAGATAACACGTGCAAAGCACATGTTGCCCCATAGAACATTATACATAATAATATTCTATTATATTGAAAATATACCTATATATCCAACATAGATAACCAAGAAATAGTGAATTAAGGGCAATTCTGAGCTGCACATGCTTTTTTTTTTAATTTTAAAATTTTATTTTTTGGATTAAAGAGTGCATGGTTATTAGTTCTCTATGAGTCTTTAAGTATTTGTGATTCGTAAGATTCCTTTCTGAGTGACCTACAAGGTTAGGTGTAACCCATGTTTTTCGTTTTCCGTATTTTGGGTGTATTTATGTATTAAAAATTTTGGTAAATTAGTTTTTCCATTTTCATTTTTTTTTTCAAAATATATTCTTGGATCTCCTATTAAAATTTGTTTTCGATCAATAATTTTAAAAGTAACTATTTTCAATGATTTTATATTGAGATACAATTCCTATTTTTGTTATTATTTCTCTTACTATTATTACTGTTATTATTGTTATTATTATTATTATTAATTTTGGCCGGTTATTGAAAATCCAATTTTTTTTGTGCTAATTGTAATTGTATCTACTTTAAATAAACTCTATTTTTGTAATGCAAATTACATTTTATTATCAACAATATTTTATTTGTTATGTTATTGAATTTAAAACCCTCTATTTTATTTAAATACCCATTTTACTTAACCCTATTCTTATTGGGTTTAAAAACCCAATATCTCCTTTTGGATCCTCTTCTAAACCCCCACACCCATTACCCAATATACATAACCTAAACCCATTGGATATTTTCCAATTACCCATTTTTTAAAACCAAACCTATTTATAATAAAACACTACCCTGTTTACTCAACCCACCCAATAACACCCTATTCAACTAACCCTAAACCCACTTCTCTATATAAGCACATGTTCAACCTATCTCCCACAGCTGTTTCGACTTCATCCCTGTATATTTCGAAACCCTGGTGTGCCTCCGCCTCTTTCCTCTCCCTGTGCCTCTTCACCTTCCGCACTCTCTCCCGTCTACCTCTCAACCTCGCGACGACCCCGTCTCCTCCTTACTGCGCTGTAGTGCCCCGACACAGCCAACCAGCGACAGCAACCAGTCGCGCCCTCGCGACCCCTCGGCGTGCCCCCTGTAGCACAGCTTCCCTGCGCTGCACCTGCAATCAGCCGCGCGGCAGTTCCTACGCTAGCCTCCCCCTAGCCGCCGGTGCCTTCTGTGCCCACCGCAACAGCCCAGCAGCATTGGCAGCAACCATTGCCGGCGCTGTCCCTGTGCATTGTCGCCGTTCAGCCGTGCCGCAACAACTTTCCCCTCGGTGCTTCCCTTCTCTGGTCAGCTAGTGCAATAGCCAAGCCATGAGTTGCTGTTAATATGGGTTCTTGATCATGGAGTTTGATGGTTTGGATATGGACCTTCGATCTCATCTTGATCACATCTTGATCATGAAGTGTTTGATCAGCTTTGTTATGAGCAGTCCGTGGATCTTGATCTTGATCTTTGGTTTTGATCAAGTGGATAGTGGGCCGTTATCACCATCTTGATGAGCACTTTGATTGTGAGCTGTTCGATTAGATCTTGATCTTATCATCTTGAAGTTTTTGATCATCTTTGATTGGTGGCCGTCCGATCATCATCTTCATCATCAAGATACTAATCACATCTCGATCTTGATCTTTATCTTCGATCAGAGTCGTCTGATCTGATTCAATCGCCTTGATATCTTGATCCCTTGATCTCAGTCGTCTGATCGTGTTCGTGATCTGTTGTTCCTTGTGTTCGTGATTGGTTCGTGATTCGATCATTGAGTTCGTGCCCGGAAATCCGTTCCCGTTATTCTTGCTTTTGTGTTGTTCTCGTCGTTTTTCAAGCAAGTAACTTGTACTCCAATTTCTTTGTTTGATACAAGTCAAAAATACCACCTATAGTGTAGATGGGTTCTAGAGACAACTCGCGTGTGTGTTATCTTTGATGGGTTTTGTTTCTATTGTGAAAACTTGACCATAGTTGATTCACGACATTTATGACATGAGTACAACTTAGGATTTACCGTTTATTTGAGGTGATTCAAATATGTGAATTAGTTATGAGAAATTGTGCATTTGTTGGATCCATGTGATAGACTTGTTTTAGATATGTTAATTACCCTATTTCATGTTTTTTGGACACTTGGTAGACTCAATTTCATGTTTGGTTGTGTTTGGATCAAGTTTCATTTGAATTATATTGATTTTGGGTTTTGAGAAAATTTAGTGTTTTGCCGATATTCTGTCTTGATCAGTAATTTAGACCAGTTTAGGGCCAGTATCTTAATTTCGGTATAAAACATAAGTTTTAGAGGAATTCGTCTTCTTTCCAACCCCTCTGACCTTGTGTGATTTCGTTTTCGTATGTGTGAGATATGACTGTTTTACTACAGAGGTGTATATAAATTCCAGATTTCGTTTCTTGTTGATTTTGATAACTAAATTATTTTGATACTTGTCTACCCATATTATTTTGATCTAAAACTTTGGTCAGTATTGCTATATCTATCTAGGGATTACTTATCCAGAATTTTGGTGGATTTTATTGATGAGTTTTATATGCCAGTTTATGTTTGGTTTTAAAGACTGTACTTGTTGTATTTTGCTCGCTGTTCTGTAAAGAATCGTATTTTCACCCTGATTCCTTTTACTTTATGAAAAATATTCGTGAAATATGAAAGTTAATATATTTTTTCTATTTTCATATTCCTTTGGCAGATTTGGATTTCGTTTCCCGGCTTGCGAGATATTTCAGTTTTCGTACAACTGTGTTGGGAATTCCAGATTTGCCAAACTATCGTTTTTTGATGTTTTCTTATTTTGATGACTAAACTAACTTTACTAAAATATTATGAAACTTTATATTTTGATTCTAGACATATAGGGAAATACCCCAGATTTATACTGGATTTATTTGAGAGGTTTTGATGTTGTTTTTCGAACTGAGAATTCGTTTTATTGATTTCTGACTGAATATGTTTTCTGGATTCAAATCAATTTTGAGTTATGATTTTGTGAATTACTATGTGACTTATTTATATTCTCTGGATTTGGTTGGGAGTTTATTTTTCAGATTCTTCGACGGATCCAGATTTGTATTTCTGTAGCAACGGGATTCACTGTTTTAGTACAACACCGTCATGTTTTCCTGAATATGAACATACACTGTTTTGCTCGTTTATGTGACCGTATATCATCTATGCATGTTCATTTGTTTCCCTGAACCTAATACTGTTTATACCATGTTAGTTTGATACTATTTCGTACACATCCATGCCTGTTTGATGACCATAATAAAAGTAACCAAGCCGGGGTTTCTTAAGGGAAGATCTAGTAGTGGAAAATATGGAAACATGTACTTGGAAGGGAACTAGTGTTCCATACTGCTACTGTTACTATTACTGCTACTGCTACTGTTACTGTTATCTGACCCTGTCTACATTACTTTCTATAGGAAGGTGTAGAGGAGAAGAGAACCACTAGGTTCTTACTGTTACTGTTACTGCTACTACTACTGTTACTGATACATGAGTACACCGCCCCATTATGGTCCACTATGAAATCTAAAAGCAAAACTATTTGTTGTAGCAACCATGTAGTAAAAACCGGGATGCATGAAGTGCTACCTAGCTAGTAATACACACAAGACTTTAAGAACATAAGACTGATACTGTTAGACTGATACTGTTATCCTGATACTGTTAGCCTGATACTGTTGGACTGATACCATTATACTGTTATCCTGATTCACTGGTATACTGAGCTTACTGTTACTAGACACTGTTAGTTGCCATATGACACTGCATTTGACATAAAACATCTGTACTGTTAGTAAACCATTCTAGTTGACTTTGTTTTACTGATTCATGCTAGTTATTACTGTTGATGCATTATTCCATGCTATTTATTAGTTTTCCATGTGCTTGTATCCCACATTATAAGTGACCCGTAACTTGCAATTGAAGGGTACTTGTTTTCTCTTTCAATCTCCTGCAATTATGAATTGCAGATTTTGGTGATCAGCTGCCCGATGGAGTATGTGATCTAAAGTTCTAGTTGGCTGGAGCTTTTACTATCTTCATTTATTTCCTGTTGCTCATTTTTAACATTGTATCTTGTACTCGGATCTATTTTGTATTTGGGCAGTATGCCCATAATTTTGACTTGTTCAGATCTGATTTATTTGAGATTAATAAATTTTGGTTTCAGTAAATTCTGTTGGTTTATTAATTCAAATTTGCATGTATGTGGTTGATTCTCTTGCTTCTGACTTGATTATTTTGTGAGATGTTGTAAAGATTCCTGAACAGCTTATGGATGATGAAAATCATTCGCTGGGCCAATGTTACGTGCTTGTATTCTGTATTTTTGGGAAGCGGGGCATGACATTAGGGCTTGGGTCAATTAGTCGAAAATAATTTTACATAGTATGCTAGATGGATGGAAGGAGTGACTTCGTGCAATATAGTCACGAATCATGATAATTGCACTATTACTAGTAGTAGACACTAAGTACTTTTTATAAAAGAATGATAATCATAGGTTTATAAAGTTTTTTTTAAAAAAAAAGGGTGGAAGACACCATTCTCTCCCACTCTTTAGTTCATTCCATAGCAAGGGATAAGGGATTGGTGGAAACAGAAACTTAGATTTTAAACCACTTGCTCACTAACGAAGAGGCTTTCACTAGGTTATTAAGCCGCTAGTTGGTCGACAAACTATGTTGTACAAAAAGCATTTTTTATCTTTAGATAATTCATTTTGAACCTTTCGGTTCCTCAAAATTTCTTTGACCAGTCCACTATAGCATTTAAATCCTCCATCTGAAAAGGTTGCGCGTAAAGTTGGAACAGAAAGAACGTGGTGTAACGCTCTTTATCTCAAAAACAATTATTGAACGGAGTCGACTACCATTAGCAACATGGCATTTTTCTAGTTCATGTTTGATGAAAACATTCATAAATCATTTTTCGACCTTCTTGCAGTAATCATTACATCTCCTTTCTAATGTACCAAGTGAATTCATGATCCGTCTTGCCACTTTAGAATAGAGATGACGAAACCAAGTGTGATGGGTGAAAAGAATAGAGGATGAAAGTGGTGAGGAAGAAACCTACCGATTGATGCTAATTTTTGTGTGGGAGCAATAAGATTTGAGTTTTTTTATTGAGGAAGAAATTTGCAATCTGTAAAGTCGATCAAGATCTGGATATGACTGGCTAAAAATATCTAGGAACCTACGAAAAGTCTCACAACAGAAGTTATTTCGGCGTAAGACCATCCAATGCTCAATTTAGTGACCAGAATAATGATCATGATTTTTTGTGGAGAAAATATTGATTACCTTTGACTGATGGAGGTGGAGGATAGGCCTTGAATCGGTTATGGAAGATAGACAAAAAATGTATTTCCTGTATTTGGGTTGGAATTATCATGGTAAAGGGATATGATTAGCAACTTATCCATGATTTGGGAGAATTTGACTAACAGTTGTGATTGGATGAAAATCCCTTTTTCCTTGGGCAGTAAGCAAGCCATAATTGGACATATGGCTGGGTTAATGTGCTGGAAAACGACCTACAATCCTCTGGTAGGTTTGTTCTTATTGTGAAATTGCTGTACTACCCTTGTTGACTTTAAGATGCGTGCCAAGATCATGTGGCTACAAATTTTACCCGTATCAAAAGCCCCCACTCCCAGAGGTTGAGAGTCATAGCCTTTGTGGAGTATTTCATTCTGTTTTGGACAACGAGTGGTTATATAGGACATTCGGGGATGCCAACAACCTTGCTAGGAGTTTCTTAGGGTAGTAGCCATTTTTAGAGACATCCAATTAATTTTCTGAAATTTATAATTATTTTCTAGATTTTTTAGTTAAGCTTTCCAATTTATAATTATTTTCAGAATTTTTACCTAAAATTATAATTATTTTTTTAGAATTTTAATAAAAAATAAGGAGAGCGCGGATCTTGAGAGAATATGTGGGCCAGATTTAATGATGAGGCTTCGAGCAGCTTGGCGACGGTATTGGCACTGAGAATCGAGCTGCTCAGGCTCCCTGTTGCCACTCGACGTGCGGATCCCTCTTACTGCTCGGATACCTTAGTACTCATTAGATACCATAGTGCTCCTTGGATCAATTAATAGTACTCAAATAGTGCTCCTCGGATACCGTAGTGCTCATCGGACCCACTAGTACTGCTCAGTTACCATAATGTTCCTCGGATCCTTTGACGTTGCTCGGATCGCAAGCCGACCACCGAGCTGTTTTAGCTTTCGGGTGGGTTTTGCGAGGCTGTTTGAATGACGATCTGAGCACCGAGCAGTTTGGTTTTGGATGAGTTTCCACAAGGCTGCATGGACGACGATCCGAGCATCGAGCTAAGTGGTCATAACATGCCTTTTGGAGGTGACTTTAGACATATCGCAACATCATCTTTTGTCGCTTTGTTTTCCAGACTTTTCGTTCCAACCTTTGGATCTGAGTGGCTAAGATTGTGCCATGTCATTAACACAGTTTTTTAAGAGTCTCTTGAGATTCCTTCTCTATAAAACTCTCAGCCCCCACCCCTTATTTCTTCACTTCTCCTATCATTTTTTATTTGAGATTCTCTCTCCTCTTTGCTCTTACTTTTTCTAGAATTAAAATTCTAGCTATTTTTTTTGGCATCCTTTCCATTGTAAATTTGCCATCGATAACTAGGTAATTATTGTATTATAAATTAATTAAGCCCATATCTAGGGTTCTTTTGGGTTGCTCCACCTGCTCCTCATAATTGAATGAGGACGAGGTGCTATCTGCTCGCCAATCTCGCCTCTCAAGGAAGGAGAAGAGAAAGGATGTAGTTGGGTCTTTCGTCAGCATCGAGGCGAAGGAGGAGATGAGGGAGATAATGGAAAATTTCATCTTCCTTACCCTATTCAATACCCCGAGGACTTGGCGGATCTAGTGAGGTTCGGTCCGAACAAGAGGACCGCCCTACCTCCGAGGCCTATCACAACAAGACGATCATAAAGAAGGATGACCTTCCAAGTATGAGTTGCTCTTGCTTATTAGAGGCCTTTGGAATTCTGTCCAAGTATGAGTTGCTCTTGCTGGGCCCTGGGGTCAAGGCATTCGCTATGCTATCTGAAGAATATTGGGTCTTCCCCTATGATGCTTTCCATGCTGGGCTGCATCTCCCCATGCATTCATTCATGATGGAAGTCCTCAATTGCTACAAGCTCAGCTCAATGCAATACATACCGAACGTGTGGAGGCAATCGAGCTTGAAAATATGGAGGAGGCACTTCAAGCTTTATTGTAAAAAAGCAACAAACAACTAGTATTATATATCTCCTCATCCGGAGAGAGGATTCATAGAGAATCCCGACTCAATCAAGGAATGGAAAAGCAAGTACCTCATCATCTGAAGTCCAAAGCTGTGGGGATTCCCTACAAGATGGAAGGGGGATGTACCTAAGAAGGTGAAGGCCAACCACTGTGAGTGAGGAGGAGAAGAAGTTGAGTGATGTTCTCACCGGTTGTGGGGAGTTGAGTTGGCGAGATGTGGCGGAGAAGGTTCTCTTTATGGGGGGGGGGGGGGTTGAGTCTGATGGACCAAGTACGACTTTAGTTTTCTTTTTCTCAAGTACTTGGTATTTTTTTTATTTCAACTTGTTCTCACATCTTTGTTTATTCTCTTTTGCAGCAGAGGAAGGTATGAACTTTGATAGTCTTGTTGTTGCTCGAGCTAACTTGCTCAACAAGAAGCCAGAGGACAAGAATAGGAAGATGGCCTAGATCAAGTCGAGCTCCTCAAAAGTTGTGAAGAGCTCTTCAACTTCCACCCCGGTGGAGATCTTGGAATCGCCGACAAAGGCGTTGGTAAGTCCAGCCACGGGGGCTCTTCCTTGGGTCTGCTCCTCACCGCTGAGCAACCTCCATTAACCACCAAGGCCAACATGGTTTTTGCCGAGGAGGAGAAGAGGATCTACATGCTGGACTGGAGCATCAAGTAGTGCGATGCCCTTCTCAGTGACTCAGGGAACTACCTCGAGGTGGTTAAGAATCTCCCTACTTCGCAGAACCGGAGACTCTAGCCAATGCTACAATTGACTCCTTTCTCCTCAAAATCTCTCGAACTGGCGTGTTGGTATGTTCTCTTCCTTTTAGTGTGGTCTTCTGTATTTCCCCGTGTCTCTAAATATTGAAGTCTTCTTCTTCGTAGATCGCTCGCTACATCAACAACTTGATTGAGGAGATCAAATCTGAGGAGAAGCAGTGGAAGGACAAGGCTAGTAGGGCCGTGAATGACAGAAGAAGGCCATCAAGGAGCTCGAGGATGTGAAGGGTCAAGAGGCGACTCATCTCAGTGAGATCAACCGTCTCAAGGCCGAGCATAAGAGGGAGCTAGCAAAGGCGGAGAAGGCTTGGGCCAAGGAGAAGGAGGCTGTTGTTGCCAAGGTGGAGACAGATGCGAAGGCGCATCTTCTAAAGGTGATGGAGAAGTCGTACCTGAAGGCCATTAAGGAGTGGTTGAGTATGTCCCTACTTCTATGGGAAGTGGTACAACTTCAACCTTCAGCCCAAGCAGCTAATGAGGAGTCTGAGGAGGAGGAAGAGTGCGAAGAGGCCTTGAAGGAGACCGATGTGGTCGAGGAGGAAAATCTGGAGAAGGATGAGTGGGCACAGGAGAAAGGAGTGGCCGAGACTTCAACTCCTTTGACGGTGGCAACCGAGGTGGACCCTAGATCTGTTCCCTCCCTTTCTCTTTTTGACTTTTGTTGTAATCCACCAAATAATGGATTGGCCACAATGATGTCCCTAGACTTTACCACAGGTGCATGTGTCGTGACAAATAGATAAGGCAAAAAAAGTATCGTTTTTATAAGTCGGAGATTCAAATACCAATTTATAAAATTTCCTATATTATTTAGACGATCCCAAATTGTTGTAACTGAATGCAAATTCTTAACCTGAAAAGTCAAATATAAAATTTTCCTTAGGCATGGATTTCCTCGATTGAATTCCATCAATGAGTTTAAACATGGTTGATTGCATTAATCTTCTTATAATTACAATGACCGAATTTCCTTCTTTATGTGATATCATTTTTCATGGTATAACACCTATACATATACTAATTCTATGTCTATTGTCGTGATCATAGAAATTAATATAAATTTATTATGCTCTATGGAATTCTTGAATGTAGGTCCAAAATGGTGTGTATTTATTTCAAAACTACACTGCCAAGGTTTGATGAATTCACGAACTAATATTGAACTTCAACTTTCGTTACTTCATTCAACATATTAAGCATGCAATTCAAGGCCAGTAAATTGCAAAAATGAAAACCGAAATCATCCAATTGCCTTTAACAAGGGAATTTACAACCATATTCAAATCATATCCAAAATTCAATGACTACTACCTAGCCTTAGAATAAAAAAACTAGCATGTGATAACTTATAAAATAATCCAATTATTTCTCAAACATAAAATTGAGTTCAACATCCTTAATAAAAATTCAACAACTAAAAATTAGTGAGAGAAAAGTAGAACTCTGTAGTTGCATAAATTGTGAGGTTCATTCTCCCTTTTCTTTCTCTGTTGCTTCTTTTCCCGTTGTCTTCTTCACCATTCTTTGCCCCCTTTTTATACACAACTAGATATCCTTTTACCCCCAATATCTACTACTGAAAATCTGGTTAACTCAAAACTAATTATCTATTTCAAAACATATATGGAGAAATCCGCTGCTGAAAATATGGAATTCTTGTCTGACCTACTTCTAGCTGGATTTGGAGCACCCAAACGACACAGTTTGGAGTTGGGTCCTTCACTAAAGTTTTAGATCTTGTTCTCAGCTTTCCAACACACCGAGGCTTGCTTTATTCTGACTTCTACAACTCCATATACAGGCTGAAAACCAAAACTATATTTTGGGCTTTTCATAAACATTTTAGACCCGATTTCTGCCTCTTCACATCATCCTAATATCAACCTAATTCAATAATTAAACACTTGAAAAATACCAAGAATTCCTAAGAATTAAATAAAGTAAAAGATACCTAAAATTCTAGACAAACGAGCTAAGAAACATACAAAACATTTTGAATCAAAACAATTAAGACTACGGAAATGTGTGGACTAAATTCGTACATCAAATACCCCCAAGCTTGAATGTTTTCTTGTCCTCAAGCAAAAAGAAAATCATAAAAACAAATGACTATAACCATAGTTAAGCTCACTCATCACACCCAAAGGACCTATCATGCAAACATCAAATCTTCAACTTAGTACATAAACAATAGCAAAAAAAGGAAAACTAAATACACTTACTTTCTCCAGTTCAAATATCCATACATAGTTCCAAACTCAATCATATTTACCATACAACTAACACGATTGAATCATGTAACAACTCAACCTGCAATCACCCTTTCTCACTACTACAAACAAGGTAGCAAACGATAGATGTAACTTTTTTCTTTATTTAAGTTGTCACTCGCATTTTGACACGAATGCAAGCATTTGTGATCAATGCACCCGGTTTCTCAACAAGTCACATACTTAGAGTGCTTTTGAATACTCATATTTCAAGTTACCGTTTGATATAAAAGTAAACTTTGATGATGATACCCCTAATTACCAAGCAATTCATAAAACTTGAGTAGATAAAAGAACTTTGTACACATTTATTTATTTAACTGTATAATCTTTATCACTCTATTTTGTTAAACCTTGTTGACATCATAAAGGAAGCTCACTCCACATTACTTATGATCCACCTCGGAAGCACCAAGATGTATCATGATATTAAGCAGCACTATTGGTGGTCAGGGATAAAGCGAGATATAGCAGAGTTCGTCGCCAAATGTTTGACATGCCAACAAATTAAGGCCGAGAATCAGAAACCAGGAGGATTGATACAGCCTTTACCCATTCCAGAATGGAAATAGGAGAACATCAGTATGGATTTTATCACTGGATTACCTAGGAGCCCTAAAGGAAATGACTCAATATGGGTGTTTGTGGACTGATTGACAAAGTCAGCACATTTTCTTTCAGTAAAGATGACCTGGAAAGTCGAGAGGCTAGCCGAGATCTACATTGAGAACGTAGTGAAGCTATATGGAGTGCCAATGTCGATAGTATCCGACCGAGATGCAAGATTTACATCTCGATTCTGGCAAAGTCTACAGTCAGCGTTGGGAACTAGAACAGACTTCAGCAAAGCTTTTCACCCACAGACGGATGGACAGACGGAGAGAGTCAACAAGATTCTAAAGAGGATTGGCAGGATGGCTTACAAGTTGGAGCTACCGGCCGAGTTATCTCAAGTGCATGACGTGTTCCACGTCTCTATGCTACGGAAGTATGTGCCGGATTCAAGCCATCGGTTGCCAGAGGTTCCGAAAGATTTTCAAATAGATCTTTCCTGTAGAGAGCAACCAGTCAGGATACTTGATCATCAGGACAAGGTACTGAGAAACAAGGTCATCCCGATGGTCAAAGTTCTCTGGAAGAACCAGTTCGTGGAAGAAGCCACATGGGAGCCGGAGAGCCGCATGAAGGCTTCATATCCGGATTTGTTTTAAGTGTTTTCTATTTTATCTTGTTGTTCTTTTCTCCCACTAGGAACGTTCTGGGGACATAACGACTCTAAAGAGGGAGTGATGTAAAACCCCGGAATGTACGATACCTAAATATATATATATGTATGTATGTATATTGTCCGTATGCGTGCACATGATTGCAGTATTTTGGGTTGATTTTGCTATCGTGGTGTGTGGGGTTCATGGGAGGATTGTGTTCGAAAAGATGCACGAGAACGAGGAGGACCGATACTGGTGTAAACACTAGTTTTTGGTACGACGCCTGTGTAAATATAATACTGTATGATACTACGGTGGATATATATTGCGTACGCTCGATAAACCCCTCATCTCGCAATCAAAGGGACCCATTTAAGACTAGAATGGGCAGCCAACACAATCCACCACAAAACCATTGGCTAAAGCCATGGTTTTGCCTCCAAAACCACCCTACCACCTACTCCTACCCCCTAGCAAAATCGGCCCATCATCTCCCCTTCTTTCCTCCTTCATTTCTCCATCAAAACCCACTCTTTCCCAACTCTCTTGCTCTGAAATTTCAGAACTCCACCAAGAAAAAAAGAAGAGAAGGAGAGAAAGAAGAGAGATTAAAGAAGGGACTCTAAAAAGGATTCTCAAGGGAAGGAAGCTCCAAGAAATCAATTCCTCTACACCAATTAAGGGTGGGAAGTTACTCTAAACCTTTCTTTATGTCTCTTAATTGATTTTCTTGCATGCATGTGTGGTAGGATGTGCTAGGATGAATGTTTAAGAAGTTGAAAGATGAAATCAGAAACTGGAACTAGGAACTTGATTTGAATGCTATTTTCTAGATTTTTCCGAGAGCAAACCACAAGGAATTAGATCATGAAATTTTCATAGATTGTTCATATATATGTGTAGATAGTTCATGATTTATTTCGGATTTTTCTGTGAAGTTTTGATATTTTAATAAAATCCAATGGTAGAACTGTGTCGTAAGGCAGAATCAGTAGATGGTTAACAGAATGACTGATCTTGTTGGAATTTTCATACTTTATTGGAGCATGTTCTTAATCTGAAATTTTTACCCTGTATTTCTACATGCATCTAGATTCTATACAAAAATCAGGAAAATGTTTGGATGAATTTATAGGCTTTGATAAAAATTAATCTTTAATCAGTAGCTGGAGCTGAACTGAAGAACATGATGACTTTCTGTGCTTAATTGAATTGTGTAGAACTCAGTGTAGACTTGGAGTTTGGACATGAAATCTTTTGCATATTGTTCACTATGATATCTAGTTTCATCACTGTACATTTTGTGTCATTTGGATGTGTATGGAATTTAAGATGATTTTATTAGCATGTACTATGCTGGTTTCAGCTAATTTGGATACCCTGTAGAGATTGTACATTTGAGGCTCCTTAAGAGCAAATTTTGAGTAACTGATTCATAATAGGTTTGTAGTAGACTCTAGATCTTTCAAACAAGACCTATTTGAGGCATTTCCAGTAAGTGGTTGATTTACTGTATTTTTGTGATACTGGATAGAGACCAAGAATGGATATGAGTGCTCTGATTTAGAAAGACCTAGTGTGTGACTTGGTACATTTGTGAGAGATGTGTGTGTTAGGGTGATCTATGGGTATATTTTGGACTCATGACCAACTAGAGAGTTGTAGAGGACATCCACACCTTTCTATTTAACTTGGGTTTGTAGCATTCTGATGAGTGAGTAGTGTTTTGTGCTACCGGTAAGGTGCAGCCCGTGTACAGGAAGTACACAGGCTGAGGCTGGAGAGACTATTTTGAGGACCTAGATGATGGAATTTGAGTTTATGATCAACTAGAAAGTTGTAGCCTAGGATCTTACCTTTCCGGATTGGGCTCGGACACTCCAATCGGAGTTGTATCGAGAAAGTTATGACCATTCTAAGTTTCGAGCAGAAACCCTCGTAGGTTGCTTAGTCTGGAGTGTTGACTAGGTATTGTAAGGACTTGTTCCCCTGTGTAATACAATGTTGATAATTCTTGAATGGGGACTTTTGGTATCTGTTGTTGGTGTTGTTGACTCCCATAGTGGGATGCTTGACTCGAGTTAGTCACTGCGGTAAGGGATACCCTGCACCTGTCGACCCTAAGTTTAAACTTTCGCCGAAGCGTAGGACTTCCGAGCCGTGCCATTGAGATAAGTTCATAGCCTGGGTCAGGGGTGAACATACATCCACAGTTGGGGTAGCGGCGAATGTAGGCCGTAATGCTGGACAATTCCAAGCCGGGGAAGTGGCGAATCGGATCGGTATCGCCAGAGCCAGAGGTCGATAAACAAGAGGAAAGCAATCTTATCTTTTACCCATAGTGATTAGAGTATGGCTGAGATTAGAGTGACATATTAAGGGGTTTGGAAAATTGCATCAGTCCTAGCAGACCATAGTCGGTGTTGTACCTTCTAGTCGTAGGGATACGTTTTCGGCACTCATGAGTTAGTCCTCGACTCGTATCTCGATCTGTTAATTTCTAAAGTTTTGCCGGAGTAAGGTACGGGAGGCTAAGGGGATTTGACTCCCGAGGCGCTCACGTTCCTATGCACGTGGGTTTTGTTGTTTTGGTATATATAAGTTCATAACCCGGAGTAGGGGTGAACACGCATGCGTTAGTCCATAGCCCAGGTTAGGGGTGGACATGGGAATCACACGGTCTTGCTACCGGATTTAATGTAGCTTTCTGAAGAGGTCCGTACGCGGGTACCAAGTGGCCAACACGAACACCACTTAGGCACTGCAGTGGCGGAACTAGACCGACCAACTACAACCTCCTTGGGCGATGGACAATCTATTGGGAACTGGTTGAGTACAAGAGTAGGATGCATGGCGAGGGTTCAAATCCCTGAACTGTGGAGAAAGACGGCTAGATTTGGGGGCATATGTAGTATGGGATGCATTCGTGCTCCAAATTCTTTCTTGCATTAGAGTCAGGCATGTGAATTTGCTGCATCTAGTCATAGGGTCATGGCATACCACTGCACTAGAACCCGAATCCATTAAACCTTTGTTTTGGCACATCACTTTTCTCTTTTGCATAAATTATTGGCTGCGATTGAACTTAAGTGGATCGCTGCTATCATCAGCTTTGCGTTAGTCAAAGTACTGACATTCCCCACCTTGTAGGTATCCGGAGCTGATCTACAGGTACTACGGAGCTCGAGTTGGTCCAAGGATACAAGGAACATATGCAAGTACTATTATATTATTGTAAATCTTGTAATTTTTATTTGGACATTGTAACACTTCTAAATGTAACATTTATATGGAATTAAAGTTTTAAATTTTCCTGTACTTTCTGTGATTGTGGCTATTTTGATGTTCGACTCCTGGAGTAGGGTCTCAGGTTCCCGGTATGGGGATTTAGGGCACTACAGACTATATAGAGTGCCCCACTTACGTTTGCCCAGGTTTACTACATCTTCACTTATGTGCCTAATTATTTAGTTCAATACATGAATAAATTTCCAAACCTAGAATTAGTTTTACCTTCTACCGGACTTAATCAACAAATACGAGATAGCTCAATGGCCATATCTCAAATATATCTCAACTTTTTTCAATTCAATAGTGCCGGTACCCGAGGTCTCACTACCTCTAAATCACAACTTTTTCATGTACAAGAATCCATGGGTACACATACCCTTCAATAAACATGTCTTAAACTTAGATATTTTCATCTTCAACTTATTCACAAATGATCAATATCTTGTCTTAACACTTATCCACAAAGTAAACATTTTTTTGTCTTGACACTATTCATGATCTATTTATTCATTCATAATCTTTATAAGCAAATAATTTCTTTCAAGAAGACAACTTCATCACATGAAATTTTATCAACAAATTCAAACTCTTACAATATCTCAACTCACGTCAAAATATTCTTTAAACAAAATAAGATTGTAATTCTCTTCAAGAGAAATCACTTCACAAATTAATATTTTACTCTTCTTAATAAAAGAAAGATCTATTCTTAGATAACAGATTTTTAAGTTCACATTATTCATCTTTCTATCTCAATTTTCATTTTTGTATCTCAAATATACTTGAAAAATTTTGCAACTCTTTTTAATAAACTTTATTTCATTTTATAGAAATTCTATTATTTTTCTCCAAATTTTATTCCCATTTAAAACCATTGAAAATGTCAAAAAGAAATAAAAAAAACAAAGTGCAGTCAAGGGGTTTCGAACCCAGGACCGCACGCAAGCTATAGTGCCGCCCAAAGCCCAGACCCGCTAGCCAGAAAGTCCAATGGACTCTGGTGTCAAAATCTACACACCGAAACCCCAAGTATTAAATTCCAACGTTCGGTTTAAATTAAAAGAGCCAAAATAAATGTGACTATCAAGTTTCGA
This sequence comes from Hemerocallis citrina, assembly GCA_017893485.1. Lineage (NCBI taxonomy): Eukaryota > Viridiplantae > Streptophyta > Magnoliopsida > Asparagales > Asphodelaceae > Hemerocallis > Hemerocallis citrina. The sequence goes on along the minus strand of CM030367.1, from coordinate 71,344,061 downwards.
ACCCAAGATCTCCTACAAACAGTGCTCTGTTGTGCACTGGCTAACCAGTAAGTCCAAGTGTAATTTCTGTTTAGGAGTTGTATTAATATATTTTTATTCAAACTGTTCAGAAATTGATTCTTTTTCACACAAACTCGTTTATCCAAAGATCCAATCCTTTAGGATTTTGAAATAAACTTTCTCTTGACTGAGAATGAATTAAAAAAAAAAACAGTAAACAACAAACTTCAAATTCATTTAAACCATATTTCCATTTTTTTAAACAATTTCTCTTCTCATTTTACACAGGCTTGTATTTTTCTCAAAACTTGAATTTAATAATAGTGTTCATAAAAACTAGTTTATGTTCTCACTTATACAAATTAAAAATTTATAACAATACCAACATGTCTCTCAATCATGAGAATTTCACAAAAACTTCTTTCATGCAAGAATTTATATTTTCAAATACAACATGGCAAATATGTCAACACATTTCATGATACTAACTAAATTTTGTTTTGCTTTTCTTCTTCTTTCTTAGTCATCATGATTCTAAGGCATGATTTGAATATGACATTCTTCAACAAATTTCCATATACTCAACATGTACAAAATTTTACAAGCATACTAACATGATTCATAGTATTAATTCTTTAGTAAAAAATCTTCTTTTTAATTAGCATGGTATCTATTATTTGCTTAATCATCACAAAACCATTCTCATTCATAGCATATTACACTAGCATGGATTTTATCTACATATTTTACATCAACATCAACTTAAAATACTCATTTATAGTTTTTAGCATGCATACTTTACAACTAGAAAGTAAGAAATCACCCACCTCTAAGAAGAATGAAAATATCACAATGAAGAGACATCTCCTAGCTCCTAGCTCCACTAGCACCTCCTTGTCCTTCTCCTCCTAGCAAGCCTCCAAACACAAGATACTCTCTTTCTCTCTTTCTTTTTCTCTCTTAGGTAGTGTTCTTTTTCTCCTCTTATAAGAGATTTACCTCTTGTAAGAGGTGGTCCCCCTCTTATAAGAGTTTTTTTAGTGTTTTTTTTATACCTCTTATAAGACATTTTTCTCAAAATATCTTATAAGCCTAAAAGACTTCTAATAGCCTCTTTCAAATTCTTATAAGACTTCTATCACTTAAAAAGTCTATATTACCCCAAAGTCTATATTATAATTGTTACTAATTAAACTAGTTTATATATTAGTCTATAGTAGCCCGGAATATGCTATCCTAGAAAAAGTGTAATCATATACGTAGTTGACTATAATATGCTATCCTAGAAAAAGTGTGGGAATTCATTCTTCACAATCTCGAACAATTATGTTAGGGATGCTGTCGAAACAATTAGTTGACTGTAATTTTATTTATTTTTTATTTATTTACAGCTAAGGGAGAATTTATATTAGCCCATTGACCTTAATTTTTTTTAATCCAACTTCTTTGAAACAAATTATTATTATTTATATTTATACATACTAATTTTCATACTAATTAAAAGTCTATAGTAGCCCAGAATTATAATTGATGATTTACACTCATTTGTGAATTTAACTTGCCATTAAACTAGTTTATATATTAGTAATTTGAACTTATCTTTTCTTGTCCTTCATCTCACTATTTTTTTACTTTGGGGGTAATATAGACTTTAGGGCAATATAGACTCTTGTAAGAGGTAAAAAAAGAACAGAAATCTCTTATAAGAGGTTCTTATAAGAGGTTATTTTTATGTAAAAAGAACACTTCAAAAAGAGGCTCTTACAAGAGGGTCTTACTGTAAATCTCTTATAAGAGGTAACCTCTTATAAGAGGAAAAAAAAAGAACGGTACCTTAATTTGCTTAGTTTAGGTGTGACAAAAGAAAGGAAAATGAGGGTGTATTTATAGGATTAGGTGAGGGTTTAATTTGCATAAATCTCCACCTAATAACTCTCTCCTTAATTACCCACTCAACCTTTCATTTTCTAACTCCTTTTCAACTCTTCAAAACCTTAACCCCCATAACCCCCAACCCTCTCTCTCCCCACAACCAAAATCCGACCACTCCCACTCTTCTCTTTGTTGCACTAGTGCACACACACATGTACAAAAAATGAATACAATTCCTATAGTTTAAAGATGTGTATTAAAAGTTGTTATATGTCATGTAGTAGTCCATGCACAACTAAAAATAGGATTTTGTTAATGGGCTTGTCCCATGGGCTTTCATTTTGATTTACTAACTTAATTATTCTAGTGGGCTCTCCTTTTAATTAATCTAATGGGCTAGAATTTAACTTTAGGTCCATGGGTTAAATAAAAAGGCTAAAAAGATTATGCATGCAAAAATTTGTAAATGAGAGTAAGAATTAGAAGTGGAGAAATTAGCACTTGCATCATACGTGCAAAAATCGAAAAATGCATTTTTAATACAAATAAAAATGTGGGGGGTTACAACACTCCCTCCTTAGAATAGTTCCATCCCCGGAACTACACTTAGGAGTGAGAAAGATACAAAGAAAGAAAAGAAAAAGTTTACAAAAATTTTTGTTGAAGAGTTCAGGGTGATTTTTCATCATCTTTTCCTCTGATTCCCAAGTGGCCTCCTCAACAAATTGGTTCCTCCATATGACCTTGACCATAGGTATTGTCTTGTTTCTCAAGACTTTTTCTCGACGATCTATGATCTCAATTGGACGCTTAGCATAGCTCAGATCCAACTGCAAACCTTCTGGCACTTCTGGCAAATGGTGACTCGAATATGGGATATAACCTCGTAACATGGATACATGAAAGACATTGTGCACTTAGGCCAACTCTTCTGGTAATTCTAACAGATAAGCTGTCTTTCCAATTCTTTTCAATATCTTATAAGGTCCAATGTATCTCAGGGCTAATTTTTCTCCCCTTCCGAACCGAATCACCCCTTTAGTCGGAGACACATTCACAAAAACAAAGTCACCTTCATCAAACTCCAGGTATCTCGTCCGGTTGTCAGCATAACTCTTCTTCCTGCTCTGTGCGTTGACTAACCTCTTTCTGATCAGCTTGATCTTTTCTGAGGTCTGCTGCACAATCTCTGGTCCAACTGCTGTCGCTCCTCCACTTCATACCAACAAACCGGTGTCCTGCACTTCCTTCCATATAGAGCTTCATACGGTGCCATTCTAATGCTTGCCTAGAAACTGTTGTTGTAGGCGAATTCCACAAGAGCTAAATGTTTCTCCCAGCTGCCACCGAAGTCCCACACACAGTATCTCAACATATCTTACAGCACCTTGTTGACTCTCTCAGTCTGCCCATCAGTTTGAGGATGAAAGGCCGTACTGAAATCAGTCTTCATCCCCAAAGCTGTTTGAAGATTTCTCCAAAAATGCGAAGTGAAATGTGCATCTTGGTCGAATACTATTGATAGCGGAACTCCATGAAGCTTTACAATCTCGCCAACATACAACTCTGCCAGTTTCTCCATTGACCAAGTAAGCTTTATTGCCAAAAAGTGAGCCGATTTGGTGAGTTGGTCCACTATCACCCAAATTATATCGTTGCCTTTGGAACTCTTGGGTAAACCTATGATGAAGTCCATGCTTGTAATACCCTGATTTTTCAATTAATGGAAAATTATTTATTTTGCACGTAGTGTGCACGTGCAATATTTTGGGTTGAATTATTTTTACTATGATGTGTATAATTATTTAAATATTTGTTCTCAAATTATTTTGTACAAAAAAAGCCTTTCTTTAAAGCCTTATTTTGATTTAATTAAAAAGGCCTTTTCTTAAAAGCCCAAATGTATTTTATTTTATTTATTTTTATAAACTATTTTGGCCCAAAAAGAAAGCCCATGAATTAATCTCTTTTAATTAAACTTGTCATGTAGAAGACTTTTTTTTAACTAATTTATTTTTATAAAATTTAAAATGTACAAAATTTGGCCTAGTTGCATGCACGTGCACTACACGTACACGTGCAATGCACACTCTCTATTGGTGGCCGGTTGGCACATTTCTTTGGAGGGAATTTTGATTTTTGGCATGGTGATCATGGAGGTAGTTTCTTAGTTGTCGGTAGTTTTTCTAACTCCTACCTTAATCTAGACCCTTCATTCTACAACCACCAAAGCAATCTTAGCCCTCCATTTCACTTATCTTTTAGTATAAATACCCCCCCTCTCATGGCTAATTTTCATATGCAAATTATATTTCCAAGCTATAGTATTATTGTAGTAATAGTGTGAGTTATAAAAATTAGAGAGTTTGTGTGGGTTGCTTGCTTGGAGTGGCCGGCTATCACAAGAAGAAGCATTCGGCTTTGGCTAGGAGGCTTGGTGTGGAGCTTGTGCGCGCTTTGTCTAGGAGGAGGTGCTTTCATCTACAAGGACTTGGTTGCTTTTTGTGTTTTCTCTCCATACAAGGTGGGTAAAACTTTCATATTTCTAATGTAGGAATCTATGCTAGTTTTAATTATCAACACTATGCATGAAAAATACTAATAAGAACACACTTAAATTGAAAAGTTAGTGTATGAATGGATTGAAATGATGTGATTAACTTGTGTGTGAAATTCTAGCATGAAATTTAATTGTATATAGAATTCTCCATGATTATTAATTTGAATGAATGATGGTGGAATATTGCTAGCATGATGCATGAAAATCTCCAATTAGATCGCTTGTAAATTGTATGGTTGAAGCATGAAATTGATTAAGAAAAGAGTACACTTTAGTTTGAAAAGAATGATTTTTCTTGAATGATTGAGTTGCAATTATACTAATTAATGGGTAGTAGTATATGTTGTGACATAGATTAACTAATGAAATTATTTTGTTGTCATTAAAGAAGAACCACTCAAAAATTAATAGTTTTGAGTTTTGCCTATTCATGTGCTAAATAGACATTCATGTTGATATGGGTACGGATAAATCCAAAATATATGTGTTGAGAATTTATAGCAGTAAATTATCATAAGAATTTTGTGAATAAAAAGGGATTAGAAGACTAATTGATTATTCAATGTCGAAAATAAAAGATATGGTAGTCTAAATGAACAATTTATTAAATTGTGGAAAAAAAAAATTATGTTTTTAGTACAAAAATTATTTTATACTTACTGTTATGAAGATCTAGCAAAGGAGATTAAATCTGGAATTTTTCAGTAGTTTGTATAAAGGCAATATGAACCAAAATTGACTTGAACATCGAGTTGTTTTAACAACTGTAGTAAAACGATTCATATGGATTTTAACTTGGTACTGTGACAACCTGAGCCAGTAGCTCAGGCGGTTACTTACTGCGGTTTGCTTCTCTGGGTCGATCGGTTCGAACCCTGTGTTCACAACTTTTTTCACCATTTAAGAATATATATGTAGCTTTCGACCGAAAGCATATACACTTAATTCGCCCCTTTCATACCGCTAGCACAGTTTGGCCATGTGGCGGGTGCTCTTGGCTCTCTTTCCGTCGTGCCTGGGTTCGATTCCTCCCATCGGCACTTATAAAAAATATTTTTTTTTGGGAGTTGTAGGTGTCCAAAAAATGTGGAAAAAATATGGTAATTCTCATAAAAATGCAAGGAATTTTATAAGATTGAGTTGGGTATTATTTGAATAAAATACAATGTGGTTTGTGAACAAAAAGCACAATTAGAACTATGGTTCTAAGATACACATTTATGAAAGTATAGTTTATAAAGATAAATTGAAATGGATTTATTAGAAAGCAATTGGCAAAAAGAACCTTGTTGTGTGACGTGATATTATTAATTCTCACTTGAGAATATTGTGCAAAATATGGAGTATGAATGTTTATTAGCAATATGAATTTCAAATGTGAAATTATGAAGTGCATGAGTTCATGTATGATTATGGAATTAGAAATCATGTTGATGAAAGAAAAAGAAATTTGTTGGCTATGAATATGAATTTTATGAGTTGTAAGTACTCAAGTTGAAGATTGTGAAATGAAAATTGAAATAGAGTAGCTAAGTCTCCCCGGCATTGAGAAATGAAATGAATTGAAATGAAATTAGACCAAGGTTGGTCAAGTTGAAATAAATGAATAAGTCCGGTTGATGGAGAGGCTAACTCTAGAGATTATTTTTGTTCATGATTTTTAATAAAACTAAGGACTAGTACATAGTGAAGAGGTGATGAAAGTAGAAGAAAAACACGGGTATGGGGGCCAACGGATTTGCGGCGAGAGGGTATTCACAGGTCCTTCACGATGCGTCGTGACATGGCGTGGATACGGCTCCCGAGTACCGTCCCGGTGGCGACGCTCGTGGGATGTTCGAGTGGCTATGGGTGGTGCCATTGTCCATGGCAGAGGCTGAATTGTCCATAGGTTGCCTGCTCGATGCGTCGTGACAGTGCGTGGGATTCCCCTCCAGGCTGCCTGGACATGGGCTCATAAATCATAGGACATCTAAGACACTACCGTAATTACAGTAGTAGATTAAGTCATAACGGGGGATTGAACCCTAGAAAGATGAAGAACGAATAAGGGCTTGCCCTAGGACCTATGTAGTATGGGATGCATAGAATCCGAACAAGTGCGCATTAGTGTCATGTAACATTAATAAATGCATTAAGGATTAAGTGCACAATCACAACACGACATCAATAGGGTAGTCCCTTTAGTTTGAATGTGACAAGTTTGTGTTTGCTAAATATGAAAAGTTAAGTTATACTATTTCCGGCATAGAGAGGATGGCCGTGTATAATGTTCGTCGGTTGAATAAACTGACGTACCCACAGTCTGATATGCAGGTAAATGTTATGCTAAAGATTAAAGAGGATTGGATGCTTAAAGATTATATCAAGATGTTGTACTTGTATTAAATTGTTGTATTTTACTTCCGCTGTGCAAAAGAAAGATGTAATTTGATGTAATCTCTGATGTATGATGAAAAGTTTTAATTTCCCTGTAAAATTGTACTAAAGAAAGTGAAAAGATCCTGTAGAACATCTCGAATTCAGTGTATTTGGGATTCGGGGCGTTACAATGCTGATACAATCCCATTTCCACTCTGGGATGGGTAAAGGCTACGACAAACCTCTGGGTTTCTGATTTTCTGCTTTGACTTGCTGACAAACTGCACACTTGGCAACAAAATCAGCCACATCACGCTTCATCCCTGGCCACCAGAAACATAGCTTTATGTCTTTGTACATCTTGGTACTGCCTGGATGCACAGATAACAAAGTAGCATGCGCTTTCTGAAGAATACTCTCCTTTAGTAATGCTAGATCTGGCACACATAGCCGCTCTCCATAGCACAACACTACATCCTTCACTTGAAACTCTGCCAACTTGCCAACACCAACCTGCTCTATCATCTTCAAGATCTCTGGATCTGTCTTTTGACTGTCGATGATTCTGTCTTTCAAAGTGGGTTGAATCCTTAATTGAGTTAAGGAAGCTCCCAATCCTTGCAAAACCACTTCAATACCTGCTCGATCGAGCTTCTCTGCCAACTTTTCCTGAGTTGTGATCAGTCTGGCCGGACAGACTGCCTTTTCTACTGAGTGCATCTGCCACAACATTGGCCTTGCCCGGATGGTACTTGATCTCAAGTCGGATGTCCTCCAACACTTCTAACCATCTCCTCTGTCTCAGATTCAGGTCCCTCTGCTGATAGGTGTATTTCAGACTCTTGTGATCCGTGTACATGTTGACCTTCTCTCCGTACACGTAATGCCTCCACTGCTTCAAAGCAAAGATGATTGCTGCCAGCTCCAAATCATGAGTTGGGTAATTCTTTTTATATGGTCTTAGCTGTCTAGACCCATAAGCTATTACCTTTTCCTTTTGCATTAGCACACAACCCAAACCGCAATGGGAAGCATCGCTGTAGACATCATATTTGACTCCTGCTCGTGGCAAAGCCAAAATGAGAGCGGTAGTCAATCTTCCCTTCAACTCTTGGAAGCTAGCTTCACACTGCTCCGACCATTTGAAACTCATGTTCTTCTTTGTAAGCCCTGTGAGTGGCACAACTATCTGAGTGTAGCCCTGAATGAACCTTCTGTAGTATCTAGTTAAACCCAGAAAACTCCTAATCTCTTTCACTGTGGTCGGTCTTGGCCAATCTTTCACTGCTTCAATCTTCTGCGGATCAGTAGCCAATCCCTCCTTAGAAAGGATGTGACCCACGATGGCGACTTCGTTTTTCCAGAAGTCACATTTGGACAGCTTTGCATACAGTTGGTGCTCCTGTAGATTCTTTAGAATCTCTGCTAAGTGCTCAACATGCTCTTCCTCTAATTTGGAATAGACCAATATGTCGTCGATGAACACAATGACAAAAGAATCGATGAATAGTCGCAGAACTCTGTTCATCTTGTCGACGAAAACTGCCGGTGCATTTGTGACTCCAAATGGCATGACTAGAAACTCATAGTGACCATGCTTGGTTCGGAAAGCCGTTGTGTGCACATCTTCTTCTTTCACTCGGACTTAGTGATATCCTGACTGCAAGTCTATCTTGGAGAAAACAGCTGCTCCTTGTAGACGATCGAATAGATCATCGATTCGAGGAATTGGGTACTTGTTCTGTACTGTAACCTTGTTCAACTCTCTGTAGTCGATACACATCCTCATCGATCCATCCTTCTTCTTCACCAAAAGAACTAGGGCTCCCCAAGGTGACGCAATGGGCCTGATGAATCCTTTGCTCAACAATTCTTCGATCTGCTTCTTGATCTCATCTTGTTCAACCGGTGCCATTCTGTATGGTGTCTTGGAAATATATGCACTTCCTGGCTGAACAGTGATGCTAAACTCTACATCTTGATGAGGGGGAAGCCCTGGTAGATCATCAAGAAATACTGCTGGAAAATCTTGAACAACTGGGATCTGCTTCCCTTCTTCTGGAACTTTCTGCTCTAACAAAGTTGCTACCAACTGCTTACACTTCCTCTTACCTTGAAATGTAACTGCTGGACCTTCTGGTGCCTTCACAATTTTTTTGCTCTTTCATTCAATAGTGGCACTGTAAATTGACATCCAGTCTATACTAATAATGATGTCGACTCCCAAAACTGCCAGCTCAATGAGGTCGATGCCAAAGAGTCTGCCTCCGATTTCAAGATCACACCCTTTATAGTATCGATCGGTAGTCAAGTTTTCTCCTGACGGAGTAGCCACAGATAGAACTTTGTCAGGAAAAATTATAGGTTCAACTCCCAATTGTTTTGCAAATGAGGGTGATACAAATGTGTGCGATGATCCCGTATCAAATAACACTGATGCTTTTATTCCATTCATTTGAATGTCTCCTGTTACATAAGAGTACTCTCATTACATAACATTTATTACATAAGTGGAAAAAGCAACAAGACAACTAAGCTTCATCTCGCATACCCGTGATGACGTTGTCTACATCATCAGCATCTGCCTCAGTCAAAGTGAACTCTCACCTTTGCCGGAATTGCTTTTGCCCTGGGTTGGACTGCTGCTGACTCGGTCCTCCCCGTTGAAGTTGAGGGCAAAATTGCTTGATGTGGCCCTCCTTGCCACAAAGAAAACAAGTCCTGATCGGCTGCGGCTTGGTACACCTAGAAGATATGTGGCATGTCTCTCCACATTTGTAACAAGTGGGTACCCTGCCAGTCACTACAACAGCATTAGCTCCAATTGGTTTGAACTCTGGCTGGGGGCTGACTCCTGAAATTGCTCAGCGCCGCAGGACTCTTACCTATGCTCCAATTGTTCCTCTTGACCTGAACTGCCTGGAACTGATTCATATCTGACTTAGTGGCGGCAGCCCTTCTGACCAGCTTCTCAAATCTGCGGATGCCCACGGGTATCATGCAGGTTCTCAAGCTAGGCCTCAACCCTTGCTCAAATTTTAGTGCTTTCTTGGCTTCATCCTGTACCATTTTAGGTGCGTACCTTGAGAGTTGGTTGAACTTGGTCTCATACTCTCGCACAGACATACTGCCCTACTGCAAGCCCAGAAATTCCATGGCCTTCTTCTCCTGAACGTCCAATGGAAAGTAATGGCTCCTGAATTCATCAAGGAACTCTTCCCAAGTAAGTTGTACATTGCCCAAGGTCCTTTTCAGCGATTGCCACCAAACACCTGCATCCTTTTCTAGTTGAATGGTGGCCAATTTCACCTTGCTGGCCTCTGGGGTTTCTAGTACATAAAAAACTATCTCGATCTGTCTGATCCAGTCGTCAGCTGCGTCTGGATTTTCCTGCCCTTCAAATACGTGTGGCTTCATTCTTTTGAATGATTCAACCAGCCTGATTGCCTCAGGAACATGCACTGCTGGCCCTGGTCCCCTATTTCCAGCGATGTTTGCGGTGACAGCATTTAAGGTTTGATATACCCGAGCTAGTTCGGTCTCCAGATCTAGCCCGTTTTCACCGTTATGCTCTTCACCGTTCATGATCCTTTGTGCCATTTCTGAGTCATAAAATTCATCATTAATCATCATAAATAACACAAATAACATCGCTTCAACAAAACTTATTCATTCCAAAATAAAACTTTTTACATTCAGAAAGAAAAACTTTATTCCAATACTTCCATTACAGAAAACATCCTAGATTCTACGGTTTCTTTTGGCTTCTCTGAGCTCTTCCCGTAGTTCCTGAATTTCTTGTCTCATATCTTCAAAGCTCTATTGTCGCTCTTGCTTGTCCTAGCAAGTGAGGTGGTCTAGCTTGGGAAAGTGTCGATCATTCACGTGCTGGACCTTCTCGAGCTCGCACACTTGAAAGCTCAGCTCCTGGATGCGCTCCTTGTCTTCTACCTGTTGTGATTCCAAGTGGTTAACTCTCCACTTCTGAGCATCCAATTCTCGTCGAAGAGAAGCAACAATATCATTCGGGTCATTTGGAACGAGTTCTTCATCCGAGGATTCTTCGGGGAGATCAGGCGGAGGTGGAGTAATCTCTCTGGACTTGGGGAATTCCTCTTCTATTTTCACTGGTTTCTCTTCTTCCTCTTCTTCTTCGATTGGTTCTTTCTCTTCATCCTCGAAGGGGACAAACCAATGTGCCTCATTCTAGGGATCATGCTGATTGGCCATCTTATAGGGAAAAGGAGGAGAAAAATGTCATCTCATAGAGCAACACAAACATAAATTTAAATCTCTATAAGTTGAAACTCACACTCTAATGTCAACTCTAGGGTGTCGTTCCTTATAAATTTGTACTACTTGTGAAGCCTACTTTGATACCATCTGTAACGCCCTTGCCCCTAAGCTCAGACAATTTATACAATTTATAAAACAAATTAGATACTATGTAGTACAACTGCCCACCACAGGCTGCCTCTCAAAAGATGGTTAACTGATTAGGTGACTCTTGATCACAGGCTTAGTTATTTATTATTATTTTATTCTTAATTTTAACCGATATGGGATGAAATCCCATACCTTTACTGTTACATTCTCAACCGAGAGGTGGGCCCCCCTTGTTTCCAAATCCATGTCAGCTTCCAAATCAAACAACAACACATATGTGCTGTGTCCATCCAAGCCGTGGGCCCCCCTCTAGCAATTACTCTCATATATTTACTATATTACATATATGCCATAGCACATAATTCAAACAGCCAACATTTTACTTTTCAATATATATATATATTTATAATCTTTTGAAAACTATAGGGTGTTACACATTATATGACTTATATATATGCGTTGGATTCAGCCGAGAGTCTATTTTCTATATTTTCTGACGGATCCAAATTTGCATGTCTGTGGCAACAAAAATCTCAGATTTGGTGCAGTAGTGTCCTACTGTCCAGAACTGAAAGTTTCGTTGTCCTAGCCTTCTATGAGTTTTCTGTCACCTGTGTATATTTATGTATGACCTGAACTTGTCACCTGTTATACCATGTTATTCTTGCCCTGTTTTGTATATGTATATGCCTGTTTGATAATAATAACATGTAACCAAGTCGGGATTAAGGGAAAGACCTTAGTAGTGGACAATATAGCTTTGTGTACTCAGAAGGGGGCCGTGTTCCCGTTACTTGATGCCATGATTTCATGACCACATGATTCATACCTGTTATTACTATTTGATTATATGATGCCATGATTTCATGACTACATGATTCATGCCTGTTATTATTATCTGATTATATGATGTCATGATTTTATGACTACATGATTCATGCCTGTTCCTATTGCCACAATTTTACGATTACGTAATTTGTGCCTGTTACCTATTACATGAAGCCTGAGTGCACGGCCCTATAGAAACCCACCACTAGATCTAAACGTAAATTGCATGTAAGTAGCAACCAAGTGGTAAAATTTGGGACGCATGAAGTGCTACCTAGATAGAACTAAATACAAAACTTGAGAATAACATGATCACCTGCATATTATTGTTACATGTTTATCTATACATGCTACCTTACACCTGTCACATGTTTACCTGCTTGCATGATACTTATTACCCGTCACATGTCACATGCACCCCTGTTATCACACCATATTACTTGATTTTGTTCCTGATTTATGTTAGTCATCCTGTCTTGTTGTCACATCTATTCCATGATTATGCTATACTTGCTTCCGATGTTACTCTATACTTGTTTATCTTTTCCTGTACTTGTTGTCTGTACTACAAGCGGCCCGTAACTTGCATTGACAGACATTTTGTTTCTCCTTCCTTTTTCCTACAATTTGTAAAATTGCAGATTATGGTGATCGGCTGTCCGATGGAGTAGGTGATCAAAGATTCAAGTTGCTGGAGTTCTTATTATAATTTACTTTCCTGCTATTCTTGAATAAATGTAATTTCTACATGAATTTTGTATTGGGCAGTTTGACCCAGAATTTATAACTTGTTATAGATTTGATTTATTTGAGGTTCATTTATTTTGTTTTAAGAAAATCTTGTTGACTATATTAATTCAGTTATGCATGCGTGGTTGACTATTTCTCTTGTATATCTCTTGTTTATACTTGTGCTTGTTGTAAAGATCCTGATAGCTTATGAATGGTGAAATCCATTCACTGGACTTAGTCACGTATCCGTATTCCATATCTCTTTTTTGGAAAGCAGGGCATACCTCTATCTTTAGACCATAGATAATTGTTAGAGGCCATATTTTCTAACAACCATTGACTTACTCATTAAATTACCTGTTGCAGCTGTGTTTATGGTAATCCTGACATACTGTGTTATCCATTATAGAAAGTCTGTACAATCAGCTAATCAGGAAGACCATGACGTGGACACTTCCTTTGCAATTCTTTAAACCACTCCTAGGATTCATACAAACGTTCACTATCAAACTGAACAATACTGATAATATCATCTCTAAGTTTGGCAGTGTAACCCCTATTTTATTTTGGATTTTATTGTATTTTATTTCTTTTCTTGATTATTGCATCCGACTTCTTTTATTATATTATATCTTGCTTTTCTTGGGCTCTTTATTTTCTCTTGCTCGTTCAGTGCTCTTTTGGCTGAATTTTTGCTATTTTCGGTTCATTGCAAAATTTCGCTCTTCCTATTTTGAGTTTGATATGTTCTGCTTTATGTTCGTCTCATTGAATTACATCCATTTTTCTCTTTTTGGAGCCAAAATCGGTACCCAAAACCCATTAAACCACAACCCAAAACCCTAACTTCTTAATCTCCTATAAATACCATATTATTAAACCCTAATTTGATTTCCATGAAGATTGTTGATACACTGATATTAAGCGGGAGTGAATTTGTCGAAGCGAGAAACCGAAGGAGGGCGACGCTGCCCGGACCCATTCCTCCGAGATTTCTTGGTCCCTTCCTCATTCATACCTCTTCGTTTGTTCCCATATGAGGGCTCACCTTGGTCTTAAGGATGAAGAACCTCCTCAGCCTTGATGTACTTGTGACACCTTTGCAATAGCTTAGAGAAGTCTCGTGGAGGCTTTTGGGACAGTGGCATTTTAAGATAGGTGTCTTTAGATGTTGTGTCAGAATGCGGCAGCCGCTACCTCCGAGTCAAGGGTAGGGATAAAACTTGACGCGGCCTTAAAATGTTCGATAAAGTCCTATAGGGGAGCCCCTGCCCTTTGCTTCAACTCCAACTAGGAAGCATTCATCTTCTCAGTGTTGCGGCTACTGATGAAGTGCGCTAGGAAGAGTTCTTTGAGCCAGTCGAATGAGGAGATAGACCCTAGAGGGAGACGAGAGTACCACTCCTGTGTTGATCCATTTAGGGTTGTTAAGATGACTCAAAAGTGGCTTGAAGTTTTCTGGGATGGAGGCTTCGAGAATAGCCTTTGTGAAGGGAGGTAAGATGGGGCAGTATCTCCCATCTAGGTGACTCTCTTCTGACTCTCTTCCTGTCCGATCTGATCAAGGTCGTTCTCCAACTATCAGAGGTGATAGAGCACAAGATCTTTTCATCCTCTAGATTGGATTGACCCGTGGGATTCTTCTTTGTGCTCAATCCTGGGACGTGGTCCATTCCTCTGGAAAACTTTGTTTGGGGCACCTTGGAGAGCCCTAAGGATTTGATTGGTGAAATTTCGGGACTTAGCCATGGTCACAGGTACATCGTCTTCTTTGTTGTTTCTGGGAGCTCGTGGGCTGATTAGGGTAGGGCTCGTCTCTTCGTCCCCGTAGTGAGGGTGTCTGAAGGGATCTGTATCATCAAGGCGAAGGACTCCTACGGATCCCATGGCGTTTCGAGCGGGAACCACCATTTTGGGTGCACTTCTTGTCTAAGCACTGACGATGGTCCTTCCCTTCAAGTCGGGCATTGATGACATCGTGGAGGTCCAACTGCTCAGGAGGCACCAAGGAGGGGGTTGATGTGTAGACTGAATTAATGGAGCTCAAGATGAAGGTGTTGGGAGCTGCTGATGCGTCATGTTGGAAGGAGGCTATGATGACAAGGGGAGGAGGATCACCATGGAGGCTGGCGGCTATTGATGTCTACCTTCATCTCGGTAGCATGGCTGAAGGTATTTTTGGTGGATGGATCTAATTGGAGAGGCTAATAAATAGCTTTTCCACAGACGATGCCAATTTTTTTGCTGTTAAGTTTGGTGTGGGAGCAATCAGATATGGGTTCTTTTATTGAGGGATGCGATATGGACCATCGATCAAGATATGCATTTTACTGGCTGGAAATGCTTAGGAACCTGCAAAAGGTCTCACTTCAGAAGTTATGTCGGTGTAAGACCCTTCGATGCTCAAGTCAGTCACCAAAATAGTGATTAGGGTTTTTTAGTGGAGAAAATATTGATTGCCTTTGACTGATGGAGGTGGAGGGTATTAATAGGCCCTAGATATGTTATGGAAGATAGATCATAAATGTATCTTTCCCAGATTCATTTGGAGTCATCATTGTAAAGGGACTGGATTAGTAACTAATCCCTAATTTGGGGGGATTTGACCAACAACTGTGATTAGCTGGAAATGCTCCTTTTCTTGTGTAGTAAGCAAGCCCTAATTGGACATTTGACTTTGTTAATGGACCGAGAGATGGCCCATATTCCTCTAGTAGGTCTGTTCTTGCTATCCGAGCTCTGCCTGAGAGATTGCGAACTCTTGAGAGTTTGTGAACTCTAAGGTTTCTTCGAATCATGGATCACGAGATTACGAGCTCCAAGATCACGAGATCTAGGGATTCTTAGGATTGCAGATAGCGTGCTCACAAGCTTTTGAGTTCTAGTGATCTCGTGAGTTTAGTGATTTAGTAGTCTCGCAATGGTGACTAAAGGTGGTGATCTAACAGATTCAGTGATGCTGGTGGTGCAACTGATACAAGAAGGGCTTTCCCTTCCAAATTGGGAGTCCAATGTTTTCTGGAAGGAGCCTATTATTACTCTTTGGAACAGATCAGAGTGTTTCGGCTAAAGAACTCACACGTTTGGAAGAAGTTTTGACTGAAACCTTAGAGTTTGATCCAGTGAAAGTTGAGGCTTCATTCTCATGTTGGAAAAACTCCTTGTTTGATAAATTTTTGGGCCTCCAGTTTGATATAAGTTTTGCTAGTTGTGTGCTGGGTCAGAAGTGGGAGCTCAAAGGAGTGTTTGAGGTGATTCCAATGTCAGAATGATATTTCTTATTCAAGTTCAGTGGTGAAGAAGATATGAGATCTTTCCATACGGGAGGTTTGGTGGAGGGGTTCTGGCTTTAAAGGAGTGGAGATCACATTTTCATCTCTATTTAGATGTTATTCAAACTGCCGCATTGTGGTTACGTTTTCTTGACCTTCCTAGATAGTATTCTGAGAGAGATGGTGCTTGATATTGTGCATATTGCTGGAAAACCTCTTCAAATAGATGTTTGAATGTGTTCATTATTGCGGGGTGCCTATGCTCATGCTTGTATGGAGGTTGATCTAACCAAACCGCTCATTTCGAGAGGTTCATCAGCCTGCGTGGTGGTGCATGAATATGGCAAGATTTTGTGTATGAAAGTGTGGGTGTATTTCGCTACAGATGTGGCCTTGTCAGCCATTCGGCCTATGCATGTCCCTGTCCGAAGGTCAATGGCAGTGTTATGGGTGTGGCTAAGGTAGCTAGTCATCGTGGTGCTCCACTAACCAATAATGCATAGTGAGACCTCTTTGGCAAGTTATGATGTTAACATGACACATGCGGCTGCTGTGGTTATGAACGAAGTCAAAAAGGACTTCTTTGGTCCATGGATGAATGTCAATCGTCATAAGATGTGTTGGTCTACTCTTATTGGTAGTAACAATAATAATAGTAAATCTGGGGGGAAATTAGTCGTGAAATCGCCGGAGCCTGTTAGTAGAAAATTTGCGCAGTCAAGTTTGAGTAAGTTCAAAAAATATTCTGGTAGTTTCCATGCAGTGGGGGCAATGTCTAAGACATCTGTAAAACCTTTGATCTTTGGGGCAATGGCGGCAAATGAGTATGCAGGTGGGGTTAATTCTGAAGTAAATCCTTTCAGTGTTGGGTCTAGTTTAATGGGCCGATCTAGTAATATACTGAAAGGGACTACATCTATAGATGGGCCTGTTAAATATTCTGAAAAGACAAAACCCACTCCAAAGTTCCAAGGCAAAACTTGAGTGGAGCCCATTCAAAAAGGAGATGTTGTTGGGCTTGGGCTTAGCGATCTGTTGAACAAGGGCCATCAAAATTTAGGAAGGATTGATAAAGCCATAATAGGTTGGCCCCAGTTTGTTGGAGTTCCTGGTGCTATAGATGAAAGGTTAGTTCCTCCTCCAACAGAAAGAGAGATACATGTTATCAAACTAGGATAAGCTTTTAATAATAGAAAGCCAACCCTTATCGTGCCGAATTCGAAGAATTTAATGGCCTTGGAGGCTGGTGGAGCACCTAAGTTGGCTGTGGCATCATTCCAACCACCAAATGGTAGATGGTGTCGCTTTTTTCATAAGAAGGGCTTCTTCATAGGTCCTTTAATGGAGATAGTTTGAAGAAGAGATGTGGTCTCAGTGATGTATCCAACCACAAGGGGATGCAAGTTGATGGTGGTCATGACCCTTCCCAGATAACTAAGATTGATGCTCCAACGATGAGTGAAGTCGCTCCTACTTCCATAACAATTGCCCACTGTTAGTCAACAGATGGAATTGTTGAGGGGTTCTTAAACCCCAAACTCTTTGTGTGTGCAAGTCAATTATGCGAATTCACAAACCAAAGGTATTACTTCTTCTCGAAACTTATGCTGATATTGGCAATATTGATATGGCTCATATGAAACTAGATAGGAATATGCAAATAGTTGTTCAACCTGGTTTAGGTCGGTCTGGTGGTATGATTCGTGTCTCCTTCAATGTCTTTATAGTGATTCTCAAACTATTGTAGGTCTTATAAAGTTGGGGATAAAGAATTTGCTTTTATGGGTATTTGTGCAAGTACTTGTATTATCTCTCATAGAAAGCTTTGAGAGGTTATTTGTTAGGTTGTTAGTGGAAGATTTTCGGTGATGTGTGTTGCTGACTTTAGTAGTATTCTTGATTCTTCTGACAAGAGGGGTGGGTCTTCAGTTTAGGTTTCAAATATAATTGAATTTTGAGAACTAATACATGAATGTAATTTATATGACTTACTATGGTGCCCCTTTCACTTGTTGTAATGGATTGGCATGAGCTTTTTCCTTTGGTTTCCATGACTCCTCTAGTCTGATTAGCATCAAATCATTGTCCACTACTAATTAATAAGAAGATATTGATGTGAGTGGCTCATAACCTTTTCATTTTGAGAATTTTTGGGCCTTAATTCCAGAATCTAAGGAGGTTGTTGGTTCGGTGTGAAACACAATGGTACTTGGTGATAATCTCAATAGAGTATGTCTTAAAACTTGTAAAGTGAACGTGGCTCTTTAGACATGGAACCAATATGTGGTCAGTAATATCTTCACTAAGATAGAATCTCTTATCAAGGAAGTGGAGGCTTTACAGTTCAAGGATTGTATTGGACAAATTTCTTTAGGGGAGGTTGATATGCTGAGGATTCGCGGAGCTTCAAGAAATTCTCAATATGCAGGATAAATTATAGCATAAAAAATTACGAGTTGATTGGATTAAAGGTGGAGATAGAAATTATAGTTATTTCCATTTAGACACACATGTTCACCATGCTAGGAACTCCATTTATACGATACAAAGTATGTCAGGTGTTCAATTTACTAGTCAAAGTATTTTGTTAGTTATTTTAAGAATAAGTGGTACCACTTTTGACCAGCGTCTTGATTTAACTATTCCTTGTATTAGTCCCGAAGTAACTGACGATATAAATGATCAGCTAATCCTCCATTTTTTAGTCAGCGAAATATATGGTGTCATCCGCTTAACGCCATCTAATAAATCACCAGGCCCTGACGATTTTTATGGAATGTTTTATAAGCGCTACTGGAATATAATTGAAGGTAAATTTGTTGCAGTTTTTAATATTCTTGAATCACGGTATCCTTACCATCCCAATGGAAGTCAAACTTCATGACTCTAATTTCTAATGTCTCTTATCCTTCAAGCGCGAAGGATTATCGCCTTATTAGTCTTGAAAACTTATCCTATAAAGTTATTGTAAAACTGTTAGTTAATAACTTGAAGCCTGCTCTAAGCTCACTCGTTTCTAAGGAACATGGTGCCTTTGTTCCTGAGAGTTTGATTTCAGATAATGTGTTTCTTGCTTAAAAAGCTTTCCATTCCATGAAGAAGACAGAGAAGTGTGCAGGGTTTCCTCTTCTTCCGAATCCTCTTCTTCTTCCTCTTCTTATTCTTCCAAATCCTCTTCTTCCAGATCCTCTTTGTCAAAATCCTCTGTCAATTGGAATGACCAGCAAGAAACCTCTTTATCGATTTCTTCCATTCCAATAAATTCATTTTCCATTTCAATGGTTGTTAGATCGTTTAGATCATTTGTAATTATGTCTTGAAACTTGATTTGGAGCGAGCTTACGATTGGATTAGGCTGGATTATCCATCCACCCTTCTTTTGCAATGGTGGGTCATGGCTTGTGTTGAGAATCCGCAATTTGCAATGCTTGTTAATGGCTTTCCTTCTATTTGGTTCAACTTAACGATGGGGTTGTGACAAGGATGTCTTCTTTTGCCTTATCTCTTCATCCTATATTTAGAAGTGTTATCACGTCTCATTAAATAAGAAGTGGCCGGTGGTAGGCTCTCAAGCATTATTATTGACAATCAGAATACCTCCCTCTGTCTTTTACTTTATGCAGATGATTATTTCCTTTTTTCTAGAGCTAATATATCTGAGCGCAAGGTGATTTTAATACCACTAGATACCTATTGTTCTCCCAACGACCAAAACGTGAATCTTAGTAAGTCAAGTGTTTTCTTTGGAGAATGTATTAGTTTGAATAAGCGATGCCACACACATAGACTTTTGCAGGTGGGGGTGGGTTCTATGCCGTTCAAATACAATGGTTCTATGATTTGCTCTTCCTGCATCCCCACTGCTAATTATAGTAATGTGGTGGAGATAGTTCGTAAATGTCTATCTGGTTGGAAGGCTAAGACTTTTAGCTTCGCAGGTAGGTTGGTTGTTCTAAATTCAGTTGCTCAAGCTCTCCCAGTGTATATGTCAGCTCACAGTTGGATCCTGAAATCAGTTGTTGATAAACTTGATCGATAATTTCATGCTTTCCTTTGGGTTAAAGTTAATGCTGATAAGGGTTTGCTTATGATTGCATGGCATAGAGTTTGTAGGCCCACTGAGTTCGATGGTTTTGGTTTGAGACGATTGGACATTCTACATGAGAACCTATTGGCTAAAAATTTAGCTCGAGTTTTTAGTAAACCTTAGTTATTATTGTTTAAATGATTATCTACTAAGTATAAGCTTGGGTGAAGATTATGAACAAAACAAGTGCAACAAAAAACGAGGTGGTATTGAAAATAGATTTTTAGATGGAAATACTAGTTTGAGTGGGGATTGATCTTGAAGAATAGGAGTAGAGATACGGTTAATAAGAAAATATGTAGTGAGAATCACAAAACTCCAATAAAACTTTGGGACCTTCATTTCAAACATCAGAGAGCTATCATTGCCATGAAAATGTTGATTTTTGCGTTCGCCCACACCATTTTGTTGAGGAGTGTAGGTGCAATAAGTTTGGTGTATTATTCCATGTTGAGAAAAAAATTGTTGAAAATGAGGACTCATGTATTCTTTAGCATTATCAGTACGAAAACATTTAAGAGTTTTTCCAAATTGTGGTTGTATCTCATAGAATTTTTTTTTTGAAAAACTTTGAATACTACAGAACAATCTTTCAAAAGAAACAACCACGTCATTCGAGAGAAATCATCAATAAGCATATCAAAATAACGATAGTTATTAAACGTGGAAAAGCCAATATGACCCCAAATATCAGAAGCACTAAATCAAACAAATGTTCACTATGTTTATTGATGCATCTTAGGTAAGATAATCTATGATGTTTACCTAAATCACATGACTCACAAAATATCTCAAAAGAATGCTCACAACCAGAAACTAAGTGCTTGGGAGTAGTAGAGGATGGATGTCCCAGTCGTTGGTGCCACAATTCAGGATCAGGAGAAGAACTAAAGGCCGAGACTGGAGAATTCAAGATATATAACCCATGTTGTTCATGATCTGTGCCAATCACCATCCTTGTTGTAATATCCTGAAACACACAATGAGAAGAAAAAATGTCACTGAACAGTTTAAATATTTGCAAAGTTTAGGAACTAATAATAAGCTATTAGAAAAGTTAGGAATACGCATAATCGATTTAAGAGGAAGGCCCGGAGAAAGAGAGATATCTCATACCCCTTCAATAGGGGCATGCAAGCCATTAGCAATACACACATGATAATTTGAAAGTAAAGATTATGAAGAAAGCGATAAAGGAGATATATGTTCAGAAGCACCTAAATCAGCTTTCTACTGATGTGAGGAAACATGTCAACCATTGCTCAAGTGAACAGAGTTACCAGAAGGAGGAGGCAGTATGTTGCGAAAGTCCTAATACTCTTCAGCAGAAATGATGGATTGGGAGGAGGTTAATTCATCTGTAGGAGCATCAGTGGAAGGAGAAAGTTCCACCATTGGAAGAGATCTAGATTAGATCTGAAGTAGAAGACGAGTATGAAGGACAGATGGTGATTAGAGAGGAAACCATACACTAGCATGCATTACGGAGCAGCGCGCATCATGAGCCTTTTTTTCCCTTTCTTTTGCAGGATCTGGAGGAAGAAGGCGGTGGTGGTTAGGTGTTGGGACGGCGGCAAAGGGATGGCAGTGAAGGGATGGCGGCAACTGGAGGGTGGTCAGTCAATGGGAGCGGGATGGAAGAGGAACCGGGTGTCGGGGTTGGGGTTAGAGTGGATCCGAAAGTTGGGTCGGATCGGGATTGGATCTGGAGGCGGCATGAGGATGGCGACGGGAGGAGGAGGGAGGCGGGATGGTGATGGGAAGAGGAGGTTGCCAGGAATGTTGGGTTTGGTTGCTGACGTGAGGAAAAAGAATAAGCAGGAGAGAGAGATTTTTTATATATAAAAGAATCTAGAGAACCCCAATTTATTTTTATGGAACTTTTGTGTGTATAATTTCTTTGTTCTGATACCATATTGACGTATATTATAGATATATACAGAAAGTTTTGTTGAGTTATTATAACTGAATACAATGTGTTCTATATATCGGAGAGGAACAAAGATTATAGTAATACAATTTTCGATATGAAACTAAGCTAAATACTACAACATGTTTGATCCACAAACTATAAGTCACACTAAAAGTTATTGCCTGATTGTGGAGAGTTACATGTGGTGTAATTTCCAGTAAGTCAGAGCTGGTTCGTCTTGGGATAAGGTGGTGCCTACTTGTCTAGTTTGTGAGGTTGGGGATGAAACAATTGAACATTTCTTTTTTGATTGCATCCTCGTTCATCAAGTTTGTAACATTCTCATGCATTTTTTGGATATTAGTTTCAACATGACATCCTTCCCTAATTTATGGTTAATATTAGAGGTGAATTTGTAATGCCCCGGATCCCACTACCGGAAATCCATAAGACAACCAGAATCTTTTCCTTCAAATTCATCTCAACACAGTAATAATATGGAAAATTAAAAACTTTTATTGCCACCAGAGTTATTACATCATCATCTTGTTCTTATAACAAGGAATACAAATTACATCAACATATTATAGATACTGATATTATTTTGTAACGGTTACCGCCTGCCACCCAGAACGGTAGTCAAATGATCCTACTGAAAACTTCACCGAGTAGTTAAGCTGTTTCCTCGAGATGCGCCATGCAGCTCAAGTCTTCCGCTGTACTACTCTGATATTTCTGCAACTTCTTATTGGTGGGGATGTACACTGGATACTCCATTTGGATGCTTTTCTGGCCTTGAGTCTTTTCGCACTCGCGATTCGGCATCCAGCACCTAATTGAGTGGGTACGTCAGTACGTATACTGACGTAATGCTAAGAAGAAACAGCAATTTCTAAACTTGTACAATCACAATCAGTCTTGATGAAAACGGAAATGTGCATCCTAATTTTCTAGTGGCTGTGTATGCCATGACCTAAAGTCTAATGCACAATACACAATGTACAGAGAAACAGATGCACTTAATCTAATGTCAGCAAGACTTTGAAAATTCATGCATCCCATACTACATACGCTCCAAATCAAGCCATCTTTTCCAGATTCAGGGTTTTGAACCCTCTCCATGCATTGCATTCTACTTTTGTACTCATCCTGTTCCTGACAGATACAACATGGCTGGTGAGGCTGCAGTTCGGTCTAGTCCCATTTCTGCAGACACATAGTGGTGTTTCCATTTGCCACTAGTGCCCGGTCCCTGCGGCACCCCCGCGGATCTCACCCAAAAGCCATGACAAACAACCAAGTAGCCCGTAGTATACCCAGTGGCACCGAAGATGCATAGATTCTGCAACCCTATGGCTCGTCCATCACCGACACAAAACCTCTAGGAAACCTTTCCGTTCTTACCATGGCACTTCAGGAATTAACAGAGCGAGATACGGAATGCGTGCTCCAAACTTGTTAGAAGACACTGCACGTATCCCTACGACAGGAAGTTACAACCCTGGTAATCACCACCTAGTGCCGGCCCTTACAACAAATCATATTATAGGTTATCACCCCTAATACCAACTCGGTCCTCAAGCGAAGAATAAAGAAAAACAAGTTAATAACATCAGTTACCAAATCATGCTATTCATCCAATCACGCATAACGTCTAAACGATTGAGCCCAAACGAGTCTGTCAACAGTAACCAACACGGAGAATTGACATTCCTCGATTGCCAACACCTCAGTAGGTCCTCGGCCCATTTTCCCGGCCCGTGACCCTCGGCGAGCAGTAAAACGGTGCCCAAGGGAGTGCCATATATCCGGAAAATGAGGTGAAACAAACACAAACTACTAACATCTAGTCATTGACATACCTAGGGCATCAACACGTTTTAGACGAGTTAAATAATTTGACCAGAACATTTGCTAACCATCATCGAATGGCTTTATCCGAGTATACAAACTCGAAAACCCTTAACATTGGGTCAAATATACCATCCAAATTTAGCACAACTTATTTCCCACTTAAACATGACTCACTCAAGAGTTCTAAGCATTTAGGAACACTTCTATATCCCAAATAAAGTGCTAAAAAGGAAAATAATACTCAAATATCTCAAATCAGCACAAGCAGTTCACAGACATCCTACTGCTGCATCTTCAAAAATTCATAACAATTTATCCACTAATCGAAATCACATGATTCTGGGTTCTATAGAAAGATATGAGTCTCAACTACAACTCTCTTGTTGATCATTTTCTCAAATTCCAAGTGTACAAGAAGTTATAGCATTATAATATAGGGTAATTCTCAGCTTAAAAATATAGCCAGCTCTTAGAACAAGGCTACAACTAGAAAGTGTTTGAACCATTAGAACTCTTCCAATAATTCTCAAATTTAGTGGAGTTAATTTCTGAACATGGATCAAAACTCAGCGAAACACACACAGACTGCAGCTATACCTCTTACTGTTTTGTATTGACCAAATGGGGTACCAATAGTTCTCTGAATTCTCAAATTTTGTGGAGATGTACTAGACATAAAGGAGAACAACATTCTAAAATTTCAACTCAAAATACCAAATAGTTTAGGAGATATGAATTTCTAAACATCGATCGTATTCAGCCAACCACAGCAGCTTCTCCTACTCGCTGCATCATCTTGTACAATTTTTTAAGTACTTCAAATGAGCTCAAAAAATTCTCAAATTTGGCCGATCTGTACTAGACATATAAGAGAACCTTAATCTCAAATTTCAGCTCCTAAATCCAAGTATTGTAGGAGATATGGATTTTTGAACATGAATCAAAACTCAGCCAAATAGCAGCTCCACCCTTATGCTACCCTGTTTTGAATTGATAAAATAGGTTATTAAACCTTCTCCAAAAATTCTAAAATTTTTAACAACAGTATTAAACATATATAAGATGCTCAATTTCAAATTTCATCTCAAAATTCCATACCAATTGAGAGTTATGAATTTTCAAACATGGGACAAATCTCAGCCATCATAAACACAGACTGCAGTTGCTCCTATTTGCTGTGCTGATTTGTATCGATCAAATAGGGTACCAAATGTTCTCCAAAAATTCTCAAATTTGGTACACTATTATAATACATATACAATATAATATATATAAAAAATTCATCTCAAAATTCCTTATAGAACTCTAGATATCAAAATTTGAACTCGCGCTTGCTGTTTTCCAAAAACTGCAGATTCCCCCTACTTACTGATTTTGGAATTGAATTTTGTAAGACCTTCAAATAAATTCTAAAAATTCTGATATAATTCTAGCTTGCTAATAACATCATAATCATTACCCAAATAAAATTTGGAGTCAAAATTCTAACATACGACCAACATACAAATTCTCTAGCATAACTGAAATCTTAAGCTCTATTAGGAAATTCCACTTCTTTACCCATTCTACAAAGCTCAACTTAGCAAGACCAAATTTCTACTACTCACAATCATTCAATCAGGCATCTGGCATTCCAGAAAGCTTAACAATCAATACAAATTAAATAATAATCTAAACAATTTTGAGTTTAGAAAACACCCACTATTTCGGTTGAAGAATCTCCAAGTGCATTTGCTTGCTAGATCCTTTTCCTCCGATCGAATTCTTCACCTTCAATCAATTCTTCTCTTCAACCTACAAAATAAAATCAAATCTCTCTTTCTCTCTTTCTTTTCCTCCCTTTTCTATCTTTTGTTTTCAAGAAGTAGTGGAAGAGATGAAGAAGAAGTAGAAGAAGATGAGATGAGATTGAGGTTGAGATGGAGATGAGATGGAGATGGAGATGGAGAGGGGGGATTGAGGTTTAAAATGCCATAAGAATGGGGAGGGGAAAGGTTTAGGTTGGCAGATGAGAGGGAGAGGAGTGGGTGAGGTGGAGAGTGGGGGATTTAATCACTTAGGACCCTAGACCATTCAATATTTGAATGAAGAAGTGGGTTATGTGCTCTTGTATAATCTCCACCATTGGTTTGTTTGATCATCAAGAATGAGAGGTTGTGATGGAGTGTGAGTCTTCTACAATCCTACTATAGTGTATATATATACATACATACACTCCAACATACATATATGTATATGTATATTCAAGTTTACAATCCACTTCAATACAATTCAATTAAATATATATACGTACAAATATACATTAATATATACATATACATATACATATACATATAAAAATACATACAAGTATTTATGTATATATATATATATATATATATATATATATATATATATATATATATATATATATATCATGTACAATCCAATCAAAGTATACATGCATTCATATATATATATATATATACATACATACAAATTAGAAAATATTTATTTGTAAAACATAAGAACATATTTTATAAAAAATATTATTTTGCAAAAGATTGTTTCATTAAAAAAATTTGGATAAAGTTCACAATTTAATTGAGAAAATATCTCGAATACATCTTATCGGGTTCATAATATAAAATATATCTGAAAATTCGTCAATTAAAAAATAATAATCATGAAAAATATATTAGCACGTGAAATTCTCAAATGTGCACGGATTAATATGCAAAATAGCTATATACTATTCTGTGGGGTGTTACAGAATTTGCTTGGTTCAGGTGCTAAAAAAGTTATTGCAATCCTTAATTATTACCACCTTGTGATATGTTTGGAAAGCTCCATGCAGAGTGTTTTGAGAAAGTGTACCCCCTCCCACACACTGTGGTTTTCAGTGTGGTTTCAGACATTGTTGAAAGATGAGATGTTTTTGGTGGTTTTTCTGCTTCAGTGGATTCCTACAATGAGGTTCAATGGATAAGTCTCAAAATGATTTACGCTCCTCGCCGTGTGCATGAGCTCTTGATCAAATGTGTTGCGCCGCTTGAATGATCTATCGAACTCATTAATGGATCCTTAGAGGGGAACAACGCTGGTTACCGTATTGTCTATCGAGAGAGATTGATGTGGTAAACCATTGTTGGTTGGTGAGGGGCCGGTTGTGTTGACATCTATCAACATTACTGAAGGAAGTGGTTTGTGGATGACTCTTAGGATCTTTCATTTACTATCTCACGAGGGTCATATTCTTATTGAGGGAGACTTGAAGCTCGTTATCGATCAGATTAGTGTAAGAAGCAGTCACGACCATATTTCTTAGGATATATTAATCATGCTTGAAGGTATGAATATTGGTAGAATACAACATATTTATCGAAATGGGAATATTCGTGCTGACTGTGTTGGGAAAAGGGAACGTAATAGTGGTCAAAGCTTTGTGTTGGTTAACATAGTTGACTCTGAGTTTCTTATTTTGGCTGAGGAAGATATTAGAGGGGTCTTCCGACTGAGGGATGCTCATGTTTTGTAGTCATTTTTAATTCTTTTTTAATTATCGTGTTTAGCACCAAAAAAAAGAATTTGGTGTACTACCTATGTCAACTTTAAGAAACGTGTTGAGATCATGTACCTACAAATTTAACAATATCATTACCTGATATGTGTAAAAATTGTGGCTGATCTCCGCCGAACGATTCTAGCACGGATCACAAAGCAATAGACAAGGCTCAACACCAACCTCTCTACTGGTCCAGGACAAATAGCTCCACAGGCCTTCTGCATGCCCATTTGCGCACCCGGGTGAATCACCCACCGTTTGAGACAGATATTCCATCGGTTACGCCGTAACCGAGCTCCTAAGATTAAGGATCTGATCAATTCCAGATATGAGATCAAGGGGATTTCTATACTGCCTAGAGATCTCTCCATAACGAATGTCCCCCGGACCTATAAATAGAACATCTACTAGACTATTACAAGGTAATCACTCTTTTGACTACAAAATCATTTCCACTAAATTACTGTCTTTTGATTTAAGAATTAGAGGGACTGTCACCGAGAATACTCCCGGTGTTTCAGGCTTCTTTTGTAGGTCGGTGAGCCAGCTTTCCCCCCAACCAATCCACTCTACCTCCCTTCGGATCCAAAGCTTGACACCGGGATCATTGCCGTTTCCCCAAAAATAAGAACTCACATTATCTGTTGCCCCCACATGCCAAAAATTAACAACACCTTGTCTATGGGAAACCACAAGTCGATCCTGCTCTCGATTCAAGTATCAATCTGAAGCTTTTATTCTCATGGATCCAAAAGCTAAGAAGATCACTACGTGGGCCCTTTGGCCCCTCCTCCACCAACCCATAGCCCTGCAAATACCCAAGGGTCGCGGAGGCAGTGAGCCAAGAACCCGCGAGGACAGGCTCCGTACACATCTCGCTCTATTACGAGGCAGATTAAGCAACCCATGGTAGATGACCTCCAGGTCGTCATCAACAATCAGTTGAACTAGGGCGACCTCCGAAACCAACTCATTCGTTCTGAGGCAAAGCTGGGCCGTCGAACCCGGCTCTGAGCCGCAGCGTTCATCGTCCTTAGGTCGAGATCGATCAATGACGCAACCGCTCTCCAAGGGATCGCCGCCACTCTGATGGCCATGAAAAGAAAGGTTTTACTCGTGCCGAGTTCTAAGAATTCCAGGCCGAAGTTCTACGAGCACTCTGAGTAAAAGCCCAAGATGAACGATGCTCAGGCGAAGAACAAGTTGAGGACTCTGGGGGAAAGGAATCCCATAGGTTAACTAGATCTGGGAACCGAAGATGTCTTCAAGAGATGGAAGACCACCTTGCTCGGATAAGCGAGAAAAGGGGACAACTCGGTCGGGGTTGTCAACCATCCCGACCACCTTTCTCCTCCCGAATCCTCGTTGCTCATATTCCGAGAAACTTAAATCCTCCCCAGTTTGAGACATACAGAGACAGATCCTGTTGATCACATAGAGGTGTTCACCTTAGATGATTCACAGTGCCTTGGATCCTCTCCTATGTCGTGCGGTCTCAGCCACTCTACGTGGCTCGGCTCAGAAATGATATTCAAAGCTCGCCCCCGGCTCGATTTTCTCTTTTAATCAACTCGAAGAGAATTTCCTTGTGCACTTCGTGATCAGCCGCAAGGCGGGAAAGACATGTGCTTCCCTTATGGATCTTAAATAGAGGGACGAAGAGTCCCTCCGAGACTTCGTCCGAAGATTCACTACCGAAGCCCAGGAAATCTCCTCTCTCGATGCCGGAGTCACCTCACCGGTGTTCGGGCACAATGTCCGCCAAGACCAGTTGAAGGCCTCCCTGGCCAAGAAACCTCCCCTCGATTTTCCCTACCTCCTGTATAGGGTCGAGAAAAATATTCGAGACGAGGAGGCTTTGCGTCCCGGTAGTTGGAAGGAGACCCCAGCGAAAGGGAAAAGGAAGGCGGACGAGTCCGAGGCCCCGACAAAAGTGCAAAAAGATCCCACTAGCGAAAGACGTCCGCCTCCGGTCCCCCAATTTGAGAAATTCACCCCACTCACTGCGAGTGTTTCGGGCCTCCTAATCAAAATTGAGGACAAAGGGATATTCAAGCCCCCCGTCTAACAACAACAGGAGGAGGGATTGAAGGTTCTACTATCGATTCCATCGGGACCGCATCCACAGGACCGACAACTGTCAGGCTCTCATGGAGGAGATTGAAGCACTCATACAAAGAGGCTACCTGACCGAGTTCACACCGAATCGATCCTCTTGTCCCCAAAGATAGGACAAGCATCCAGGGACGAGCCCCGAGCTCGAGGGAGCTGATAGACTGGCCATCCTCCACTGCATTCATGGTGGACCCACGGGGGGAGACTCGAACACCTCCCGAAAAGCATTCGTTCGAGAGGTCTACATGGTTCACCATCAACCACTCCCCAGGGGACGAGGATTATCAGACTTATTTTTCGATGTGGACCTCGAGGGTGTCCGACTCCCGCATTGCAACGCCCTTGTTATCAGCCTCTGTTTAGCCAATCCAAAGGTTCGTCGTGTCCTCGTTCACAATGGAAGCTCTGTAGATGTTCTGTTCTTGGCAGCCTTCGAAGCTGCTAAAACTCCCCAGTGAAAGGATAAAACCCACGGGGTACATACTCCACGGGTTTTCAGGAACCCCTCCCAGATCGAGGGAATCGTGACCCTCGACGTGACTGCCGGGCAGGGTCCGACTTCCCGAACCAAGGCCATGGACTTCATGGTGGTAAATGTTCAGGCCTCATACAACGCCACCCTTTTCCGACCCGGCCTCGCATCCCTCCAAGTAGTACCCTTAGCATACCACATGAAATAAAGTTCCCCACCGGGCATGGAGTCGGAGTTGTCCGAGATAACCAAGAAGCTGCCTGAATGTAATGCCCCGATTTTCTTAGCCGAGAAACCATGACATAAGCCAGAATCTTTTTCTCCAATTAGCCACAATACACAAAAAAACAGGAAAATTTAAAACTTTTTATTTAATACCAATGTATTGTAAGTCCGAATGTTATAAAACTGCATTACATTACATCAATGTTACAATAATGCTTTATAAGCCCAAATGTTACAACTTTCAATAAATTTACATCAGTACAATGAATAGGACATAACACTTGGTACTTCATTTGGATGCTTCTCAACAATAAATATATAACAATAAGAACAATAACCAACACAGTGCTTCATTTGAACGCTCCACTTGTCTAGAGTCCTCCAGAACCCTGAACCTGTAGTTTTGCAATCCAATACCTATTTGAGTGGGGACGTCAGTACATATAATGTAAGCCCTATTTTCAGTTTTTATTGTATTTTGTATTCTTTTGATTATTGTATTTCAACTCATTTGTTATTGTGCATTTTGTCTTTTCTTGAGTTCTTTTGTCCCCTCTCGATCAATCTGTGTTCTTTTGCGAATTTGGCTCTTTTCTATTTTGAATTCGATTTGTTGTCCTTTTTGTTCGTCTCATCTCATTGCTATGGTTTGTCTCTTTTTGGAGCCAAAACCGATACCCAGAATCCACATAATATCAACCCAAAACCCTAATTTCTTGATCCATATAAATACCCCATTAATTAAACCCTAACAATTATCCCCCCTCCCTCTTCTGTCATTTCTCTCTCCTTGCACACCCCTTTCTCTCTCTGTTTCTCGCTGAACCCAAAACCCACCGAACACCACCTCCGATCCCCATCGCTTCTCCGATCGTCCTTCACCACCGTCACCACCATATTCACCGTCTCCATCCCCTCTCCGTCTTCGTCCTCATCGTCTTCTCCAATTGTCCTCACCATTATTCGTCAAACCCAACCACCGAAGCTTTCCCATCACCGTAACTCCTCGCCGTTGCCCTTACCCATCGTCGAGCTCATCACCATCGCACTCGTCGTCCCTCACCGCTCCACCGAGTCCCCTTTTGAGTCGCCGTTCGTGTCCCCATTCGCGTGCTGTCTTTCCCCAATTTTCGATCGAGAGAACAAAGCTGTCCTTCACCGTGAGTGTCGTCACCGCCATTGCTTCCCGACCATGGTACCGACGTCGCTCCACCACCGCAGTCACCGTCGCAGCACCGTGCCGTCTGTCGTTCGCTCTCTCTTGTTATCGTGAGGAAGAAGACGATCAGTGAGTGGCTGATCTCGCTATTTCGTGTTCGGCCACCCTGATCCGCTCTTTGCTATCCCCTGTTCGGTGTGGATCCGGTGCGAGGAAAGGATCCTATTGGCTGGTTTGGTGTCCCGTGTTCTGCCACACCCAATCCCACTTTGCTGTCCCCTATTTTGGGTCAGATTCGGTGTGAGGCAGAAGTTCTATTGGCCAGTTTTGGTGTTCCGTGTTTTGTGCGCACAAAATCCTATTTCGGTGTTCTGTGTTCTGTCCCGATCCAGTGTGAAGAATTACTCTTAGATCTTATTGTTGCTGTTGATTCTTCGTGCATATTTGGGAGATTTTGCCCGGGATTCTGATCCCGTTATTCCTATTTTTAATTATATCTGCAATAATAGGCAAGTCTCTTCTTGAACTCTATTTATTATTTGTGTTCAAGATTATATGATCTCCTGCAAGTAGATCCTGTCATTTTTACTATCAAAACTGCTTTTGACAATTCCGTTAAGATTATCGACGGTTTACATAAGCTAACCCGACGTACTCTTAACATCATGTTATCTCTTCGATCTAAACCCAGTCCCCAATGTTTCATGCATTTGCACAATTAAACAACTAGATTCATGCATAGGATTACTTGATGACTTGGACATGATAACTTGAACGTGCTAGATTAAGTTTAATTGATGAATTGACACCATGACCATGATAAATATATCTTAAACCTTAGAAATTTGCATGTTGACACCTAGGATTGTTTTGATTATCAATTTGCATGCTATATGTGATCGTGTGAATTATTTTTTATATTTTTCTGTTAAGTTGATTTCTGGACTGCTGTATGTTTCACTTTGAATCAGATTTTTAGCCATGCTAATGACATAATTTGTAGAAACTTACTGAACATAAAATGTAGCCCTTGATGTCTAGGTAATTTTTTCTTGGTCTTTATTTAAATTCCAATTTGTCATCTGTTAGATATCATCATTTTACTGCAACTGTGTTAGTAATTTTAGACTCATAATTTCATGCGTATTCTGCAGTTGTTTATTTTATTCGACCCTGTTAACAATAAAGGAAAAATCTGAAATAAATTATGCTGGACCTGGACATGTATAGCTACTTCCCTAAATTTTTGTATATTTTATTAATGAGTTCTCTGACTCGAATTAATTAAAGGAACATAACCTACTGCATGTTGACTGAACATAAAACCTGATTAGATTAGAGTTTTCACCCTAGTTTTTATGTCTTTTATATGCCTTAATTATATTATATGGAACCGTATGGAAGTCTACTTTCCAGATCTTCTGGCGGATTCAGATTTACTATTGTGTAGTGACCATAATCTATGTTTTGGTACAACAAGGTCATGTTGTCCTGATTTTGTGAAATGTGTTAAATGATGTGTTTGCTTCATGCTTTGTCTGTAGCACTTAGAATTAGTCACACATAGTAACATACAGCATTGACACTCTGGGGTATTATGGGTAGACTTGGTAGTGGACAATCAGGAAATGTACTCGATAAGGCCTTCTCGCTTGCACATATATTTGACATAGAAGAAGGAGCATTGATTGCAATAATTGATTGATGATTCTTGCACGTAAATTCTTGTTATCAATGCCAAGTACATGAACCGTGAATTCACCATCGGTCTAAAACGATCACTGTGCTTGCGCGGAACCTGTGGAATGGGACACAGCAGTACGTGCCCTAGATAGGTTAATAAAATACTTAACAACCTTCATACTTGATCTTGTATTGAACTTGACTTGACATCACGCATTTCATGTGTGATTATTGTACACCTTTGATATTGCCTACTCTTTGTTTTGTTCTTTGTCTTTGACCCTGTTCCTTTCCTTTGATATTCATGCTTTCCTATTATCCTTTGTTTTCTCTACTTGTAGCCCACGACTTGCTCTAAGGACACTCTAATCTTTCTTTTTAGATCAAGATTTTACATGTACTGAAGTATCTGTTCCCGAAGGAATTGGTGAGCAACATTTTTAGTGTTGGATCCAGTCTCCGCTGCATAGTTTTATTAATTGCTGCTAGATTTATTTTCTGAACATTGTTATCTCTTGTACTTTGTTTTGGGCTCTATGACTCGTAGTTTTGTTTTGATCCCGGATATTGGATATTTATACTGTTGGTTTATTTCATTATTATTAGAACTTTATCATTGATTCATGTGGTTATATTTCTTATGTGGCTGTATTTTATTGTTCTTATTGTTGAGTTAGTCTGGTACAGCTTATGGATGGTGTTTACATCATTCGCTGGGCCTACGTTACGTACTCGTGTTCTGTAATTTGGGAAGCAGGGCGTGACAGGATTTTTAGTGGTATCAGAGCACAAGGTTGAATAATATATCAATCAAACATGACTATCTTTACGAGGTTTGGCTTTGATTGGTGTATTAGTCGAGTTTGGCTCTAGCCGGGTTAACTCAGTGATTTGCACACCACAATAATCACATGAATACTTGTATAATAACCAATATATAATCTGGGTACTGACTATCTTTGATCGTGTTTCAGGCTATGGCTTGTGGGAATTCTTCTTCTCGCTCGGGATCTCCAGACGATTCAGCAGATGATGGCTCTTCAGCCGGAGCACAATGAACTAATGAGAGCCACTTTGGCAGCCAATGGGAATGTCGCTGGACCTCCACCTGGTGCTTTGCCACCTAGGCCTGGTACGGTAGCGAATTTTATGAGGTTGCACCCGGATAAGTTTTCGGGTACTGAGTCGCCGTTGGAAGCCGAGCAATAGCTTATCCGGACGGAGCAACTACTGGTCGCCGCTCATGTTGTTGGGGCGGATCGTGTGGATGTGGTTCACATTCAGCTGGTGGATCTCGCTCATATCTGGTAGCGGTTTGAATCCGAGAGGATGCCGCAACCTATTGAGTGGGCCACTTTCTCTGAGAGCTTCATGGCAAAATTCTTTCCCAGTGTCACCAAGGCAGAGATGGAGCGACAGTTTGTTTCCCTAATTCAGGTCAGCTAGATAATGTTCTTAAATGTTATTTGTTGTTGCCTACTTCACTTGTGACGGTATTAATTTAAGCATTATCTTAATCAGGAAAACCATTCTGTGGACGAGTATACTGCAGAGTTTACTCGGCTTAGTTGCTTCATCCTTACCCTCGTTGCCACTGATGAGGCTTGGGCTAGTCATTTTCTGTCAGGCTTGAGCTTTTCCTTCCAGGACCGTTTGGCTGCTCTTCGGCTTCGTGCTTACTCCGATGTTCTGGATGCGGCTCGGATCCAGGAGTAGACTCTCAGCAGGTCTAGTGTTCCTCAGAGGACTGTTTCGCTCCCCGTTGCACCTCGGCCTTCGGAGGACCTATTCGGAGGCCAGTTCTGTCCCCTTCCACGAGAGCACAGCCGTATGCACCTGTTGTCCCGAGGAATGTTGAGACTTGTGGCTATTGCCATAAAACTGGGCATTCACAGCGAGACTGCAGGATGACCAACCGATAGTATTTAGTGTGTGGGAGCAGTGAGCATATGGTTCGTGACTGTCCGAGGAACAGAGCTCCTACATCGGTTTCTGGTGCTGCTCAGCTAGGAGCGCCGACGCATGGTCAGGGCAGGCCATTTCTCTCCCTGCAGAGGCAAGTCTTTGATCAGAGGTGTGTGGCTCCTAGAGGAGGTCAGGTTGGTGGTCGTGGTCAGGCTTATAACCTGACAGCCGAGGAAGCGAAAGTCACTGTTGGAGTGGTTGTAGGTAATCACAGTAGTTGTACTATCTTTCTTTATGTTTTCTGCATGTTATTTTTTTATTTTCCCCCTCCTTTGTGCAATTATTCGTGTGTATATCTTGCTGGCACCTTATTCTTTGTTTGATCTTCTTCTAGGTGTGATTCTAGTCTTCTCTCTCCCTGCTCATGTGTTGTTTGATTCGGGTGCTACCCACTCTTTCATTTCTTCTCGCTTTGTCGATCAGCATGGTTTGGCTTGCGATGCTATGCCCCCAGCTTGGGACATCACCATAGCCAGAATTATCATTGTCTGTTCTAGGGTTTGCAAGTAGAGTCTGTTGCTGATTGGTGGTGTGGTTTTCTCGGCAGATTTGATTGTGATTCCCAAATCCGGTTTCGATGTCATTCTGGGCATGGACTGGTTGGGTGTTTCATGTGCTGTGATTGATTGCGGGGAGAAGAAGGTGACCTTTAGGCTTTTTGGTCAGCCAAAATTTATTTTCCATGCGGGTGAGACACTGTCAGGGCACATCAAGAACTCATTGGATCCCAAGGTTGTTTCTCTTGCGTCGTTAGGTTCTGATAGAGTTGTTGTACCCTTGGTTGTGCAGGATTTCCTTGATGTGTTTCCCGAGGAATTTCCCGATTTGTCGCCAGTCCGAGATGTGGAATTCAGCATTGATGTCCAGCCTGGTACGACCCTATTTTCAAGAGTCCGTATCGTATGGCACCGGTCGAACTGGCAGAATTGAAGGTGCAAGTTTAGGAGCTGCTTGATAAGGGTTTTGTCAGACCTAGTGTTTCGCCATGGGAAGCTCCAGCTCTGTTTGTCAGTAAGAAGGATGGAAGCCGCATGCTTTGTATTGACTACAGGGAGTTGAACAATGTTATTGTCAAGAATCGGTATCCATTGCCGAGGATTGACGATTTGTTCGACCAACTGGGAGGGGCTTCAGTGTTCTCGAAGTTGGATCTGCGTTCCGGGTACCATCAAGTCAGGGTGAAGTCAGAGGATGTTCTGAAGACGGCTTTCCGAACGAGATATGTGCATTATGAGTTCTTGGTGATGCCTTTCGGAGTGACTAATGCAGCGGCTATATTCATGAGTTTGATGACTGTGTTTTTGCCATTCTTGGATCAGTTTGTCATGGTCTTCATCGATGACATATTAGTGTACTCGCGGAACAAGGAGGATCATGTTGAGCATTTGAAGGTGGTTCTGCAGACTTTGAGGGAGAACCAGCTGTATGGGAAGCTCGATAAGTGCGAGTTCTGGTTGGATCAGGTTGCTTTTCTTGGCCACATTATCTCTGGTGCTGGTGTTTCTGTAGATCCGTCGAAGGTTTCTGCGGTCAAGGATTGGCCTATTCCGAAGTCTGTTTCTGAGGTGCGGAGTTTCCTTAGTTTGGCTGGTTACTATCGGAAGTTCATTCAGGATTTCTCCAAGATCGCTGGACCCTTGATTAGTTTGACCAGAAAGGAGCAGAAGTTTGTCTGGGATAAAGCTTGTGATGGAGCTTTCGCTGAGTTAAAGCGTCCGGTTGACGTCAGCGCCTGTGCTGACTATACCCGACAGTTCAGGTGGTTTTGTGATCTTTTGTGATGCTTCGGGGAGAGGTCTGGGAGCAGCACTGATGCAGCGAGGCAAGGTTGTCGCTTATGCCGCGAGGCAGTTGATACCTCATGAGAAGAACTATCCTA
Organism: Hemerocallis citrina; assembly: GCA_017893485.1. NCBI lineage: Eukaryota > Viridiplantae > Streptophyta > Magnoliopsida > Asparagales > Asphodelaceae > Hemerocallis > Hemerocallis citrina. The sequence goes on along the minus strand of CM030367.1, from coordinate 71,307,155 downwards.
CGCATGATCTGGAGCTTGCTGCTGTGATCTTTGGCTTAAAGTTATGGAGGAACTATTTGCTTGGGGATAGAGTTGAGATTTTCACAGATCACAAGAGCCTCAAGTATGTATTCTCGCAGAAGGAGTTGAACATGAGGTAGAGAAGATGGCTGGAATTGATGGGCAGATTTTGACATCAATTTGCAGTATCACCTGGGAAAAATTAATTTGGTGCCAGATGCTTTGAGTCGGAGGCCTGCCGCTTTGTTCCTTACTCAGAAGAAGGAGCTAGTGGAGTACATGAGGAGGCTAGAGTTGGATGTGTTGCTTCCCGAATCAGATCAGCAGCTTATGTTGTTGCAGTTGCAGCCTTCTCTAGTAGAGCAGATCAAGGCAGCTCAGGAGAGTGATAAGCAATTACAGGAGTTTCAGAGCGAGGTTGAAGCTGGTTTGAGATTTGATTTGGTTGTCCATGCTGATGGGGTCGCTTTGGTTTGGCTCTAGGTTGTGTGTACCTAGAGGAGAAGTCAGGCAGAAGCTACTCGAGGAAGCTCATCGATCCCCGTATTCTATTCATCCTGGTGGTACCAAGATGTACAGAGACTTGAAACAACATTTTTGGTGGCATGGTATGAAGCGGGATGTGGCTCGATTCGTCGCCCAGTACCTAATCTGTCAGCAGGTGAAGGCAGAGCATCAGAGGACCGCAGGACTTTTGCAACCCCTTCCTATCCCTGAATGGAAGCGGAAGAATATCACGATGGACTTTGTGACAACTTTGCCGAGGATTCCTAAAGGTCATAATGCCATCTGGGTGATAGCGGAACCGACTGATGAAGTGTGCTCACTTTACTCCTTTCCGTGTGGGTCAGTCCACGGAGTGTTTGGCCTAGCAGTACGTTCAGGAGGTTGTTCGTCTGTATGGAGTTCCTGTCAGCATCGTGTCGGATAGAGATACATGATTTCAGGTCTCAGTTCTGGGAGAGTTTGCAAAGGAGCTTAGGTACTAAGCTGAGCTACAGTACAGCTTCCATCCTCAGACGGATGGGGGCAGTCAGAAAGGACAATTCAGACCCTAGAAGATATGTTGAGATCCTGCGTTCTTCAGTTTGGAGGTTCGGGGAAGATCATCGTCACTTGGTCGAGTTATCTTATAATAACAGTTATCAGTCGAGTCTCAAGACTGATCCATTCGATGCTTTGTATGGCGCAAGTGTAGATCGCCATCCTGTTGGGATGACATCGTCGAGAGGAAGCTTTTAGGCCCTGAGTTTGATCACGAAGAACAGTTGAGTGTCGTGGCTCAGATCCGCAAGGATTTGCAGGCCACTCAGGATCGGCAGAAGTGGTGGGCTAACTATCATTGAGACCTCTAGAGGTTTTGAGGCAGGCGAGTATGTGTTCCTCAAGGTATTGCCTTGGAAAGGGTGTTATCTGTTTCAGCGGTGGAGGCAAGTGAGTCCCTCGATTCATTGGTCCATTCAATATTGTGGAACGTGTGGGCAAGGTAGCTTACAAGCCGCGTTACCACCACATCATTAGCAGTGTCCATGATGTATTCCAGGTTTCTCAGCTCAGGAATAACATCAGAGATGACAGTCATGTGGTTGACTTACTCAGACATGTCTGTGAGGGGCCGGATTTTTCCTGTGAAATTCGACTCGTCTCTATCTTAGACCGTCGAGAGAAGGGTGCTGAAGGAATAGAGGTCATCAAGTTGGTCCGAGTTTCTTGGATCCTCGCTCGCCAGGAGTGTCTACTTGGGAGTTAGAGGGAAGAGATTCGGGAGAGGGTTCCCTCATTTGTTTGAGTAGTATTTTGTTTTTGCTTTTGTTTTGCTTTGCTTTGTCGGGGTCATCTTATGTACCACTTGTATGAATTTCGAGGACAAAATTCTTCTTGTAAGGTGGTGGTAGGATTTGTAAGCCATATTTTCAGATTTTATTGTATTTTGTATTCTTTTGATTATTGTATTTGAACTCATTTGTTATTGTGCATTTTGTCTTTTCCTTGGGTTCTTTTGTCCCCTCTCGATCAATCTATGTTCTTTTGATTGGAATCTGTTCTTTTGCGAATTTGTATCTTTTCTATTTTGAATACGGTTTGTTCTCCTTTGTGTTCGTCTCATCTCATTGCTATGGTTTGTCTCTTTTTGGAGCCAAAACCGATATCCTAGAACCCACATAATATCAACCCAAAATCCTAATTTCTTGATCCCTAGTAAATACCCAATTAACTAAACCCTAATAATTACCCCCCCTCTCTTTTCCGCCGTTTCTCTCTCCCCGCACACCCCCTTTCTCTTTCTATTCTCGCTGAACCCAAAACCCACCGAACACCACCCCCGAACCCCGTCGCTTCTCCGATCACCCTTCACCACCATCACCCACCATCTTCATCGTCTCCATCCCTCTCCGTCTTCGTCCTCATTGTCTTCTCCGATTGTCCTCGCCCATTATCCGTCAAACCCAACCACCGAAGCTTTCCATCACCGTAACTCCTCGCCGTCGCCCTACCCATCGTCGAGCTCATCACCATCGCACTCGCCGTCCCTCACCGCTCCATAGAGGCCCCTTTTGCGTCGCCGTTCGTTTCCCCGTTCGCTCGCACCGTCGTTCCCCTATTTTCGACCGGAGACAGAGCCGTCCTTCACCTGAGTGTCGTCACTGTCGTTGCTTCCCGACCGGGTACCAATCGCTCTGCCATCGCAGTCGTCGTCGCAGCGC